>OY735887.1:7500-691526 GCA_963506565.1 Tachystola acroxantha
AACCTAACCTAACCTAACCTAACCTAACCTAACCTAACCTAACCTAACCTAACCTAACCTAACCAACCTAACCTAACCTAACCTAACCTAACCTAACCTAACCTAACCTAACCTAACCTAACCTAACCTAACCTAACCTAACCTAACCTAACCTAACCTAACCTAACCTAACCTAACCTAACCTAACCTAACCTAACCTAACCTAACCTAACCTAACCTAACCTAACCTAACCTAACCTAACCTAACCTAACCTAACCTAACCTAACCTAACCTAACCTAACCTAACCTAACCTAACCTAACCTAACCTAACCTAACCTAACCTAACCTAACCTAACCTAACCTAACCTAACCTAACCTAACCTAACCTAACCTAACCTAACCTAACCTAACCTAACCTAACCTAACCTAACCTAACCTAACCTAACCTAACCTAACCTAACCTAACCTAACCTAACCTAACCTAACCTAACCTAACCTAACCTAACCTAACCTAACCTAACCTAACCTAACCTAACCTAACCTAACCTAACCTAACCTAACCTAACCTAACCTAACCTAACCTAACCTAACCTAACCTAACCTAACCTAACCTAACCTAACCTAACCTAACCTAACCTAACCTAACCTAACCTAACCTAACCTAACCTAACCTAACCTAACCTAACCTAACCTAACCTAACCTAACCTAACCTAACCTAACCTAACCTAACCTAACCTAACCTAACCTAACCTAACCTAACCTAACCTAACCTAACCTAACCTAACCTAACCTAACCTAACCTAACCTAACCTAACCTAACCTAACCTAACCTAACCTAACCTAACCTAACCTAACCTAACCTAACCTAACCTAACCTAACCTAACCTAACCTAACCTAACCTAACCTAACCTAACCTAACCTAACCTAACCTAACCTAACCTAACCTAACCTAACCTAACCTAACCTAACCTAACCTAACCTAACCTAACCTAACCTAACCTAACCTAACCTAACCTAACCTAACCTAACCTAACCTAACCTAACCTAACCTAACCTAACCTAACCTAACCTAACCTAACCTAACCTAACCTAACCTAACCTAACCTAACCTAACCTAACCTAACCTAACCTAACCTAACCTAACCTAACCTAACCTAACCTAACCTAACCTAACCTAACCTAACCTAACCTAACCTAACCTAACCTAACCTAACCTAACCTAACCTAACCTAACCTAACCTAACCTAACCTAACCTAACCTAACCTAACCTAACCTAACCTAACCTAACCTAACCTAACCTAACCTAACCTAACCTAACCTAACCTAACCTAACCTAACCTAACCTAACCTAACCTAACCTAACCTAACCTAACCTAACCTAACCTAACCTAACCTAACCTAACCTAACCTAACCTAACCTAACCTAACCTAACCTAACCTAACCTAACCTAACCTAACCTAACCTAACCTAACCTAACCTAACCTAACCTAACCTAACCTAACCTAACCTAACCTAACCTAACCTAACCTAACCTAACCTAACCTAACCTAACCTAACCTAACCTAACCTAACCTAACCTAACCTAACCTAACCTAACCTAACCTAACCTAACCTAACCTAACCTAACCTAACCTAACCTAACCTAACCTAACCTAACCTAACCTAACCTAACCTAACCTAACCTAACCTAACCTAACCTAACCTAACCTAACCTAACCTAACCTAACCTAACCTAACCTAACCTAACCTAACCTAACCTAACCTAACCTAACCTAACCTAACCTAACCTAACCTAACCTAACCTAACCTAACCTAACCTAACCTAACCTAACCTAACCTAACCTAACCTAACCTAACCTAACCTAACCTAACCTAACCTAACCTAACCTAACCTAACCTAACCTAACCTAACCTAACCTAACCTAACCTAACCTAACCTAACCTAACCTAACCTAACCTAACCTAACCTAACCTAACCTAACCTAACCTAACCTAACCTAACCTAACCTAACCTAACCTAACCTAACCTAACCTAACCTAACCTAACCTAACCTAACCTAACCTAACCTAACCTAACCTAACCTAACCTAACCTAACCTAACCTAACCTAACCTAACCTAACCTAACCTAACCTAACCTAACCTAACCTAACCTAACCTAACCTAACCTAACCTAACCTAACCTAACCTAACCTAACCTAACCTAACCTAACCTAACCTAACCTAACCTAACCTAACCTAACCTAACCTAACCTAACCTAACCTAACCTAACCTAACCTAACCTAACCTAACCTAACCTAACCTAACCTAACCTTTTTTTTTTTTTTTTTTTTTTTGTTGACCCAGGAGAAATACATACCGTATACCACCCGTTCGGGGGAACGGGTGGTTATGTTGGGCTCTCACCAACTAAAACTCCTGGGGTGTTCCGCCTCCGCCACCATGGACAGGACCACGGGTACACTTTCGGACAACTTCCGCGGCCCTGTCGGCGGGTGCCCTTTTGGGCCCGACTCCGGGGGGCCTCATGCCTCCCCCTTTCTCCGCTGCAGGCGCTCCGGAACACGTGGAGCGCCTTCCAGCTCGGGACCTCTGGGTTCGGACGGCGGATCCCCCGATCCCCCGCCCGACGGTCCCCTTTAGAGCGGCGGGCGGTTGGCGTAAGCCAACCGCCGCCGGCCCGTTCGCCGGCGGCGAATCGGAAGAGCGAGGGAATCATCCTCGCGGTCCCTCTCCGCCGCCTCCTTCCGGGTGAGGACGGCGTCGCAAAATGCAACCACCGCCTCCCAAGCCCTCTCGCTGCCGACCATAGAATTAATTATGTTCGGCAGCGAGAGGTCCGACCCGATCGTCACCTCCAGGGTCGCGCGGGGCCCGGCCCATTCCGGGCACTCCGCGCGGGTGTGCTGCGCCGTGTCTTCCGCCGCCCCGCAGTGGTGGCACGCCTTCGTGGGCTCTCTACGGACCACCCGGCACAGGTACTCGCCGAAACAGCCATGTCCCGTGAGGACCTGTGTCAGGTGGAACGTGAGAGCACCGTAGCTGCGTTCGACCCAGTCCCTGAGGACGGGCCGAATGGCGGCCACCAGATCGCGGCTTGCGGCTGGATCCGCCAGTTTGTCCTCCCACCTCAGGAAGAGACGGTTTTGGGCCCTATCCCTCCGCCGCTTCGTCTCCTCCGGAGGCGGGATAACACCTCTTGCTCGGTCCTCTGCCCCTCCCCAGTACATCGCCGCCAGGACTTCGGCATCGAGGTCCCATGGTGGTGTACCCGCCAGCAATGTCGCCGCCTCGAAAGAGACGGTGCGGTACGCTCGGGCCGCCCTGATTGCCATGGCCCGCTGCGGTCTCCGCAGCAGGGTCCTATTCTCGGCGTTCAGGGCGTCTACCCATATTGGTGCTCCATATAGCGCCATTGAGCGCACCACACCGGCGTATAGGCGGCGGCATTTGCCTCCCGGCCCACCAATGTTGGGGAGGATGGACCCCAGCGCTCCGGCTGCTGCCTTCAATTTTGGGGCTAGGAGCCGGAAATGCTCTTTGAAATTCCATCGGCCGTCAAGCACTATGCCCAGGTACCGCAATGCGGGCTTGACGGCGATGGAAGTACCTCCCACTACAACCTCGGTTCCTGGCGGCGGTGCTCTTCTGGGCCCGTGGAATAGGGTGGCCTCTGATTTGTTAAGGGCCACCTCTAGGCCCAGCGCTTCAATACGCCGGACAACAAGTGCTACGCCCGCTGTGGCGAGCAGTGTGGCCTCCCTGATGGTGCCTCCGCGGGCCGTCACGAGGGTGTCGTCTGCGTAGCATGTGACGTCAACACCCCGCAAGTTGGCACCGCGTAGCACCCAGTCGTACCCGATGTTCCACAGGAGCGGTCCTAGGATCGATCCCTGTGGAACACCGCACGACATGTTCCACCGGGACCACTCGTTCCGGGCCGGATATGTAATGGCCCGGTCTACGAAGTAGTCCGCCACTGCTCGCCTAAGGTACCGGGGCACGTTGTGGTAGTTTAGGGCCTCCTTCACCGTCTCCCAGGGCAGGGTGTTAAAGGCGTTCGCGATGTCCAGCGATATCGCCAGCACTACCCCGCCCTGCGAGACCTCCTCCTCGACGAGGTCCCTCACCCGCGCGATGGCGTCGAGGGTCGAGCGCCCTCGGCGGAAGCCGTATTGGGCGTCGTGCAGTTCCGGCCCTATAGTCCCCATGTGCCTGACGAGGCGAGCAGCGAGCACACGCTCAAGAAGCTTGCCCGCCTCGTCCAGCAACACAATGGGTCGGTAGGCCGATGGTGAATCTGCAGGACGCCCGGCTTTCCGCAGGAGGACGAGTTTCCCCGTCTTCCAGGCACGAGGGAACCGACCCTCGGCCAGACACGCCGAGAACAGGGTCCTCACCCTCTCGTCCAGCTTATCCATCGCCAGTACCACAACGCGTCCCGGCACCCCGTCTGGTCCGGGGGCTTTATTCTTCGCCCGCATCTTTAGCACGGCCGCGCCAATCTCGGCCTCTGTGACCGGCGGCACTTCCTCCTCCACATCCTCGACTGGCGGCGCCATGATCGGCGGCCGAAAATCGGTCCGATGTGGGAAGAGAGCCGCCACGACTCGCTCCACGAATTGTGGCTCGAGGCTTCTTGTCAGGGGTGGCGCCCAGGGGCGAAGTTTCTGCCTCACCACTTTATAGGGGCGCCCCCACGGGTCTCTGTTGAGAACCTCGAGCCACTCCTCCCAGGCGGACTCCTTGGCGCGCGCGATGGCCTTTTGGAACGCTTTGCGGGCGGTCCTGTACGCCGCGTAGAGATCCTGTTCCCGGGTCTCATCTCGGACCCTCCGTCTCCGACTTCTCGTGTACTGACGCCGCGCCGCGATGCACTCTGACCGGAGGTCGCTGAGTTCGGCGCGCCACCAGTACACCCGGCGTCGTGGCGAAAACGGCTTTGCCCTCGGCATGGCCGCATCACAGATGCGGGTGAGGGCACCGACGAGCCGCTCCGCCTCTGCGTCCACGTCATCCGAAGGGGCAGACCCGGCCACCCAGGCCTCCACTATCGCCGTCTCTTTGGCCACCTCTTTATCGAGCCGCCCCAGCACCCAGCGTGGGCTCTCTCCAGCAGGAGATCGGCGATCGGCCGGTGGTATGTTCGGGACCGCGGAGACATCAAAACGTATGTATCGATGGTCCGATAGCGTCTCCGCGTCCTCCATCACACACCAACCCGAGACACGGCGCGCCAGGGCGGGGCTTGCGAACGTGATGTCCACTATAGAGCCGCCCTGTTGCCGCACGCACGTGTTCACCGATCCCCTGTTGAGAATCGCCATCCCCATGGACACCGCCCAATCGTGCAATTCCTCGCCCCGTGCATTTGTCACCGGAGATCCCCACGCCACGCACTTGGCGTTAAAATCTCCGGCGACCAGCACGGGTCTGGGGTGCATCCGCCGAACCAAAGCCCCGATTTCTACGAGCAGCTGCTCGAAGTCGGCGAGGCACCGGTTCGGCGAAAAGTACACCCCGATTACTGCAACATCGCCCAAAACGGCAAGCACACATCCGGTACCCCTCGCTACCTTTTCGAGGGGCGGGGATCCTGCTGCCGGTTGGGCGATGATAGCCACCAAGCCAGTCGCATCCGCCACATAGTTATTGTGGTCGGGGACATAGTAGGGCTCGGCGACCACGGCTACTTGGATCGACCACTCTGCCATGCTCTGAAGAAGCAGGTCCTGAGCTCTGGCAGAGTGGTTGATATTCGCCTGCAGGAATTTAGTTGCCATCTATTGGGCGGTGTCCATGCGGTCTCCTTCTGTCGGCGTTGGGCGCTGGGACGGCTGTGAGGGGGCCCTGGGGCCATCATCAGCGGTCTTTCTCCTATTTCCTCTCTTGGGGAGCGAGGCGAGACAAGCTTTCGTCCCCAAGCGGTGGTCTGCCGGTTTGCCGACCGCAGCGCATATCGAGCACTGCGGATCAGCCGTGCACTCAGCAGCCCGGTGTCCGGGCTTGCCGCAGCAATAGCACAGGTGGCTGCGGTCTACGCCAGTTGAGCACGTAGCGCCCACGTGTCCCAATAGGAGGCACTTGAAGCATCTCATGGGCCTGGGTTCCAGCACTTTCACCTGCGCCGAAACCCAGCCCACAAGGATGCGTCCACCTTCGGCCACCTTTTTGGCGGTCGCGCTGGGGCAGCTCAGCCATAGCGTGCCCATTCCTGAGGGGCCGCGCTTTATATCACCGGCCCGAATGGCTTCTTGCGAGCAGCCGCCCACCTTGGCGACCGCTGCCCTCACCTCCTCTTTTGTCACCGAGTCATCCAGACCCGTGACGCGCATATCCACGCACTTCACGGGTCTGGATACTCTGACATTGTCCTCCCCGAGGGACTCTCTTAGCTTTGTAGCCAGAGAGTCAGCTTTATCCGCGCTAGTTGCGCCGGCCACCTCCAAGATACGAGCCCCGGTGATGGCTGTGCGGTAGCGGACGCCTTCTATTCCGAGATCCTTCAGGTCGATCCGCTTCCTGGCTTCTGCCATCACCGTGGCGTACGTCACTCCCCGCTCACCGGCCTTTGACGTCAGAGTCAATACGATGGCCGATGAACGGGGTGATCGGATATTTGCGGTCTTAGGCTGTCCTGGCTTGACCCTCGGGGTGGGCACTTTGGCATTCTGGGCCTTTTTGTTTTTGGCGCCGGAACGGGAAGCCACTTTCCATGCTTCCTCCGCGGGTTTACGTGAGGGCAGCAGTCCCTCAGGGCCGGCAGGTGCCGTCGTCATTGCCGGTGCGGGCGCTTTGGCTTTGTTTTTGGCCTTCTTTTTCGTCTTTCGACTTGTCTCCTTCGCTTTGGGCGGGTCCGTTGCGGTAGTCTTCTCCGTCCTGGGCGCCCCTTTATCCGCGGCCAAAGTTGGCCGTAATCGCGGTTCCGGCGGCAGTCGCTCCTCCAGGGCTTGGAAACGCGCGTTCAAGGAACCAAATTGGTCCATCACTGCGCGTAGCATTGACTCCATGCCCTGTGGAGCAACAACCGCAGCTGTCCTCGGGCTCCTCCCCGCGTGTCTCGTCGGTGTAACTGACAGCGGCACCTCCGGGGCTCGGCCGGGAGATGGGCCTTGTCGGGACCGATGCACATCCGCCCTGAGAACCTAACCTAACCTAACCTAACCTAACCTAACCTAACCTAACCTAACCTAACCTAACCTAACCTAACCTAACCTAACCTAACCTAACCTAACCTAACCTAACCTAACCTAACCTAACCTAACCTAACCTAACCTAACCTAACCTAACCTAACCTAACCTAACCTAACCTAACCTAACCTAACCTAACCTAACCTAACCTAACCTAACCTAACCTAACCTAACCTAACCTAACCTAACCTAACCTAACCTAACCTAACCTAACCTAACCTAACCTAACCTAACCTAACCTAACCTAACCTAACCTAACCTAACCTAACCTAACCTAACCTAACCTAACCTAACCTAACCTAACCTAACCTAAACCTAAACCTAAACCTAAACCTAAACCTAAACCTAAACCTAAACCTAAACCTAAACCTAAACCTAAACCTAAACCTAAACCTAAACCTAAACCTAAACCTAAACCTAAACCTAAACCTAAACCTAAACCTAAACCTAAACCTAAACCTAAACCTAAACCTAAACCTAAACCTAAACCTAAACCTAAACCTAAACCTAAACCTAAACCTAAACCTAAACCTAAACCTAAACCTAAACCTAAACCTAAACCTAAACCTAAACCTAAACCTAAACCTAAACCTAAACCTAAACCTAAACCTAAACCTAAACCTAAACCTAAACCTAAACCTAAACCTAAACCTAAACCTAAACCTAAACCTAAACCTAAACCTAAACCTAAACCTAAACCTAAACCTAAACCTAAACCTAAACCTAAACCTAAACCTAAACCTAAACCTAAACCTAAACCTAAACCTAAACCTAAACCTAAACCTAAACCTAAACCTAAACCTAAACCTAAACCTAAACCTAAACCTAAACCTAAACCTAAACCTAAACCTAAACCTAAACCTAAACCTAAACCTAAACCTAAACCTAAACCTAAACCTAAACCTAAACCTAAACCTAAACCTAAACCTAAACCTAAACCTAAACCTAAACCTAAACCTAAACCTAAACCTAAACCTAAACCTAAACCTAAACCTAAACCTAAACCTAAACCTAAACCTAAACCTAAACCTAAACCTAAACCTAAACCTAAACCTAAACCTAAACCTAAACCTAAACCTAAACCTAAACCTAAACCTAAACCTAAACCTAAACCTAAACCTAAACCTAAACCTAAACCTAAACCTAAACCTAAACCTAAACCTAAACCTAAACCTAAACCTAAACCTAAACCTAAACCTAAACCTAAACCTAAACCTAAACCTAAACCTAAACCTAAACCTAAACCTAAACCTAAACCTAAACCTAAACCTAAACCTAAACCTAAACCTAAACCTAAACCTAAACCTAAACCTAAACCTAAACCTAAACCTAAACCTAAACCTAAACCTAAACCTAAACCTAAACCTAAACCTAAACCTAAACCTAAACCTAAACCAACCTAAACCTAAACCTAAACCTAAACCTAAACCTAAACCTAAACCTAAACCTAAACCTAAACCTAAACCTAAACCTAAACCTAAACCTAAACCTAAACCTAAACCTAAACCTAAACCTAAACCTAAACCTAAACCTAAACCTAAACCTAAACCTAAACCTAAACCTAAACCTAAACCTAAACCTAAACCTAAACCTAAACCTAAACCTAAACCTAAACCTAAACCTAAACCTAAACCTAAACCTAAACCTAAACCTAAACCTAAACCTAAACCTAAACCTAAACCTAAACCTAAACCTAAACCTAAACCTAAACCTAAACCTAAACCTAAACCTAAACCTAAACCTAAACCTAAACCTAAACCTAAACCTAAACCTAAACCTAAACCTAAACCTAAACCTAAACCTAAACCTAAACCTAAACCTAAACCTAAACCTAAACCTAAACCTAAACCTAAACCTAAACCTAAACCTAAACCTAAACCTAAACCTAAACCTAAACCTAAACCTAAACCTAAACCTAAACCTAAACCTAAACCTAAACCTAAACCTAAACCTAAACCTAAACCTAAACCTAAACCTAAACCTAAACCTAAACCTAAACCTAAACCTAAACCTAAACCTAAACCTAAACCTAAACCTAAACCTAAACCTAAACCTAAACCTAAACCTAAACCTAAACCTAAACCTAAACCTAAACCTAAACCTAAACCTAAACCTAAACCTAAACCTAAACCTAAACCTAAACCTAAACCTAAACCTAAACCTAAACCTAAACCTAAACCTAAACCTAAACCTAAACCTAAACCTAAACCTAAACCTAAACCTAAACCTAAACCTAAACCTAAACCTAAACCTAAACCTAAACCTAAACCTAAACCTAAACCTAAACCTAAACCTAAACCTAAACCTAAACCTAAACCTAAACCTAAACCTAAACCTAAACCTAAACCTAAACCTAAACCTAAACCTAAACCTAAACCTAAACCTAAACCTAAACCTAAACCTAAACCTAAACCTAAACCTAAACCTAAACCTAAACCTAAACCTAAACCTAAACCTAAACCTAAACCTAAACCTAAACCTAAACCTAAACCTAAACCTAAACCTAAACCTAAACCTAAACCTAAACCTAAACCTAAACCTAAACCTAAACCTAAACCTTCCTTCCTTCCTTCCTTCCTTCCTTCCTTCCTTCCTTCCTTCCTTCCTTCCTTCCTTCCTTCCTTCCTTCCTTCCTTCCTTCCTTCCTTCCTTCCTTCCTTCCTTCCTTCCTTCCTTCCTTCCTTCCTTCCTTCCTTCCTTCCTTCCTTCCTTCCTTCCTTCCTTCCTTCCTTCCTTCCTTCCTTCCTTCCTTCCTTCCTTCCTTCCTTCCTTCCTTCCTTCCTTCCTTCCTTCCTTCCTTCCTTCCTTCCTTCCTTCCTTCCTTCCTTCCTTCCTTCCTTCCTTCCTTCCTTCCTTCCTTCCTTCCTTCCTTCCTTCCTTCCTTCCTTCCTTCCTTCCTTCCTTCCTTCCTTCCTTCCTTCCTTCCTTCCTTCCTTCCTTCCTTCCTTCCTTCCTTCCTTCCTTCCTTCCTTCCTTCCTTCCTTCCTTCCTTCCTTCCTTCCTTCCTTCCTTCCTTCCTTCCTTCCTTCCTTCCTTCCTTCCTTCCTTCCTTCCACATAGGACAAGACGGAATCACACTTTTTTAACATTAACATTTGTATTTGTTGCATCTCTTTCGACAAATTACGTTTTTTTTTCTTTTTAGACGAGTAGGGAACTACTCGTTCCGTACCAATATATGAATATTGCACAAAAACATCCCAAACAATGCTTGATAACTCTGAACCAAAATACAATTCGCGATTAACAATTATTAAAATTTGACAATTATTAAACATTAAATGTTATTCATTAACCAAACAAAAAATTCATGATCAGGTGTGAAATGAAAATTAGTTGAAAAATGAAATAATTACAGGTATTTAAAAGTTGTGTTGGAAAGAGACAGAAACAGTACACGATGTACCGCGGCCGTGACGTCACGTGTTGGTCACGACCAGGGATGTTGCGGATGCCGATTTTTTCTCATCCGCGGATGCGAATGCGGATGTTTAAGATCTTATATACAAGTATAAGAATGAAGAATTAAGATAATGATATAGTAATTATTAGCATTGTTATTAATTAGAATTATTAAGTGAAGTTAAAAATAGGAGCATTAGGTATATTTAATAATAAAAAGTAATATTGCCGCTTTCTCTGATTCAAGCCGGTTACGCAGAGGTTCGTAAATTAGACCCGCGTTACTAAATAATTGTTCACTAAGAACACTGCCTGGTGGAATGGATAAAAATCTTGGTGCTATCTTGGTGATAATATCTTAAATTCCTCTCGATGAACACTCCACCATTTAAGAGGATTTTCGTCCACAAATGACTCTATTTTTAGTGTTTTTTTTACATTCGCATCCGCATGTACATCCGCTTCTGATTATTATGGATGCAGATGTCCAAATCCATGCGGAAGCTCCGCATTTGCGGATGCGAATATTCGCAACATCCCTGGTCACGACATACAAACTACATAGTTACATACTAAAGACCGTTTTGCTAAAAAGAGATGGACCATTCCCCCACCAGTCGAGTATCATCGGTATTAATTGATTTTGAGATTAAAAAAATGGATTTCACAGTATAATTTTTTTGCATGGTGCTGTTTTTTTAAGATTCGCAATTCGGTGCAACGCATTATCAACTTAAAAAGCAACCCCTCATTATCAAGAGTCCCGCCACGGAATTAAGTCCCACTACAAGCTAGGGAGTGTACCTACGTGACGCTTCGACCAGTACATGACATTGGCAAATGACGAACTGTCGAGTCCATCAATAAATTAAATTGAAAATGGCGGGAACGTGACGATTGCGATGCGAGTTGCAAAATTATTTGATAATTTAGTTTTACTTGTGTAAAATGGTTTTTTTGTTTAATTAATCAGAAAATGTTCGCGTATGTCAGTATTTTAGAGTTGGCGAATATCTAATTGTTTTCAAGCTGGACTCAAGGAGTCCCACTCGCTGCCAAATAGTATCCATAAAGCTGCTTAACATCCGTACGTCCAGGCAGACAGGCAAGAAGGCTGAATAATTGTGGAAAATACACCAGGGAAGGAAGAATTTAATTATTAAATACAATTTCATCGCTATTATTTCACCGTTCTACTAATCCACAGTGAACATTCCCCGCCCATCACAATCACGATGGGTGTTGGCTCATGGCTGTGCCAACTTGCCAAGGTAAGCTCTAGTAGTGTGTAATTGATTCTCTCGTAGTCATTATTATCCTGTGCTCTCGCGGTGGTGCGTACAGTACAGGGGGTTACTTACTTACTGCCCGTGGAGTGTGGACCACCTCGGGAGTTCACCTCGTCGCGTCGAAGTAAGCCTCGCAATGAGATAAAATAAAACAGCAGTTTATAACATAATGTATTTATTGAATGAAAGCAGTGTAGCGGGTCATTGTTATCACTTCAGCCTATACCTAGGCACCTATTTGTTCTCGTGTTCCAGTCCAGCGGCACGGAGCCGGCCGGTGACCAGTGTGGTGGGGTGGTGGGCTGGTGGGAGGTGCGCAGGCGCAGGGGACTTGGCGTTGGTAGCGTATTAGGGACTACATGATTAAAATTAAATACTTAGCTACTATTGAAAATATTCGGTGAAACTACGATTAGTACCTACCTAAGAGATTGTAAATCTTGTTAAATACAGCGGGCCGAGGCCGAGGGGGGCCGAGGCCGAGGGGGGCCGCCCGGAGCGGCGTGTGCTTCACGCAATATCTATAGGTTTATGTACAGAAATGTAACATCACTTATGTATTATTCTAATCATCTAATTAACAATAATATTTTTGGTTAATAATTTGTAAATAAAAAAATCACACTGCGAGCGAAAGTACGACGCCGCGCGACGGCTGCTGCGACTGCGGCGCCTACGACTTCTTCCTGCAACAGAGACGGCACGGGGTGAGTGGTGTTGTGGCGCTGTGGTGTTGTGGGGGTGAGAGGTGGGTGAGAGGTGTGTGTCGTCACTCACTGGTCGTGGTTGTCCGTGTCCGAGTCGTCCAGCTCTGGCTTGGTGCGGCGCCGCTCGTACACCAGGATGACGGCGCACAGCACGAACACCTCGGCGCAGATGCCGAGGAAGGGCCACAGCGCCGCGTACTTGTCCTTCACGCGCAGCACCGTGCCCGCCGCCAGCCCCTGCAGCGCCTCGCCCACGCCCGCCTCGTCCTCCGGCACGCACCAGTACCTGCACACACATACACGGTGCAAGGAGCCGGGACCACGGGCCGCTGTACACACACCACTCACAGCCGACCGCACTCACTTGCCGGCGTCCTCGCGGACAGTCGTCTTCAGCTGCAGCAGCGCGTTCCGCAGCCCATGCTCGCCGTCGAGGATCTTGACGATTTCGCCGACGACCAGCTGCTTCATGGCGGTCCTGTTGAACGCGAGCTCCGTGTCGTTGGAGTAGTACCAGGCGACGCCGGCGGCGGGCGTGCCGCCGACCACGCGGCACGCCAGCTTCAGCGGCTGCTCCTCGACCACGTTGGAGTATGGCGGCAGCTTGGCGTAGTACCGCTGTCGCACCGCCCACACGCGCGCCGAGCCGCCCGCCGCGCACTCGTAGCGGCCGTGGTCCGCGTCCTGCGTGCGCCCGTCCGCCGCAGACAGCCGCCCGCCGCTCGCGTCCAGCACCAGCCGCGCGCGACCCGCCGCGCCCAGCGACTCCAGCGCGCTGCCGTTCACACTCCTGCGGGCACACCGCGCCCCGTCAGCCCCGTAGCCCCGGCCCGCCTGCCAGGCGTGCGCTAGCACGCCGGGGCACGTACGTACCACTTGTACTCCTGCGCCGCCCCGCCGGACACGAGGTCGGTGCAGTCGAGCACCAGGGGGCCGCGCAACTCGTACACCAGGGTGATGTTATCCCCCTCCGCCCCCAGCCCCGCCGCCGGCCCCGCACCCGCCCCCGGCGCAGGCGCAGGTGGCGCCGCGCTGTCGGCACCTGCACACACACACGCGCGCGCGCGGCCCGTCAGTACAGCACACACGGCAACACCGCCCGGCGGCAATCTACACAAGTGTACTACGTGCGCCCCGCCGCCGCCGCCACTACCGCCGGCACTACAGCGAGGACACTAGATACGGCTACGCGCGGCGAGATCTACTCCAGCGATACGGACGAGGACGATGCACAGATTAGCGCCTGCGTCAGCGAGCGAGCAGACCCGCGTCACTCTAATACAATATCTACTACAAAGGAAACGAGCGGAAGCCGCGACTCGACGCCTACAATACAATCGAACTACTGTCTACGAGGCGGCGGCGGCGGCGGCGTGCGGCGACTACGCTCCCCGCGCGGGCTACTGTGCAGGGCATGGTATGTCATGGCACGGACCGGCGGCCCCGGGGGCGCGGGCGGGCGTCGCTGCGTCTGGCGCGGTGACCCGCACGCGCACGCGCTGCGCCGCCGGGCCCGCGCCGCACGTGTAGACGCCGCGGTGCGCGGGCCGCGCGGCCGCCGCGTGCAGCCGCGCGCTCACCCCGCCGGCACCCGCACCGGCACCGGTACCAGCCCGCTCGCCCTGCGGCGCCAGGTCGCGCGGCACGGCGTGTCCGTCCAGCCGCCACGCCGCGCGCTCCTCCACCCGCAGCGCGCACTCCACGGTGAGCGGCGCGCCCGCGGACACCACCACCACGCGCTCCACACCCGCGGCCCCCTCCGCACCTGCGCCTGCGCACCACCACCGCACCTCACACTCGCGGCCCCCCCGCACTCGCACCCGCACCCTGGAGCCAGACCCGGGCCGGGGGGCGGAGGCCGGGGGAGGCACACAATCAACTGCACAAACTGCGCACGTATCTCGCCTATCGTCCTATCTCAACAAATAATGTGTACAAATAGCAGCCGCCTAGTTCCTCTGCGCAAGATAGTCAAAGATATTATTAATCACATTTTTACTCGAGACTAAAGTAGTCGCTATCTCTTTTGACAAAGTAAATATGTATCAGTTTATGGCTTATTGTTAATGTTGTACTTTGTGTATCTTGATATTGTGGAGTTTTCCTGTTAAAATAGATGAGAGTTTAGACCAGCCCACCAAACTTCAGTTTAAGAAGAAATACATATACATACCTAAAGCCACCACTACCTGTGTTATTAATATCTGAATCTTCTGAAATAATAAAAAAATTCAATAAAAAATATCAAAACTTTGATCGGGTGGAAGCTAACAGAGTTCGAGATACCGGAACAGATTTGCCACAGATGATTAGATTCAAAGAATGCTGAAGTAACATTATGTTTTTTTTCTTATTTTACTTTGCACCCCCCTAACATCACTGACCTGAACAACAAATTCCTGAATTTGAACCCAGCCAGGCAGAGCCCAGAACCCTGAATTTGGTCAGAGTTTATTTTATTCATCGGTGCCATTCCAACCGCCACGTCATGTCTGGAGCCCCATGGCCGCCCGTGACGTCACGCCGCGCCCCGCAGCACAGGGTCACGACGCAGACGGGCACACACGAGTAGATGGCATCGACTGCTCTGCAGCCGCAGTGGACTCGGCCGTGCTGGAGTAGGGACTACGATCCGTTGGCGCGGCGCAGCAGGGCAAGTAGCCAGGGGAAGGTACTCACTTTGTGAATTTGCGGGAAGTACGGTTGCTAAAAATAGCAGAGCCAGTGTGAGGCTCGTCGCTCGTCGCATGGCGCCGCTCGGGCTCGGCCCTGCTTGCGTGCTGTGCCTGCCTGCTGCGTGCTGTGCGCCGCTCGGCGACCGACCGAGCAGATACGAGCGAAAACAACGAATGGAGACGGTATGGTAGGTAGGACAAATTGATCGCGCAGCAACGGATGACAACTGCGAACACTGACAGACTGGACATAAAATTCCAAAATGGCGACAGGGTTGCCAGATTAGACTTTTCAAATTTCCCCGGATTGAATTTTTTTTCCCCCAAAACGTTTTACAAAAAAAAACTAAAATTACGGCCCAATAAGTTGATATAAGTTTCTTAAAACGATAGACGCGACGGCACACAAGAAGACACATGATAAAATTTTATATTTAACGTTTTCTGAGTTTAATTACACTTTATCCGGTAAGTCCATGACTCGCGTCAGTCCAATCCGTGACCTTGGCGTTACACTCGATCATAAACTTCACTTCAATACTCATATTGACAATATTGTATCCCGAGCATTTAAAAAACTTGGATTAATTCTGCGTCTCTCGAAATCATTCAAGCGCCCCCTAACTTTTAAGATTCTGTATTTCGCTTTTGTACGCAGTATTCTTGAGTTCGGCAGTGTGGTGTGGAATCCGCAATACGCAGTCCAGATAGCGCGCTTACAAAAAATTCAAAACAAAATTCTTGAAATCCCTAGACTATCGGTCAGGTCATTACTTCCAAAATTATGAAACTGCCGCGACGATGCATGGTCTGGATACGTTACAGAAACGCCGTTCATTTATAGATGCTACATTTTTATACAAAATTACTAATAATTTAATAGATTCTTCTTCCTTTCTGGAGTCGATCTCATTCAGAGTACCGCGGGTCTCCTCACGTTTTAAAGAAACTTTCCATATCTCGATGTGCAACACAAAATATGCTAAAAAAAACACTTTTATTAGACGCTCTTGCTATTTCTATAATAAATATTTACTCGATGTCGACATTTTTACAAATTCTTTACATAAATTCAAATCAAAATTATCTCAAAATTTGTTACCTAATACTCCTAATAGCCTTAGAAATAAGGGTCCTAGCAGCTAGGCATTCCCGACTTGGTGTGGTGTGTACATGACGTGTGCACACAGCGTTGGTCCGGGGGTGCCTGGGTGTTGCGACTTAGTGCTTATTTACGTAATGTCTAGTTGTAATCTAGGTAGCGCTCCATGTGACATTTACTAAGTTATGTTAGGTCTATTAGCACTTAATATACTTTTATCATTGTCTGTACATGACTGTGTGTTTCCTGAATAAAATAAAAATATATATTTTAGCAGTCGGCAGAAACTTTGAGCATCCTTCACGGCATTTTAAGCCATATGCCACATAATTGAATGAAGAGAGACTAAGGATATTGCAGTTCACCACATTGAAGGAGAGAAGACTGAGAGATTTGATCGAAACATTTAAAATCATGACCTTCAGATACAACCTCCCAGAATTCAAAAGGCAATGTTTAATATGACAGACACGACCGTTGCAAGGACACTACATGAAATTAGACTGCACCACCTTCAGCACCAATGTCGCTCGTCACTTCCTGAGCAACAGAGATGTTCAGGCCTGGAACTTACTTCCCGACGACGTCTCTGCCATCTCAGTTAACGCATTCAAAAACAAGGACAGTTATTGGTTTTAACCTCTTTAACCATTAACAATAATAATACCACTCTAAGTGATAGACTTTACAAACACTGTGAAGTGGACATATCAGCGATGAGTTGCCTGTCCATAATTAAATAATAATAAGATAAGATAACGTTAATAATTAATTGGTCATAGCTTGAAAACTTTTTCCGCCTATATATAATAGCCAAAGTTTTCCCTAAAATTGCGAGAAAACTCTCCAATCTGGCAACCCTGAATGGCAATCGATCGTCCATCCGTTCGTGACGTGAGTGTATAGTGTTGTCAGAAAAAATAAATGTCGACTTGCGAGGAAAAGGAAATCAATGGCAAATCTACTTATTTTGCTCAACAAAATTAACCTTTTTTTTTTAATTTTTTCACTAAAAATTTTAATTTTTGTACTGGCTGTCAGCCATATTTTATTGTTTTATTCAATGTTAAAAAAAAGTTCATAGAACTACGGATTTTTCCCGAATCAACCGACGGATTTTTCAGCCTCGCCCTACGGAATTTTGATAAATAGATCTGGCAACACCCTGTAGTACACTGTGGTACTCCCAACCCAAAGCTGTAAAGGTATTTATATAAAAAAAACAATCTGACTTTTTGTTTATTGTGGTGTGGGTGGGATCGTGAAAAAAAGGTACAGGCAGAGACGATCGATCCGAGCCAGCCACCGAGCGGAGCGAAGCGAGCCTCCCTGCGCCCTGCCTGCCTGCAGTCCACTCCAGCGAGCTCGTCGCCGCGCGCCCCGCGCACAGCACACGCCAACGGAAACAGGGACTTTACAGTGTTGGCTGCGAGTGGACGACTCAACGTTTAGAGTGCACTCACTGTACTGTGGTGTGCGAGGGCGAGTCAGGCGGGGTGCGATGCGGCTGCAGTGAGAGAGAGCGGGCAGCTGGCGGCAGGCAGCGGGCGCGGCATGCTGTGAGGCGTGCGCGATGGCGGCGGACGGGGCGGGCGCGGCGGCTGCCTCGGGCGGGAGCACCGGGGCCGCCACGGCGGGCGCGGAGGACGCGCTCGAGGCGCTGCTGCGCGAGGCAGAGGCGCTCAAGGCGCGCCTCGAGGAGGAGCGACAGAAACTCAACGACGTGTCGTGTGAGTGGACGCCCTCCCTTGCGCGGTGCGCGCATGTACACCGCACATCCCATGTACCAGTTAGTGTGTCTTGTGATCATGATAATTGTAACAGTATCGAAATATCCAATAATTCAGTCTAAATCGCGGCAAGAACCTGTTACTAAAATTTGCAAATGTATGTTCAACCAGTCCGCTGAGCGTCGTTTAGCTGTAGTGTTGAACGTTGTGTTCAGCCTCTCTAATTGACACTTAGATGTACCTAGTTGACTGCGACATATACACCATGTAGTTTGAAATAATAGTTTGTTCGATGAGTGAACAGGAAGGTTCGTATTTATCTTTCTGTACTGTTGTCTATGTAGATTGAAGTGAACAGAAAGTGGGGCATGTTTTTTGTATCAGAGGCAGTAGCAAGGCAGTAGGGTAGCTTTTCATATTGCATCTTCGGAGGTATAACTTAATAAAATAAATGACAATGCCAGATTCTGCCCTGCCATCAACCGCAATTGTACAAGATAACGAATAAATGTAAATATATCTCCGTTTTTTATTAAAATTATTGGTTTAAAATAAAGTTTTGTACAAGTTGCGATTCGAAAAAAACTTTTCAACAAAATTCTTCTTTACAAAGCCATAATAAAACCAATTTGGGCTTATGGCATACAACTGTGGGGTACTGCTTCACACTCAAATGTGGAAATTCTACAAAGGTTCCAGTCAAAAACACTCCGCATGCTGGTGGACGCACCGTGGTTTGTAACAAATGAAACCATCCACAAGGATTTAAACATAAGATATGTAAAGGACGAGATTGTCACCTCTACAAACGCCTACAGGAGGAGAATAGAGGCTCACCCAAACCAGCTGGCAAACAAACTATTACAGACAGACCCTAAGACAAGAAGGCTGAAACGCAGAATACCGGAGGACAATCTACTCCCGGACCACTGACCAATTCCTGGCTCGTCACTGGACGATCTAGGACTAATACCCAAGCACCAAAACTGCAGCTAAATGTCAATTGAGACAGATCGCGGCAAGAAGTGGAGACAAAAAAAAAAAGTTGCGATTCGAAAAAACAGCTTAAGAATTCAGAAAATAGTAAGAAATCGAAGCGAATTATTCATTGTTTTTGTTATTCTTCTATAGGAGTTGCGAGAGTAGTAGAAAATGATACTGATTATGATTATGCAATATGAAACCTGTAATAAGTCCCCAACAAAATGATAGGTACAGCTTAAATGGTCACATAGTTTTGTAGGTGGGGCAAAGCTCCATTGAAATGTGGCAATGTCTTTTGGAGTACTGATTTTATACCGGTACTATAACGATATTTCCTACCGATACTCTCTATTGGGTCATAAATTATTTACGTGAATGTTTGTTTGCGTCAGTGTCCAGTGTGGCGGAGCGCCTGGAGCCGGTGAACTTCCCCAACCTGAAGCTGCGTCGCGTGCTCAAGGGGCACCAGTCCAAGGTGCTGTGCGCGGACTGGGCGCCCGACAAGCGCCACATCGTGTCCTCGTCGCAGGTGAGTGTGGCCAGTCCGGGAGGCCTGGAGCCCGGGGGCCGGGGCCCGGCACGCAGCCGGTGACGGGCCGTGTGTTGCGCAGGACGGCAAGCTGATCGTGTGGGACGCGTTCACGGCCACCAAGGAGCTGACCATCGCCATGCCCAGCACGTGGGTGATGGCGTGCGCGTACGCCCCCTCCGGCGCGCTGGTGGCGGCCGGCGGGCTCGACAACAAGGTGACCGTGTTCTCGGTGAGTGGCGGGGGCGGGGGTGGGGGCGAGGAGGATGCGTCGCAGCGCAAGCGCACCGTGGCCACGCACCGGTCGTACGTGTCGTGCTGCCTGTTCCCGGGCACCGAGCGCCAGCTGCTGTCGGGCAGCGGGGACGGCACGTGCGCGCTGTGGGACACCGAGTCGGGCGCGCTGCTGCAGAGCTTCCAGGCGCACGCGGCGGACGTGCTGTGCATGGACCTGTCCCCGGGCGAGCCGCGCGACGCCTTCGTGTCCGGCGGCGGGGACCGCGCGCTGCTGGTGTGGGACCTGCGCAGCGGGCAGGCGGTGCGGGCCTTCGACGCGCACCGCTCCGACGTGACGGGCGTGCGCTTCCACCCGTCGGGCGACGCGCTGGCCTCCGCGTGCGACGACGCCGCGTGCCGCGTGTTCGACCTGCGCGCCGACCGCGAGGTGTCCCGCTACGCGCGCGACAGCCTGCTGTTCGCCGCCACGTCCGTGGAGTGGTCCGCCAGCGGGCGCCTGCTGTTCGCCGGCTACGCGGACTACACGGCGTGCGCGTGGGACGCCTTGCGCGCGCAGCGCCTGTGCGTGCTGTGCGGACACGAGCACCGCGTGGCGCGCGTGTGCCTCGCGCCCGACGGGGCCGCGCTCGCCACAGCCTCGTGGGACGCCACGCTCAGGGTGAGTAACACACCCACCCAGCCCCACGGCCCCACCCCCAGCCCCCACACGTGCTCACGGCTCGCTCTGTTACAGATCTGGGCGTAGGGCAGCCCGTGGCACCCGCCGGGCGCCGCGCTGGGGCGGCTGCACGCGACACGTCTCCACACTCACGAGAGTAGTCGACGAGTATAGAAAATTAAATTATGTTCATTTACTTTACATAGTCAAGTGTATATTGGTGGTCAACTGCAAGAACCATTCTACTATTGACATCAGTCATAGCAGCCAGTAGGGCGTGACACCGCGCTCCACCCATTCTGTGCGATGCACACTCTGCACCAAACACAATTTCAAAGAATTTTAACCAGCAATATCTTTGAAAGGTAATTGAAACGCCAAAAAATTAATATGAGTGGAGTGGAGCAGGCAATATAGGCCTGCACCGCGAGCGATGCGCTCCTTTCTCGGGAAAGTGGAGTGCTCGGGGATTGATCAGCACACTAGATGTCTCCGAGCCCTCCGTCCTACCGCGCACTACCTTAGGGGGCGGTAGATTATGATACAAATAGACCTACTAAGACAACCACGTAGTATTGTAAACTGTAATTATTATTTTATTGTATGCATGTGCTGTTATAGTTTCCTATCACGTGTCCGGAATTTCACACATTTCGGGCGTCGGAAATTAGATCAAAATAGAAGAATTCCATTGTATTGTATATGGGGCATTCCGTGAAATCGCATGATTCGGTTTATTTGTTGAAATGTTAATAAAATACTTCTCAATATAATTAGGTATGCGTTTTAATTGTTCCAAACAATGTTAAAACTCTCACTAGAATGTATCATTCATTCCCGGTGGTCCGGGTTGACCTGTCGGGGCCCCGGTGCGGGGTGCCGGGTGCGGAGTGCCGGGGCATCACCTGCCTATGATCCACAGCATGTTGACCCCCTGCGCTGCGAGCACGTGCGCGGGCAGCGCGGGCGCGGGGGGCGGTGTGGTGGCGGCCGCGGCCAGGAACAGCAGCACCGTGTGCAGCAGGTTGTTGCGGCCCGCGCCCGCAGACACCGCGCCGCCCCCGGGCAGGCATAGCACGTAGTGCGGCGGACGCGCCTGCACGAGTCGGATGCACAGTGCTTGTGGCCCGGCCCCAGGTGGTACCGGTCCAGCCGGCAGCGCGGTGCACACGTGCCGCGCGGTGAATGCGTTTGGCGCGTGCGGCGCGCTGAGCTGCACGTCGAGGTACGCGCCCAGCAGCGCCAGCACCAGCTCGGCGTCGGTGGGGAGCGCGGCCGTCCACCCCGCGCCGCCGCCGCACCAACGGTACGCGCTCAGGCACGAACCGCGGGACAACTCTAGCACACACACACACATAACACCATTAGAATGAGGGCGAAGGAATACTACTTCACCAGTATATTATTACTTTTGTGTAATGAATATTAGTCGAGTTTATAGTGATACGAAGGCTAAATTAAATAATACATTCTGAAGAAAATTTCTCAAGTATAAATGTCCCACTCGTCGCTGTCCATTGCCCGGCTGCCTGCGCATAGGGCGCCTGCGCCGAGCAGTCGGCCCACTGGCACCGGGCACAGGCACAGGCCTATTCGGGCTGCTATAATTACACGACAAAATCTATATTATGTCGAGTTGTTTGGTTTATATAGCGTTTCCAGGTCTATAAATTTGTTGTATTAAATCAATCCAAGAGCGATCCAAACCGATGATAAGTACGCGCGCCATTTCGTCGTGAACGGCGATTGACGCGAGAATGATTTGTATGGGGACTACCAATTTCACTCTTGCACAGCTAACAGCAGGTGCAACGCTTTGGCCCGGTCTTATTATCTGCGTGGTATGAGTTGAAATGTCAGTATTCTACTTTTTGCCGCGATCTGTCTCCATTGACGTTTTGGTGCTCAGGTATTAGTCCCAGGTCTTCCAGTGACGACGTGCAAGTGTTAGCATTGATCTGGTGCATATGAATGCGTTGCTGTGTCCTGGTGTCCTACCTCGTATGCGCCGCACCGCGTAGCGCTGGTCCGCGAATGGCTCCAGGAAGGGCAGCAGCGCGGCGAGTGCGCCCGCCCCCGAGGCCGAGCCCGCCCCCGCGGCCGAGGCGAGCGCGCGCAGGCGCTCCACGCTGAGCTCGCCGAGGCGCAGCGCGTGCAGCCCGTGCCGGGACAGCGAGGCGTCCGCCAGGCACACCTCGCGCGACACACGCGACACGATGGTGCTGTGCAGCCACTGCACATACACATAACACTGCACTGCACGGGGACCGCAGACACGTAGCAACCGTGTGAGGAGCGAGGGGATACCGTCGCACACTCATATTGGGATTATTTAAATAGAAACAAAAATAAATTATTTCCAAAAACATAAAATCCGACTGCAAGAAACAATCGACAAACTATTAAATTTTATACCCTATGACCTTCCTGTAATCAAGACGAATCTAACGATACCGCCGTATACCAAAATCCATCAAACCGTTTAGGCTACAGGATGGCAGGAAGGTATGGACATACATACATACACCCGGAAAACATTACCCTCCTTCTGGGGCAGTCGGGTAAAAGAGCAGCTGCAGGAATGTCAAAATAATTTCCAATCGCTGCCCTCAACAGCTGGAATCTCGCTGCGAATAGGATACTAGTTTGCAGCAACTAACTATACTGTTTCAATGGAGTTTTATTTCTTCTAATGTTCGTGTCAACGCGCCGCGCCGGCCACGCTTCACGTGGCAGTGCAGTGCGGTTGTTCCTCCCTTACCAGGCGCAAGTTCTGGTTGTACTGCGTGAGCCTGTCCGGGTCCAGGCCGAGCTGCCACCACACGTGCGGCGCGGCGGGGGCGCAGTGCGCGGCCCCCGGCCCGGCCCCCGCCCCCGGCCCTAGGGCGCCGCCCGCACACCCGCCCGCGCCCGCCTCCTCGGCCGCGCCGCTCTCTGCGCACACACAACAACGCCGATATAGCAACAGATCTCTACATCCAGCACCAGATACAGAACCCGGTATTTCAATCAAATAGCGTCAGTATATTGACACAGGTCGCCTGGCGGGCGAGGGAGGACAATCATTTGGTCCAGCGGTTGTACTCACCCGCTGCCGGCTCGGAGACCCCAAATAGATCAAATAGAACAAAGAATGTGATCTAGTCGGTAGTCAGTCCCGAGATCGGGGTATAAAGTACAGAGGAATAACTACTTTCACATGTCATAGGCATCAAACATGACCTCTGTTATCGAGGGTTAAATATTCAGAAAGGTTTATTGTATTTAGGAGGAAACCTAATTTATAAACATGAGATTAGGACGGTGTCTATGATTGTGTATCGCTGTCCGTATTGTTCGTCCCGTGCTCTGGCTCCGTACCTGCGAGTGACAGCGCCAGCTGGTACCTGGGCGCCCCCCCGCCCCCGCCCGCGGCCCCGGCGCCCGGCCGCACCCCGCCCGCGCCCGCGCCCTCCGCCCGGCGCCCGCGCTCCTCGTACTGGCTGCAACAACAAGCGGACCGAGCCCATGTATGTGTGTGCCCGGGAGACTGGGAGCCCGTGTGGCGGCGTGGTGTGCTGCTCACCTGAGGTACAGCGCGAGCTCGCCGCCGTCCGCTATGAACCGGTCCGGCGGCGGCGGGGTGGCGGGCGAGGGCGCGCGCGGGGCGCCCCCGGGGGAGGGGGAGGGCGGGGGCGAGGCGCTCCACGCGCGCCGCGGGGACAGCGACAGCGAGGCGGCCTCGCACGCCGGCGGCGAGGCGGGGGCCGGCGCCGGGGCCGAGGCGGCCGCACGCGCGCGCGGCGACGCCAGGCGACCGCTCACTGCCGGACAGACGGAGGTTGAAAGACTATTGCGAGAGCAGGGATGTTGCAGATGACGATTTTTTCACATCCGCGGATGTGAATGCGGATGCGGATTTTTTAAGGCTCACATCCGCGGATGCAAATGCAGATACGGATGTTTAAGATCTTATATAAAAAGACTTGTTAATGTTTTTTTTTTGTAAAACAGATATATATACACATGTTTGTATAAATAACTGTTAGTCTTCCGATTATGTAAAAATAAAATAAAAAAGTATTTGAATGAAGAAATAAGATAATGATATAGTAATATATATTTTACAATTTTAGGAAGACCAACAGCTATATAAATAAGTAAGTAGTCATGAAAATAATATCAGTAAGCCAATAATAGGTCCTCAACTCCTCACTATTAGATGCGGTATACATACCCGCTCCGCATTTGCGGATGCAGATATTCGCAAAATCCCTGGTCTATAGCATTAATAAAATATATAATTTTAACAGAAACTTCTCTTCTCGCACGGATATATTCTTCAACAAGACATCTCGCTGCAAGCAAATCACTCATTTATAATGATTTCTAATATTAAATCTTGCTCTGTATGAACTCATCATCTAATGTATGCCACTGACTAATATAAGCATTGGTGTAAATTATTGGCGAAAACTTGTAAATGGCTTAGTTTTTAACTTAAGTTTATAACCCATATTACATACATAAAAGCTGTAAGTTTTCCTATCAAATAAAAATTAAATAAATAAATATTAAAATGAGTCTGAGGTAATGTGTGACAGACAGAGTGGCCTTGTCCCGCTTGCTCCGCACCGAGTTGTGTACTTGCCTGCTAGAGTCCGCTTGCGTGCGTCCGCCGCGTCCGCGCCGGTGTGGCAGGCGCGGCGCGCGTGGTGCAGCAGCGCGGCGGCCAGCGCGCCCGCCAGCGCCAGCTCCAGGTAGTGCAGCGCCGAGCGCCCGCACGCCGCGCCGCCGGAACCGGCGCTGACAACACGCGGGAAAAATGATACTGGGATAAACTCAGCTAGCAGTTTCACGACCAGAAAACCTAAACAAACATTGTCACTATCGCTAGCCTAACTAAGAGTGTCACCTTGCCCGGAGTATAGCGAAAATAGCCACGAGCTGTGTTCGCAGCAGGGAAAGCACTTACAGGTCGTACGCGAAGAGCAACAGCAGCGCGCCGTTGAGCGCGGCCCAGCGGAGCGCCGCGCCGCGCGCACTGGCCGCCGCGCGCGCCTCGCCGGCACTCAGCGCGCTCGCACTCGCCGCCGCCGCCGCGCGCCTGCAACACGCACCTCACCTCACTGTCGGCACCCACTCACCGCGCACCGGCACCGGCCGGCCAGCAGAGACAGGCCACCGACGCCGGCCGCTCACAGCGCTGGCCACGCAGTACTCACATGCTCGTATCGCACATGCTGTACGCCGACATATTGCTTCGCAGGCGCCGCGCCGCGCTCAGCACCGTTCGCTTCAGCACAGGACGGTGGGATTTACAAGGCTTCGTGCATATACCATGGAATATAATTAGAGGGTAATAAATACACAAAATCCAGTTCTTTCTTGGTTTTTTCGCGCGCGCCGGGCACTTTTGTTTCGGTTTTTTCTTTTTAAATTCTTCGGCTGACGTAAAAGGCAAAGCTAACTAGGGCATACTGCCTGGTCTGATGTTAATAGAATCCACGCAACTCAGAGAAATAAGGACAAGGAAATTATTTCTCTGAGCCACGCAATCATCAAACACGACTTCTTTCGAGCACTCCAATTAATAGAAACGTTCGCGGACATCTCCATGATTGACTTAATGTGATCATTAACAGTAAGATGCTGTGGAGTGGAAGCTCAAGAGAAATAATGGAAGTTCTAACTGAAATAAACCAACCAAAATTCAAATTAATTTCGAGTGGTACTAAAGACTTATTTCTCTAAAACTATTTGATTGTTTTTGCAATGGATGGGTAATTAGTAAGTATTCTAGAACGGCATTCATTCTATACAGACGAGGCTGTATATCCTAGTTAGCATTGATTGCCTTTCCCTCTGGGAAGTTTTTTTTTACCAAAAAAATGAGGTTATGTTATGTTCTGTGATTGGTTCTGTGACTCTGTGTGTTGTGTTGTCATTTTGTGTTTCGTAAAAATATGATTATTTCAAGTGTCTCGCTCAGGAACTGTCTGTGACCGAGACAATGTCGAAGTGGGTCGGGTACGCGGTGTCCGTGAACTGCGGCTCGCCGCTGGGCTGCTACCAGGGCTCCATCCTGGCGGCGGACGGCGGCACAGTCACGCTCACCAAGCCCTTCCGCAACGGCTTCCCCTACCCCAAGGATCAGGTCACCCTCAAGTGAGTGCCGGCCCCCGCGGCCCCCGGCCCGCTGGAGGCCCGCCAGTAACATGTGTCTGTGTGCCTAGCGCGGCCGACATCAAGGAGCTGCGCATCATCTCCGCGCGCGCCGAGCACGCGCAGCCCGCGCACAGCACCGTGCCCGTCACCAAGGGGCGTCGCCAGCCGCGCGCCACCGTCTGCGAGGCGCTGCAGGCCAGCCAGCCGGACACCGGTGAGTGACGGCCCTCGCCGCACCGCCCGGCCCCCACCCGGGCTCCACACCGTGCACTCTGACTGCAGGCTCCCAGGCGACCGGCGGCACAGGCGGGCCCGCGCGCAGCAAGCCCATCGACATCCAGCCGGCGCGCGGTGGCGGCGGGGGCGGCGGCCGGGCGGGCGCGCAGCACGCGGCCAGCGCCGGCCACGCGGGCTCCACGCCTCGCGCGCGCGGCGGCGGCCACGAGAAGGCGCGCCGCAGGAACGAGGCGTGCTTCGGCGACGCGGCCGACCCCGCGTTGGAACACGACTTCGACTTCGAGGTGGGCACACTGCACCGAGGAGGGTCCCCACTCCGTGTGTCTCCGGGGTGTGACGATTGCGTGTGTGCGCAGGGCAACCTGGCGCTGTTCGACAAGCGCGCGCTGTGGGAGCAGATGTCGCGGCCGGACGTGGTGCGCGGCGCCGAGCACGCGACCAACTTCCGCCACGACGAGAGCGTGCTGGGGCCCGGGGCGGGGGCTGGCGGGGGCGGGGCCGGGGGCGAGGCGGCCGTGCGCCGCGCCATCCGGCTGCCGGACGGAGCGGGCGCTGGGGGCGGGGGCTCGGAGCGGCACTACGCCACGGACGACGGCGTGTGCGTGCCTGCCGCCGGGGCCGCGCTGCGCCGGTCGCTGTGGCTGGGCCTGGGTCGGCACGGGCTGGCGGAGGGCGCGCTGGTGCTGCTGGCGCGCGCGGCGGCCGACGTGGCGCTGCGGCTGGTGGGCGGCGGGCGGCGGCTGGACCCGCGCAACGCGCACCAGACGCCCGGCGCGGTGTCTGTGGCGGGCGCGCACGCGGCGGGCGCGGCGGCGCTGGCGGGCGCGCGGCTGCTGGCCTCGCACGGGCTGCGCGTGTCGGTGCACGTGGCGGCCGAGGGCGGGCCGGAGCGCTGGCCCGAGGCGGTGCGGCGCGAGGTGGCCGCGCTGGCGCTGAGCGGCGTGCGGCCCTGCGCGCTGGGGGCGCTGCCCGGCGCGGACGTGGTGCTGGTGGCGCTGCACGACCCCGTGGCGCCGGGCCCGGGCGCGGGTGCGGGCGGGGCGGGGCGCGTGGCGGCGGCGCGGCAGTGGGCGCGGGGCGCGCGCGCCGCCCTGGTGTCGCTGGAGCCCGCTGGCGAGGGCGAGGCGGAGTGCGAGTCGGAGGCGCTGGAGTGCCGCGCCAGTGTGTGCGCGCTGCTGCCGCCCTGGCTGTGCGGCGCGGCGGGCGGGCGGCTGTACCTGGCGGACGTGGCGCCGCCCACGCGGCTGTTCGCGGAGCTGGGCGTGTCGTACCGGCCGCCGTTCGGAGCGGCCGCGGTGGTGGCGCTGCACCCGGCGGACGACGCTTGAGCCCCGCCCCAAGGCGGCTCGCACTCGGCCTGAGTGCCGGACGACACCGCCCACTCGCCGACACAACCCTGCACTTACCTGTCTGTGAACGGAACAGATGGGCCACTCATGAAATAAGACTACCGTGTATTTATTATAAATCCATGTAACTGAAGTAACGATTCACGAATATATTTTTAATATCGAATAAATATTTGAGATTCTCAATTTGGTGATTTATTGAATACTAGCTTCTGCATCCATCCATACGAACTTTCGTTGCGTTTATACCGGGTGGCCTTGAAGTCATTAGCCAAAATTAAATGGATCTTCGGACTTGTGTGTGACATACACTAATTCTGAACAGCATTTAAGTAAATTAAACAATTTGAGGGGAAAAAAATATTTACAATAAATTGAACTACCAAAAAAATACTTGATGTGTATTTCACTGGAATTTGACCTAATGGTCATTTCTAAGGTCATGGTGTGACTTGTAACGTACTTAGTTCAATTGATTGTGCAGTTTTGATTTACTAAAAAATCAATTCAATATTTATCATGAGTACAACCCCCAGTTTCAATTTGTCAAATGAATTCAACGACAATCTGCATATTAGTGGGATGTGATATCAAAGATGACGTCTGGTCTGAGCGTGAGTACGGACTTGAGTTACTCGTGAAAGACAGTTCATTCCTTCGCAGTCAAAATAGTGTATCCTATGATGACGTGCTATATTATGGTGCGCCTCACTTCAGCCAATCAGCTGATGCATTGTGATTGAGGAGGCAACAGCTAGTCTTGAACCAGGTTGAAGGCAAGTATTCCATGGTGGACGGTGCGGCGGCGGGTGGCACTGTGCCAAGGCATCAGGGTAAGCCATGACAGGACTGAAGGAGATTTTATAGAACTTACCTGTAACCGTATCACTTGCTCTAGTGCACCTACGCTACGGCTCCGGGCTCAGGCGACTCCGGCCGGCAAACATTGCTCAATATTTATTTATTTTTATTGATGGACGCGACAGTCGTCATTTGCCAATGTCATGTTACAGAAAATTCAATAGTCTTCTATCTTCCTCCAGGGGAGTCGCAGTAGCGTCATCACCCTGGGTAGCCGCGTCTTCATGTCTTCATCCAGAGGAGTCGCCGTAGCGTCGTCACTCTGGACGAAGCAGCTCGACAGTCACGTTCACTCCCGAGCTTGTAGCGGGAACTCTTGATAAAAGCTTGAAACTTCAGATCTTGCATAAATAATCCAATAACTTCACCGTACTGTCATTCGCGAACATTTTGTGATTAATTTAACGTGATATTAAACACAAGATAGTCCCCGTAGACGTTAAAAGGAAAATTATCAAATAATTTCGCAACCGTCGTTTCCCGCCATTTTCAAGAGAACCCTGCTCAATATTATGACCGTGTCATTGTTGCACAGATATAAAGTAGATAAATAAAAACAAAGTGTAAAAAATGTGTAATTTTTATTAAGATTATGCTCAATATTGCTGAAGTAAATTTATACTTACTATTGTGTAACAAAAAGCATCACAGCGAATAGCTCGTTCTAATATATATTGCTTCAATATAATATGAACACTTCATTACAACAATTGTACTCGCTACGGCTTCGGCTACCTCCGGCCCGGCCGGGGGGGGGGACACGCCAATAGCGACGCGCGGCTACTTACTTACTGCTAGAGAGGGGGAGGAGCAGGCACGTGGACATTTTCTCAACTGGTGTGTTCTCTTAAACTACTAGTAAAAGATTGGTACAATTCGTCAAGTACCTCTTGGGAAACTCATTCCTGAGGCCCCCTGGATATTCTTATCTATAAAACAATCGTTATCTTCTAAACTGTATCGCTAATACATAACAAACAATACATAACAATGTATATAACGTAGTGGCAATGGGTTCACACATACATACTTATGTATACATATAAAAACAGAAAACAAACTTGTACACTTTACAACAGATCAATCAGTCCGAGTACGTTCCAACTCGTGTCATGACTAAGTACATAGAATGCGATATGAACTATGTGCACAAGGCAAATGGAGAATGATACCCACATTGGTTGTTTAGACTAGGCACAGCGCAGCACAGGCGCAGCACAGGCACACAACTCAAACACAGGGAATATAACATTAATTATTGAGGCGTTCACGAAACCACACCGACTGCACTGCACTGCACTGCACGGGGGGGAGCCACTGTGTGTATATTGTACGTATAGCACGACAACGCCACCAGTGACAGTACATACTACAAACGGTTGATAATGTCATGATACCAACAATTAACTAATTATAATAATTAGTAATAAGACTAGGTTTGTGAGATACGTATTCGTATTTCATTGCGATTGTTTTGTCTCCAAATAAAATAAAATGTACTCAAGCACCTGCTGATATGTCAGAAGGCAGGAATGTATGACTCTCAGTGGAGTGGCTGGCGAGGCGAGGCAGCACATCACTCCCACTTCACGCAAACGAACACATTTGACACATTTAATTGACACAGTATCACACGTGCACAATACGGCTCTCTGAGCCTGTGCCTCTCATCATTGAGGATTGCACTCAAGTATTATTCATATGAACAAACACCTCCCAATTGTTTATTATAAATAGATCTAGCTAACCTACATATAACGTACCCTATATATGCTATGTATTATTAGTATTAGGCAAGTCAATTAGCACTAGTGTAATGTGTAGGAGTTAGTATCCCTTGGTCATTGTGTATGTATGGTGCCGGTGTCGTGTCGGTGCGGTCACACGTGCATGAGGTGCATGTGCACGCCCCAGCCCGTGGCCGCGACCCAGGGGGGGAAGGCGGCGAGGAGGGCGCGGTGCGCGGGGCTGAGGCGCGTCTCGCCCCACAGCGCGTGCCCGGACGCAGACACGCGCGCCCAGCCGCCCGCAGCGGGGCGCGACGCGGGCGCGAACGCGTGCTGCGGGAACATGACGGACACGACATTACGAATATAAATATACAAATTATAATAGATATTAATTGATTTTAAGTCCTTGCTAATCAATTATCATTAAAAAAAAATAACTGGGTAGGCTCCTCCTAGCTAGAATTATATTTAAAAAAACTGCCAATCTGGCATCTTTCTAGATCGGTCCCGCACGCCTCTTAACTGTGACACATTGTAAGCCCTCGCCTAGGTCTATTTGGGTTGCTACTGAACGCCCGTCATATCACTATGAAACGCTTAGCTTACTTGATTCATAATATGAATGGTGATAATTTGGAGTTGGATTATGATACCCAAGTGTCTGGAGCTTGAATAAATAAAAATGTCCACTAAATTAAAACGCCTAGAAACTAGAAAATCTACCAAATTCAATAAACAACTGAACCGGTGCGCGAGTCTGGTTTTGTTCACCTGCAGGTGCATGTCTATGATCCACGGCCTGCTCCGCCTGGCGTCGTGCAGCGTGAAGAAGTACGTGCGCCGGTCCCCCCAGCGCGGCCCCGCCAGCGGCGCGCCGCCCACCAGCCCGCACCAGGACACGCGCGCGCCGGCCGCGGGGGACACGATCACCACCACGTGGGACGGGCCTGCAGGGGGTACACAAGTCTTATACTAGTATTCGGCAAGCAACCAGCTCCAATGATACAATGCCTATATTGTGTTGGCCACCGACCCGTGACATTGAGCGTGACTCGCTGCAGCGTATCGCTGAGTCGCTCCGTGCTGGCCGCGAGCTGCAGCGTCACCAGCGGCGGCTCTGGCGCCGGCGCCGCGTGTCCGCGCGCGATGAGCGAGCGCACGGGCAGGTAGTAGGGCGCGCCGCAGTGCACCCACTGCGCGCACTCGGCCGCCAGGGTGGGCGCGGTGCGGGCCAGCGCCGGCACCAGGCCGCGCACAGACTGCGGCGTGTTGGCGTCCAGCTCGGGCACCCAGTACAACACCTGCGGATACACACCAATACTCAACGTGATCGGCAGGAGGCGCTCAAAATTAGCAACAACAACCAGAGATTATTTCAGAAAACAAAAAAACCCGACTGCAACACGATTTTCTGAAAGGGGAGATCCACCGTTTCAAAACTTGTGTTGTTAAACGACTCGCTTACGGAAGCCATGGATGCCGGGCATCAGGTCGATGTCATCTACACGGATTACAGTAAGGCTTTGGACAGGATCCAGCATAATTTGCTTTTACTTAAACTCCAAAATATAGGAATTAGTGGTGACTTGCTCAGGTGGTTCTCCTCCTACATTGACAATCGATCTCAAGCAGTAGTGGTTAACAATTATATTTCAGGACGGATAACTATACCTAGTGGCGTCCCACAGGGATCTCTGCTCGGGCCTCTCCTTTTTGTAGTCTTTGTGAATGACATCGAGCAATGCTTCCGGACGTCCCGCCACAAAAAGTTTTTTTTGTTTACGAACACGGTTGGAAAATTATTTGATGATTTTCATTTTAATAGTTATTTTGTGTTTTCACTTATACTGTCATTCGCGAATACTAAAAAAATGTTCGCGAATGACAGGATGGTGAAAATATTGGACGATTTGTGCAAGATCTGCAGTTTCCAACTAGAGCCAAGACCCGCTACGAGCTCGGGGGTGAACATGACAGTCGAGCTGCTTCGTTCAAAGTGACGACGCTCCCGGGACTGAGAGGGATGAAAAGAGCAGTTTATGATATCTGGAATATTGTGTACCATGTCATTGTGAAATGTCGAGCTGTCTAGTCCATTATCAACCCCTCTCACCTGTTCCCTGGTGTCGCCCGCCCCCGCGTCCGCCCCCGCCGGTCCCGCCGGCACGCCCGGGTGCAGCGTGCGTCGCACGTGGAACACCATGTATCGCTGCGGGCGCAGGCGCGAGTACGGCGCGCCCAGCGGGCTCAGCGCCACCAGCGCGGCGCACGCGCAGCTCACATACACCAACCACCGGGCCTGTTAGATCCGGTTATTAACGGGTGAGCTACTACGGTTAGCGAGTCACAGGGAGACAAGTGATACAACGGGCTGCTTGAGACACACTGATTGTATTCGTAGATAATGCACATGTGGAAGGTGCACGCATACATACATAACAATTCCTCCCCCATAGTACAACAATACTACTACTACTATCTTAAAAGTAACGCTTATAATTAACCCTGGGAAGTTCCCGTCTCTCATGAACAATCAGAGGTGGGATCACTCTGCGCGAGGTATCGCTCTCATAATCCGTTGGTTCGCCCTCCACAGCCTCATAGAATTCGTCCTTGCTGTCGTCAATTGCTCCTGCGCAGGACGCTGTGTCGTCCGAGTCTGCTACCTGAGTAGGTGCCTGCTCATTGCCTCTACTTGACGACGTACTCGCAACTATTTCCACTCCCTTTTCTTCTTCCCTCCCCTCACTGAACGGTACGTTCGATGGTGACGGTGTCGACTTAGGCCTCGACGGAAGCTGTAGCGGCGGTGGCGGCGGCGGCGGCGGCGACGGCGCTGATGACGGTGACGAAGGTATGTATGACTTTTCTTTCACTTGAATATCGTCATAGTCCCACTGGTATGGGTTGGTGATTGTTCCCTTATATGCTATGATTTGATTTTTATGTTTTTTACTAGTTACTAATGTTTCACTGTCCTTAACTAAGTACAACACTTTACCAATTCTCTTTACAACTGTACCTTTGCACCATGTATATTTATCTTTGCCTGAATTCTTTTTAAATAGTATATAATCGCCTGGTGCAAAAGTTTTCTTGTTCTTACGATCTAAATTTTCATTCTGCAAACACTGTTGGTCTAATACTGCGTTAGATACGGCCGGGGACGACGGCGGTGACGCCACTGGGTTCATAATGTCCAGGCGAGACCTGAGTTTCCGCCCGTACACCATCTGCGCTGGGGACAAACCGGTGGTAGAATGTATAGAATTTCTGTAATCAAATAGGTACTTTAACATTTTATTTTTAGATTCTTTGTGACTTTTACTAGCAACACTACAAGATTTAATGCCCTTTTTTACTATTTTGACATAGCTTTCCGCCTGACCGTTGCTGGCTGGGTGGTACGCGGGTGACGTCACGTGTGAAATACCATTCAAACCACAAAACTTTTGAAATTCTTGTGAACAGAAAGATGTGCCATTATCACTCACTATTGTGGTTGGTAACCCGAATCTAGACATAAATTCGTACAACCTTTCAATCACCGCGGCTGACGTGATCGTGTTGTTCATGTCGTATACCTCTACCCACTTGGTGTGCGCATCTACCACCACCAAGTACATGTGACCCCCCATCGGGCCCAGGAAGTCGATGTGCAGCCTGTGGAACGCGTGCGGGGGGTGCGGCCAGTGCGCGAGGGGCGCGCGGGCCGGCGACGGACGCAGCTGTAAACAGATGTCACACGACGCCAACATTCTCTCTAACGTCTGGTCTAATCCAGGAAACCAAAACCTTGATCGAGCCGCAGCCTTAGTCTTAACTATGCCTAAGTGTGATTTATGTAACTCCGACGTTACACGCTGACGTAGTGACTCTGGAATTACGACCTTATGCCCTCTCATAATACAACCATTTTCTAATGCTAACTGATTCCTACACAAATGGTAGGGTTTTAAGCGGTCATCTGTAATTTTATTCGGCCAACCGTCCAAAGTGTATTTAATGACCCGATTCAGAATAACATCTTTGTTTGTTTCGTCGCGCAATTCGCTCAACGTGACCGGCAGGCCGCCGTCACTGTCTAACACGAAACATACGTATGTTGCCCGATCGCAGTCACACTCGGCGGCGGCGGCGGCGGCGGCTGCGCGTGCGCTGCCCGCCCCGGCGCCCCGCACCGCGGCCCCGCGCACGCCCGCCCACTCCGCAGGCTGTTGCGGAGGGAGGCTCGCTCGCGAAAAATAATCAGCGCTGTTATCCGCACTACGTATAAATTCTATAGCATAGTTATAGCCGCTTAGGAACAACGCATACCTTTGTAAACGATTAGCTGATACTTCTGGTATACCTTTATGTTGACCAAAAATTGATATCAACGGTTTGTGGTCTGTACGTAGTATAAATGGTACCGCCCTGCCGTATAGATATTGGTGAAATCTCCGCACTCCAAATATTATCGCAGTCGCTTCTTTTTGTATTTGAGAATATCGTTTCTCGGCAGCATTTAAAGTTCGAGAAGCGAATGAAATAGGCCTTTCAACCCCGTCTGCATCTACTTGTGACAGAATAGAACCTAAACCCGTTGGCGACGCGTCCACGGTTAAAATTAATTTATTTGCTTTCGGATTAAAGTGTGTTAACACCTGATCCGACGCCAAACACTGTTTAATTTCTTGAAATGCTCTGTCGTGGTTGCTATCCCACGCCCATTTAGAGCCTTTTTTAAGCAATTCATATAACGGACTCAGTATAGTGGACGCGCCTGGCACAAAATTCCTGTAATAGTTTACCAGACCCAAAAATGATTGAAGTTGATTTACATTCCCCGGCACCGGGGCCTCAACCATTGCTTTAACTTTTTCTGGTGACTTTTTCAACCCATCTTTGTTAATTATATAACCCAAATAGCTCACTTGGTCTTTAAAAAACTCGCATTTTTCTTTTTGTAACGTGAACCCCGCATCTTGTAATTTTTGTAATACAGCTTTCAATCTCTCTAAATGTTCCTTGTCATCCCTGCCCGTGACCAGCACGTCGTCCAGCAGACACAACACGCCGTCCATGCCCACCAGCACGGCCTCCATGGCGCGCTGGAATATGGCCGGCGCGCTCGCCAGCCCGAACACGAGGCGCTTGAACTTATACAGACCGCGGTGCGTGTTAATGCATGTGATATTCTGGGACTCATCGGTACTATCTAGGACGATTTGTGTGTAGGCCATTGACAGATCTAATTTTGTATATTGGCGTCCTCCGTGTAATTTTGAAAATAATTCCCTAATTGTAGGTAACGGATATTGCTCGATAACTAGCTGTTTGTTTATACTAACGGAGTAATCGGCGCACAGCCTCACTGATCCGTTACGTTTTAACACAGGTACAATCGGCGACGCATAATCCGAATGATCAACTGATTCCAATACCCCTAACTCGACTAGTCTGTCGAGTTCTTTATCTACTTTGTCACGCAACGCGAAAGCGAGGGGTCGTGCTTTAAAAAAAAGTGGTTTCGCATCCTTTTTTAATGACAACTTGACCCTGTATTTCTTAAAACACCCCAATTTGTCTGAAAAAAGATCCGGATAACACGCTTGTAGCTTATACACCATATCGTCCGTCAACGTGCTGTAATACATCGGTGTTAATTCTAATTTAAACGCCGATATAAAATCCCTTCCCAGTAACGGTGGGCCGCCGTCTCGCACCACGAATATGTCTAGTGTGTGCGTGCGGCCGGCACACGTCACCGGCAGGCGCATCATGCCGACGCACTCGATACAGCTACCTGTATAGCCCCTTAGCCGCTTCCGTGTGGGTGTTTTAAATCTACCCCGTTTAACCTCACGGTTTCTACCAACGGTTCTCCCCTTACTGAGCGTATATTATGCAACTCACCGTCGTCGTCACCACCCTCGTCTCCAGCCCCCATATCCACGCAGTTGACCTTTTCCCCGCACATCCTACGTAGATGGCCTTTGACGTTGCACTTTTTGCACGTGTAGTTAGCAAAACGACATTCGGCCGACGAGTGATTACTAAATCCGCACACCATACACTTTCCTTTGCCTTCCTTGCCTTTCGGCTTGCGCGCCAAGGCGAACAGCTGATCGGCGCCTGCGCCGGCCGCTCCACCGCCGCCGCCGGCCGCGCTGGCCGCGGCGGCCGCGCGCGCGCAGCTTATATTCTCCGCCAACTCCACCGCCTTCACCAGAGTAAGGGCCTGTAGATCTTGGGCGTACAGCTTTTCTTTTTCGATCCCGGGAAGCATCCCCATGATGAATCGGTCGCGCAGAGTTTCTTCCACATTGCTAAATTGGCAATGTGCTGTCAACCCTCGCAACCTCGCTGCCCACTGTGTGTGTGATTCGCCCAGCTGTTGCGCGGCCGCGAAGAAATTGTGCCGCTCGCTGAATCCAAGTCGTTTCGGCGTAAAGTGTCCATCCAGGAGCCTAATAACGTCCTCGTACGGCACGTCCTGCAGCTCCTTGAGCAGTGCCAGGCTCGTGGCCAGCTGGTACGTGCCCTCGGCGAGTGCGCTCAGTAGAATAGCCCGTCTCTTCTCACCTAACCGATCGTTAGCTTCCTTGATGTCGTTTGCTAGGAACCACTGTTTTAACCTATTTTTATAGGTATCCCATGCCTGGAGGGCATGATCGAATTGAGAAAGCACTCCGTACACTGCACTCGACATTATAATTTATTAATTACGGAGTTATCGCGTAATTAGGTACGAGCTCGTCGCCACTGTTAGATCCGGTTATTAACGGGTGAGCTACTACGGTTAGCGAGTCACAGGGAGACAAGTGATACAACGGGCTGCTTGAGACACACTGATTGTATTCGTAGATAATGCACATGTGGAAGGTGCACGCATACATACATAACAGGGCCTAAACACAGGCAAGTGACAACAAAAGGAAAATATAGGTATCTCTATAGGCTGATGGTTGTAGTATAGTCAACGTTAACGTTGTAAGTAAGTACGTTGTGCACGTCAACATATTTTCGAATTTACATTTACACCACTTTACAAGGAAAAGGTGCCAACGCTGAGGAGAACAAATGGTAAAAAACTCTCAGCAGATGCCAGAAACTTTGAAACTAGGAAGCTATAAAAAATTCTTGCCAATTTTTCTGGATTTCTAGCGACCACCACCAGCGGCAGGATCCAGCTGCACGTCACCAGCGTGAGGGAGGCCACCAGCAGCGCCATCAGCACCTGCGACAGGGGGAGAGGGAGGGATTTATTTATTTTTAAGTCACAATGATAAGGTTTAACTATGTGGTGTAGTAAAAGTGCACCAATCAGTTCTTCTAGGAACTATTACCGGGCAATGGCTACCGCCCAGCGGTAATACCCAATGGCAATCCTGTCGTTTACGTGTTGGGAGTGTTAACATTGTATACTAACGTCCGGTGGCAGCGAGGCCGGCCTGGCGCCCGCGCGCCCCATCACCGGCACGAACATCTGCAGCGCGCCCAGCGCCAGGTAGCCCGTCTGCAGCGCGCCCGGCGCCCACCCGGCCGTCTGCAGCGCCGCGCGCCGCCCGCCCGCCAGCCGCGCCGCGTGCGCCCCGAGCCCGCCCAGCGCGCCCCCGCACGCCCACAGCGCGGGCACGAAGCCCGAGCGCAGCCCGCCCGCCAGGCACGCGCACACCGCGCCCGCCCACCACAAGCACACCGCGTCCGACGCGCACAGCGCGCGCGCCCAGCCCCGCGCGCCCCAACGCCCGCGCCCAGCCAGCCAGCACGCAGCCGCGCCCGCCCCGCCCAGCGCGCCGCACGCGTGCAGCGGGACCACCAGCCAGGGACGCGCGTACCACGCCAGGCGCGCGCCCGCGCAGTGCAGCGCGACGCCCACGCAGCACGCCACCGCGCACCCGCACAGACCGCACGCTAGCACGCACAGCACGCCGCGCGACACGGCACGGTACCAGCCCCACACGCTCATGTGCACTGGAACACGACACGCGACGTAACAACGATACGATACATACAAACACGTCTTGCTACAGGTAATCGTCATCGTCTTATTCCCTAATGTATGGCTCTCACTAATATAAGCATTGGTGTAATTTTCATAACCTTAAGATTAAGTACACTCTGTTTAAGCATAAGGGTATGTCTATAGTTGTAAACACTCTAATTCATTAATAATTTACTAAAACTAACCCACATATTTAAATTATTGGCGAAAACTTGTAAATGGCTTAGTTTTTAACTTAAGTTTATAACCCATATTACACACATAAAAGCTGTAAGTTTTCCTATCAAATAAAAATAAAAATAAAATAAAAATAATTCGCATGATGAACGACCACGTACAATCATATAATACTACCATACCACTTCAGTAGAAGATGAATACTATGCGAACCTCGACTAAACACTTTAAAATTTAAATAAACAGACGTGTCTATTCGACACTATAAAATAAAATAAAAACTACTGTCCGTAGATTCTGCTGTGAAGTAGAGGAACCCCCCATACATATCCTCAAGTAGCTCTCATTAACAGAAACCTAAGTTTAGATTCCTGAAGGACATCGGCCTTGAGAGCGAGCTCGGTGCACGGTCACAATACACCTTTGAGATGGCCTGACTCTTGGATTCCGGGCCGGCAGCGAACTAGCAATGCCTCCGCAAGTGCAAGCTGCACAGCAATGTTGCAATAGCGGCGAAGGCATTGCTGGTTCGCTGCGGACTTTCAATCCAAGAGTCAGTTGGCTTCTAGACACCTGCGAATTGCATGTGTGTATAAGCCGGCGAGCGGTTTCCCCGAGGCTGCCCCCCCCCCCCCCCCCCCCAAGTGCGGCCGTGACTCACAGTGCTTGGCCGCGTGTTGCGCGTTGAGGTGCACGCGCAGCGCGGCGAGCAGCACGAGCGCCGCCCCCAGCGCGGCCGCCGCGCGCGCGCACACGCACACCGCAAACACGCCCAGCACGTCGAAGTACACGGGCTCGCCGTCTGAGGGAAACACGCGGCACACGTCACACGGGACACGGGACACGGCGAGTGAGAGAGGGATGGACATAACGGACAGATAACACTCGAGATACTTTCACGGGTACCTAACAGCTGATCAAGTGTAACACGTTGGACTTTGGACCGTTCTTATTATCCGCGTCATAAGAGTTGAATTCGTACTGCAAGTGTTACCATTGAGCTGCTGTTGTCCGTACCTACATACGACGCGACATACTCAAATAACGATTTATATGTAAGTCAGGTATTTATTTAATAGTTTTCTCATTGCTCATCAGCAGCGATTATAATGAGAAAAAAGTGCAACAAGTATTTTCTCTCTCATTCACAACGCCGACAACACGGATACGTCGTCAGACGCGTGTCCAGACGCCGCGCGCGCGGAAGCCCTTTGATGCCACAAGAGCCGACACCGAACGGGCTGTCGGCGGACGCGTCTGCCGACGTTAAATACCTACCACCGATGCGCGAATTCCCCCGTCTAGGTACACGTCGGCGGACGCATCCGTCGATTATTATTATTATTTAATTATGTCCCGGCAGCTCATCGCTGATATGTCCACTTCACAGTGTTTGTAAAGTCTATCACTTAGTGGTATTATTCTTGGTAATGGGTTTAAAATAACTGTCCAATTTGTTTTTGAATGCGTTAACTGAGACGGCAGAGACAACGTCGTCTGGATGTGAGTTCCAGACTTGAACCACTCTGTTGCTCAGGAAGTGACGAGCGACATTGGTGCTGAAGGTGGTGCAGTCTAATTTCATGTGGTGTCCTCGCAGCGGTCGTGTGTCTGTCATATTAAACATTGCCTTATTGAAGTCTGGGAGGTTGTATCTGAAGGTCATGATTTTAAATGTTTCGATCAAATCTCCCCTCCTTCCGACTACCCACCGTCCTCGTCGTGGTGTTCCGTCGCGTCGTCCGCCAGCAGCGCCCGCAGCAGCGCCAGCACGTTGTCGCCCGTGCGCTGCAGCGCGCCCGCCGGCACGCGCGACAGCGAGTCCAGCGCAGTGTGGTACACGTAGCCGTTGGCGCTCCACGCCAGGTCCAGTCCTGCACAGCACGCGACACGGCACCATGAGCTCGGGGAGGCTCGCTACTCACCAAGTTACAACATAAGACGGGAGTTGATAATACTGTCGTAACGATGAGGCAATTCAATTGCGTGGAAGTCGAGTTTATAGTGATACGAAGGCTAATTTAAATATTACATACTGGAGAAAAAATTCTCAAGTATAAATGCCCCACTCGTTCTGTCTAATGCCCGGCTGACTGCGCATAGGACACCTACTACTGAGTAGTGAGCCCGGCACCGGGCACCGGGCACCGGGCACAGGCTCCGGCCTATTTGGGCTGCTATTATTACACGACAAAATTTACATTTTATATCGAGTGCTTTAGTTCATATAGCGTTTCCATGTCAATAAAATTGTTGTGTTAAATAAATAAATAAATTCAGTGCAGCAAATCCGACGACGACAGGGCTTGCTCTTCCAAGCTTTGGTTGGAGCGAGTGGGCCTTAAGGTTTCCCTTCTTGCCCCGGCAGGGTCTCGTCGGCCAACGGGCCGACGGTGATGTGGCCCCTCAGAGGGAGGGGGTTTGTGGCAAATGTTCTCGCACGGTTAATAACGATACTGTAATGTAATATAATATAATCCAAATCCACGTGACGGTCGCCTCGGCCGCAGCGCCGAGTGTGCTCAGTACCTACACAGCCGCGGGGGACTTTTTAAAACGACGGGAGCGCGCGTTGGGTGCTGAGTTCTTTTGTTGATTTACAGTGGGATGTTATGTTTGATGTCCCGTTAAATTGATCAGAGAATGTTCGCGAATATTAATGCGCCGGAGTTCTCGAATAATTGAATGCAAGATCAGTGAGGTGACCGCGAGTTTCATCGTTATCGTAATCGCTTTCAATTTGACATATGGACAATTGGACACTATACATTGCTGCTATGTTTTTGCAAGTTTTAAGAAACGACAACGAAACGCAGTAATGTATATCGCCCAAGTGTCAAAATGAAAACGATAACGAAAGCGATTGGAGTTGCGGTCGGGCTACTGCAGTTATGACCTACGAGCTCGTAGAATCAAAAGTCCCTCTACGGAGTTCAAGAGTGGACGTGACTGCTGAGTCAAGGGGTTAAAACACTCCAGCGATTCATCTGGAGGAAGATAGGAAACTATGATATAAGTTACTCTGTAATAGGACGTACCTACGTCGACCAAAATGGCGATGTTTTAAAAGAGGGCCAAGTGCGGTCTCCTACAACCCGACGAGCGAGCACGAAGAGATCGATGAATGTGAAGAAAGCGTAAGTTGGATGCCACGATTATACTTTTGGTTCTCGGCGGAGGCTCCTTTTTCTCGCGTAATATATTGACGTGCAATGTACTTGCAATAAAAAGATTCGATGAAATGCCATGGTTTTTGCCATCCTTCCGTGAGTTATGTTCGTTGTGCGGTCTCACCCGACATGTTCGCGTGGTCCCTGAAGATGCGGAAGTCCGTGTCGCCCGGCACCGCGCCGCTGCGGAACAGCTCGGCTGCCAGGCTGGATGCGTGCGGGCGCGGCGCGTGTCGCGCGTATGCGGCGGCCAGCGTGCGCGCGCGCGGCCCCGCCTGGAACACCAGCTCGCGCCCGCCCGCGCCGCAAGACTCCAGGTTCACGAACAGGCGCGCGGACCGGCCCCACGCGTGACCACTCACGAACGCGTGCGACGCCTGGGGGACACGGAATAATACTATTGGCAGGAACCAAGGGGTAAGTTAATAAATGAATGCTTGTAAAAATATTGAATCAAAGAGTAAAATTAGTGAATTACAAGATAATAGGTATATTAGTACCTACTTAAGATATTTTTATCATTGTCTGTACGTGCCTGCGTGTTTCTTGAATAAAATAAAATATATAATGTTAAATTTTATGGTTAATAGATAACATACCATTTTTTGGTTTGTTAAATTATACCAAATTATTTTTTGATTTTTATACCAAATTATTTTCTAAATTTGTTACATTTTTTTATGTTAAAATCGATAAGTATAACATTGTAACGTAATCCTTGGATTACTAAGCATGCCGTTGTTGCCTATAATTGGAGTGACACTTAATATAACTATTTTGTAGACTTATTACCCACAGGGTGTACACCATAACAAGTACCTACATTGTGTACATCCTGTGGGTAACAACCCATTGTATAAAACAAATAACTACAAACATTAAATCACTTGAGCTGCCCCCGCGTCTACGCCTTCATACCTTGTCATTCTCCACAGGAGTCGCCGGACCGTCTTCAATGCTATACGAAGCAGCTCAGCAGCCACGCTCAACATATATACATGCCAGCTTTGGGTAAACTACACCAGAAGATCCTATAGCATCCTTAGAGTCCAGTATAACAATGCTTTTCGAATACTTCTGAGACTGCCGCGATATTGCAGCGCATCGACCATGTTCGCGGAGGCCGGCGTGCCGGATTACTTCGCAGTGTTGAGGAGTAGGGTAGCGGGCTTCTGGGAAAGGGTTCGCCGTTCCAGTAATGAACTGATGGACGTCCTAAACGGAAACTATCACGAGAACATGTTTTTTCAACACTGGTTGACCGTGCACCGGAGTCAGAACAAAAAGTGAAGTTAGTGTGTTGTATGTTGTATTGTGTTTATTTTAATTTCTATTAATCTCACTTTATTTTTATATTATTTTTACATTTTACATTTCTGTGCTAGTTGTAGATAATATGGAACTCTGTTTCTGAAATAAATGATTTTATATTATTATTATTATTATTATCAACTCTTGACCCTAGCTCAAAACTGCATAATATCTTGCATGTAATTATTGTGAAACTCCATCACATTGTTACTGCGATGCCATTGTGTTGTGTCCGACCTGCATGATGTTCTCCTCCGCGCCGTTGAGCAGCGCGAGCACGGGCCGGCGGAGCGGCCGGCGCGCCGCCACCAGCGCGCGCACCGTCTCCAGCACCACCGCGCACCCCGCGCCGTCGTCACTCGCGCCTGCGCACAACACAACACCCGCGCAGGATATAAAACAGATTATAATACAAATTAAACAAAATATAAATAGGACCTCGGCAGCTAAATTGACCCGAAATTATAAATGTTGACGTGCTAAAGTTACTTGCAATAAAGAGATTATTATTTGATATCAGGATGTTGGTACAAGCCGAAGGGTCTCTGCGGATAAAGAGATATCATTGTGATTCTGCCCGCCTCGTGCTATCACACACACAGCACCCCCCGGCCCGCCTGCAGCGCACAGGGTCATCACCCACGTATTCACCTGCCACCGTGTCCGCCTCACCCCGCCCTGTCCCGGCCCGCCTAATGTCCCCGGGGCCGGGTCCATGGTTCCCCCCCCCCCCCCCCCCCGGGCATGCCGCCACTAAGCGCCTATCTATTGCTATGTGAACTCGCTCATTAGCGCGGCGTGGGGCGAGCGCGTCATCGGGACCAATGGCTCCCTGCACAATTATCGTTCCATTAGAGCTCGCAGGCAGACAGGGGCCCACAACAGAGCGCGGTGGAGATTTACCTACTCCAGAACTACTTGTAGCAGATTGTAAAAAATCTTTTACCAGTGGATAGTCCAGCTAGAAGAGTGCAGTAGGTACCTAATTGTATTTTTATTCGTTGGCCATAAAATGGCGGGCGAAAGCCCTGAGGAGCAAAACCGGTCTAGATTCACGCCCCTCCACCTTTTTCGATGTTCGCCGCGGCGGCGTCTACAATATGTAATTTTGTATAACAAGTTAAAAAATTAGCCAAGTAGTTTCTGAAAGAATCGCAACCTGTAGGTAGTAGTAGGCGCCGGCCCCGTCTCTATGGCGCGTATTCATAAACGTGATTTAAAGTTACGCCACCGTTTAGCCACCCTGTCCCTTTCTATCTTAACCTTTTTTAACGAAGTGTGAAAGGGATGGCAACACGATTTAAGAGAAGTGAGGTATAACTAGGTTTATGAATAATAGCATAAATGCATACGACAACCCCGGCTTAGGGCCTCTGCGCCCCAACGGACCCTAATCCGTTATGTATTGGTCACCTCCGCGGGGTCTGCTGCAGCCTGTAGCCTCCAGTAGCGAGTGAAAGTCCCCAATCAGTAGGTACAACTAATAGTGCTAAGCAAGCAAGCTGCAGTGAGTGAGTACGGTGCGAGTGGCTGTGGTGTCGCAACGCGCGCGGGCCATTAGCGGCGCGCTGATTGGGGCCGGCGCACACCGCACGAGGCAATAATTAATTCAATCGATATTTCATTGCCGTCAATTATCGACATTGTACGCCGGGGCCGGGGCCGGGGCCGATGGTTACTGGGCGGGGTCTGGTGTGCGACAGCCATAGCTGCTCCAACTTGTTTGTTCCCGCTAGACACTATGTAGTAGTATTTTAAAAATGGACTCGATAGTTCGTAATTTGCCAATGGCATGTTACAGAATGTTCAAGATATCATAGTCTTCTCTTTTCCTCCCGAGGAGACGCCGTAGCGTCGTCACTCTGGACGAAGCAGCTCGACAGTCACGCTCACTCCCGAGCTCGTAGCGGGACTCTTGATAAAAGCTTGAAACTTCAGATCTTGCTACAATTACCCAATAAATTCATGATACTGCCATTCGCGAACAATTTCTGATTAATTTAACGTGATATTAAAAGCACAAAATAACCAAAATAACTAAAGTAAATATTATCAAACAATTTTGCAACCGTCGTTTCCCACCATTTTCAAAAGAACCCTTCTAAAAGTAATCAGCGAGCCTAGCTCATCAATAAGTGTTATGTATTCCTTCAGAGCGTCGTTTCCCGTTATTTACCAAAGCCTACCCTATGTACTGCGGACTCGTGGCTGGGGCCGGTGCATGCAGGCCGGCGGGCTGGCAGGCTGCAGGCCGGTAGGCAGACAGGCCGGGTGTGATGTATGTGTTTAAAGATAGTTCTCATAAAAGAAAAAACGTACGTTTCACTGACATGAACACTTATTTCTAATTTAATTTAATGTAATGTTAGTGGGCGGATTTCTTTTTTGTGGACATTAGTGTAGATTAAAATAAGTAGGTTTGTACCTACTTATACCGCAGCCCAAATCAAGTGTCTTATTATACGATCGTCTAATTACCTGTTGTGATGTAACACTGAAGGAACTGATTGATCGAACCTGTTCATCATTGTGAAAATAAAGTAATCCGATCTAATAATGTGAAAATGACTATGCAATAATCACAGAACAGCTTAAAATGTTAGTAGGGTAGGGTAGCCATTTTTGTTTACAAAATAAGACACTTGATTTGTGTTTCGGTTGTATGTATGTATTGTATGTATGTGTTGTTCCCTCACCGGGACTGTCCGGCACGGTGTCGTAGTGGCAGTTGAGCAGCAGCGCATCCCGCTCGCCCCCCGCCCCCGCCCCGGCGCGGCGCCTCGAGCCCGCGGCCGAGGCGCGCAGCACCACGGACTGCACGTCGCGGTACACGTTGTTCAGCCCTAAGCAACATACAGTGCACACACACGTTGGGGGTACAGCAGCAGCATCAGTCTATTTGTATGTCCCCACTGCTGGGCACAGACCTTCCCTTACGTCGAGGGAGCTGGGGACATGATCCAACACGCGGGTCCAATGCGGTGCGGCGGATTTCTTTACCTTCTACGGCATGAAGGTTTATCACGATGTTTTTCCTTCATCGTTTTGAGAGCACTTGGTATATACGTCAGTTTTTCCGTCGAAAAAAACATTGGTACATGGCTGACCTGGCTGGGAATTGAACCCGGGACCTCGAGACCTGTATGCCTGACAACGACACACGTCCTTATCTGGTGATAAGTCCGTGACTTGAGCTCTTTCTTGGTGAAAAAAGGTCTGTGCCCTCTCTTTAGTAGGGATATATAAGTGGACTGATAATAAATTTATGACAAGCAAACACACAAAACTACAATAGATCCCACCGGGCCGATGTACCGCCGCAATGGCACTATCAGGATGGTGATAAGCAACGCAAACGAGATATAGGGAATGAAAAATACATTGCTCTTTTTGTTCATTGGAACAGCGTTTAGAGCGTGTGATGTGGGACGGGGCAGTGTTGGTGTAAGGCACAGACCACTTCCCCCCTAGACCTGTACCGGGAGGGCGCCCGTGTCTGCCCGCACATGAGCGCAACATTGCCTAGCGACACGTGTTACCTAGAGATAGTATCGACATGGACGCAGCTCTTTAATACGGCGCCCCTGGCCCCCGCTTCGTCTCTATGCGCTCATCGGTGACAGAATGTTTCGTTTGCAAATTTGTACAGATTTCATGTCTATTGGGTAAGTGGTCTGTGGTGTAAGGCCACGTTTCCACCGGCAAGTAAACTCGCGCAAGTCTTGAATGAGTTACTTGCAATATCGTTTACAATTACTAATTCCTGCAATTTTCCAGCAAGTTCTACTCGCAGGAAGCGCCACACAAGTTACATGCTGCTGTCGGATACTTCTTGCAGGTGTAACCGCGGCCTTCTAGCTACGTGTCATGTCTGAGTGCTGACCGTCGAAGAACGTGATGGTGAACGCCCCGCTGGCGGTGTGCACGTCCACCTCGAGGCGGTTGTGCGGCGAGGCCTGCGCCTGGATGCGCCTCGCGGCCGCCACCAGCACCGCCACGGCGGACACCTCGTTCTCGTAGCTGCCGGACACCTGCGGGGCGACACTGCTCTAAACAATACTAGCACCAGGTCCAGAGGCCGGACGGAGCGAGGGAGGGAGGGATTGACAGATTTATTTGTTAATAAAATATACACAGTAACACCAGACAGATTAATAGACTAAACTAGAATATTATTAACACTTAATTGTATTACACTTAATAGTACTAGTATTGTCAAGTTACAGAGTATTTTATGATACAGTCCTCCTTTCTGCCACCATAGGAGTCGTCCGCGCAATCCTGAACGAAGACCCTCAGAGGTCCCTGAACTCTGTAGTGGGACTCTTGAGTCTAGCTCGACACGGCAGATCTCACATAATTATAATTATTCTGAAACTCCAACATATTCCCCAATATTTTCTAATCGATTAAATGTGACACTGAACACAAAATAACTGCTGAATACAATAAGATTTAGCACCCGTCATTGCACCGGTCGGGGGCATGTGGTGTGTGACCCCACAGTCAGCCTCTGTCTTCCTCACCCTGGGCCCAATGTCCGTGATGTTCCTGAGCAGCTCGTGCGCCGTGTCCGCGTGGAAGTGGTCCACGGGCGAGTCGCTGGCCGAGCGCGGCTCGGGCAGGCTGCCGTCTGCCAGCGCGGCCACGGCCAGGCCCAGCGCCGCGCCGCACAGCGCGCACCACAGCACCCACAGCGGCAGCGGCGCGCGCCATGAGGTGTTCTCTTTCAGCAGGTGCGCGCCGGACTCCTCGCGACAACGCGATACAGACACCTGCGGATAAGGTAAAGGAATTACAAAGACATTTACAGAATGTGTATCACTAACAAAAAGCTGGAAGCTTTCAGAATAAATAAATAAATCGGATCTCAATGCTCAAAATATGACACAAATTACAGATAGTTTCAAAATTAGTGTGGGGGGGTCAGCTTCAACCAAGTTCTATTAGCGCTCAACTCCTGTCCTGTCAGCAATGCATGCTTTTTAACAGGACTTGAACAGTGAAAAAAATTGTTGATGCTCGCATTCAATAACCTGGAATTAGTAGTAGATTATCTTATCATCTATATTATTGGCAATATACTATGAGTGATGGTTTACAGGCACCGGCTAGTACTACAATCATCTGTGAACTCCTTCTGCGAATGCTGGGCTCCGGCCTCTTGGTTATACCGGAGAAGACCTACTTGGAACCTCAACACAATGTGGAGGCGGCAGTTCTAATTTAGTGAAGACAGCAGCCCGAAGCCCGTAACATGCAGTCTGTGCGTGTGGACATAAAGACCTCATTGTTATACATATTTATTGATGTTTTTAGTTCACAGAGTCCAGAATTTTATTTATTTTATTTCTCCAAAAACGAAACCCCTATGTCCAGCAAGTGTAAGGTAAGGGTGTTATCGTATAGCAGCTCAGAGTGTGGTCGTACGGGGCGGCGGGCGCCGGGCGGCGGGCGCCGGCCTCTGGGGCTCATCCAGAGCGACCCCAGCCGCTCGCTCTGTCCGGAGCGATGGAGGCCCCGCGCGCACCGACACTTACAGCCAAGATGTGATCAATACATTAATTACAATAACTTGGAGAATTGATTGCCGGAACGCAATATTTACCAGCCACTTCCATGGCAACTGTTTTACAATTTAATTAATATTAATGGGTATGAAAAACCTTACCATCGTATTAGTTGTGTATTTGTAGCAGATGAATAATGCAGTCAATAAAATAATACCAATTACAGTCGGTCGCAATGAACAAAATATTTCAAAAAGTACTTGACACAAAAACAACAGCCTCCTTCCATCATGCCTTATCACAGACTGTCAGTCAACTCTGTTGAACTCTGACAACTTTGACAAGAGTGAGTAACAGCTTAGAGTTTCTGACAGTGACACACAGCACAGCATTAGAACATACAGCCAGCCATCTGACGTATTAAATCAAATCAAAATTATAAAGTCTCAAGCAAGTGAGCGAACGAACATAGAATTGTTACTGTAAATCAAAAACATTGTTTGTATCTTCGTCTAACACAATCTTGAAACTAAAGACAAGGTATAATTAAGTGGATGTATGGCTAACATCCTTTGCCTGTCAGAAAGAAAATCAATTGTCAATGTCAATCACGTCGAGCTAGGATAGAGATGGGCAATTGTTAAAAAAATCACGACAAGTTGTTTGAATGATACAATCGAATCGAACGATCGTTCATTTTTGTATGATTTTTAACTCAAATGTTTAGTTAGAATTTTCAGTCGATGTGTAACTTAACTAGTTTACGGGATCATAATTATACGATCCGAAGGTCGATATGGACATCGAAAACGGCTGTTCCTGACATAATGTGCGGAGCTTAACGTTTTCAAAGAAGTTGTGAAATTTAAAAAAAACACAAGTGAAATTACAACTAGGTATAGGATATTTTTATTTATCTATTTATTTTCGGAACTTCAGTTCAGTTTAGTAATTTTTAATAAATAAAAATTTACAAGTCATTTTCTTAACAAAATAGGTAATATTAAACCATACAGATTATCTTTATAATTAACAATTTCAATACTTAAACAATAATATTTAGTTTAATTAATTTACAATTATTATAAGTTAACATTTAGGTACTGTCTATAATAATCGTGAAGCGCCCAGACGCGTATCAGTGACAAAATATTTATACCTGTTTTAGAAACTCGTCAACTGAATAGTACTAGCTACTATCGGCATACCAATAGCTATACAGTACGATAATATTTTTTACAAAAATATTCACATATGGAGATGATTGTAGTATTTGAGAAGATACTTACTAACCTTAAAGTAAAAAAAAATACTAAAAAAATTTAAAAAAATCCGAGCAATTCGAATGCGATTTTACAATCGAACCGATTGAATCATTCGAGTAACGAGTTATTCGAATGATCCACTCGAATCGAATGATTAATTTAATTCGCATTCGCCCATCTCTAAAAAGAATTGGGGTTGGGTTGGTTTGGTTTTGGTTGGTTTCGCAACAAAAGTGTTGCGCGAGACGGGGGCCGAGTGAGCCTGTTGCGTGACAGAGAGTGGTTCCTGTACAGTGCGCTGAGTGTTATGATGCGGCGCCAGTGCGTGCGGCGTGTGCCCGGACAGTGCTAGCGCGAGGGAGGCGGCCAGGCCCAGGCAGGCAGGGAAGGCAGGCCAGACCATGGCCTACGACATCGGGTGGATCATCCCGCGGCTGCGGCGCCCCGGCGCGCTGTGGTCGTGCGCCTCCTCCATCACGGTGGCGCTCGTCGGGCTCTTCAGCAAGATAGTGCTCGGTGCGTGCCAACTCGGACAAGCAAGGGGCAGTGACACAACTTGTTGGTGTGCCCAATTCACCGCATTGCTGATCTCATTTCACAACATCGCCTGTCCAGTCGGCACCCTCGGTGCTTACCTAATGCTGACTGCTGGGGTCACCTTTAGTGATATTGGTTGCATGTGTTGTAAAATCCACGATTATGCAAGTTCTAGGGATTCCAGTACAGTAGGATATGCTTTTTACACTGGTTTTAAAGTTACCCGAAGTTGTTAGTATCTCTTGATTAACTTTAGTTGTTGTTTCATTGCATACCCTTTATTGTCATTCACAAAGTAGGGATGAAGGATGACAACAAATCATCACAGCTCCCCTGGTGTAATGCCAAGTACATATATTTCTGTATTTGCTATTCTGTTACATAAGCCATGTGCTACACCTGAGCGAGTGCCACCGTGCCGGGCCGGCGGCATGAGACGCACCTGTGTGGGTGAAGCGATAAAGTCCACACAATGACACCACAATAATTTGTATAAATTATGCAGTTCCATTTAATGTCAGTTAAATACCAAGTTCAATGTGTGTGACGAAGCAACAAGTGGCCAATGTACACCTATCAAAGTCCTATACCTACCTACCTACCTACAGAAAACAACATTGAATAGATAATATTGAAATTATCAAACATTGTTCCAATTGATAGATTTCAAACTAAGATAATAATGGAAATAAAGAATGGGCAACTTAATAATATAAATTATTGAAATTGAAACAAAGTGCTTGATTGCTTACTTAGGCATGAATATAAAAGATAAGATAAGATAAATATTCTTTATTGCAAATGAAATGAAAATGAAATGAACTTTATTTCCAGAAGAAATCAATATCCTTAATTACAAAGTTATTGTATGTCTTCTAATTAAAATAGTACTTATATGCAAAAAAATACACAATAGAAATAGACTAATACAGTAAAAACTTAAATACATGATGATAAAAATGTGACCCCACAGCCCCGCACCCACACCCCACACCCATACTCGCGGCACACACCCAGCCAAACTGATTATATTTACTGTGAGCCAACACACCCCGCCACCCCCTCCCCTTGCCAATACACTTGGGGTTTGTCATTTTTCAATTATTGTGTTTATTTTATAATTTCAACAAGTAGGTAATATTATTGCCAAATCAATTTAGTCATTCAGACTATTAAAATGAATAGACAAAATCTTAATGTTAGTATCGTTTAACTTAATTGTACATATGGGGGTCATTCTGTGTGCTTTCTGTGTGTCCATACACGGCCTGTAGCCTAAGATATAAATCGTCTGATGTGCCCGTGCCATACGTCGGCCGTGCAGTCGTAGTGCCTTAATTCCATGCAATGATTGACGGACATCCAAAGGATTGATGTTTGATATTCCCGCACTACGACTACCCGCGGCCTATGTATGTCCGTCTTGACGATTTGCCTCTATGGTGTCCGTGTTGCAGAGCTGCTGAACCGCACCACGGTGTACAACCGCGAGGCCCTGCAGCGCGCCGTGAGCGCCCGGCCGCCGGGACAGCCGCTCATCACCGTGTCCAACCACCACTCGTGCTTCGACGACCCCGGCCTGTGGGGTGAGTGACCACACGGACACACATACACCTGCACCTGCACCCACACTATCACACACGGCGTCTATTCGCGTGTGGCCTACTGACCGAACCTATATCAGAGGTATTCAGGCTGCTGGAGGCCTCTGACTGCTGGCTGCAACCGGGACAGACCTTGACATGCGCCCCGAGGCACGTAGGCTTCAGATAAAAATGACACTAGTGGTCACCCATCCAGGTCCAGTCCTCATCCAACGCTTTTTAGCTTGTACAATCGTTTTGTGAGTACGAGCTCCTCCGGCATTGGCCCGGTGTCTCTGGCAGCCCGTGGCCCCGGCCGCACGGACACCGGGAGCAGACCACTTGGTCCCGTTCCGTTCATTTGCCTCGCACGCGTGTCGTGCGGCGCGCGCTGCGATGTGTGTCGCGTGGCGCTCGCGTGTCCGGCGGACTCGGGAATGCGCGCCGGCGCGGCCGCGGGGACAGCTCTCTCCTCGTATACAGACATTGTACCATGTTATAGGTAGCTTCGTTCAATATTATTGAATTGATTTCAGACATAATAATAATCGAATTAATGAATGAAATGACGGACACAGGTGAATCCTGAGGGTATACCGTGACTTTCGGAGTTTCTCTTATCGTTTCATTTTAATATACATTACTGCAATATTGCATATAAACATATGTTTTCAAGTTTTAATAAAAGGCTGCTTATGAGCGATGTACAGTATGTGCCTGTCCGCCACCAATTAGCGCACTGGTATTGATAGCCGAGCCAACAATTGACTCTCATTCAACTCACATGTGCTGTGTGATTGTTACATTGTTGTTACGAATGGAGTTGTACTATTGGGTCAGTATGCAAACGGGTTTACCCGGATCTATTTCCGCCGCACGACTGAAGCCGCTCGGCAAAACTCGGCCGTGTTAATCACTAATCCACTGGACAGACATCGCAAACGTCATAGTAGTGTGGCCTTTTATCTTAGGGCGATAATCCCCCCTGTAAACACCTGTATACCTAAAGTTTATTGCTGTTATTCATAAACCTAGTTAAACTTCCCTTAAATCGTGTTGCTATCCTTTTTACACTTCGTTAAAAACGGTTAAAATAAAAAGGGACAGGGAGCCTAAACGGTGGCGTAACATTAAATCATGTTTTAATGAATAACGTCCTATATTCATACTTAGTTTTGATTATGAATACAGGCTTTACCTATTACTGAGTGAGCTAGCTCTATGGATATAGCGTAACGGGCTTTAGACGCGTTTACGCTACTGCTAAATGATATTTAAGAACGTTACGCAATCCGCCCTAAGAGCAAGTTCACGCCGCTCGCGGTCAAACAGTCACTGAATCTCTGCCTTTAATTGTTGCTCCACTTGTGATTCCCTGTCCCGTCCCTCACTATAGTACGTACGCGTTAAGAAAATAGTGAAAAAAAGAGCACGTCTATCCACGGTTGACAAATTAGATGACTTGGACAAATGTGCCATAAGAAGGAAAGTTGAAATTTTTTTTTATTGATCTTTCCTTCTTATGGTACATTTGTCTAAGTCATCTAATTTGTCCACCGTGGATAGATGTGCTATTTTTTTCACTATTTTCTTAACGCGTACGTACTATAGTCAGTACAGCTGCGTGTTGCATGTTGTGCGCAGGCGTGCTGGACTGCGGCACGTTGCTGCGCGGCGGGCGCATGCGCTGGTCGCTGGCCGCGCACGACATCTGCTTCACGCGCGCGCTGCACGCGGCCTTCTTCGCGCTCGGCCGCTGCGTGCCGGTCGTGCGCGGCGCGGGCGTGCACCAGGTACCTACCTACGACATGCAGACCTTGCACTGCACTATACTATACTACAACGCATAGCCAGGAGGGAGTTCTTCTCGTGTTGCTTAGTGACAGAAAGTGGCACAAACTCTCGGCAGCACATCTTGGACGGGCCTTGCCTCAAGCCGATGGCCAGTATCTCGCCGACTGCAGCTCTGTGCTGCCACATAGACTCCTGACCATATTCAAGGTCGGGAGTCTATATGGCGGCGCGGCGCAGCCGGCAAACTTCATTGCTTCATGTATATTGTGAATTGAGAACCACCTTTACGAAATGGTTATAAAGCCGACGTGTCTGTTGTGTGTTCAGCCCGCGATCGACTTCTGCGTGGAGCGCCTCCTCGCTGGCGAGTGGGTGCACATCTTCCCCGAGGGCCGCGTGAACGTGAGCAAGGAGTGCGTGCGCTTCAAGTGGGGCGTGGGGCGCCTGGTGTCCGAGTGCACGCGCACCCGCAGCCGCCCCGGCCCGCCGCCGCTGCTGCTGCCCGTGTGGCACGAGGGCATGGACCAGGTGCTGCCCAACCAGGAGCCATACCTGCTGGCCTTCCGCAAGCGGGTCTACATGCACGTCGGGGAGCCCATACAGATACATCACCTCGTGGACAGGTCGGTGGACACAGGGCGACCTGATAATGGTGGACAGTTTAAAAATTAAAAATAAATTGTATGAAATCTGACAGGTTGTAAGACGGATCTCAAACTCCACTCGTACTCAAAACTGTATATCACTTTCGGTCTTAGGCCCGTATTAATAGTCTGAGCTCAAACCCGCCCTCAGGAGCGAATTCATCTGATACACTCTCAAGACGTGATCACCATCTCAAGTATGTCATTTATTAATAAACCAATCTTGAGGGCGTATCACATTATGTCTGCATCAAGTCGCGGTCCGCCTGCAATCAGCAAATACGTTCTCAAGTGTGATACGTTCTCTTGAGAACTGAGTTTTGTTTAATACGGCGTTACTCACGCACGTGATACCCGATTCCTAAACGCGCACCTAAGTTACATTTTATTAATAGGAACGCCATCTTAAGGTCGTTCTCATGATTGACACTGAACAAAATGTATAGCTATGGTATAAGGGGGTTGCCTCATCAACTTATTAAATCTTATTTATCTAACCGGACGCAGTACACAGAAGTTACTCACATCAACAGGCAAAAAGAAGAACAGAAATTATTATCGAAACCAAGAGAAATAAAATATGGGGTACCTCAAGGAAGCATCTTAGGCCCCCTTTTATTCTTGTTATACATTAATGACCTTCCGGACACAATTAATCACAAGATGGTATTATTTGCCGATGACTCAACCTTAATTATCAAGTGTATAGATCCTATTGAATATGAGGACACCATTAATAACGCTTTAAAGAATGTAATCGATTGGCTGAAATCAAATAATCTCATTATAAACCTTGACAAAACTAAATGTATGCAATTTTACCTACCACAATCTAGACGGAGAGAAATAACAGTCAAATATGAAAACCAGGTCATAGAAGAGGTCCGAGAGTTAAGGTTTTTAGGCATAGTTTTAGATTGCCATATTAGTTGGAAACCTCATATAAATATGTTATGCAATAAGCTGAGCAGATTTGTGTTTGCTCTTAGGAAATTAAGACAAAACGCATCACGGCAAACTGCTCTCACGGCATATCATGGGCATGTAGGTTCAAACTTACGATATGGTATTTTGCACTGGGGAAATGCTGCGAATATCAACATCTTACCTTTGTTTCGTGTCCAAAAGAAATGTATTAGGGCTATGTTTGGAGTCAATCAAAGACAAAGTTGTCGACCACTGTATCCAGAATCAAAAATATTAACTCTGTCGTCCCTATACATATATGTAGCATGTACATTTGTTAAGGAGCACCCAGATTATTTTATATTACATGTAAATAGATGCCCGAGGTGGACAAAAAATAAAATTGATGTGCTGCCGTACCACCACCCTAGAACAGCTTTTTTTAAAAATAGTATATTTGTGACAGCAACAAAGCTATATAATCATTTACCTGACAATCTTAAGGAGCTCAATACAAAAATATTTAAATCAAGATTGCATGACATTTTAATTAATAAATGTTATTATAGTATCGAAGAATATTATCAGGATAAAATTGTATTTCAATAAAATAAAATAACCAGTGTTCAGCAATATTTCTATAATTATAATAATTTGACATGAAGTTGCATGTAAAGAATTTTTTAAAGTCGATATTATATAACATTATTTTATATTTTATATTGTACGCCTTTAAGGCAGGTTGTGGTGAGACGTTCACATTACTAACACCTTATAATTATGTACCTACAACTGGCGCAATAAATAAATTTTGAATTTGAATTTTTGAATTTTTGACTTTTGTGCTGAGAGTGATTTATTAATACGAGCCTTGGAGCATCAGAATTTTGAGTGCCCGCTAATTTTTAATTCGGTCTTACAACTGTCAGATTTCATAAAGTCGTAAAAGAGCTGACGCTGGATTCGTACCTACTTAAAGTTGCTTATGACGTGAAGAGATAATGTCCAAGATTTGAAAACTTAGCCATTTATAAGTTATCGTCAAGTGGGTTGATTTTGGGGTAACCTTTGCCTAATGTGCGGCGCTGATACTGATGCGGCGTACCGCAAGCTGTGGTATTAGTTGGCCCATTTCTATGTTTGATTTCTTTAATAATGTACTTGCGATGTCACATGATATATTTGTATTGTGCATAAATAGACTTTACATAATTGAGTAAGTACGCCTAATCAACCAGGCACCAACAGCCCCCACTAAGTCCGCCTGTCCCCCGGACGTTGCTCTCTCGCTGCATATTACACTTATCATTACGTGCCACTATCAATACATAATAACTCTTTTATTGGTTTACGCCGTTAAATCGTTATCGGCGTGAATTTTATTTCTTTCGATTATAGATAAGGTTATTTGTAATCTGACCTCGATTTTAAATATTGCTATGTTTGTATTATGTAGGTTGCGTCTGTCCAATGCTTCTGAGGAGGAGACGCGTCGCGCCATCACGGAGCGCATCCAGGACGAGCTCATGCGCCTGCGCGCGCGCACCCTGGCGCTCATGCGGCGCGCGGAGCACGGCGAGCACGACGAGCACAGTGAGCGCAGTGAGCACAGTGAGCGCGAGCACACCCCGCCCCCGCACCAGCAGCAGCAGCACGCCAACGGGAAGTGCGACAGGGACAAGGAGCTGTGAGCGACGGGTTACATTCATTTCACAGAAAACGTTCGACTTTTCGAAAAAAAATGTTTGACAAAATTTTGTTTCATAAATTAATCAAATCAAATATCTTTGCGCACTAAAGGAATACATCGGTTACATATAAAACCAAAATTAGCTAGTTCTACTGGTTTGCATAAATACTAATATTTATAAAATAATATGTTTGGGAAACGAACAGTTTGTCAAATCAGAATTTGAATTACGCATTGTCCATGCTCCGTGAATAAATTAGAACATCAGTTGGTAAGAGCGTGTCACGGAATGACAAGGTCGCAGGTTCAAGTCCTGCCCGAGGCAAGACTTTTTTCCATGTTCTAGTTTGTCAAATGATCAATTATTGAAACGATTTTTGTCAAATGATTGTTTGTTAAACGTTTTTTGGCAAACCCTAGTGAACCGCGACCGCGAGCAACACAACAGCGCACCGACACGGACTTATGACGGAACGTGCGTTGTTTGGTGGAGTTGGTATAAGGGGCCGTATGAAGCCTCGTAGCCACCGGGCAACAGTGGCCGCGCGACGTGTTGCACAACATGTTGCACGGCCACGAGGAACTTGCGGATTGGTACACGCAAAGACAGAAAAAAGTACACACAGTAAAGGACCGACTTTAATCATTCATTTACAGTTACATAGTTATACTTTTATCTATCTAACAGTGAAGGAATTCTTGCAATAGGTCAATGAGTTTTTAAGATAATCTCAACCTTAAAATCTTTCCTGCCATGAACTCTTACAGCAGGATTACTTCAATAATACTTTATTATTTCGTACCATGACGACCTTACAGTAAGCTTAAGGTCGTCATGGTATGAAATAACAAAGTATCATTGAAGTAATCCTGCTGTAAGAGTTCATGGTAAGGGGACTGTACACGTTACTCCGTGTTAGAGCGTACCATTGCTAATGTTGCGCGACCGCTGGCAACGTCGCGCGTTGTTGTGCAACGTTGCCGATCTTGTTGAATGCCAAGTGTTGTCCGGTGTATACGAGGCTTGAGAGTGGCAGTGAGTGCCGCGCTGGCACTCACTGTCGCTCCGGCAATTAGTCACAAGTGTACATAGCTGTGAGAGCGCGGTGTGAGCGCACAACCAGATGTAATATTAATGTATGTACAGTCCAGTGTGAATGTGGAGTGCTTGATGTAAGTGTGTGCAATAGGAGCAGCTAATACAGACTGTCCTTGAATTCATTCGACAACATTAAATGGATGGTCAGGCTTGTGACATACATTAATTCTGCACAGCGGTTAAGTAAATTAAACAATTTGGAGAAAAATAAAAAATAAATATTTACAATAAATTGAACTATCAAAAAAAATTTTTTTTGCATTTTAAGGTATTTTTCATTTTTTTGCAACAGTTTCTTTCACTGGATTTTGACCTAATGCTCATTTCTAAGGTCATTGTGTGATTTGTGACGTACGTAGTTATTTTTTTTTGAGTTGTGATTTACTAATAAACCTTACCAATTTAATATTCATCATGAGTACAACCCCCAGTTTGAATTTGTCGAATGAATACAAGGACAGCTTGTATACCTAAAGTCAAACCAAGTGTCTTATTACAAATATCATCGTCTAATTACAAGGTCACAATATTTGCCAGAATATGGTACAGTCGACAGCAGATCAATGGTAACACTTGCAGTACGATTTCAAGTCTTACGACGCTATTTGCGATTATAAGAACTCTCTAAAGTGAAAAGTGTTACCATTGATCTGCTGTCGACTGTACAATAGAAATATAGTAAACTAGCATATTGTATTTTGAGGACTAAAATTTAATTTATACAATAATATGTCATACGCAGGTTAGAGATTAATATTTATAGGTATAGTCGAAGACAGAGATAAGTATACAGGGAGTCCCAATAATTTTGAGATTATCTCAAGAACTGCTTGACCGATTTTAATAATTCTTTTACAGTTCCATAGTTTTAACTTTTATCTATCTAACAGTGAAAGAAGTTTTACAATAGGTCAAGTAGTTTTTGAGAAAATCTCCTGTACACGTTTCTTTGTCTTATGTTTATGATTGTGATCACAAAGTAATCGTATCTACAAATGTGACAACTATGCAATAATGAGATCAAAGTTTACACCAGTTGTTTAGTTCCGTGCGAGTGCACTTGCACTTGGGTTGCGGTGACCACGACATATCAGTTGTACAGACGGAGTGGGTGACTTTGTAGCCGTGTTTATTGGGAATATTGTGTACACGTGTTTGATACGAGTGTTTACATTGTACAGTGGTTGCTCCACACGAGCCCACGTGCGGAGACATACAGGCTGGAACGGAAATGGTATATGAAGCCGAAGGGAGGGTGCTCAGTATCGGTAACTGAACAACTTTTGTTCTACGGCTTTTTGATTTTCACGAATTTATTTCCCTTCGGCCGTCTACGAAACCGGAGTTTCGAAACTGGCTTCGATCGAGGCTTTTGTAGTACTTGTACGTAACTGGCTTCGATCAAGTATTTGTTTTTACTTGTACGTAATTAGTTTCGATCGAGGCTTTTGCTGTGCTTGTAGGAAACCGACTGCGATTACTTCATAAAGCAATTATGACTTTTCATACATTTCGTACCGGTCAGCTGATCAATTTGTATGAGACATCAATTTTTTATTCGTAAAGTCATAGAACAAAAGTTGTTCAGTTACCGATACTGAACACCCTCTCTTCGGCTTCATATACCCTTTACGTTACACCCTGTATAATATTAAGTATATTATGGGTGCGGGGTGTGGGCGGGGGCGGGGCGGGGCGGGCGCCTGTTACCATATGTTGTGTGTGAGGTTGAGATTCAGAGACGGTCTTGAGCGCAAGCTTATCGTGAACTCGCTCTTACTTAAGGTCTGTCGCAATCCAATTTTCCATGTTTTTGGTGAACTTTCCAACGCCATGTTTGTTCCCATCCATGGGAAATTGGATTGGGGCAGGCCATACATCAAATTCCATTGTCGTGTGACAGTTGCAAGGGCGTGTTCGCGGTAAGCTCGTGCTCGAAATGGCCTCTAAATCTCAGCCAACATTAAGTATGTCCATGCCCCCCCCCCCCCCCACACACCCCGCTCCCCCCGCTCCTCCCCCTCCGTTCTTCCCGCGTACTTCCAATGACTTCACTTTTATATGAACATTTTGATATTTGTATATTTTTGTAATAGCCCCTTGTATATTGTGGCCCCGACGGGGGGCGGGGAGTAGGGGGGGGGGGCAGGGTAGGGGTTGGTGGGGTGTAGATATAAAATATTAATTTAATGAATAATATCGCTTTATTAATTAAATCTTAGGCTTAAGTGATTGTAATAATGTATATGTGTTGTGCGGACAGACAGTGTTGCGTACCTCCCCCCACCCCCCCTCCCCCCACCCCACTTATTCGTTCGTTGTGAGTGTTTATAATGTATGTTCATATTCACTTTATAATAATAGGATATTTGACTCAATTATTTTCATTGCATCCATCAACTTACATACTCCTGCTGAAGAGAACCTGTGAAATCAGTTTTTCCATATCTCAAGTGCTGTTATTCATAAACCTAGTTTAACATCAATTCCCTTAAGTCGTGTTGCCAATTGCCATCCCTTTCACACTTCGTTAAAAAAGGTTACGATAGAAAGGGACGGGCTAAACGGTGGCGTCACTTTAAATCACGTTTATGAATACCAGCATTAGTGAAGGCCGCTGGCGATACAAGATAACCCGAGTTCAGAATATGTTTTATGCATTGCCTGCTCGGCGAACTAATTTAAACATGGTGAAAAATTTCGATACATGGAGTTGCGCAATATACCCTTTAGTATAAAATAACTAAACAATAAAAATAATACGATGGAGATTTTCGGTGTCCGGGGCGAGGTCTGTGGTGGCTCAGTTGGTAAGAGCGAGTCACGGAGATAAGGTCGCAGGTTCAAGTCCTGCCCACGGCAAGAAATTCTTCATAATGTTTAAATAACCCGAGTTATCTTGTATTTGCAAGTGTGGACTAGTGTTAGTACAGTCGACAGCAGATCAATGGTAGCACTTGCAGTACGATTTCGAGTCTTACGATGCAAATAATAAGAACCGTCCAAAGTCAAAAGTATTACCATTGATCTGCTGTCGGCTGTACATGGCGTGGGCGGGGTGGGGGTGGTGTTCAGTACTCACTGACTGAGTAGTGGTATTATTATTGGTTAGTTTGAGTTTAGTTAGTCTAACTGGACTGTGTTCCGCCGCCAATTGATATACTGCCTGTTGTGTTAAGTAATAATACTGTGTTATGATACTGCTACGTGCAAACAACCCTTGTCCTGGGACGGGGCGGAGGGAGGGAGGGGGGGGGGGGGGGGGGGGGGGCTCTCACACGTACCGGCGCGAAGGTGACCAAAGAGTACTTTTTTAATAAAAAGGTAAAAAGTCCTCTTTGGCTTCGACCATTTGCGTAATTGCGATTTATCACTTGTTTTTCTTTTCCAAACTCTTTCCCAACACCTGATTACAAAAGAATAATTAAGTAATAACTCAATCGTAGCCCGTTATAATACAACGTAAACACTCAGAATTGAGGACCCCCCCCCCCCCCCCCTCCCCTCCCAGGGTATCTCATATACGCACATGTTACATATAGCACCATATCGATTTTATACTTACATTTTTTTATAAATGTTTTAATATTACAATCTGTGAACCACTCCGAATAGTTACATGAGTTTTAGTAGTGACCTGCGCACGCGCAGGCGCAGACAGCCGGCCTGCCAGGCAAGGGGCAGAGACTTTCGTTACCGCTGGGAGAATACCGCTAGGATCTCAAAAACTACCGAATTTTATTTTTATTTTATTTATTTATTCAGAAATCTAACAAACTTATTACATAGATTACAACAAGGATTCTTGCAAAGGTCAAGTAGTTTTTGAGATAATCTCACCAATATATCTCTTCTGTACACTTTTATCTGTGTTAGAGCGTACCTACACAGGAAACCCAATTTTACAATACATTTAACTACATGGCTCGATCGATACAAAGAAGCAGATGGCAAGTCAATCCCATACTTTCTTTATATTCTACTCGCGGTAACTAAAGGGAATGCCACTCGGCCCCCTATAGGGTAGGGCTTGCACCGCCCTGCTCCTGCGCCTGCGCGCTGCCGACCACTCGCGGTGTTTGTTGTTATTTACTATATTATATTTATATTATATTATAAATGTCATTGCACTGCGCGGCCTTAGAGCGAGGCGGTGAGGGGGTGAGCCGCCACGCTTCTACCTAGCGCTCCAGCGTGGCATCGCCTCGCCGCCAGGTGTGAGCCGGCCCTCAGTGCGTGGCGTGGCGTGGCGTGGCGTGGCGTGTGGTGTGTGTCTGTATCGGTACCGGCGAGTAATAAACGGTTGAGCTGGCGCGTGACGTTTCCCTGCACTGCGCTGCACTGCCCCGCGGCCTCTGGCCTAGACACCAGCATATTGTATACGAGTATACTTATATTTGATAACATATCGGACCAGTGCCGTATTGAGCAAACTATATTGAGAGCTTGCTTAGCTTACGATTGTTGGGTGTCGAAAAACCCATTTCGGATTTAATTTATTTTGCTACTCTAGCTACGTGGCCAATTCGGCTCTGCAACCCACTCAAAACCAAGCAAATGTAAGTCTTATCACTGCCCTGTAGCACTTGATGTGCAGTCGATTGTACCTGTGTGTTTGTGCACATGGATCATACAATGTTTATCATCACCATTCTATTACGAGAGCACTCACGAGGCCGGTATGGGGTGCACAGGACAGAGAGTCGTGTCCGCAGGCTGATGTGATGAGTGCACTCTCAGTGAGGTGAGATTGGATATGGTGTGTGCGCTGCGATGAGCCACACTCACACACTCACGGTCTCCTCACGTCACTTCTTTTAAGCAAACTCCACAATAAACTCTGTACCTATGCATCAGCGGGATTTACGTACAATTTCAGCTAATCTTGCTTAATGTTTTTATTAGCTATACCTACCTACCTACCTACGGCGGCGGCGGCGGCGGTGTTTTTGTCATCAACGCGTCACGTACGGGTTTTACCGTCCGCTCTCTCGCGTCGCGTCGCGGGAACACGACGACCCCGAATTCACTTGCGTAGATAAGCCTCATTATTTCGTTATAATGTTGTCACTGTGAGATGAAGGTTGCAAGTTGTGACATCCACCGCCTGGCACTGGGCCGACGAGGTGCATCGTACATTGTGAGGCTACAATACCATTAGGTAATGAGATAATATTTCATTCCAAATAATGTCATATAATTTGTTACAAATATAGCTATTTACATAATATCATTATATTTACATAGAGAGCTGTCGTAAGACGGTCGCGGGCAATGACGTATCTAGCTAATGAGTGCAGCCTGCGCGCGCGCAATATCAGCGGGTCACCGCGCAATGACGTTGCGGCCAACTGTAGTCAGGCAACGTCGTGCTCGCCGCGCTCACGGGGTACAGGGGTTGCCGGGACGAGGAAATACGGTCTCAGCCGGGCTGCGGGCGGTGTGGCGGGAGGGCAAGCGAGCGCGACACGCACGGCTATGTATAGAGTTACCTCGTCCCCGACAACCCTTGATGTGCCGCAGAACATCACATTTAACTAAAATAAACTAAGTAGCCTAGGTACTTAAAGTAAATCACAGATCGACAACACACTGCGAGGAAGCGCCTGCACAATTGAAACGAGCACTTTGCCAACTAAATGGATATCTAACACTTCTTCTTCCGCAGAGTCATCTGTCCTCCGTCCTCTGGTTGTAATGCTATCTACGTTTTAATTGATTCGTCACTTCATCTTCGTTTGTTGGTCTGTCCGTATATGTGCGGCGCGCGGCGGGCGGTTGTTGCATTGCGCTGCATTTCCATAGCCGGTGATTGAGGCAGATGGCTGCTGCCAGAGGCAGGACGGTGTCTCCAGAGCCTGGTGGCCAGTCCCGGTCACCGTCTGCTGTCATCATCCTGCAGCAGCACGAACTCGAAGTATTGCGCTGTGTGGCACGGCGCAACGTCCCCTGCCGGGCCGCGTCTGCACGGCGCGCGCACCGACACCGTGCGGGTGACGCCCGGGGCCGCGGGGCCGCTGCCGGGCTCCCCCGCCGGCCGCGCCGCGCCAGGCGGGCCCGAGGAGAGGTCTCTGGCGGGGGCGGGGAGAGGCACGCCCGCACTACAGGCCCACAGACCGGCTGATACCAACACGAGGGTGACGGCAACGAAGGCGTGCATCCTGACGTATTGTTTTGGTTTCAATTACAACAGCTAATACAGCAGTAGTGTAGTTTCGTGCGCGATGTCTGCGGTGTATCAGAGACTTACTAAGGAATCCTCAGCGTTGGCGGCTGCGGCGGGAATGTACCGCTCGTGGTCCGCGGCTCGTATTATAGGTACGCCGCACCGCAGCGGCCGCCGCATGCAAAAAACCCGCATGTGTTTTCCTCAAATAGTTTCCATATCATCTAATTGCGGCGGACGATATACTAATTCGAGAGCATCGACTCGGCCGTACTTGACACATAACACTGTGATTACGACTGTGGAAGGAAGACAACTGTGCCCACGTGTCTCAACCTACACATTTATTTATCTAGATTCTAGTGGACTAAATAAGTACTATCACAGAATAAATAATAGTACAGTCGAAGACAGAGATAAGTATACAGGGGACCTCAATATGGTTGAGATTTTCTCAAAAACTACAAGACCGAATTTAATAATTATTTTACAGTTACGGAGTTTTAACATTTATCTATCTGACAGTGAAAGAATTATTGCAATAGGTCAAGTAGTTTTTGAGAAAATCTCAACCTTAAAAACTCTACTGTACACCTTTCTTTGTCTTCGACCGTACAAGGTAGTAAGTACTTAGTTACTATCCCAATCTGTTTCACTATTACCCCAAAATCTTTTAAGTATAAGGTACCGAGGGCACATAATGTCACACGACGATTAGGTAAACCCCCAGCGCCCAGCCTGACAGTATTGTCGAACTTACAAAGAGTTGTTATATTTAATCCCCTAAAATTATTGGCGAATCATCTTGTGGGAACCGGAGCCCTGGGTATTCCCTGGCGCGGTACAGGCGGAGTGTGTGACGTCATCCGTGATAGACAGACAGACAGTGGGCATTTATATTAATGATAATATCCGAACGTATTTCCCGATATGAATTGGAGCGCTGGTTCCGAGAAGCGAGTTGCGGTCCTCCGGTGTTGCTGCGGGGGCGGGGGCGGCGGCCGGGTGGCCAACGCCTGCTGAGTGGTGAACACCGGCTACAGGTGGCAGTGCGAACGCTCTACATAGTGACCCAAGCCGTCGTATACCATTGTCATACTTCTTGCACTACATGAAAACACAGGTATTACCAGCTGATATTGTCCGGCGAGGGACCTATTAGGGACGGGACCCGGACTGATTATGGAATATACTTAAACCCTTGGTTTAACCAGAATAGTAACTAATAATGAGTACCTACGGCCAACAGCAGGTCAATGGTAACACTTGCAGTACGAATTCAACTCTTATGACGCAGATAATAAGAACAGTCTAAAGTCCAAAGTGTTACACTTGATCTGCTGATAGCTGTACATACTTACTACCTGTAAACTCGTTAGCGTATATTGCATATTTTCTTTGCCTGCAAACTGTTCGTTATTAGGACAAAGGTACTGCACTGCACGTGACATGTTAACAGCGCCATCTCTGTGTGAACCCGCGTACCAGCCGAGCCGTCGGCTCACGCTCTCGCGAGCCGCCCTGACGGCTGCACGCGGCCGCCGCTGGGGGGCGCGCCACACGGCAACTGCTCTTGGCCAAGCGATGGCACTCATCGGGTGGTACTGCTCGTGTTATCATACGTTAGCGGTTGGTACAGCGGGAGTAAACAACTGCTACAATAATTATTTACAAACGATGCAAGAATGTGTTGGTCCGGACGCGTGCGCGCGATATGACGGCTAAATTCGTTGGTTCCCGCAACGACTCCGTGGCGCAACGGTAGCGCGTCTGACTCCAGATCAGAAGGTTGCGTGTTCAAATCACGTCGGGGTCAAACCTGAGGGCGTTACCAACCCGTCTTTTTGTTCTATATTTTTATTTCCGTGCACAAATTAATTATACCTGTCAGATTTGATTTGGAAAATGAAATAAGTAGATTATAATAATTGTTCATCATAATTTTATTTAATTGCATATTTTATTAATGTTAATTTATTAATTTACATATTATAAGTAAATTATAATTTACGATTGGTTTTGTAAATGTTAAAAAATATTTTTTAATATTTTTTATTCTTATGAACTTCGGCCATGATATCTACGTAGCTTTTTGTACAAAAAATTGGACGAACACCAAAAAATTTGGAGATGCCGGGGATCGAACCCGGGGCCTTTCACATGCAAAGCGAACGCTCTACCACTGAGCTACATCCCCGCTTGGCGGACACGACGAAAGTACCGAACCGCCGCCGCCTGCATAGCCTTGCCTCTTGCCGGGGCTGATGTAATACGCTGTGCATGTAACAATATAAGTAGGCACTTTATTTATATACAAATGAATACATAAATTCATTCATTCAGTCGGAACAAGTTACACCTAGTACTGGTAGCGGGACAGTTGGGGTGAGCGAAATAAAAACACCAAATTATTCAATGAAATAAAAAGTTTATACAAACTCTTACCTTAACAATATCGTCTGAATCCGTTAGTGAAAGCCATTGTCATTCCTATTATAAATCAATTACCTAAACTACTTAAACATACTTGGATACAAGTTAAATTTTTTATTAAACATAACATGATCTTTAATAGAGTACTTACACCGGCTCTATGTTTGCCAGTCTGTGCCAGAGTCGCCCAATCAAATGGAATATACATACCTACACTTACTCGCGCCGTTTATTCTTGACATTGATTGTAAATTGATACCTTTGCTGCGCTACTTATACGTAAAACTGCGATGTTATTTGTCCACATAATAAATTAAATATACTTAAACCTACATGATGCGTCTGTCGTGTGCAGCGGGACCGCCCAGACACACTACAAATTAGTACCTAGGAGACTCTACTTAGTTTGCTGCACTAATAAGTAGACTTTACTAAGTAGAGGCATTACTAATTGGCTATAATGGAAAAAAATTGCTAAGCCGTACCTCCTGTGTTTATGTAACGCAACATCGACTGTCAGATGCATTCTAAAATGTTGCATGACAGACAAATATATAAAACTAGTTAACATTGATCAACTTAACTGCGGTAGAACCTACAGATTATGGGGTAGAGTTCTCTAGTGGAGACCACGAACGGGTAAACGTAGCGGGGGGCCAGGTGCAGTGATGACCCGCGCAAGGTGGCTGGCAGGGACAAGCAAAAGGTGGATAGTCATGTTGAGTTGCGTGGGAGAGGCTTGTGCCCAGCAATGATGATGATGATGCAAGATTAGTATTAATGCGTGTAATCTAGTTGATACCTTGGACGAATGCGATTTACACCAGTATAATAGTATTCTGAACTACTATGGGCGTATTCTGGACTTGGTATTATCTAATTTCCAATTAACAGTATCAGCCTGTCACGATCCATTGGTTCAGGAAGACCTCCACCATAGAGCCTTAGTAGTTGAGGTACCCTTTGCAGTAACTCCAAAACCGCTCGAAACTACACCTCACACAGTCTACTCTTATCATCGTGGTAACTATGATGAGATTCGTAAGGATCTAACAGAGGTTGACTGGCACGCATTATTGTCTAGAGACTCTGTTGACGATTCACTATCGGTATTTTATGAAGTAGTCTACGGCATAAGAGATAGACATGTACCGTCGCGACAGTCGCGTCCTTCCAATTATCCACCATGGTATAGCAGAAGTTTAATAAAATTACTAAAAGAAAAATTTAAGTTCTGGAAAAAATTCAAAATTTACAAAAACTTATGTGACAGAAATACATTCATATACTTACGTGATAGGGCTAAGTTGTTAGAAAAAGAAAATTATAATGACTTTATTCGGAAATCTGAAGATTCTATTACACGCAACCCTAAATCATTCTGGTCTTATATCAAATCCCAACGTAGTAACTCTGCTTTCCCGTCCATTATGACTTACAACGGCGTTACGTCTGGGTCTGGTCAAGAAGTTAGTGAATTATTCTCATCGTACTTTCACTCAACGTTTCTACACAATCGCACCGATACCCAAGGTAGCACCGCTGATTGCTCTGTACTCAGACATTCTAATGAAACAACCAACTGTGATATCTCTGCAATAGAAGTAAACCAAGAGGATGTTATTAAACGATTATCCACCCTCGACATAAACAAGTCAGGAGGTCCAGACTTGCTACCAGCTTTCTTCATCGTAGAATGTGCTAGAGAGCTCTCCATTCCTGTGGTGCTACTGTTTCGGAGATGTATCAGTGAAGGTATTATGCCTGTAGTATGGAAGTCAGCGTACGTAACACCAATCCATAAAAAAGGTCCAAAAAAAGAAGTATCGAACTACAGACCTATTTCTAAATTGTGCCTTCTAGCCAAGGTACTTGAGCGCATCGTATATAACCAGGTCTACTCATCTATTAAATTTGATGAACAACAACACGGGTTTCTCAGGGGAAGATCTACGGTTTCCAATTTATTATTATTTGATGACTTCTTGACTAAACATATGGACAATCGGTTACAAGTGGATGCTATTTATACAGATTATAGTAAGGCTTTTGACCGCATTGACCATGTGATTCTCCTGCAGAAGCTTATGAATATCGGTATCAGAGGTGACTTGTATCGTTGGTTCGCATCATATGTTTCGAATCGTTCTCAGGCCGTCGTACTTAATGGTTTCACATCGTCCTGGATGAGCATACCGTCAGGCGTTCCTCAGGGCTCGATCCTTGGTCCTCTTTTATTCACTATTTTCATATCTGACATTAGTAATTGTTTTATAAACTCCAATTATTTGCTATTCGCCGATGATATGAAAATCTTCAAAGTTATATCCAACCCTGACGACGCTCGGCTTGTTCAGGATGATTTGAACAGATTGTATGCTTATTGTATTTTGAATAAATTAGATCTTAATGTATCCAAATGTCACTATGCGACATTTACTCGTAAAAGATCTTTTATAGAAGGAAGTTACAAGCTTCGAGATCAGTTACTATCAAGAATCAGCAATGTCAGAGACCTAGGCGTCATCCATGATAGCAAATTGATATTCGACGCTCACATCGACTCAATAATAAGTAGAGCGAGCAAGGCACTTGGCTTTATCAGACGAGTAGGTAAACCTTTCCGTAAAATCAAAACGTTGAAAGTTCTCTATTGTACGTACGTCCGGAGTCATTTGGAGTACGCTTCCCAGGTTTGGAACCCGCGTTACCATGTCTATATCAACAGACTAGAGCGTGTGCAGAAGAGATTTCTTCGTTATCTTGGATTCAAATTTTCGTTACCAAATGCAGCCTATGAAGTGCTTTGCAAACGGCAACACCTGCTTCCCCTTAAGATGCGTAGGGATACTGCCGACATATGTTACCTTTTGAACATTGCTAATGGTGGTGTGGACTGCTCAGAGCTACTGAGTAAATTAGGGCTAGTGGCACCACGACTCAATGCACGCCATCACCGGTTGCTGAGCACTCCACATGCCAACACGAAGTACAGACACAACTCCTTCCTATTGCGAGCGAGTGAACTCTTTAATGAACTATGTGACGATGAGTGCGTAGACCTTTTCCGCACGAGCGCCGCATCCATGCGTCGCTTGCTGACCGTGAGATTTGTGGGTTCTGTGCCGGATTGAGTGGCGACGAGTGACCGTGCGGTGTTTTTGTGTGGCTTTGTTTGATAAGCACTGCACTGGATATTAGTTTCTTAGTTTTCTAGTGCTATCTTTTATATCACTATTTGCGTCTTATTTAATTTAATTAGTATCTATAAGTGAATACCTATAATTGGCTTCTTGCTTTTATTTAAATGAAAATGTAGTAGTTTATAAGCTGTTGGTTTTCCATGTCTTAATAAAATAAAATAAAAAAATAAGATATTCGATGATTCTCATTCGTGTATTGGCGGTGTGTAGGGAGGTTGTTCACTTTGCCTCCGCCTCCATGATGAACTCCGCCATGAGCAGCTCCATGGTGGGCGCGATGCCCTGCCGCTGGCACTCCACCTTGAAGCACTCCGCCACGCGCAGGATGCGCCAGCAGTGGTCCGCCTCGGCGTCGTGGTGGCCCTCGCACGCGTGGATGATGGACACCATCTGCTGCGACAGCACCTCGCCTGCGCACAACATCACGTATTATGCGTGTAAGATGGCCTGTATTGAACACGCCCAGGGCTGGTATGGCTACGCAATACGAAATTTAGGACCCATTACACTGAGGCCGAGATTCGTAGATAGCTGTGAGCTCGTGAAGTGCGAGCAAGTGAAATTGAAAGATCTAAGCTCGCTGGTTTCCATGAATCTCAGCGTTATTTATTTATTTTAATGCAGACCTTAGACCAAGGTTCAGAATTTTTTTTTAGCGCTGCCGAGTGAAATTTTACTGATTTATTGTCGCAGAAAACAAATTGGAATCCCACGTGCACGTAAAAATCAAAACACTGTATTACGTCACGGTACATAGACGTTACATAACTGACACTAGATAGTGTGTGTGTGTGTGTGTGTGTGTGTGTGCTAACAGCCGGGAGAGTAGTTCTGCCGTGATAGCTTATTTAGCTGCCGAGGGCTTGCTTTGCAATGACAGAAGTTATAGCCAACGTGAGAACAGCTGTTTTAGCTGTCGTTCTAACTACTCTAAAGTCTAGTCTAGCAGTTGTAACTACCGTGGGAGCAGTGCGAGCTGCTGTGAGATCAGATCTAATTGTTACGAGAGCAGAACCAGCAGTCACCACGGAAGTAGGTGTTTCTGCTATCCAATCATATGCTAGCCAGCAGAACCAGTTAGTAGTCACCACAGACCACTTACCCCATAGCCCTGTAGCAGGAGGGCGCCCGTGTCTGCCGCACATGAGCGCAACATTGCTTCGCGACACGTGGCACCTAGAGATATTATCGACATGGATGCATCTCTTTAATACGGCGCCCCTGGCCCCCGCGTCGTCTCTATGCGCTCATCGGGGACAGAATGTTTCGTTTCCAAATTTGTACCATTTTGATGTCTATGGGGTAAGTGGCCTGTGGTATCGGATGTGGTGGAGGTCTATGTAAGCAGCGGTTACATTTGCGATCCTAATCGTGGTATTTACCGTTCGGGAAGGACTTGATGAACTTGTCCGTGTTCTCGTGGTGCATGCGGTGCGAGTCGGTGAGCAGGTTGAAGTACCTGCTCATGCACTGCAGCGCGCAGCCCAGCTCGCGGTGCTCGAAGCGGAAGTCGTCGCTCCAGAAGTGGAAGAACTCCTCCATCTTCTCCTCAGTCAGCTGGCTCTGGGACGACAAGGCAGGAGGGGTTAGCGGGGGACACAATATGAGGACCAGCTCTCAACAAGACCTTACGCAATATTTGGAATGATCTGCTGTGGGAAACGTTTCCATATAGATGATTCAACAGAAACTTGCATAGAACTCTCCAAGATAGGTGATGATTACTCACATCAGGTGACTCGTCTGCTGTTTCCCTTGTCTATAAAAGCTCAGGAGTTGAGATATTTATGGTCGGTAACCCTCTGTGGAGGACGATAAAATAGAGTGCAATGTAACCTAGTTCTCTGCAAGGCTCTTAATGGATTCTAAAAAGAGTCGTCACCACTAATTCATACAAACAGACGGGTTCGTAATTCAGTGCAGTCCGTCTCCTGCTGTGCCTGTGTATCTGTGTTACCTCCTCCCTGCAGTGTTGCAGCGCCTCCCCGAAGCCCAGCGTGACGTCCTTCATGACGTCCACGTTGGCCGTGGCTGCCGCGGCCAGCAGCAGCATCACCACAGGCACCATCGCCACCGCCCGCCCTCGCACCACACTCGCTCGGTCGCCCATTGTGCATATAGTGGTCGCAACACGCGTGCGACACTTCATATAGCCAGTGAGGCGGCCCGCCGCTACAGGACCGGAGAGGGAGATAGCTAGAGGGGCCACATCTGATGCAGGCACTGTCTATTGTCGTCAACGTCTATTTGTACGTTCTCACTGCTCAAGTACACACAGCGAGGGAAGCTTATTGAGGCTAGGGAGAAGGACTGGCCAATGTCCATAGGTTATAATCAACGAACATACGCCGATGGAGCGGGATGCCTTCGCTCCCTTCCTAGCTGTTTTATGAGGAAGTGTGAATATGACAAAATCCCTGTTTGAGGGAATTGGGGGTACTTATTATATCACCAGCAATAGTAAAAAATAACAGGGCCCAAATCAGTCGACTACAACCCGAACGAGTGTGCATGAGGATATTGATGACAATGATGATAAAGCGAGAGTGGTGTGCCAGAATCACAGCAAATGGAAGACCCTGGAGAGGGGAACAGGTGGGAGTTTATGTAGATTTTTTCCCACTTACTAGGATAGTTTTGTCTGCATCACAGATGAAGATCCTGCAATTGTTCGGTTTGACTGCGGCATTCGCGCCGAGATAGTTCGATCCTACTGGAACACTCCAGTGTTTAGTGTCCGGGCGGTCGGTGCCCACTGCCCGGGCCCCCGTGTGGTGTCGTAGCGGCCCTGACGTCGCTCGTGCGGCGGCTAATGTGTGTCATCACGTCGCGCGGGGCGGGACTAAGGCTGACACACATTGAAGAGCAGCGGAAATCCAACGGAACAGCAGCGGCAGCGCTTGTAATGTATGAAGATCTATGAAAGTTGGCAGACGAAATGCCGCGCTTATCGCTGACGCTACGTTGCTGTGATCAGTCTGCCATCTTTCATAGAGTGTCTTGTTTCATACAATACTTACAATCACTGCCGCTGCCAATGCCTTTCCGCTGTTTCAGGCTTTGAGCCCTATCAGCGGGACGTCAGTGCGACGTCGCCAGCTACCAACCAATATTGAAATGTATGGCAGCTATCTCACTTAGTGACGATTATGGCAACGTCGTCGCCAATTTGCTATTTCAGTATGAATTGTTTGGACGCGTAGCGGGTGACCTGGTGCCGCCGTGACGTTCCGGTGTGGTAGGGCTCTATGTGTTTGCTGTCGCCTGAAGGCTGTCACATTGTCGCCGCTGCATGGTGTCGCGGCCGTCAGTCGTGTCGTAGGGCGGAGGGCGGAGGACGGACACACTTTATCAATAATCACACGTATGTACATGAAGCGCAACAATCTGTTTACTCCGTGTTTACTCGGACTGCAGTCAGGTATATAATCATGGTCCGGTACATACATAACACCATTGTAAATGATACTAGTACGTAAGTAATCACTAATGTGAAATTAATACTTTTGAAGTAGCGGAATCATAACATATTTTTTATTATTACACATATTATTTTTTCACAATTTATATCACATTGTTTTGGGTTATTGCCCGTGGTCCACCTCGGCTGTTCACCTCGGTGGTCCACGGGAAGAAAATTTTTCTCGTGGTGCACCAGAAGGTCCATAATATTACACATTGTAGTACTGAAGAAAATTATGGAATAGTCACCGATCGCTATACCTTCCGAACCGAACATTGTAGTGTCGCTTGTGATATAATAACCTATTGCTTTTATGTAAATTTTTTTTGCAATAAATAACATTTGATGTGGTGGTTTAATCGATGTTCATTACAAAAGTACCTTCATGTAAGTAAGTACCTAAGTTTTAGAATTAAAACTATAGTGAGCCATTACTACAAATTATTATATATAAACGGATATCACTCACTTATATTGTTGAAGTCGGCAATTAGACCGACAGTTTCGACCGATTTCGACGGTCTTTTTCAAGGTGAGCGCGCCACGCCCGCGTCGCCGGTGACGTTTCTTCGCGCACTGACGTAAGTTTATTTTATTTGGGATAATTTTTAGTTGATCCAATGGCGCATATGTTGGAGGAGGCTGTGGCCGAAGTGGTTTATTGGTTCGAGAATGCCACGTATTGCGTGAACTCGGTGCCGTGTGTTGTGCCGGCGGCGGCGGCGGCGGCGGCGCGGCTATTGCAAAGGGATTTAGTTCGTTTATTTTCAGCTGCGAGCGGTTGCTAATTAATGTCACTTTTATTATTATTTGCATATTTGCATCGCGGCGCGCCTGTGTGAGTGGTGGCTACTGGCTACTGGCCGGCGCGCCGCCGCGTGCCAGGCGGTCTCCCGAGTATGACGGGAATGCGCGCCGACCGCAGACCACCACCAAGACGCACAGACCACCTCAATAAAGACAAGGAGCTGTAAGAAGTGATAAATGGTGCCTCAACTTGATAGCCTTGTTAAACCACCAGATAATTCTTAACCTTCAGATTTTATACTTTTTTAATAAAATTGATTAAATTAGAAGATATTATTTTTTTAAGATTGGCGGCGCTAGTTGGGTCATTTAAGGCCCTTAAGGGATGATAGTGGTAGCGGGCACTATATGAACTATAATTCCTCCAACCTTAGATCTATGTTACTATAATGCTAGCAAGCAAATGAGAATGCCAGATTCTGCCCCACCATCAATCGCAAGTTGTACAAGATAACGAATAGGTAAATGTAAAAATAACTCCGTTTTTTATTAAAATTATTGGTTTAAAATAAAGTTTTGTACAAGTTGCGATTCGAAAAAACAGCTTAATTAAGAATTCAGAAAATAGTTTGAAATCAAAGCGAATTATTCATTGTTTTTATTATCATTTTCTACTACTCTCGCAACTCCCACTGATTGTTATTACCTATGCTATATTAAACCTGTAATAAGTCCCCAACAATATGATAGGTACAGTTTCAATGGTCTCATAGTTTAATAAGTGGGGCAAAGCTCCATTGAAATGTGGCAGGGGGGGGTGGGGGGGGGGGGGGGGGGGGGCTGATACTGTGGCCGGCTAATGAAGTGCACTCGTAGAGCTAATTAGTGCACATTAGTGTGTCATATCGCAGCGCCGGCCGGGGGAATGCGCGGGATGCCTTCACGGCTGCGGAGACCTTCGCCGCTGCAGGCTCATAAAATCTGTTAAAATGTCAATGTCCTTCTTTACATTACTATTGTGGGCAGTAGCTACTGCACTATTCGTTATTCCGCGGCACTGCTTATGTATAATGCTATTTGCGTATTTGTCATAATTGCCATGTGTGGTTGGTTCCTTGACAAAATATTCGTGTTATTTGTATGTCAAGGTACGTCAAGTATTTGACCAATACGACCACCATCCAATAGCGAATAGGAATAGCCAAGCGAAGTGCCGCTGTCCCACGTAACTGTCGCGTTCTCATAGGTACTGTTGCATGTGTGAGTGGCGAGTCGGTTGCGATGCTGCGCGGTGTGCGATGCGGTGTAGTGCAGGCCCGCCCTAATAGATAGCTATAGTACAGTAGCTGGTGGTGGTCGCTGTGGGCTGCTGAGCCCGCTCGGGCCGGCCCCTGCTGGCCGCCGCCCGCCTGCTGGCTGCCCTCAGGGCCCTTACCTTCATCTTTTATAAATAATGTTGCAGGAACGATTTGTTTCCATCTTAAAGTAATATTATTTTGATTCGTTCCGTGGAACACAGAGAAAGGTGTACAGGAGAGTTTTTAAGGTTTAGATTTTCTCAAAAACTACTTGACATATTGCATAAATTATTTCACTGTTTCATAGATAAAAGTTAAAACTATGTAACTGTAAAAGAATTATAAATTCGGTCCAGTAGTTCTTGAGAAAATCTCAACCTTATTGAGGCCCCCTGTATACTTATCTCTGTCTTCGACTGTAGCATGACCCACTAAAACAATATTGTTTTAATCCTGCCTATAAGCGCGCTCGCCGCTAGAATGTATATTATACGATCAATTTGAATATCTACTCGCAACTGAACTACGAGAATCTTATTGAATTATCTATGCTGTTATTAATAAACATAGTTAACCTAGTTGTTGCCCTGCCTAGTTAATCGTATAGACATTTGTTAGTGCATGCAAAGTAGCCACGTCTTATGTACTTACAACAATAAATACACTGCGAATGATTGACACGAGTAGTTACTAATGAGATATGCGGACTTCCTGTCGGCGGCATGCCACTGTGCTGCGCTACCATTGTATCAATTACTATTGCTGTGTATGACAGAGACGTAGGGCCCCGTACAGGAGCGACGCCGGCCGACAATGCTAGTATGCGGACAAAAAGCTGCCCGAGTGAGTGAGTGATGTGAGCGCTGGCTATGGGCAGAGCACCGGGTTCCTGCACCAGGGCCCACCTACCACGAGGGACACACGAACGAGGTGCTCAAGGAAGGTAATTTCCTAGCAGGTAAAATTTAGAATAGATTTAACGTTAGAAATAATTTATACAGGGTGTCGTTTAATTCATTTGACAAATTGAAACTGGGGGTATACTCATGATAAATATTGAATTGATAAGGAATATAAAAAATTAAAACTGCATAAAATATTGAACTAAGTAAGGAAGTAACTAAGTAACTAACTTACGTTACACGATGACCTTAAAAATGACTATTAGGTCAAATTCCAGTGAAAGAAATCATTGTAAATATCTTATGTAAAAACGTAAAAACTCCAAAGCACAGTAACGATGCACATAATTTTTTTTATGAGATAGTTGAATTTATTGTACTTAAGTAAATATTTTTTTATTTTTCCCAAATTTGTTTTTTTTTACTTAAACGCTGTGCAGAAATAATGTATGTCACAAGCCTAACCATTCATTTAATTTTGTCCAATTAATTTAAGGCCACGCTGTATACGTAGTTAGTTATAAAAAATAGTTTTATTAAATAGTCCTCAGAGTAATGCACTAGGTCAGTCTGGATCTTTAATCTAGAGCTGGAACTGCAATTGGATCGTTATACTTGAAACTGGCACTAGATCTGGAGCTAGACCCCTGGAATGTTCTGGACAACATAGGAATTCTATTACTAAACCTTTAGCCGACTGATGAAAGGAATTTGTGAGATACTTTGTCTCAGTCTCCGGCGGCCTGCCTGAGAGCCCTCACAGGTATTCGCGCGCTCAGAGAGTACATGGAAAGCGTTTTAAAGAGTTCGCATATCTTACGGAGTATTTAGTCAGATATGCTTTATTTAAAAAAAAATGGAAGGTATAGTTAATATAAGCATTTCGTGTATAGTCTTGTTTGGGTTGATTTGTTGCTGACGCGCAGTAAGAATAACTGACTAATTGACTTATTGCATTATGTAGGTATTATAATATTACGGGCCTCTATAATGTAATAAAATAGATAAATTAATTCAATCACGAAACAGAGCTCGTTGATGTCTTTTGTATTGAAATCTTTCACAAATGGTAGGTATAGTAACAGTTTTTCAGTACAAAAGACATCAACGAGCTTCGTACAGTTTGCATAATTCCATCTTATGCAAAAGACATCAACGAGCTCTCTTATGGCGCGGTGTACTATGGAGTTCCATAGAACCTCAAACGAAACTCTGCTAAGTGCTAAGTTTGTAAATACTTTCCAACTACGGTTTCGTAGGCGGCCAAAGAAAATGTGACAATTACTTGATCGAAACTAATTACGTACAAGTAAAAACAAATACTTGATCGAAGCCAGTTACGTACAAGTACTACAAAAGCCTCGATCGAAGCCAGTTTCGAAACTCCGGTTTCGTAGACTCCGGTTTCGTAGACGGCCGAAGGGAACCCAGTACGAAACATCAGACTCTTTAAAACCTAAAAATATATTAATTTCTTTTAAAGTAATGGCCACGATCTCTAAAATATGAGTTTAGTGTGATTGGAAACAAGTTTAAATAATAAAACGTTGAAGGCATTTGTTGTAGCTAGGTACTGGTGTGTGGCTCACTGCTGCCCAGCTGTGGCGCTGGCACTCACACATTGCGAGGTCACATGCATAGTATGTAGTTCATGGACTGCTTTGACATGGTGTCATGGTGCCAGTGGGGAGCTAGCGGAGGAGTCTTGCCTGGGGAGCGAGTATGTATGGTGTCAATGGTGTGGTGAGTGTGTGACGTGATCCTGCGCAACAATAGACACCGTAATTAGTGTGGGCGGTGCGCCCCGCCCCCCGCGCCGCCACTCACCCAATCACGGCGCCGCGGTTGGCCACCTGGTGACGTCACCACACAATATTTCGTGTGCCGGACCTGACCCTAGCGGCGGCCCCCCGCGGCCCCGTCCGTAGACAGACACTCAAGCGCTGCAGCCAGCCGCGGCTCCTTGTATAATCTTCTAAGTAAATAGATAACTCGAGTGTTCACTTAATAACGAGAAAACGATATACTATACAATATTATTCTTGATATTAAATGGAGATTTTCCCCCCCAGATTCGAACCACCATTTAATCATTCTGTGGGAAGCTCTTTTCATATACATTTTTTTTAACCCCAGGTTAAGGGCTGACCGTCCTGGTGCGAGGGAGGGTCTACGGTACGGATTCAGCCCTCAAAAAAGGTTGCCACCCGAAAAACGGCCAAGTGCGACTCGGAGTATGAACTCGCCCATGTAATCGATAACCGCATTCTTACATAAATATATACCCTAGTGTAAGAGTCAGCGGGTTCATATTGAATGTAATATCTGAAATTCTATGAAATATACAATTTTTTTCATTTCATTTTCATATGACGCCCTGACCAATACTTTGTCCAATTGCACGTGCACTGTACAGTATCGACTTCAAGCCTGTGACAGTGTGACGTCACAAGTCTATTAGAACTGTGGGCATACCCAACGCAACGGTGGATCCGCGCTTGAGTGTTAGGAGGGACTGGGAGTAAGTACACGACCCTAAACATAAACTATGACTAGCCCGGCAGGCAGGGCAGGGCAGGGGTAAATTCTGCGACTCCGTCCATATGTGTATGTAATAGTTGTCTGTGTACAGTACACATCAAATTAAATCAAGTGTAACACTTTGGGCCGTTCTTATTACCTGCGTCGTAAGAGTTGAAATCGTATTGCAAGTGGTACAGTCGAAGAAATGAAATGAAATGAATTTAATAATTCTTTTACAGTTACATAGTTTTAACTTTTATCAGTCAAACAGTGAATTTATAGGTCAAGTAGTTTTTGAGAAAATCTCAACCTTAAAAACTCTACTGTACACCTTTCTTTGTCTTCGACCGTACCTACACTGGTATACCTAACTATGTGCCTCGTCTCCGCGGAAGGCATCGCTCACAGCCTCAGCCGGCGCCGACAAATTAATTGACACGTACTACAATTTATTTATTACCATAGAGATGTGTACATATAATGTAGGTACTGTCTAACACATAGAAAGGTATATAAAAGAGTCATTAAGGCTGAGATTTTCTCAAAAAATAATCGACCGATTTTTAAATTTTTTTTTATAGTCTGCGCTTCAAGCTATCTGCTTGTGGATGAATTTTTACAATTACACTGAAAAAACAAACTAACCTTACCTTACCTGTAGCAGCTTTACTTAGCTATTAATTTCTAGCTAAAACAACCACGGGCCTTGTCAGTCAGAGCAAAAATTGGTAAAACAATAACCAATCAAACTAGCTAAGAAGATAAATAGCAAAAATATCAAACACTTCACAACCACAGCTAATCTTTTCTTTCGCTGTAGTTCTTTATTATTACTTTATTGTACACGAAAGAAGATACAAAAAATATTAGAAACAATAAACTTAATGTACACAGGTGGTGCTTATCCCTAAAGAGAGATTTCTTCCAGCACGACCTAGGAAGCGAAAATAAATTTTAAAGAGTAGACGACATTACTACGTGTACAGTCTAATTACTTACCTAAAATAAATACGCTACCCATTTATAATACATAGTTCTTGAGAAAATCTTAACCTTATTGAGACCATCTGTACCTATACTTATCTCTGATGTTTCAGACTGTACCTATTTATGTTAACAATGTAGATATGGCCACTAGTAGTGTCCGACCGAAACTAGGTTTTAGGGTTGAAACCGAATTTCGGCCACGGTTTTAGTTTCGGCCGAAAACGAAACCGGAACCGAAACTTCCATATAAGGTCAAGATGGGACCCCTTTTTTTCGCATAATGTTTTTGTCCTATTTTAATTTAGCATAATGAGTTAGGCATAATGTTTTTTGTCATAATCATATTTTGTCATAATTGTTTTTGGGCATACAATCTAACTAAGCATAATTCTTGTTTGGGCTAATCGTTTTTGCCCTAATTTTGATTTCCATATTGTTTTATGGCATATTGTTTATTCGTCTAATAGATATTATACATAAATAATGTTTGTTTGTGTATTTCTTCTTTTTTGTTGGTATTGGTGTTGTATGTATGGTGTATTAGGTAATAGTAGGTTACGGTGCGGCGGGGGTGGCCCTTGGGCCACCCGTAAGCCGCCAACATGATTATTTTATATACAATCAAAAAGTAGGTATTAGGTAGGTATATCAGATATAAGTTAGGTACCATAGTGTAATAGTAGGTTACGGTGCGGCGGGGGTGGCCCTTGGGCCACCCGTAAGCCGCCAACATGTTTATTTTATATACCTACAATCAAAAAGTAGGTATTATAGTGTAATAGTTGGTTACGGTGCGGCGGGGGTGGCCCTTGGTTTAATTTTAGTTTTTAAAACTTCAGGAGTATATTTTTCGGCGAGTAATTAATATGATTATTACAATTATGTTTCAATATCATTATGACAAAGTTTATTTAGGCTTTATAATATTATTCTTAACAATCTTTATGCTGTTTGTAGTTATGCTTAATAATATTATGCTTATAAAGTTATGCCTAATGACTATTATGCGTAGTTATTACTAGGACAATTTAAGGTATGCCATGTTATATTATGACATAAAAATTTATGCACAGAAATAGGGAACCGGTCAAGATTTCGTAGAAAAAAAATAGGCAATTATAATCAGTTTTTAATTATAAATCACAATATTAAACAATTCGGTCTCTGATATTTGAAGTAATCCTTAAGCACTACATATTATCACTCCATTATTTCAAATAAATTATTTACGCTTTTAAGGCTTCGTATGCGCGTATTTTCAGTTTTTCACGAAGGCTACGGCACTATCTAAAAATGAACGTCTGAAAAATATATATATCAATCTTGGGGTTGTCTATTTAGAGACTGATGAATACCGATACACGATTGGACAAACTGCGCTCGATAGAAAAAAAACTCGCAAACATCTTCCATGTCTTTTAAAATGAAAATTATATCTAAAGCGAAATAGTTATTCATACAAAATATACATCAAAATGTATGTATGTAAGGGCTATAAATACGAGCACTTGTTTAAAAAAATCTGATTATTGTTGGCGTATTTTTATTTCCCTGTCAAAATTCATCCAAAATTCATAAAAATACGAATATTGAGGCACTGCGCCGCCGTGCTCTTGGCATCTTCTGTCTCACTCTTGCTTTAGACAACCATATAGCGCCTTAATATTATAACGAACGCTCTCGAACTCAGTTTCTAAACCGAAACCGAAACTAAGCCGAAACCCGTTATTTGGGCGAAACTAGGCCGAAACCAAAAGTTCGGTCTTACCCTACCAACTAGTCGTATGTGTGTATGAGGTGAGGTAACAAGTCCCTTCCTCCACATTACATGGCTCGCTGTTATGACTACCATTAATATTAAACCAATTGAAATGGAATATTGATAGTGTAATACTCAAGCCGTCAGCGCGAGGCATAAAACCCGTTCTGTTTAATTAATTATTGTAATCTAATTTCATTAATGTAGAGTAGTTAGTGAAGACGACGAGACCTCTCCATTAGGCTGTGCTTCTGACAGCACAGGGGATTTGTTATTTGTCACTTCGCATTTTAATTGTTTTTATAATAATGTTTATTTAACAAGAAGTGATAATTAGGGATGAACACAATTAATTCATCATCATCTATTCTGTGTCCTCAGTGATCGGACACAGACCTGCCCCCTTACCATGACCTCTTACAGCAGGATTACTTCAATAATACTTTGTTATTTCGTAACATGACGACCTTAATAAGCTTACTTTAAGGTCGTCATGGTACGAAATAACAAAGTATTATTGAAGAATCCTGGTATAAGAGGTCATGGTAAGGGGGCTGGGCTAAGGCCATGCTCCACCACACGGGCTCAGTGCGGATTGGCGGATTTTTTCTACGCCATGCAGGTTTCATCACGATTTAAAAGCATTCGGTTAAATTTTCCTTAGAAAAAAATTGAGGACAACTCATTGGTACACTCGAAGACAGAGATAACTATACAGGGGGACTCAATAAAGTTGAAATTTTCTCAAGATCTACTCGACCGATTTTAATAAAAAATTTTTGCAATAGGTCAGTAGTAGTTTTTGAGAAAATCTCTACTGTACACCTATCGCTGTCTTCGACCGTACATGGATACCCTGGCCGGGGATCGAACCTGCGACTTCCGTACCCCAAGCCCATTAACCCAACCACTGCGCCACCGAGCTCTATTGTAGATAGTATTCCAATAAAAATAAAAAGTTGTCTAATAGAATGATTGAGACCTGTTATCATTGTGACGATCCCAACCCGCCCTAAAAAGCTACGCACCTCTACACCCCCAAAAAAGACTCTACGAAAAGCCTACGCAACCCTGAAGGGGTGAAAACCTACAAAAAGCTAAAAGAGACCTACCTAAATACTTACGAAAAGCACCAGCTCTGCAACCCCTACGTGAAAGCTAGATAAACCTACAAAATAATTAAGCTTAAAAGATACTTACCAAAGCTCTTACTAACTTCCTTACAATTAAAGCTATCTGTACCTACTCAATTGACTTCATATTACTATGTAAAGTATTAAGCTAATTGAAATAAAGTAAATTGGAACTAATATTAAATCATAATTAAAGCAAAATTAAGGATAATAGAATATTAAATTACTAGAATTAATAAGGCCAAAATGTGATCGTCTAACCCTACGTTGTTATTTCCTAATGTAGTAACACACAGAATCTTCAAGGGTTCAGAGGAGATCAGGTAGATGAATATAAATTAAAGCATAACAGGTTTATAACGAAAAGAAAATATTTATTGCGATAACCTAACATACAAAACTACTAGACTTATTACTAGCACGATTAATAAAACTTACGCTTAAGTTATCTTAAATCTAAATGAGCGTACTGACAACTATTAAGAAGTTACTTAAGTTCGAAATAACGTCCCTATATAGAAGTATAAAAGGTTATTAATTAAAATTAGAATTAAATTAGATTATTTACAGATAAACGAATTTGAAGTTGAAGTTAATTAGCTACCTACCTTCTGACATACTTATTGACCATACCCAAGGCCTGAATACAATACTAAAACGCAACAATATACCTACAGAACTACCGTGACTATGAGTTAACCCTATGAAATCTTTAAATCAAAAGAACTTATACATTTATATTGAAAATGAAAATAAATAATTAGAATCGAGAGAGGTTCTTACAACTAATATAAATACCGTAACGGAGTATTCCTGCAACAGAAAAATAGGTTAATATCGACTTCAAGATAAGATTTACACAAAAGAAAGGGAATTACAGGAAAACTATATTAATGGTAAATAATGGAAGAGAACACAATTTATTGGTTTGGAACCCTGGATGGAAGTAAGAATATTACTCGGACATCAGAATCTCTGTAAGAAATTACTGTTAGACGTGAGAACATTTCCTGTAAGAGATTAACCTCTAAAAAAAAATGTTTTCACCCCCCTGGCTCCACACCACGCCACGAGGGGATAGACTCCAACCAGAATGCGAGTCTCCTCAGGAAAGGATGATGGAGAGGAATCTGATGTTAAAAGTTGCTATTTCGCAAAACTAATAATCTTTCAGTCCCTCTCATTGAATTTCTTAATATTACTAGATTCATTCTAGTGGTTTCTGGAGTGCCCAGTTACTGATAGAAGTATTTGCACATTGTGCGTACAAAGGTAGGTTCAATACCTTGTACAACTGAAAAGGTAGGTTCAATACCTTGCTACTGGAAAGGTAGGTTCAATACCTTTCCACAACTGAAAGGGTAGGTTCAATACCCTTCCACAAAATAAAAGGTAGGTTCAATACCTTTTATATTTCCTGTAGGAATAAAATAAGAATAGAATGAATTTTAGTAACGGTAAGAATAAGACAGACCGAAGTGATTGTGCATAAATAAACCATAAGTTACATTTAATAAGCATTTGTATGCTTTCAGAAAGGAGTGGGTAGGAAGTTCAGAAAGATGGGAGAATGATTGTTAGGAGGATTATTGAAGGGAATAGATTTAAACTAAAGCCCAGCAGCTTGCCGTACTAGTGGGTTGAATCCACATCCTCATTACCAAAATAACCCTGGCCTAAATGAGTTGGTGAATGAAGGTTGAAGGTTGAATAAGCTGTGTATTACCTCGCAATCCGCTATCACCGAATGTCAGTCTCAACCCATACTACGTCTGGTATTGTAACCCATTAAACTCCGCGATGCCACCATAGACCATTAATACCAGGGGTCGTGAGTCCCCAGTATAGTTGGTCTAATAAGGCTCATATTGGCACTTTTCTCACTGCTGTGTGTGTATCCCTATCGGTGTATAGTGTAGGGAAAATTTGCGAGCTGCGTGTAGAGTATAGAGATAGTCCCAGAATACCGCATTCCCTAGACTATCTCCTGTTCACATTATTAGCATCGGTTAGCAACGATACCATGGAGTTACAAACGGGCAGGCTGTCGACCCGCTGGTTAAATAACTCTATGTCCAAACTAACTTCCACCGATAATGCTTCGAAAGCGTGTATGAGATGGAGTGCCAATATGTAGAGAAATAATATTTACTTAGGTATTTTTACAACACCAACTGCATAGATTTTAACCAACACCGACAACAACTTTTCACTTAGAGGAATATTTAACGTTAAAAAGAAACAGATAATTACTGATATTAAAAATAATGAAACAATGTAATAGACGACTCGAAAACCAAAGCTATTTGTTGACTTAGATTTTTATAGCAGGTCATCATCATCATCATCAGCCCGTATCAGTCCACTGCTGGACGTAGGCCTCTCCCAAAGCGCGCCAATCAACCCTACTCTCGGCCCTCTGCATCCAGTCCCTGCCAGCCATTTTGCGAAGGTCATCCCTCCATCTGGTCGGGGGGCGTCCCACACTACGTTTACCCGTTCGTGGCCTCCATTCGAGAACTCGTCTACCCCATCGGTTATTGCTTAATTATTAACAACGCAAATATTAAATGAAACAAAATAACACACAATTAAAATTGATGACCAAATGCTGAAAGAAAATTAGATTAACTTAAGATCTAGAATGAACACTGACTTTTCAACACCAACATCATCCAACCCAATTTGCTAAATGGCAACAAAATAGGTATATCTGCTTGAGACCCATAATCTAGGTTCTAGACCTTACTTACTCACAGACATCTAGACTTTACTTACTTACTTACTCACAGAAATCTAGCCTATACATACTTATTTCACTTACTAGCTCAAATCTAAACTTTACTTATTCAACAATTTATATAAATATCAGAGTTCGAATCTGACCTGAATAGTTGAACCTTTGTTTACCTAAACGCTAACTGGATAGGGTCGATATTAAGACTTCATTGCTAATTTCGTTAACTATTTCCCTAATGTAGATGAATACTTACATACATAAACCAACAATAAAACAAAGTCTAGACCTATCGGTTTTATAGCCTTGTTGCTTAGCAAAGACAAGCCAACCCGCATCATAATTTAGTATAGACAAAGACGGTAGTGGCAATACGCCCAACCTCTGATCCGGTTCAGTAGTTTAGAGATAAAGAAAATACTATAAAGTCAATAATTAAACACTAACTATATGGGCTCGGATCAATAGCATCGAATCTAAATTACACTTCGCATACATACATAATCTCATAGTAATGCCACACCCCTAACATGTCACTAGACCTTACCTACTGTGTGAGCGTCTATACTAGGCGAGCGCACATGTGCGCATACGCATCCGTACTTCCTAATTTTGCAAATAACCGGGTGTTCATAATGATTATCATTGCAATTACCCACAAAACAGTGATAAAAATAATGAAACATTAAAATGTACACACAGAGCTAGACAATAGTAGCACTTACCCAACACGGAGAATAGCTGTAATAAAATATGATTAGTAACAAAATATTTAAACCTTACTCACGTCCGCTCAGCCGTAGGGGAATATATGAATGAATAATAAAGAATAAATAATATAATAAATAAGTATACATACAGTAAATGCCTTTCTTCACTTGAAATCGCTGGGATTCCAAGCAGTTGGAACATGGGAATGTATAGGAATTAGGTTTACCCGACACTCTCACTCAGACTCAAGCAAGATTGTTATAATACTAACACAGGATAAAGGTGTCTTGTCCTGTATCGGGCTGGTTGGTTTAGGAGGAATTGTGGTCAGAAAAAAGGGTATAAGGTAGTGGAAATAGGAAGAGTTTGACCTAAGGGGCCCTACGGGGGAATATAATAAATAAATAAAATACACCAATTAAACTTCAATAGAAAGAAGTTTTTAAAATTAAGAGAGACTACTACTGCACAACAAATTGCGCGCCAAACTAAGCTAAGATCGCACGTACGTCCGGCAGCGGTTCCGCGATCCAAAGAAGAAGCCCCCGCCACGCTCGGTCATGTCTATTTAAGCAGGCGCTGCTTCCCCTCCTCTCTTCACCTCTCATCCCCTCGTTTTCGGCGCCGGTCTGTCGCACCAGCCACCTGTGCGAAGTGGCGTGACTTTCTGAAATAGTTCCTAATTAGACGTAACTAACATTAAATGCTACGCTACTGTAGGCCTTGGGTATAGTAAATCAAAGTCCATAAAAATCCTATGAAAATTGAATGAAAATCATACGATCGACCACTGGCGCCTGCCTGTCGCATGAACACCTGTGTCGTCGTGGCGTGATCTCTCTGCAAAAACCGCTCCTAATTAGGCTTAATTAACTTATCGGCAACTAGGCTTTATTCCTACTACACTAAAGTCGAAACTCGTTGTATTGACTTCCTATTGAAATTACATGTGGTAGGCTTTATACTACAGGATGATTTATTCCCTAATAAAATCTCAGAATTAAATGAATAACATTTAAATATCTCCTACCTAATAATCTAAAATAATAAATTTTACCTATATGGAACATTCCATTATAAAAACTGAACGGCGGGAAATCCTACCTAGGTACATGTAAGAATGCAAAACCGAAGAAAATTCAGTAGCTTTTCAGTAGACAAGGTGGAAATATGAAAGCTTTAATGTTGTGAACTAAAAAGAAAATTAAATGAAGTATTTTCTATTGTAATTCCGGTATGACCGGTACACCACCCCCTGGAGAATTAACCGAAGATATTATCTATAATATCTGAGGCTTGATTATCCAACCATTCAAGGAAAATACTTCTTAATAGAATTCTAAGTAGAATTCAACACTTAACGTAACAATAAGCTACCTCCCAGCCTATCACAATACCTACACATAATACGATGAAAGATATTATCTTTCTACTGCTAATTACAATTCACTGCTTAGTTCGCATCCGGCCCTATGCACACAATATACCTACCTCTCGTCATATCACTTCCTAAACGTACAGAATGACAACAGACGCGACGTCGATTAAAAAAATCTACACGATAATAAATACTATCCTAAGCTTGATTATCGAAGCTAAGAAATCGAACGATTATGTTGAACCACTGAACGACTCACTGAATTTGAACTCTAAAAGACCTCCCTATTAACCATACTCAATTGGAAACCTAAGAAACAACGTGTTGCTGTAAAACCAACACGCCTACAACAAGCATCAGACTGTCTACTGCATGTCTGAACGCACTACAATTAGTATAATTAAACCTGAACAATTTCGAGGAATCTAATAAATATACTATCTATAAAAATTCACCTGAATTTGTAACTAATTCGCCAATCTGGTAACACCGATCAAAAACGACAACATTGTTTTCGACTTCAGGAGGAGATAGGTAAAGGTCATAAGAACCATACAACCAAATACAAGTTTAAATAATTTGAACTACACTAACGACAATCGAAGTAACACCTTACTCCACTACACAACTGCTACAATTCAATTAAACATCGACAATCGAACAACCCACAACGTCTGCAAAGTCTGCTACTTGGTAACAAACCTAAAACTATTTACCAAGGCCGATAGATGGCGCTGTTAATAAAAAATGACACGACAACGCTAGCTCCACCTGTGTTTATATCCACACAACTAACGATAACGGCGACGCTAGCTCCACCTGTGGTGATACACGCACAACTACCTACCTAATACAAGTGCAATTACACATCTATCTATAACAAAGGAAAATATGAGGTCTGTCGATAATTCTACCTACTGCGCGAGCGCATAACGTTTAGCTAGGTTAATTTTATCGACATCATCACAAGTACTCCACTGCTGGACATAGACCTCCCCTAGACACGCTACACAACAAGACTTCGAAGTGACAGTGGTCCTTCGCAGATCTTCCGTCTATCTGGATGGGCCGCCCAACACTACATAAATTCGAATAATTTAGCAATAATATAAGTATCTTAAAAAAAAATATGTTAACAACTAAGGTCACGGAGGCCCGGGTTCGACCTCCAGGTCAGTCCATACCTACCCTACTAGACTGCAACCAAAAATAACTTATCTTAACGTAGCACAGAGTACAGACAAACTTTAACTTGAAACTTAAAACCGAAGCATTATGCGTATATATATTTCAACTGAAACAACAACAACAACAAAATAAAAGGGAACAATCAGACAAATTAATAACAAACAAAAACCTAGCGGTAAACCCATCCAAGTCCAGACCTCGCCGACAATTGCTTAACCGGAGCGATTAGTGTCAACAAATGCTAATAACATAACCCAAAATAAATAACTACTTATTCAACCCTAGCTTAACTGGAACGATCCTTGTCATTTCTCAGCCAAATACCTAGTGACAAAACAACCAATCATTTTTTTTCTAACTAATTAAATCCTAAAGGTCACCCATTCAAACTAGACTTGTCCAACCTTGCTTAACTTGAACGATCGATGTCAACGCGTGCTCGCAAATCGCACCTCGACTAGGAATCTCCAATTATTAACCAAACCTACCAACAATCAGAGTCAAAACAATTTAAACGTACATCTGAAAATGGAAGGTAATGGATAAAACGATAGCTTAACCGCGGCGCACGCGCTTAAACATCTACCTACCCACATACATAAACTTAAACTTGTTTCCCGTAGCGGTACCTAGACAGCGACGATGGCCGTATCTACCTAGTACCCCTAAAACGATGCTAGACATAAACGTGACTTAAAGTCAACCCATGTTTCAAAACATAGTCCTAATGGATTTTATAGTCTACCTGCCTAGTGCTATTCCTAAAACAATGCTAGACAAAATTTAACATTAACCCACGGGTTAAAATACTATCCTAATGGATTTTATAGTCTGCCTGCCTAGTGCTATTTCTAAAACAACGCTATACATAAACGCGGCTTAACGTTAACCCACGGGTTAAAATAAGATCCTAATGGATTTTATAGTCTACCTACCTAGTGCTATTCCTAAAACAATGCTAAACATAACCGCGGCTTAACGTTAACCCACGGGTTAAAATAAGATCCTAATGGATTTTATAGTCTACCTACCTAGTGCTATTCCTAAAACAATGCTAGACAAAATTTAACATTAACCCACGGGTTAAAATACTATCCTAATGGATTTTATAGTCTGCCTGCCTAGTGCTATTTCTAAAACAACGCTATACATAAACGCGGCTTAACGTTAACCCACGGGTTAAAATAAGATCCTAATGGATTTATAGCCTACCTACCTAGTGATATTCCTAAAACAATGCTAAACATAACCGCGGCTTAACGTTAACCCACGGGTTAAAATAAGATCCTAATGGATTTTATAGTCTACCTACCTAGTTCTATTCCTAAAACAATGCTAGACATAATTTATCGATGTAAGAAAGTGATGAACAAGGTTATGACTAACAACACAACCTGCCGCGTATCTCCGCAGACGGATATGATGAACACACCTACCTTCTTAAGTAAACTATTCTAACTTCGTAAGCTATTCCTAAAACAGTGCTATTCCTAAACATAAAACGACTTTTATGGAAATGTGAAAGTGTCAGAACAAAGTAACAGAAATGAGGTTAACCCAGATTTATGGCTAACAAGCAACAACACATTTTGACTTCAGTTTCCACATACACAGAGAAACCATGAAACAGACACGAGACAGACGAACCTACCTAGTATTCCTAAAATAAATACGTAATATATTAGCTATAAATGCGACTTAAAATAATTGCACGATTCAAATCTAACCACGGTTTCTATCCTACCTACCTATCGGTTTTTATCAAAATGTATAAAGGACTACGCGTGATTTAAATATCAATGAACCTAAGTTTACGGCTAACGCCCTTTGAAATACACGGCCGGCCTCACCCCCGGCCTGTGTAGCCCCTCATTTTGAGAAACTCTCAAGAAACTTAGAATCCAACATACACTATTTACACACATACAATATTCATGCCAGCCTCACATGGTGGTAGGCAGCGGCGATGGATATCCATCTGCTGCCATCCTGATTTATATTTTTCCAAGACCTTACTAGAAGTGACAAACGGACCGACATACATAAGTACCTAACCTATATGAGTAACTAGTGAGTATCACTTTTAACCGCATCTAAACTACCTACTAAGTGACAGTTATTAAGGGAGGGGGTCTCACCCCCACGGCTAGGTAGCTCGGTACCCATGTATCCTACAGAAATCTCTTGATCAAACCTAATGTAATAATACATCACACATCAAAATACACTAGCAATTTAACCTACAAGAATCGCAAAGAGACATATTCTGAGAACCCTTCTACTATCGGTCGGTAGTCTGTTAATAATTGACAAATTAACATAGTTATACAAGTTACAAGAGGACAGACATACAGAAATTCGAAAACATTACCCTACTCCTTCCTGCAGTCGGATAATGGCCTACAGATTATCCGAGCAAGTCAAGACCTTTAGTCTACAAGAAGTTGCGAGTCAAATACATACCTACGTTCGAAAACATTATACCTTCTATCTGCAGTCGGTTAATGACCATACGCATTTATCCGATCAAAGCAAGACATTTGGTCTACAAGAAGTTACGAGGGAACCGACACACACATTCGAAAACATTACCCTCCCTATCTGCAACCGGTTAACTACCTACACATTCCTAGTAAGTCAAACCTTTTGCTACAAGAAATCAGGAGAGAACTGACATACATACATTCGAAATACATTACCCCTTCTCCTATCTGTAGTCGGATAACCTACACATTATCCCACTTAACCTAAGTATCAGAAGTAACTAGGGGACCGAACCATATTCGGAAAAATATTTTTCCTAGAATATTAAATAGAGAACACTCCATATCCTACAGTCCCGACACCCCCCATTTAGTACAGTCCTAACACCCCCCAGTTCCTGTGATTACCATGACAAAATGACAGAATTACCTGAATAAACCTACGCAATGCAAGCGAATAAATACCAATACATAAACTCATGTCTGCCATAGTGCTGAAAGCGCTGACGGAATTCCGTCTACTGCGATGATGACATAACACCTTCTCTACATTCATCGCTACTTGTGCTCCCTACGTAACCAACTTCGCTGCCTAGACCCTATATTATTCACCTAACATTACCTAGTACTATTTAGGACTTACGACTAACCTTAGCCCTTTAGTCTCATAACCCTAACGCACCCCCGATTCCTTAAGTTTCCTAAAATCCTAACAAAATATAATTTTACGTACCTAGTTTATTAAGACTATTATTACCGCGCGAATTTAATCTAGTAAACCTGTAATTTAACCTAGTAAACCTGTAATTTAACCTAATAAACCTGTAATTTAACCTAGTAAAACCTGTAATGCATCAATTCAATCCATCCACAACTGATCTCTTGAACCCCTCATTTGTTTACACGGAAACATATTGTGGACCGAAGTCCACATTAAGATATACATAAATACATAATAATATACACAAATACACAATATAATATACGTTATACATAGATATATACAGATCCTGGGAATCAGGCAACCATATTGTGACGATCCCAACCCGCCCTAAAAAGCTACGCACCTCTACACCCCCAAAAAAGACTCTACGAAAAGCCTACGCAACCCTGAAGGGGTGAAAACCTACAAAAAGCTAAAAGAGACCTACCTAAATACTTACGAAAAGCACCAGCTCTGCAACCCCTACGTGAAAGCTAGATAAACCTACAAAATAATTAAGCTTAAAAGATACTTACCAAAGCTCTTACTAACTTCCTTACAATTAAAGCTATCTGTACCTACTCAATTGACTTCATATTACTATGTAAAGTATTAAGCTAATTGAAATAAAGTAAATTGGAACTAATATTAAATCATAATTAAAGCAAAATTAAGGATAATAGAATATTAAATTACTAGAATTAATAAGGCCAAAATGTGATCGTCTAACCCTACGTTGTTATTTCCTAATGTAGTAACACACAGAATCTTCAAGGGTTCAGAGGAGATCAGGTAGATGAATATAAATTAAAGCATAACAGGTTTATAACGAAAAGAAAATATTTATTGCGATAACCTAACATACAAAACTACTAGACTTATTACTAGCACGATTAATAAAACTTACGCTTAAGTTATCTTAAATCTAAATGAGCGTACTGACAACTATTAAGAAGTTACTTAAGTTCGAAATAACGTCCCTATATAGAAGTATAAAAGGTTATTAATTAAAATTAGAATTAAATTAGATTATTTACAGATAAACGAATTTGAAGTTGAAGTTAATTAGCTACCTACCTTCTGACATACTTATTGACCATACCCAAGGCCTGAATACAATACTAAAACGCAACAATATACCTACAGAACTACCGTGACTATGAGTTAACCCTATGAAATCTTTAAATCAAAAGAACTTATACATTTATATTGAAAATGAAAATAAATAATTAGAATCGAGAGAGGTTCTTACAACTAATATAAATACCGTAACGGAGTATTCCTGCAACAGAAAAATAGGTTAATATCGACTTCAAGATAAGATTTACACAAAAGAAAGGGAATTACAGGAAAACTATATTAATGGTAAATAATGGAAGAGAACACAATTTATTGGTTTGGAACCCTGGATGGAAGTAAGAATATTACTCGGACATCAGAATCTCTGTAAGAAATTACTGTTAGACGTGAGAACATTTCCTGTAAGAGATTAACCTCTAAAAAAAAATGTTTTCACCCCCCTGGCTCCACACCACGCCACGAGGGGATAGACTCCAACCAGAATGCGAGTCTCCTCAGGAAAGGATGATGGAGAGGAATCTGATGTTAAAAGTTGCTATTTCGCAAAACTAATAATCTTTCAGTCCCTCTCATTGAATTTCTTAATATTACTAGATTCATTCTAGTGGTTTCTGGAGTGCCCAGTTACTGATAGAAGTATTTGCACATTGTGCGTACAAAGGTAGGTTCAATACCTTGTACAACTGAAAAGGTAGGTTCAATACCTTGCTACTGGAAAGGTAGGTTCAATACCTTTCCACAACTGAAAGGGTAGGTTCAATACCCTTCCACAAAATAAAAGGTAGGTTCAATACCTTTTATATTTCCTGTAGGAATAAAATAAGAATAGAATGAATTTTAGTAACGGTAAGAATAAGACAGACCGAAGTGATTGTGCATAAATAAACCATAAGTTACATTTAATAAGCATTTGTATGCTTTCAGAAAGGAGTGGGTAGGAAGTTCAGAAAGATGGGAGAATGATTGTTAGGAGGATTATTGAAGGGAATAGATTTAAACTAAAGCCCAGCAGCTTGCCGTACTAGTGGGTTGAATCCACATCCTCATTACCAAAATAACCCTGGCCTAAATGAGTTGGTGAATGAAGGTTGAAGGTTGAATAAGCTGTGTATTACCTCGCAATCCGCTATCACCGAATGTCAGTCTCAACCCATACTACGTCTGGTATTGTAACCCATTAAACTCCGCGATGCCACCATAGACCATTAATACCAGGGGTCGTGAGTCCCCAGTATAGTTGGTCTAATAAGGCTCATATTGGCACTTTTCTCACTGCTGTGTGTGTATCCCTATCGGTGTATAGTGTAGGGAAAATTTGCGAGCTGCGTGTAGAGTATAGAGATAGTCCCAGAATACCGCATTCCCTAGACTATCTCCTGTTCACATTATTAGCATCGGTTAGCAACGATACCATGGAGTTACAAACGGGCAGGCTGTCGACCCGCTGGTTAAATAACTCTATGTCCAAACTAACTTCCACCGATAATGCTTCGAAAGCGTGTATGAGATGGAGTGCCAATATGTAGAGAAATAATATTTACTTAGGTATTTTTACAACACCAACTGCATAGATTTTAACCAACACCGACAACAACTTTTCACTTAGAGGAATATTTAACGTTAAAAAGAAACAGATAATTACTGATATTAAAAATAATGAAACAATGTAATAGACGACTCGAAAACCAAAGCTATTTGTTGACTTAGATTTTTATAGCAGGTCATCATCATCATCATCAGCCCGTATCAGTCCACTGCTGGACGTAGGCCTCTCCCAAAGCGCGCCAATCAACCCTACTCTCGGCCCTCTGCATCCAGTCCCTGCCAGCCATTTTGCGAAGGTCATCCCTCCATCTGGTCGGGGGGCGTCCCACACTACGTTTACCCGTTCGTGGCCTCCATTCGAGAACTCGTCTACCCCATCGGTTATTGCTTAATTATTAACAACGCAAATATTAAATGAAACAAAATAACACACAATTAAAATTGATGACCAAATGCTGAAAGAAAATTAGATTAACTTAAGATCTAGAATGAACACTGACTTTTCAACACCAACATCATCCAACCCAATTTGCTAAATGGCAACAAAATAGGTATATCTGCTTGAGACCCATAATCTAGGTTCTAGACCTTACTTACTCACAGACATCTAGACTTTACTTACTTACTTACTCACAGAAATCTAGCCTATACATACTTATTTCACTTACTAGCTCAAATCTAAACTTTACTTATTCAACAATTTATATAAATATCAGAGTTCGAATCTGACCTGAATAGTTGAACCTTTGTTTACCTAAACGCTAACTGGATAGGGTCGATATTAAGACTTCATTGCTAATTTCGTTAACTATTTCCCTAATGTAGATGAATACTTACATACATAAACCAACAATAAAACAAAGTCTAGACCTATCGGTTTTATAGCCTTGTTGCTTAGCAAAGACAAGCCAACCCGCATCATAATTTAGTATAGACAAAGACGGTAGTGGCAATACGCCCAACCTCTGATCCGGTTCAGTAGTTTAGAGATAAAGAAAATACTATAAAGTCAATAATTAAACACTAACTATATGGGCTCGGATCAATAGCATCGAATCTAAATTACACTTCGCATACATACATAATCTCATAGTAATGCCACACCCCTAACATGTCACTAGACCTTACCTACTGTGTGAGCGTCTATACTAGGCGAGCGCACATGTGCGCATACGCATCCGTACTTCCTAATTTTGCAAATAACCGGGTGTTCATAATGATTATCATTGCAATTACCCACAAAACAGTGATAAAAATAATGAAACATTAAAATGTACACACAGAGCTAGACAATAGTAGCACTTACCCAACACGGAGAATAGCTGTAATAAAATATGATTAGTAACAAAATATTTAAACCTTACTCACGTCCGCTCAGCCGTAGGGGAATATATGAATGAATAATAAAGAATAAATAATATAATAAATAAGTATACATACAGTAAATGCCTTTCTTCACTTGAAATCGCTGGGATTCCAAGCAGTTGGAACATGGGAATGTATAGGAATTAGGTTTACCCGACACTCTCACTCAGACTCAAGCAAGATTGTTATAATACTAACACAGGATAAAGGTGTCTTGTCCTGTATCGGGCTGGTTGGTTTAGGAGGAATTGTGGTCAGAAAAAAGGGTATAAGGTAGTGGAAATAGGAAGAGTTTGACCTAAGGGGCCCTACGGGGGAATATAATAAATAAATAAAATACACCAATTAAACTTCAATAGAAAGAAGTTTTTAAAATTAAGAGAGACTACTACTGCACAACAAATTGCGCGCCAAACTAAGCTAAGATCGCACGTACGTCCGGCAGCGGTTCCGCGATCCAAAGAAGAAGCCCCCGCCACGCTCGGTCATGTCTATTTAAGCAGGCGCTGCTTCCCCTCCTCTCTTCACCTCTCATCCCCTCGTTTTCGGCGCCGGTCTGTCGCACCAGCCACCTGTGCGAAGTGGCGTGACTTTCTGAAATAGTTCCTAATTAGACGTAACTAACATTAAATGCTACGCTACTGTAGGCCTTGGGTATAGTAAATCAAAGTCCATAAAAATCCTATGAAAATTGAATGAAAATCATACGATCGACCACTGGCGCCTGCCTGTCGCATGAACACCTGTGTCGTCGTGGCGTGATCTCTCTGCAAAAACCGCTCCTAATTAGGCTTAATTAACTTATCGGCAACTAGGCTTTATTCCTACTACACTAAAGTCGAAACTCGTTGTATTGACTTCCTATTGAAATTACATGTGGTAGGCTTTATACTACAGGATGATTTATTCCCTAATAAAATCTCAGAATTAAATGAATAACATTTAAATATCTCCTACCTAATAATCTAAAATAATAAATTTTACCTATATGGAACATTCCATTATAAAAACTGAACGGCGGGAAATCCTACCTAGGTACATGTAAGAATGCAAAACCGAAGAAAATTCAGTAGCTTTTCAGTAGACAAGGTGGAAATATGAAAGCTTTAATGTTGTGAACTAAAAAGAAAATTAAATGAAGTATTTTCTATTGTAATTCCGGTATGACCGGTACACCATAATCCAATTTAGATAAGGCGAGTGAGCGGCCGGCAGCGGCAACTGTACTTCTGAAGTAGACAAAAGGTGGCTGGCAGTTTGATGCGAAAAGCTTATAGTTTTAAATGCATGGTGTGTGTCACCGGTTCCGCATAAAGGATAGAGTCTAGATTACTAACAATAGTAATAGTTGTGTAATACCTAGTTAGTAAGTAATTGTGTTATTATTATGTTAAAAGATGTGTTGCTGAGAGTTTTTTTGCCACTTTTTCTCCTCAGCGCTGGCACCTTTTCCTTGTAATTACTACTAAGTAATAACTAAGTAAATATACGTAAGTTTCCTTCAAAATAACTCGAGGAAATCGTATTGGCCCACCATAGGCTACGAATCAAACCCAGCGCAGCAGCCCCGCGTGTGTTGCTTGCGGCGGGCGCGCGCTCGCAAAAAGCTCCGCAGCAGGTTGTATGCGGGCGGGGGCGGGGCGGGGGGCGGGGTGACCAGCTACGACAGACTGAGACGATATTCGACGCTTTGTTATGTATAATTAAACTTATGTGAATTGCTGAAAAAATAATGTTTTATATTAAGTAAGAAAAGTATACAATTATAATTGAAATTTACGAAAAGTACTTATCTGCATTGCTGTTTTTTTTAATTCTTTATAATTACCTACATAATTGGTAGTCTAACTAAACTATGTACACATTAAAGTACATCAAGTGTAACACTTTGAACTTTAAACCATTCTTATTAACTGCTCTTTAAGAGTTAAAATCGTACTGCAAGTGTTACCATAGATCTGTTGTTGTCCGTACTACTGTAAGATTTTTTACAACCGGTCATTATTATTGAGTTATTCAGGCCGCCCGTAGGCCTGCTGTGGCCTAACGACTGCTGTCAAGCGACAGCAACCGGGACCAACTGCTTAACGTGCGCCCCGAGGCACGGAGGGGCGAGGATGAAAGTGTCACTAGCGGGCACCCACCCAGGTACTGACCTCGCCCAGCGTTGCTTAACTTGTACGATCGTTTTCAACGTGCACTCACAACTGGACTACGCCTTTTAACGTGGGCAGTTTAGCAGATGGTAAAGGTATTCCGCCAGAATGGCCGTGCTTTTGAAAGCTCTAAGAGTCCCTCGCGCTGGCAACACCTCCACCACTCAGTGAGTGGTCGCGCGCAGCCCGCAGCGCACGCACGCCATGCGCATGCGCATACTGTAAAGCACAACACGTGATACATTCGACAGGCGACGCATTAGGAGCCGCGAGTGACCCCGGCCGCGCCCGCCGCGCGTGATAGTGCAGTGTGTGACCGACCAGTGATAGTGTCTCCAGGGGTGCAGGTGCAGTGAGCTACACCTAGTGCGTTGACCGGAGGGACCGGGTTCGATACACGGAGCCTGCCTAGTGCCTGCGCGAACGGTAACTAGGCTTTACTTAATGCTAGGGATATTTTAGCGGTGACAATTGGATGGTGGATTATGTTAAAGTTAATCCAGGTTTAAAAAGCCAATATTCATAGACAGTTTTGAACAGGTATCGTGAGCTCGCTCTTACGTTAAGCTTGCGCTCAAAACTTTCCTTACTTATACTTATATTGCTCCTTGTTCAATACTGTCTTTAAACCTTGGTCTAATCATGGCGCTAGTCTAGTTATTCTCACTCCAATAGGTACAGTCGAAGACAGAGATAAGTATACAGGAGGCCTCAATAAGGGGATCGAATTTAATATTTCTTTTACTGTACATAGTTTTTACTTTTATCTATCAAACAGTGAAAGAACTTTTGTAATAGGTCAAGTAAGAAAATAAAATAAAAAATGCAGCAAATGAAAAAACATTCACACGGCTGCTAAAACAACACCTGCATGCTAAATGCTATTACAGAGTAGATGAATTTCTAAATGAGAAAATATAATAAACAATCGCTACCTACTACTTCTTAGTTACTACAAATTACATTATATTTGAACAAAAAATGTCGTCTCTCTCTTGTATTGCTGTGCCTAAACAAGGTCCATAAAGAACATTGTAACATTCTAATGTTAAGTATGTGAACATCTGTATTATAACTTATGGAATGCAATAAATATATTGAGTATAAGTAGTTTCTGAGAAAATCTCAACATTAAAAACTCTCCTGTACACCTTTCTCTATGTTCCACCGAACCTATGTATAATCAAGTCCATAAAACAGAAAGCTGTGTTCGCAATACAGCAATACATTCAATAGATACATTTTCTCGCTACGAAATTAATTGTAGGGCTTTCAATTGGACGGAATGCTAATTTCCTGCTGTCACGGAATACTGTCTACCACTCGGTCGGTACATAATGTCAGCTCAGTACATGTGTAGCGCATAGTTTAGCTACTTCGGTGTAACACAGGATAGTCATTAAGGTTGAGCTTTTCTAGAAATAGGCTCGAGTGATTTTTTTAAATTCTTTAAAAATAAAAATTTTACAATCCGTCAAGGCATTTATTCATAAAAATAACTATTATAATATTAACCTAGAAAATATAAACTAAACTAAAAACTATATATACAATAGGTCGGTTGAACTATCTGAATGGCTTAGCATTACAGATAGTTCAACCGATCCCCGTAGTCCGGCAACGTGCCCAAAATGCTGGCGGCATTTCCCCTCTGGATCGCTAGGCTGATCCTTTGGGCGAAATACAGGCCAGCACTTTGGTATTATATATTATATATATTATTATACCAACATTCATTCAAATTGGTACAAAGGGCGAGCTTGAAGAAGAAACCGCAAATAGGACAGTTATCGCTCGTCGCCTCCTATTGTCCTTCATGCCTGCAATGTAGATCTTTGGAGAGTGGAGTCCGTGTCTCTACTTTCCTCACAATAACAAGCTCTGCCTTTGGGATATTGTTGTGATTCCTCAAATCATAGCTAATGATCCATAGATCCTCCCCAGCAGCAAATAGAATGCCTCCCCCCGCCCCCGCTTCTGCCACGCGTCCCTCCCCGCGGCCAGTGATTACATCTGTCAGATTAGACGTCACGCGTAATCTGACAGACGCTGCGCGCGCGCATAGTGTATATCACTCTCACAGGATATATGCCTACACCACTCGCTGTTGTATAAACTAGTAGTTTCTTCGTTAATAATGGTGAACTATTTCCCAATGTTATTAGGTAGATCTAGGCATCCAAAAATACTGTCGGTCTAATTGCCGACTTCAACAATATAAGTGAGTGATATCCGTTTATATACATATAATAACATCCAAAAATAGTTTAATAGTTTAGGTTTTTTTTAGATTAATTTTGTAAAAGTTAGTTATATTGAATCATAAGAAATGTTTGCCATAATGTTTATTATAAACTGTTTAATATCACATACTTTGTTACCTATGTGTCTCATAGCAAAAATAGTTAAAATTAAACTCGTAGTTTATTGGTTCAAAGGATTAATTATATAGGAAACAAAGATAGCCTTTGTCTAACACATTTTTATTCAAGAAATTGTGACCATTAAGTCAAGAATAAATTCTTAAATAAACAATTTGCTAATAATCTTGAAATGCTTACTTTAAAACTGGGTTGTCGATTCTTATTAATTACGTATCAAATAATACACTTACTTATAAGTATTAACAAAAGCGGCCTCGAAAGAAGCGACTCTAGAGCTCTCTCTAGCGACCCAATATCACTTTAAGACGGAGCTAAGAGCCAACAGTTACCTAATCGAAGCCTATAAAGCCCTTCCTCTTGAGTATGGTCGCCCGGAGCGGCGCTCCACCCGCCCCGCCGCGCCGTGCTGCAGATGAAGGAAAAAATCGCCGCTCTATGGAGAGAGCCCGTAGTATATTTTGAATAGGGATAGGTCAGGCCCTTAGTTTCACTTTCACTCCCATACGTCAAAGACACGTCTGGTTTAGGTCGTCTTCTATTGCAAATTCAAACAATGGTCACGCAAAAAATATTTAAAAAACAAAACACCTGATTGATCAAAATTTAAGCCTCTTGGATTATATTTTTATAGCCTATGTCACTCCTACAATCAAGACGAATCTACAGACACCTCGTATGTTACAATCCATCCAGCCGTTTAGGCTGCAGGGCGGGACTAAGAATTAGATATACATACCCAGGTAAAAACATAACCTTCCTTCTTGCTCAGTCGGGTAAAAAAACTAGTAGGACAAACGTTAACATGCAAGGGGCTCGTAGGCCAGTTGCGAGTCACGTTGAAAACGAAGTTAAGCAACGCTCGGCGAGGTCAGTACCTGTATGGGTGACCGCTAGTGACACTATCATCTGAGCCCCGGTTGTTGTCGCTTGACAGCAGTCGTTAGGCCACGTCAAAGGCCTACGGGCGGCCTGAATTACTTTGACAAATAGGTTTGGTCACTAAACCACACGAGAAAAGAAGAACATGCAAGAGCGGAGTCTGAGATGTAATATATATGGCTAACTCCATCGTTCCCTGCTCCATGTTGCCGCCACAGCAGGACCATCACTGTTGATGGCACATTTGACACCTCTGATTTTGCGCCATTCCCTCCGCCATACCTCGTTACTTTTAACTGGCTTTACAGTAACTTTGAAATTGACATTGCTTTTTACGTGGTGTAACGAGACGTTTGGAGCGATCGCTCCTAGCAATAGCAAGCAGTGGTAACGGTTGTTCTTGACCTAAATCTAGATGTGGATGGACGTCCTAAGTCTGTGTACTCTTTGCTATATTGTATATTTTTTAAGTTAAGATGGATCTCCCCCAAAACCCGCACATTCTTTGCTCATGGCTTTTCAGCTTCTTAGGCCCCTTTCTTTATACTAAACTTCACAATACACTAAATTTGGCTGGGAATCGAACCTGGAACCTCTGTATCGCAAGTCCATTGACCCAACCACTGCACCACCGAGCTCCAATCCAATCTATTCCAATCTCGTATCACCTTTATTCCTTCCTGTCGTATTTTCTATATTATTTAGCCATTAATTAAGTGATTAGCATTTACTTAGAGCCTTCACTCTATCATTCCCGTACAGCATCATACCCAATGGCGCTGTAAAGGGAATTACTTAATTCGTGTCTGCAAATTGGTCTCGGCTTTAACCATTGCGCCGGTCTAACTGCCTCAAACGGGCTCAAATTATGTGCTTCCCTGAACGTGTGGGTTGAGGCTGAGCCGGGCACAAAACTCGCTATTAATTTTAAACGCGTTTTACTGTTTACGAGGTTTTGGGGCAATTACGCGCACCAGAACTCATGTTTACTTGGGTTATATTTCTTATTCTCACGGAGTCTTGATAGAGATTATGACCGTAATTGTAAGGCTGTCCCTTCTTCATCAAGTCGCGGTTCGCCTGCAATCAGCAAATACGTTCCCAAGTGTCAGTTTGACAGTTCTCTTGAGAACTGAGTTTTGTTTATTAATACGGCGCATGATACCCGATTCCTAAACGCGCACTTAAGTTACGTTTAGGACCACCATCTTGAGGTCGTTTTCAAGATTGACTTTTGAGCTGATAGTGATTTATTAATACGGGCCCAAGTCTCCTTGCATTGTAAGTGGTTGGTATTATCAGTTAGTGCGTTGTGCAGAGCGGTTCGCGGAACCGTTCCCCCGGCACAGGCTTGAGCTTAGTGCAGCTCGTAAACTGGCCAACAGATTTATTGGCGTCTACCGGCTTCTGGGGACAGCTTCCGTTGTGCGCCGGAGCACTGTAGGACCGTCTTTGTCCTCTGGCGGAGTCTGCGATGTCAAAGTCAAATTTCTTTATTGCAAGTAAGCACGTTGAGTACATTTTTGCATTTTTGAATTTACATTTACACCACTTTGCAAGGAAAAGGTGCCAACGCTGAGGAGAAAAAGTGGCAAAAAACTCTCAGCAACACATCTTTAAAAACAATGATAATACAATGATTACTTAATAACTATACAGTACGTAACTATTACTATTGTTAGTAAGTTTATCCCTCATGCGGACCCGGCGACACACACCATGCATGTTCATCGTTTAAATAGTCATCTATCCTGTAATACGCCTTCTTAACAAGTGTTCCTTTAATGAAATTGTTTAAATGTCCTCTCTGTCAACGTCGTGACACTTTCTGGCAACTTGGTATAAAAGCGAATACAGTGCCCCATGAAGGATGTACTAACCTTACGTAGTCTGATCGTGTAATGTGATAGTCATCGATTGGATCCGCCATCATTTTGGAATGGCGAATGATTTTTTATTCGGTTAATTTTCTATTTACATGAATACTCTAAATAACTTGACATTGGCGAAATTATCTCTTGAATAAGAGTAGAGCCATTCAAATAAAAATAGAATAATAGACGTAAATATGGCTCAGTTAGTCCATCAGCGGTTCCTGGCTTCATGAGGAGCATAGAGCATGCATACCTACTCGTGGCTACGGAAGTACTTAAACCAAGCCCTACCAAGACAGTGGCTATTATTCATAAACGTGAAGTTACGCCACCGTTTAGGCTCCCTGTCCCTTTCTATCTTAACCTTTTTTAACGAAGTGTGAAAGGGATAGCAACATGATTTAAGGGAATTGAGGTTTAACTATGTTTATGAATAACAGCACATGAGTATGACATTGACGTCATCAGTTTCACTGTCTGTAGAATAATGAGAGTGGTGTAATGACACCAGCGACACAATGGTGTTATTTAGCGGAAGGAAGTGCCCGTGTGGTGTGGTGTAACAAAGCTTTCCATTTCACACGAGTGCAGTGCGGCCATTTTTTATTTAGTTCTATTAATTGACTCGACAGTTCGTTATTTGTCAATGTCATGATACATAGTAATTCATATTCTATTGTAGGTTTTCTTTCTTCCTCTAGAGGAGCCTGGGGCGTTGTCAATCCTGAACGAAGGATCTCAGCACCTTTCTACCTCCAGAGGAGTCGCCGGAGCATCTTCAACTTACTCTGCTTCAACCCTGGCCACGTTCACTCCTGAGCTCTGCAGTGGGACTGTTGAATCCAGCTCTAAACTGCATAGCTTGCATAAAATTCCACCTTATTGATTGACATTCGCGAATATTTTCTTATTAATTTACCTTGACATAAAACAATCACTTTACAAATCTCATTTCCTTATTATTTGTTAGCTTTAGACAATAAAATTAAAATTATCAAATATTATCTGACTGGTGGCTCAGTGGTTAGGTCAATGGACTTGCAATACGGAGGTCCCAGGTTCGATTCCCAGCCAGGGCAGCCGTGTACCAATGAGTTATCGTCGGTTTTTTTGACGGAAAAACTTACGTACATTTACCGAGTGCTCTCAAAACGGTGAAGGAAAACATCGTGATGAAACCTACATGCTGTAGAAAAAGAAAAAAATCTAAGGCATGTGAAATCCGCCAACCCGCACTGGGCCCGCGTGGTGGATCATGGCCCGAGCTCCCTCCATGTAAGGGAAGGTCTGTGCCCGAGCAGTGGGGACATATAAATAGACTGACGATCGCAACCGTAACGTTCTCGCAATTTTCAAGTCTCATGTGTGGTCATAGTGCTTGCTGCGAGGACACGGGCTGCGCGTGCGCAAGGTCGGCGGTAGTAGTACGGGTTGAAAGGGGACCACGACTGCCCGGTGCAGTGCAGTGCCGTGCAGTGCAGTGCACGCACCTCACCTGGTTGCGGTCAACCACTCGCGTTTGGTAACACAGCTAGTGTGCGGGAGAATGATAATAGAAATATGGTGACATTTGAATGCGCTATACCGGGTGTCCCACGGCACGGTGAAAGAAGACATCATCTTATTTTTAATAGAACTGCATTCACAGATTTTTTTTAAATAGCCTGCCTCAGCCGGGAATCGAACCCGCCAAATGTCAAAAAATACATGTATTCTATGATAACGGTCGAAAGGGTTAATCATAAGGATTATTTTTTCCTAAATAACATAGCATCTTAAATGAAAGGAAGATCATGAAATCTGACATTTTATTTAAAATAAATAAAATTTTATCAAGGTGAGCGCGCGATGTCACGGGTATTGAGTTCATTTACCGATGAGTTTACCTTACAATGATTTATGATAGTATAACATACATTCATATATGGGACTAAACCGAATGGAAAAGCTGCGCCTGCGCCGGCCGGCCATGTGTGCACAGCGCGTGCCGTGTGCTGTGTGCTGTGTGCAGTCACAGAATATATAATAGTACAAGTACAGAAGAGTCTCTCCTAAAAACCGTTAAAATAAATCGCGAGTCTCGCAGCGACGCAATAAAGTACAATTCAGCTCGCGCAGCGCGAAGTGCCTACAATTATATTCACCTACAACGTGCGTCTCTTTCTATCGGGTAGCTCTTTACTCTTCTGACACGATTAGGGCTGCCGGCTTGTGAAAGATAAATAATCTGAATATTTAATGAACATATATTATTATACCACTCTATTATTCTACTTTTGTAAACAAACTGATATTTCAAATATACCTACGGTATTAGATCACAAAAGACCATAGGCATGCTATCTTCTTACACTTTAATGGGTGTCTACAATACTAAACATAACTCTTTTAGGTTTTAGCTAGGTACAATCTAGTCCGGGAGCCGAAACCCATATTTACATATTTAAGATGCAAGAACTAGCCTTGCGATTTATTATATAAATCTAATCTAATTATTCGTTCATTATTCATTCAATTTCATTCAATTATCTGCAACTATTCTCTAGATTGCATGGTAAAACTACTCGTAAGTTAATGGAGAATAAAATCGGGGAATAAAAATAACCCTGGGATAGTTACTCCAGTATAAATTGAAGTTTGGTCGAATCCACCCTAAATAAAATAAATTATTATGGTAGGTACTAAATTGTATGAAAGAATATTTTAATAATTTAGACCAAATTCTTGTCACGATTTTTTTCTTCCGATACAATGAAAGACGGCTAAATACGTCGCAGCGCGGGCGCAAAATAGCGGGCTACGTGCAATCAATCTGGCGCGCAGCAGCCCACTGAATAGCCGCGCCGGCGCGGCCCAAGGCCGCCCGCCCGATGTACCTGTAGATTTATACCTAAAGCGCGGAGTGCACCAGGCCTGGTGCAGTGCAAGGCCGCGGCGACACGACCCGGGAATGCACCGGTTACATACTTGTGCACACAACACACGTATGCCCAGATCAAGTGTCTTATTTTGTAAACAAATATGATCGTCTAATTACCTGGTGTGACGTAACACTGAAGAAACTCATTGGTCGAACCTGTTCATCATTGGGAAAATAAAGTGATCCGATCTAATAATGTGAAAATAACTATGCAATAATTACAGAACAGCTTAAAATGTTAGTTGGGTAGGGTAGTTTTTGTTTATCAAATAAGACACTTGATTTGGGCTTAGGTTTACGATAGAATAGAATCATTTATTGCACTCAATGTATAATATTTACACTCTTTATGTTGCTACAATATTTTTATAGATCCCTGTGCCATCAGCTCTAGAGAATGGACCTATTGAGATATTGTGTTACACAGAGTTTGAGAATAACAGTTTAATAAAGCTATATCATTCGGACTCGTAAAACCTTAATTTCAATTATACTATTTCACAGTATAAAACCTTTTTTTTGTTTGTTGTTGTTGTTGCCCAGGAGAAATACATAATGTATACCACCCGTCCGGGGGAACGGGTGATTATGTTGTTCAACCTCACTTCCTTTCAACCGCGTAAACACATTAAGTTAGAAAGGGACCGATAGCGGTAAAACTTGGAATGACTGTTATATTGACTAGGCCTCTTTACTCCCGCTAAAATCATTTTAATTGTTACATCCCACAGACCAGTTACCCCATAGACGTGTAACATGAGCGCAAAATTGCTTCGCGACACGCGTAACATTGAGATATAAGAATCGGGTTTAATATGGCGCCCCTGCCCCCCGCTTCGTATAATTGCGCCTATCGCTTGAAATAATTTTTCGCTTGCAAATTTGTACCGATTTCATGACTATGGTGTAAGTGGTCTGTGTTACATCCCGTGGGTCTGTTCTTGGCCTATCTCTCTGTTTTTGAATCCAGCCATAACCTGGTTTGTTCTGTCATTCCTAAATTATTACATGTATGACATAACCAAGTGTTCCCTAGAGCTCATAATGTTGAATAAAGTATTGAAGTATAGCGTAAACCACGTTTATAGCTAACAGGGAATACGTCTACCCGGCGTCTTTTGAGTCTTTCTCTATCAGTGTTTGCGTTAGTTCTGTTTGCTCCCGATTCTCCGGAAGTCCATTCTGAGTACCGTTCTCCAATAACGGTATTCCTGTTGTGTCTGCCTCATGTCCTGTGTCTGTCGCCTCGTGTGCGGGCTTGTGCCTCCGTCCGATCATCTCCGCCTCGTCCACGGTGTCGGGCAGCTCCGTGTTGGCCGTCTCCGGCATCAGCAGGGTCAGCAGCCCAGACAGCAGCGACGTCAGCCCGAACAGCAGGGTCGGCAGGCCGGACCACCAGGAACGCTGACAACGCGATAGGGGCAAATGTGAAATCAAGTCACATGTAAATGAAATGACGAATGATAGTTGGTTTACCAGATGCTGTTGTGATGGTAGCATAAGGAAGAGGGGATAATAATTGAACCATATATGGAATAAGGCAAAAATCATCAAAAATGCCATCAATATCATCACATAAACGTGAAGAGTAATGCAATAGTTTGTTAAATGCAGATATCTTACAAAACAGGGAAGCACCTACTGCTTCTAACGACATCGCTACTGCTGAAGATGACGATACTGCTGACAAAGATGAATTAGTATAAGTGACCTACCAGGAGTGGTGTCTGCGGCGCCAGCAGCGCGCCGAGGCGGCCCATGGCCGAGCACATGGCGTGCACGGAGTTGCGCGTGTACGTGGGGAACAGCTCCGACGTGTACATGTACACGATGTTGTACGAGAACGTGGCCAGCGTCTCGAACGACATGAACAGCGCCAGAGACAGCCACGCGTACCCTGCAACCACACGGGGACAGGCTGTAGGTGATGATTGGGGACACGATACGCATGGTGGAGGTCACACTGCTCTGAAATATGCCCAGACAGTCTCTGATCCAGAAACTATTGGCAAATATAATGGAGACTCGTCACGATCCGTTTTCCACCAGGGACTTCCGTGGCACGTTCTTTCCAGCGGACCGGCTAAAGTTTTCTTCAAAAGTATTCTTCAGAAATCATGTTTTAAAATTATGACGCGAATCTTTTTCATAGAATTCGTTAAAGATTTACATAGCTTCGTTTTGCATAGCGCAAGTAATCCAACAAAAAATCAAATCGCATTGTCAAATATAAAGATTTCAAATGTTTATGTTCTGTTTGCCTTCCCCAATTATTATCCATTTTTTCTCAAAATTGCACATGAGATACCAAGTAGTGTCAATGAACTGACCTTTGGGAACAAACGGCTGCGACACGCAGAATATTCCGCCGACAATGAACGACGTGATCAGCGGCATCTTCCGCCTGTACTTGTCCAGCGCGAGCCAGTAGAACACGTTGGACGGCAGGTCGCACAGCATCAGCAGCGCGAAGTTCACGTACTTGTTGCCGTCGATGAACACGGAGCCGATCATCATGCCGTAGTTGATCAGCGTGATCGTGAACCACCACACCAGGCACACCAGGAATCTCTGCACCATTATCTTGGATTTAAAGGTTTTCAGCAGCAGCTTCTTGTCGTCGACTACGCTGGATTTATCTTCTCCCATATATTCCAAATTGTTCAACGTTTCCTTGTCTATTTGGACGTTGTTCCGCTTGGCTATTTTCTCTATGAGTTGTATCGCTCTGTCTCTCTTGCCCTTGCTGAAGAGCCAGCGGATGCTCTCGTCCAGGTAGAGCGAGTACGTGAGCACGATGAGTGTGGGCGCGTATATGGCGCGCAGGAAGTGCCGCCAGTAGGGCAGCGCCCACGCGATGAAGGGCATGAGGATGAGGCCGCCCGTGTAGCAGTTCAGCAGGATCATCTGGAAGAGGACCGCGTGCTTCTTTTCCACGATTTCTATACCTGCAAATGAAAAAAATCGGTCTATTAACGATAAGGAACTATGTAGAATTACTAAAGTGTAAAAGTGGTAAACATGTGTCTTTTACATTAGATCGAGCATGATTTGTCATAGATCAGAGGACTCAGACAACATACTTCGACAGTAAATATATTTGTAGAACTAATAACTATATGGACTAATGTCCTGAAGGATTGATGGTAATATGAGTCAGGACCGACTTGCAGGACAGGATGGGTCCGACTGTCGTTTTCTCTTTTCGGAGGCTAAGACCCACTTCAGGTCGCTGAGCCAGCGACATCAGTATTAGTCATACAGTACTAAGGGAACGTTGTATGAAATATTCTTATAGTGCCGTCTACTTACGAAGGCTAGCGACCATTATGCCACTCTGCACTGTCGACAACATCACAAGGAAAAGAGACCTGACACTCTTGCCGTACCATTTGGCATAAGTTCCTGAGCCATGATATACTTTTACCTGTTGGGGAGCACAAAATATCCCAATGGGTCGAAGTACCGCCACATTGGTACCCTATAAGGTTACTTGTTGTGTGCAATGTCCTTACTCAGCATGAACATAGGCGAGAGAGCGTCCCCGACCGCCGCCTCCGTGGCCTCCAGCACGATGTAGAGCCAGAAGGAGGTGGAGAAGCTCTTGGCCAGCCCGAGCACGGCGCCCATGGTGCCCGCGAACACGGCAGCAGTCTTGCGGCCGAACCTGCACACAGGGACTTTGGGACTAACCTAGACGAGATCGAAGGTATAAGTACGGGACGTTCACATAATTTCGTGGCTAATAACGTGAAATCTGGCGATATGGAAAGGTCAGTACGGTATAGAGTGTTTGATCTCTCTCACATGCTTATGCTCCATTGCCATCAACGACTCTTATGTTGGATGATTAGAGTTTCATCAGTAGGGCGATATCCAATGACCTTCATTCCTCTATGTGTTGTGTTTTGAATCTGCGTTCTAGGACACTGTCGCTATGTCCAGAACATGGGTATGCTTCAAGCGACAAGTTCGTAAAACTAATCTGAAAAACTGTCTACAAAATTACTCCGCAGAAGTGGGAATATACCTATGTCTCGTTCTGTCACTAAAGCAATAGCCAGCACCTACAGTGCATTGGAAATGTTTGACAGTGGTCTCTTATGTATTGTGTGTGTCCCATGTCCGTACCTGTCTGAGATCTGTCCCTGCACGAGCACGCCGAGCATGTTGCCGAAGCAGTGCGCGGTGCCCGCCATCGTCTGCTTCCACTCCTCGCACGCCAGACCGAACTGGAACACGTGGACCGCATCACAACATTGACCCAAGGAGTGATCCTTGGAGGTGACTTAGGTTGAAACATAATATTCGTAATCGGACAATAAAGACGACGACGACGAATTGATAACCTCCTCCTTTTTTTGGAAGTCGGTTAAAAATAATGCAGCTATCATCAGCCCGTATCAGTGCACTGCTGGACGCAGGCTTCTCCCGAGGCGCGATATTCAACACGAGTATTGACTTATTGCATCCAGTCACGGCCAGATACCTTGCGCAGGTCATCTATCCATCTGAACCGGGGGAGTCGCAATCTGATCGTGGTCTACCTTATCGCTTATCGGTTCTACGACAGATGTGACCAGCACACTGACCCTTCAGCTTACTGATCCTATGAGCAATGGTAACTATTTATGTTCTGCGCACGCAGCCATACGAGTACAATAAATAATGGCCATGCATTAGGATTCAGTTTGCTATTGTATGCAAGTGATTTGTATTAGCTACTTCAGTTTGATTATTTATTTAGATTTACTATTCATTATCCTCTGGGTTCGGTTAATCTAATGCTACAACCAAATAGCTTTTACTCTTCGGTAGAGGCAACGCAGCGAGCTGAGTTGTAAAACCTGTCGGCGGATTTAGATGAAGATCATCATTAGAGCCTTGAACTTGTTCGCAAATTACATTCTAGATAGTAGTTGGCCGGTTGGCGGCCGTGCATTCTGATACTCTGTCAGATGCGAGTTATTACTATGCGATATTGCGCCTGCGCATACGGCGCGCTATTATGCGATATGCCGCGGCCTGTCGGGTCGCGCGGGACCGGTCTCACATACCGTGGTCAAGGCAGTTCGCGACTACTATTCCACGGAACACCAGCCCGAGTTATAATTGCAATTATCAATAAAAACCGCATACATATGAATTTATTCGCTTGTGGTGGTTTGAGATAGTGTTACGAGTGTCCACATATTTTTGATTGAAATAGATACGTGTACTTACTTACGTCACATAAATAAACTAAACATGTTCATAGTTATCAGCCTTAAACATAAGGTTTATCATTTTGGTCTTGACACTCTTCAAAGTGCAATACAAACAGCCTACTTTTATTATCAATGTCACGCGCCCGCTCTCTGAACCATTTATAACCTATTCACTTATAAATGAATTCATCACTTTTAGGAAAACAGGCCCGTTCTGTTCAATTTCAAGACCTGATCTTCAGCTTATAGGTATCTTGGCCTCATAATTATGAGTCTTATAGCTCATACTTCCTATGTGCAGTCACATCACATGCAAGGATTTATAAACAACGTTGATCTTGAAAGCAAGATTTAAAAACGCCCGCGGTCACAATAGACCTTTGAGGTCGCAGTGACCCTTTGGCTTGAATTAACACCCTGATATCAAAAACAGTACATACGCCGACACGTAGCCGCTGATGCAAGGTGGCTGGCGAAACTCATATTGAGGTCTCGCCTACGTCCAGCAGTGAACTGTTACGGGCTGATGATGTTTTATGAGAAAGATTTCTGGAGTTACATTTCTTGCTCGAGTTTTAGCTTATATTTTTAATAGCAGTTCCTTTTACCAGTTGTAAAATGATCACTGTATGCAGTAAAGAAAAATAACTGAAGAAAATGGCGAACGTTAATCAGTCCTTGATGCTGATGACATCACTAGTGACGGACCTCGGCGACGAAGGAGCGCGGCTCCTCGTACACCCACTGCTGGCACAGCTGCTGGCGGCCCGCGTCGAACCGGCACCCCTCGTCCACCGCGTAGTGGCTGCACTGCCTCAGCCCGTCACCAGCCACCTCCCCCACAAGAGACTGGTTCAGCCAGGGCACGGAGAAGCTGGGGCTGGCGGAGACCTCGCAAGCGGGGATCTTGCATCTGAAGGGAGAGACGTGGGATCAAGCTACATTTAACTTTACATGGGTGACCTGATATCTTAGGGCGTTCCAATCTTCGTCCACCGCGACAGAGGTCAGAGTCATTGACGATTCTTGGCAATGATATAAAAGTTGGAACAAAAGTTCCCTCGAGCTTAGGAAATTTTTGTCTCAAAATTGAGTGAATAAAAATATTGAGTGAATAATAATGCTGGTGGCGAAAGTTTACTCAAAAAAATCTGGTTTGGCAATGCTTAGCAGTCTACTAGCTGGGCTTCATTTGTTCAGGAAACTACTGAATAATCCTAGATAAGGATATCTTTATGCCTGTTGCGGATGTAGGACCTGTTATCAAAATGTCCTACATACCACGGAAACCATGATAAATATCTTAACTATAATTTAAACCCAAGCCCAGCATTATAGGACCATTTTGCCCAAACTCCGTCGCTGGAAGGCCCTTGAAATGCTATCCTGAGGATGCCGATGAAATTATGGAAAGAGAAATGCAGAAAACGTGAAACAACGTGTACCTGTAATTGACTTCCTCGACCGCGAAGATATAGTTGACGTTGTACATGGAGTTTGTCGCGTACACGAGCGCCAGCATGCACATGGTGATCACCTGGTGGCGGCCGAATGCACCCAGCTGGCCCAGCACGGCGTCCAGGTGCACCCGCTCCCGCCCACCACCCTCAGCCCCCTCCAGCACTTTGCCACCGGTTGTGTCTCCCATCCCTGTCCCACTAAGTCACTGGAGTGAAGGACGAGGAGCGCATATGTTGCGGGGAGACTGCTTCCTGGCCGCTGCTCTGATTTATACTTGAGCGGACCATGTAGTTATGAAGTCCTGGTAGTCACAATGTTGATACGTTCTAAGGTTATTCAGTATTGATTTGAGGTGACTCCTGGTACCAATCACGTGTGCTTGTAGGTGTTACCGATCGCTAATACTCGTAACTTGTCGTTTGCATTCAATGTCAATGTCCTGACGACATTTCGGTTGCATCATTGATAATTATGGGTTCATTTGCATGACGATGTTCTGTGAAAAACAACTTGTTACCGAGTTCATTATTTTCTGAAAACAAAACAGTTTTCGGTGAGCAAAACTTTAACTCTCCATTTAGTAATTACATAATACCATTGAAATTAACTAGTCATATAAACAATTACTTACTGAGACGAAAAAGGACAAATGACCGCGCAAAAACGACTCAACCAAATAATTTTACGATAATTAAAAATAAACTCGACCGACTCAAAAAACAGGTGATACTAGTTTCCCAGCGCGGGTTTGATTACACGGCGACAAAATACGCTTAAAAATATATTTATAGCTCGGCGTATGTTTTTAGAGGCATTATTTGAGCTACTGGCAAATATCGCTTGATGAATTAAATTTTAATTAAATAGTGCCGCCTTTTCAATGAACATGTTCGACTAATCTATGTTTAAATAATTTGCCATCTCTTTCACAAGGTACCAATGTGATAAGGAGAGCACTAGTTTTAGAACCATTTCTCATTGCTCCGTTATATTGATACTGAAATGTGTACTGCACACCTGCGCACGCGCCGTCACCGCTGTTGATCTAGCGATAAGACAGAGAAGGTGTAAATGTAGAAGATTACACGTGTTATATATTATTTATACTTATTATTGTCTATAAATAAGTACTCTAATAAATGTCGCTAGACTTCGTCATCCTCTTGTAGTACTATTTGAAGCTCCAGTTTATTATTTTCCAATCAGAATCAGTCCACGTAAGTTTGGCATTATCAGTCTGGCATCATCTCCCGAGACGTGTCATTCAAAGTCAAAAGTCAAAGTCAAATTTCTTTATTGCAAGTAAGCACGTTGTGTACATTATTGCACGTCAACCATTGATCTCCTATAAACAACTAGATACACAAAGGTCTTACTAAAACAATTAAAAAAAACGTCCAAATAAGGGTCCATTGTTAACGTCCAAATAATGTCCAATAAAGCAAATGAGACCCTCATCCATCCGTTTGGACCTTCTTTGCGCTCGAACATTTTTAGAAGGCAGACTGTGTATCTAGTTGTTTATAGGAGATCAATGACGTCAACATATTTTTGAATTTACATTTACACCACTTTGCAAGGAAAAGGTGCCAACGCTGAGGAGAAAAAGTGGCAAAAAACTCTCAGCAACACATCTTTTAAAATAATGATAACACAACTATTTAATAACTAGGTACACAACTGTTACTATTGTTAGTAATCTAAACTCTATCCTTCATGCGGAACCGGCGACACACCATGCATTTAAAACGATACTATAAGCTTTTCGCATCAAACTGCCAGCCACCTTTTGTCTACTTCGGAAGCACTTCAGCCGATCCGTGGTGACCAGCCACCTTAGTCTACGTTTGATACTGTTGTTGGTCTCGGCTACCGCAGCGCTCTGACCTCTCTTCAGATTCCATCCAATTACAATATTTTAATTCATAATTCACGTTTCGTGAAAGATTCACTTCTTTTGCTAACTATATCACACGTAGCGAGAAGTTGCTATAGAGAGACTTCACGTAGCGAGAGTCGACGTAAAGAGAGTTGCGGTAATGGGAACGCGACGTAAAGATAGTTGCGGTAATGGGAACGCGACGCAAAGAGAGTTGCGGTAACGGGAACGCGACGCAAAGAGAGTTGCGGTAACGGGAACGCGACGTAAAGAGAGTTGCGGTAATGGGAACGCGACGTAAAGAGAGTTGCGGTAATGGGAACGCGACGTAAAGAGAGTTGCGGTAATGGGAACGCGACGTAAAGAGAGTTGCGGTAACGGGAACGCGACGTAAAGAGAGTTGCGGTAACGGGAACGCGACGTAAAGAGAGTTGCGGTAACGGGAACGCGATGTTACGGGAATGATTCGTCCAACATAGCGATGGAGTATCTCAATAGTTTTTGCCACCTGCTTATCGGTTCATTTCCCGTGCGATCTGTCTCGTGTTGTCCTGTCGGTAATGGTATTCACGTCACGGTCCATTGCGCGCTAATGATGGCGCACAGGCGCGGTTTGGGCAGAGGCTTTTTGCGGGGACCGGTCCATACAGCCTGCGGCCTGCGGCCTGTGACACACACAGCCGGTGGCTGCGATTTTCAAGCCTTTTACTTTGTTCAATCAAGCGAGAATACTTGTCCGACGTTTGGTTACAATCTCAGAATAAGTAATAGTACAGGTATTACAACTTCAATCTTGTATCGAAGGCGTGTTTTATTTATTTATTTTATTAATGGACTCCACAGTTCGTCATTTGCCAATATCATATTACAGAATATTTAAGATGTCATAGTCTTAATTCTCTCTTCATCCAGAGGAGTCGCCGCAGCGTCATCACTCTGGACGAAGCAGCTCGACAGTCACGCTCACTCCCGAGCTTGTAGCGGGACTCTTGACTCTAGCCCGAACTGCAGACCTTGCACAAATCATCCAATGAATTACCCATACTGTCTGTCATTCACGAATATTTTTTGATTAATGTACTTAATGATATTAAACACAAACCAAAATAACCAAAGTAGACAATTTAATGAAAATTATCAAATTTTGCAGCCGTCGTTTCTCGCCGTTTTCTGAAACCTCCGAGACGTACTTTCCGTGGCATAGCTATTTAAATTAAATTATTATTCATACACACGTCATGTTCTGTGTAAGTGAAAAATGCAACATCCTCTACCAAATAAATAATAATCAATTAAACAAAATACTTATTCATTTATTGACCAGGCAACTTTCTACATACAGGATTAAGCTCGCCGTTGTTATATGTCCTCCAAAACTCTGCCTATTTTAAGGTTTGATGTACAATAAAGAGTAATACCAGTGTAAATAACTATCACTGTTAGCCAGTCTCCGGATGCGTTTGGTTAGCACTGTCGCGCTAACTGTATTAAGTAACTTATTTTAGGAGTTGCTCTTATTTTGTGTGTAAAACTTTTGTTTCATGTAATATCTACATGGCAGAAGTTATCATTATAATCATAGTAATAAGAATTCCCTATAATAAAAATTAAAAATAACTATTATAATATTAACCTAAATATGTATATATTATATAAAAACTAAAAACTATATGTACGGTCGAAGACAAAGAAAGGTGTACAGTAGAGTTTTAAAGGTTGTGATTTTCTCAAAAACTACTTGACCTATTGCAAAAAATCTTTCACTGTTTGATAGATAAAAGTTAAAACCATGTAAGTACTATAAAATAATTATTAAATTGGGTCCTATAGTTTTTGAGAAAATCTCAACCTTATTGAGGCCGCCTGTATACTTATCTCTGTCTTCGACTGTACAATAGGTTCCACCGATCTCCGTTGTCCGGCAACGTGCCCAAAATGCTGGCGGCATTTCCCCTCTGGATCGCTAGACTGAGCCTTTGGCCGAAATACAGGCCAGCATGTAATATTACTTCATTCTTCATAGTTTATAAGCCTGCCTGGTGCAAAGTAAACTCCACCCATAAAATAATCGTTTATTATGTTCTAATGGGTTTGTTCAATTAAGAAACAAGTGAACCAAAGCACTGGCCCTTTGCACTGATTGGTATTTATAGCAATAGGAAGCGTGGTGTAGTAATATGTCGTGGTATTGAATTGTAGCATAAATGAAATGAAACATTTATTTGCTTGAATACAGTAAAATCAGGTTAAATTATAAAGGACTGTGCTTAGATTAATGATATTATTTATTGACGAGTTCTCGAATGGAGGCCACGAACGGGTAAACGTAGCGTGGGACGCCCCCCGACCAGATGCAGGGACCTTCGCAAGATGGCTGGCAGGGACTGGATGCAGAGGGCCGAGAGTAGGGGTGAGTGGCTTTGGGAGAGGCTTACGTCCAGCAGTGGACTGATACGGGCTGATGATGATGTATATGGGATGTCGGGACTTCACAGGGTTTTATTGATTTATTTTATTTACCTATTGTTCATTGCAAACCGAAAAGTCCCCTACAGTAGCTTATTGGTAAGTACATTGTACATTGTGTATTTTGTTGATGTGGACGTCAACATTTCTGCACCACTTTGCAAGGAAACTCACATGCTATTAGGTACACAATCTAGTAAACGTGACAGTTTCATTTAGGTTTAGATTTAGCAGTCACGACAGAATCGCACTTCTTTATAGTCGGATAAAGGTGCGATTCCCATATTTTCCGTTAAACTACAAAATGATAGAAGTTATCTTACAATATCCTAATTAATCCCTACTTTATTAAACAAAAAATTGTGCCCGACATTGAAGTCGGCACAGATAGTAAGTGCTTGCAAGCAATTTACGCATATGTAAAAAAATAACAGTTTACTTTAATTTTTAATTATTTTACAAAGGCGTATGTTAGCTTACATAAAACAAAACAACTGCATGTTCATATTTAACTACGTTAAATAATTTTTATGTTAAAGAAAGATATTTGAAACTAAAAAAAATCCCTACTACGGACGGGATAATAAGTAAGTACCTAATTTTGAATAAAGTTTGCATAGTTCAATTACTAAGTATATTGCAGTAATTGAGTTAATTAAACTGGGTATCAATCACTCTGACGACGCGACGCCACTCAAGATTGTGCCGGATATGATCCCTAATCACGTCGCGGGATCAGACGAGAGCACCAGATACTTCGGGCAGACTTGAGACTGTAATTATAATAAGATACATTATTAATAAGTATTGCTTTTTATTATAAAATGTTCGGCAGTCGGGTAAGAAGAAGTGCTCAGTATAATAATTCATTTATTCATTGCCTTATGTGGTAACATAGGTGTTAAAGTTCTAGTATTGGTAACTAAAGAAGTTTTTACTCAGAATTTGAATTACGAATTTCCATGCTCGGTGAATAAATTAGAACATGATGAAAAAATTCTTGCCGCGGGCAAGACTTGAACCTGCGACCTTGTCACCTTGAACCTGTCACGGAATGACAAGGCAGGTTCAAGTCCTGCCCACGGCAATAATTTTTTCATCACGTTCTAAAGAAGATTTGTTGATTTTTTTTGGATTTCGACTTTCGCGGGACAAATATTAGTCTCCAGTCAAATTAAAAGTTGTCATTGATATGTAAGTATTGGCCCAGAGACCCACATCCGGTGTGCAAATATGTCACTGCCCATGTCACTGTCTCAACTATACTCTAACTAAATGATAGACACACATAATGCCGCTTCTGTGCTGATTAATGCTAATGATAACAGTGTACAGTCGGTATCACTCCAAGTGTAGTACTTCAGACCATGGTTCGATGGAACCCAGAGAAAGGTGTACAGTAGAGTTTTTAAGGTTGAGATTTTCTCAAAACTACTTGATATCGCAAAAATTATTTCACTATTTCATAGATAAAAGTTAAAACTATAACTAACTGTAAAAGATCTATTAAATCAGAAGTTTTTAAGTAAATCTCAACCTTATTGAGGCATTATGTACGACATAAATTGCAATGGGTTCGTCTAACGTTCGTTGTGTACTTTGTACATAAGCAGAAATTATTTCAAAAAGCAAAAAACCCGGCTGCAAGAAAACTATCCCCTTTTGATTAAATTTTTATTCCGTATGCCAGCCACCCCCGCAATCAATACGAATCTAACGACACCTCATACACCCAATTCCAGCAAGCCGTTTAGGCTACAGGATGGCAGGAAGGAATAGACATACTACATACACCCGACAAAACATTACCCTCCTCTGCGGCAGTCGGGTAAAAACTATCTAGTGAAGGATTTTTTTTACAATCGGGCAAGTACTTAGGTACCTAGTTCTTTAGAAAACCTTATTTACTTTACTGCGGATACTTTTCTCTGTTTTCGAGTGTCCTAGCCGCATACCTGACGCTATACGACAAGGCTAGTACTGTTTGCCGCTCAAAGAACAGCCAGTAGCTTCTGCTATCTGCAGTATTTAACTAAATAAATATATACCTACATGAAATAACAAGTACAGCTCCTGGCTTAATATCTTTATGGCGCAGCTCTCATATACATTATTATTAGTTTACACAACGTAACAGTCATGTCGTCTTAGAAATACTGAGGAAATTTGAATGAAACTATTTTAATGAACCTAGGATTTTAGATCCTGTCCTGAGTCGTATCGCGTGCATTTGGACGTAATACACCCCAAGCTAGCTATGCCTTCCAATGTACATTACTAGTATCACAGAGTTGGAGTTGAGGATACTTACACGAGCCTTAACTGGACACTGCAGGCTGAATAAACATCTGAACAGAATGGGCCTGTCCGACACCACTGCCTGTAGATTCTGCTGCGAAGCCGAGGAACCCCCCATGCATGTCCTCTGTGAGTGTGAAGCGCTCATTCACAGCAGAAGCCGAGCCTTAGGACACATGGTGCCACCCGAGGATATCAAGACTCTCTCACCCAAGTGCATTGTACGGTTCCTGAGGGACGTTGGCCTTGGGAGCGAGATATAAGAGCTCGGTGCGCGGCCACAATAGACCTTTGAGGTCGCAGTGACCCTTGGGCGTGTACCAACACCGTGATAACAAATAATAATAATAATAATCACTGACATTTCACACCATGACAAGAGCTCGGTGGCTCAGTGGTTGGGTCAATGGACTTGCAATATGGAGGTCCCAGGGTCGATTCCCAGCTAGGGCAGCCATGTACCAATGAGTTATCCTCGGTTTTTTCGACGGAAAAACTTACGTACATTTACCGAGTGCTCTCAAAACGGTGAAGGAAAACATCGTGATGAAACCTGCATGTCGTAGAAGAAAAAAAACTCTAAGGCATGTGAAATCCGCCAACCCGCACTGGGCCCGCGTGGTGGATTATGGCCCGAGCTCCCTCGATGTAAGGGAAGGTCTGTGCCCGAGCAGTGGGGCAATATAAATAGACTGATGATGATGATTTCACACCATTCGCGAACACTAACTAGTTTTGTAACTTCAAAGCCGTTATAATTTGTGAATGACGAAAAATCGTGATGTCAAGTCCCGTGGGTCCGTGGGTCGTAGTCACCAATGAATTAGATCCATTTCACGCTCGGCTAGTGACGGGACGGGCGACGGGCCGGGACGTGGCGGCCGCGTCACTTTACGCTCTTGTAAGTGACAGGTGAGAAAGTCGGCCGGATACGTTGGCTGTTACTGAATTAACTAGTAGTCCGATGGGTAAGGAATTTAACTGTTACAAATGCCAGGTTAGTTGATAAGCAAGTTAGTCTTTAATGCAATTTTTAGCCTAATCCATGTCCATAATTTACAAAATATGATCGACAATCGTGAAATACCAATCGTTACCTACAATTCAAATTGTAACAATTCATTGCGCACTAAAGGCAGTTGTCCTACCGCCGGCGATGAGCGAGTAAAGCTGTCAACTATAAAACGAGTGGGCGAGCAGCGAGTGGCGAGTATAGTTTTGTAGCTCGGCTATCAGCGAGTGTCGCTGAGCGACGGGCGATTACTCGCTCTACTCGCCAGTGTAGCTCAGCGAGTCGAGTGTCGCCGAGCGATGGGATGTACTCGCTCGGCGACAAAATAGCCGAGCGAGTACTCGCCGGTGGTGTGAACAGTCGGCGATGAATTATTAATATATGCGTCTCTTTTGTTTACACGGAATGTAGTATCTTTTGTACGTTTCTTGGGCGATAAAATAGCCGGGATTTACTCGCTGACTCGCCGGCGGTGGGGAAACCGCCTAATACATTTAAAAATGAATGAAAAAAGAAAGTGAAACATCAACCATAATCATGTACCATCCTACCATCTCGGTTCTTCTCACACAGAACATAATTCTCATTTGGAATATCCATGGCAACAGTTTTATAACCATTTCTTAGTCAACTAGGTCGTTGTTTAGCAAATAGTCAGCAATATCTTAGCGTGCAATGCGGTTTTATGCTCCCACTCGCACCCAGTATTTGATCCACAGTCGATGTGTTAGATGTCGCAGCCGCAACTCGTCTGGCGAGTGGACTGGCCACAAAAACAGTCGCCGCTATACAAACAGTGGCCAGTGGCCAGTGGCCGGCGAGTGGCGAGTGACTCGCCGACTCAGCCGGAACATTACGATTTGTCGCGATCTAAATTGAAAGATTTGCGGTGACCTCACGCTTATCTTACGAAATAATTCAGTTTTACGTTTATGAACAATCATAATACTATTAATATTGTGATTTACGCTAATATAAGATTTTGAGATAATGGAAGGAAAAGGTCGGTCAGTAATGACAATGCCAGATTCTGCCCCACCATCAACCGCAAGTTGTACAAGATAACGAATAAATGTAAAAATATCTCCGTTTTTTATTAAAATTATTGATTTATTCATTGTTATTGTTATTCTTCTATAGGAATTGCGAGAGTAGTAGAAAATGATACTGATTATGATTATGCAATATGAAACCTGTAATAAGTCCCCAACAAAATGATAGGTACAGCTTAAATGGTCACGTAGTTTTGTAGGTGGGGCAAAGCTCCATTGAAATGTGGCAATGTCTTTTGCAGGGTGGGCTGCAGGGCTAGAGTTGCTGGTTCGATCCTCGCATTATTGTGGTGGTCACTAACAGTCCTTGGGAATGGAGGTCATTGGACATCGCCCTGCTGACAAAACTCTAACCGTCCGACACAAGAGTCGTTTATTGCAGCCAAGCCTGCAGATCGCGACAAAGCAGAAACACGAAGAGAGAGAGAGAAAAAAAAACAACTAACAGTCCTTCCAGGTCGGCAGCAAACCAGTAACGCCATCAGTGATGCATGTGTCTCTAGGCGACGATGACTGCATACCATTAGGTGGTGCGTCTGTTTGTCTGCCCCCTTTGCCCATGTACAGTTAACAAGCAGATCAAGTGTAACACTTTGGACTTTGAACCGTTCTTATTATCTGCGTCGTAAGATTTAAAATCATACTGCAAGTGTTACCATTGATCTGCTGCTATCCGCACTAAATACTCTACATTCCCAACTATGCCCAGAATATAAGTTGATGGATATGGGAAGTATTAGTAAACAAAATGCTATAAGTAATTGATCCATGCTTAGCTATACTTGCATTACACATCGCAACTCGCAGTATACGTTGAAAATGATCGTGCAAATTCATCAAAGTTAGGCGGCGCCTGTACCCGGACGGATGATAGAGCCTTCCATGAGCCAACTAGCGCCGCCAATCTTAAAAAAATCATATCTTCCAATATAATCAATTTTATTAAAAAAGCTACGTTCACATTGTTTATTGTTATAAATATTATTTTTTAAATGCTTATTTGTAACGTGATTCAATGTTACATACATTTGCCAGAAACGGCCGTTTTTCGCAATTATGTGAACTACAACTTACCTACATTGCATCACGTTACAAATAAGCATTTAAAAAATAATATTTATAGCAATAAACAATGTGAACGTAGCTTTTTTAATAAAATTGATTATATTGGAAGATATGATTTTTTTTTGGTTCTCTTGAAAATGGCGGGAAACGACGGTTGCAATATTATATGATAATTTTCCTTTTAATGTCTACAGGGACTATTTTGTGTTTAATATCACGTTAAATTAATCAGAAAATGTTCGCGAATGACAGTACGGTGAAGTTATCGGATTATGTGTGTAAGATCTGAAGTTTCAAGCTTTTATCAAGAGTTCCCCCTACAAGCTCGGGAGTGAACGTGACTGTCGAGCTGCTTCGTCCAGAGTGATGACGCTACGGCGTCTCCTCTGGATGAAGACATGAAGACGCGGCTACCCAGGGTGAAGACGCTACTGCGACTCCCCTGGAGGAAGATGGAAGACTATTGAATATATTGAATTTTCTGTAACATGACATTGGCAAATGACGAACTGTCGAGTCCATTAATAAAATAAATAAATATGATTTTTTTAAGATTGGCGGCGCTAGTTGGCTCATGGAACGCTCTTAAGTATACAAAAAAGTTTCATCGATAGAGGAGTTATTGTTGGGGTCTCCATACAAACACTCGCCAGAATGACTGGCCTATGACCGCTAGTTACATCTCCATCATGTCCTCCCGTGCCTCGTCACGCACGTCAATCAATAAATTAACGTTGCTCGACAGAAGCTGCCAGGCCATGTCAGAGGCCTGCGGGCAGCCTCCTCAATTCTGACAATGGTCACTAAACCACACGAGAGGAGAGAAATGGTAACTCTTACAATCAAGAAGGTCGGTTGTCGACTGCTGCCGAGCGACAGCGACCAGCCTGCCTGTCATGGCAACTCTCTCAGTCACTCAGTCGCAACATATAGTACAGTTAGGTTTGGTCACTATAGCACACCAGAAGAAGACCCTCGCTATGATGTACAGCTGTGATGCTGCGCGCGCGCACCGCTCGGCGCAGTCGGGCGCTGCTCACTGGCCGCGCATGCGCGCACTCGCCACACCAGCTGTGGACACGGCGTGGGCCGCGGACCATTGAGAGTATCCCCTCGGAACAACAAACAGCAATTGGGATAAATCTGTTTATTTATTTTATTAATGGACTCGACAGTTCGTCATTTGCCAATGTCATGTTACAGAATATTGAAAATATCATGTCGTCTTCTCTGCATCCAGGGGAGTCGCCGTAGCGTCGTCACCCTGGGTAACCGAGTCTTCTATCGTATACTTACATGACGTCAATAAGGCCTCAATAAGGTTGACGCTCGGTGGCTCAGTGGTTGGGTCAATGGACTTGCGATACGTAGGTCCCAGGTTCAATTCCCAGCCAGGACACCCATGTACCAATGAGTTATTCTCGTTTTTTTTGGTGGAAAATCTTACGTACATTTACCGAGTGCTCTCAAAATGGTGAAGTAAAACATCGCGATGAAGCCTGCATGCCGTATAAAAAATCTAAGGCATGTGAAATCCGATGATTTCTGATATATTAACCTATGTTATTGTGAAGTTTCATTCAGTAGTTTTTCGCGTGAAAGAGCAACAAATATTCATCCATCCATCCATACAAACTTTCGCATTTATAATATTAGTAGGATAGGATAGTGCACTGTGTGCCTAGGCCCGTATCAATAGCTGAGCTCAAACCGGCTCTCAAGAGCAAATTCAGCTGATACACTCTCAAGACGTGATCACCATCTCAAGTATGTCATTTGTTAATAAACCAATCTTGAGGGCGTATCACGTGATGTCTTTCTCAAGTGGAAGAACTCAAGTAAACGTCGCGGTTCGCCTGCAATCAGTAAATAAGTTATCAGTTCTCTTGAAAACAGAGTTTTGTTTATTAATACGGCGTTACTCACGTGATACCCGATTCCTAGAAGCGCACCTAAGTTACGTTTATTAATAGGAATGCCTTAAGAAGGTCGTTCTCAAGATTTACTTTTGAGCTGAGAGTGATTTAAACAAATCAGCCGCTGACTTGCACTACCGCTGTTTGTGAACTTGGGACGGCGGACGGTCCCGCTGACTCACGCCGAGGACTCTCCGGCGAGATTGATTGTTGCCACTGGATTTGCAACTTTCGCACTTTGCTGCGGAACTTTGTGCAAATCACTCTCTGAATTACTATTCGTCGATAGCTATGTTGGGGCTCGTAGGCCAGTTGCGAACGTTGAAAACGATCGTACAAGTTAAGGAACGTTGGACGAGGTCTGAACCTGGATGGGTGACCGCTAGTGACACTTTCATCTGAGCCCCTCCGTGCCTCGGGGCGCACGTCAAGCAGTTGGTCCCGGTTGCTGTCGCTCGGCAGCAGTCGTTAGGCCACAGCAGAGGCCTACGGGAGGCCTCAATAACTTTGACAAACAGGTTTGCTTACTAAACCACACGAGAAAAGGAAAAAAAACCTCTTCACCAGGTATTATTTTTATCGCAGGCATACTGTCTGCGTTTGGCGACTATAGTTAGACTCCCTCTCAATAATAAGGGATTCCAAATTATTAAAATGACAACGCCAGATTCTGCCCCACCATCAACCGCAAGATGTACGGTGGAACACAGAGAAAGGTGTACAGGAGAGTTTTTAAGGTTGAGATTTTCTCAAAAAATACTTGCCCTATTGCAAAAATTCTTTCACTGTTAGATAGATAAAAGTGAAAACTATGTAACTGTAAAGAATTATTAAATTCGGACCAGTAGTTTTTGAGAAAATCTCAACCTTATTAGGGCCCCCTGTATACTTATCTCTGTCGTCGACTGTACAAGATAACGCATAAATGTAAAAAATGTCCGTTTTTTATTAAAATTATTGGTTTAAAAAAAAGTCTTGTAAGTACATGTAGCGAGTCAAAAAAACAGCCTTATTAAGAATTCAGAAAATAGTAAGAAATCGAAGCGATTTATTCATTGTTTTTGTTATTCTTCTATAGGAGTTGCGAGAGTAGTAGAAAATGATACTGATTGTGATTATGCAATGTGAAACCTGTAATAAGTCCCCAACAAAATGATAGGTACAGCTTAAATGATCACGTAGTTTTGTAGGTGGGGCAAAGTTCCATTGAAATGTGCCAACGTCTTTTTTGGCAGTCGGTTGTTTTTGTTTTTAAATTAATTTCTGCTTCTTATGGTCACCATTTCCATCACCAAATACGATCAACAATGATGGTATTTCTTGCATATCTAGAAAGGTATGCTCTGGTCCTCGCTGCGTGTGGCCCGCCCACCGCCCACCGCCACTCTGCCCGTCACCTCGACACCGCAACAGATCTACACTCAAGAGTTTACAAACAAAACACTCTTGACTCTCTTGAGTTACACTGTCATAAGGCAAACATACAAAGACCTCATTTAAAGTTGAAATCATCTCAAAAACTACCTATCAAATTCTACAACTACATAAATTGCACTCTAGACTACTTACTAGGGAAATCATTTGTACAATAGTTTGTAAGATAAGTGGAAATTGCAAAGTTTAATAATTTTGAATGTTTTATGTGACATTTAATCTACTGTAATTAACTCTATTTTTGTGATAATTGACAGAAAGTATTATGTAATGCCAAGTCAAAAGACTTTCACAAAATATGGCTGAATATGGTGGTACTAAGACACAAATATGATATCTGTATTGTTTACCCATATTACATAAATAAATGACATTTCATTTCATTCCGATGGCAAAATCGTCTGCCATCCTGTCCGGTGTGCGTAGGCCTTTAGGCTGTCCGTCCATCTGTCCCTGTCACTCTGTGTCCCGTCCCGTCCGCACTCGGCTGCACTCGGCCTGCCTCTCGACACATGACACTGCAACAACATTTGCCTTGCCGGTGTCAGGGTATTTAAACTACAAATATATTGTGGTATTTGATACCCTACAACGTCGATTGCTTTTTGGTTTTTGAAACTACTTATGGGCCTACACGCACCGGATTCACTACAGTTTTGCCTGCGCAGGCCAGTTGGTACAAGACAGGGGGCTTCAATAAGGTTGAGGTTTTCTGAAGAACCACTGGATCGATTTTAATAATTATTTTACACTACATAGTTTTAACTTTTGTCTGTCTAACAGTGAAATAATTTTTGCAATAGGTCAAGAAGTTTTTGAGAAAATCTCTACCTTAAAAACTCTCCTGTACACCTTTCTCTGTGTTCCACCGTACACACGAAGACAGAGATAAGTATACAGGGTGCCTCAATAAGGTTGAGATTTTCTCAAAAACTACTGGATCGATTTTAATAATTCTTTTACAGTACATAGTTTTATCTATCTAACAGTGAAAGATTTATTGCAATAGGTAAAGTAGTTTTTGAGAAAATCTCAAACTTAAAAACTCTACTGTACACTTTTCTCTGTCTTCGACCGTACACGGAACACCGTATTGGCGCTTGATACCGTTTTACCAACTATACGTACGGTGTTCCGTGTACCAACTAACTGGCCTGCGCACGCGCAGACAATACTGTTGAAGCCGGTGCGTGTAGGCCCATAAGGTGTTGAAGCCGGTGCGTGTAGGCCCATAAGTTGTTCAAGCCGGTGCGTGTAGGCCCATAAGTTGTTGAAGCCGGTGCGTGTGATAGGGCCAAGACCGACCGATTCATGGGCACTTTGAGCATGAGCTTATAAGTCGCACTTACAACTATCAAATGAGAACGGCGTCTGGTCGAGGCATCGCGTGACCAAAAGGCTGGCAGCTACTTCGCACAACGTATCAGCCTCGCGATACAGCGGCAACGCGGCCAGCCTTTTGGGCACGCTGCCTATAGTGGGGGATCTGGGGCAGGTTTTTTATCTTTAATTTTATATATATATTTAGTAAGTTTGCGTTTTGAAAGAATTGAAAATAAAATAGTAATCCAATAAAAAAAAAATGAAACCGGAAGGCATATAGTCACATACAGTTTTTGAACACGAACCCATCGTGAACTCGTATTTATGACTGTCCAAATTGTATGAAAATTGACAGTTGCTTTTGCTTCTATTCGTACTGTGCGTTAATTCCATATTCTTATTTCACTCGTCTGGTACTTCCGTTAAGCAAAAGCCTACTTAGTGTACAAATTACCCACTCAGCCACTACTACATTACCACTCAACTCTGTCTCTCTCTGTTACAGGTACTTGCTCTCAGTGAAGGCCGGAGGTTCCTCGCGCTCTACATAACTATAACGTGCCGAATGGTTGAATTCAATTAGTAATTTTTTACTAACTTTAAGTGGTAGAAATTGTAGTTTTTTTGGTTCATTTTATTTATTACTTGGTATCCAAGGTATTGGATATTGACTGAATTTTTGCTACCTTTATCTTGGGCTAATAAACAATATTTATTTTCAATTTCGGAATTGGCAAGCGCTCTCGCTCGACAGAAGTCGCTACGCTATGTCAAAGGCACAATTCTAAACTCTCGCAATAAAGCCTGACACATACAGACGCGATCTACACGCGGCTTGCGGCCTGCGGTCATTTGAAACGCATGCCGCGGACCCTTTTCTCCCGTAGTTAACCTTAGCCTTAGATCGCTACCTACTGGAGGGCAACGACGGGAGAAAATGGGTCGGGGCATGCGTTTCAACTGGCACCAAGCCTGCACAGGGCCGCCTGTGTGAAAAATACTCAAGATTGGGCACATAAGACTGTTACAAATCGAATATTTAACAGATTTGTAGAATGGTTTATAGCCTGAAGCTCCAAGTCGTCGTCCCTTACCATGAACTCTTATAGCAGGATTACTTCAATAACACTTCATTATTTCATACCATGGCGTCCTTAAGCTTACTTTAAGGTCGTCATGGTGCGAAATAACAAAGCATTATGGAAGTAATCCTGCTATAAGACTTCATGGTAAGGGCTGTGCTAAAATAAAATTAAAAGTCCAATAAAAAAAATAGTGTTAGATGCACCAAGCTTTCATATTGATATCAGATATCTGTTGAGGTGCATGTCGCTGCGGGATAGCGGAATAAAGCTTTGCTGTAGTAGTATTATGAGTGCGCCTGCGCAGCGCGTGATCACCTCATTGTGGGCTAGCTACATGTGGCAAGGAACACCTTATGGAGTAAGCCATATTTACATCGCGGACATCGCTGTTTGTCAAATTTTAGCGTCTTCGACACTTATTTGTTTCCCCATTGTTTGAATGTTCAATTAAAGTGGAACATCTATACAAAATATAGTTTAAATGAACAATAATCTATCGGGGGCTTGTAGGCCAGTTGCGAGTACACATTGAAAACAATCGTACAAGTTAAGCAACGCTGGGCGAGGTCAGGACCTGGGGGTGACCGCTAGTGACACTGTCATCATAGCCCTTTCGTGCCTCGGGCAGTTGGTCTCGGTTGCTGTCGCTCGGCAGCAGTCGTTAGGCCACGTCAGAGGCCTAACGACTGCTGCTCTGACAAATAGGTTTGGTCTCTAAACCACACGACAAAAAATAAAATAAACACTAATAAAATCTTTAGTTTCCACTTCTTGCATTAAGCCGAGTGAAACTGTGTTTCAGTTTAGAGTCTAAACTAGGATATCATTTAGTCCTTAGATAAGATAAAGATAAATATTCTTTATTGCACAAAAACAGATACACATACTAAGCTTAAACAACTATACTAGACTATATACTATACTACACTATAGTATATTCTATATACTAGACTATATACTAGACTTTAGTTTAGTCTCTCTCCATAGAGAATTTATTATCCTAGCTAGCTATGCGTAGCTGTGAGGGGTTTACTATGCCGCGGCCACTTCACAACACTTTTTATACTTAAGTTTGTTACTCACGAGCTCATACGTTTTGGGGTCCCGCGACTAATCGCTGAGAATGACGACGCGAGTGCCTTGAGGTCAGCGATGAGTGCGACCTATTGTTACGAACGGCTGAGAAGGACTCGATAACAAATAGTTTTAAATTATGACGATAATAGTTTTCCTTATATGTATTTTTTAGTACTTGGTCTTTGTAAAGTAACTGTGATATTTTATCACGCTTTTAATGATGAAACAAGTAGAATAACTGCCCATTGGAATTGAATCCCCATCAGCCCGACGCGTATCCATTTCCCGGTGTAGAGTCGAAGACAGAGATAAATATACAGGGGGCCTCAATAAGGTTGAGATTTTCACAAAAACTACTGGACCGAATTTAATAATTCTTTTACAGTTACATAGTTTTCACTTTTATCTATCAAACAGTGAAAGAATTTTTGCAATAGGTCAAGTAGGTTTTGAGAAAATCTCAACCTTAAAAACTCTCTTGTACACCTTTCTCTGTGTTCCACCGTACTAAGTTACAGGTTAACTCCTAGTTTAGGCACCAGTTTGTCCACAAGCAATTATTAGATTTAAGGGCAAAATTGTAAATTCTATCATATAATTATTGTTTTGTGGTGAGAAAAGGAGAAATACCATCTATGGCCCACATTTAAGCCCTGTGTGCTTTTCCCTTCCCTATGTTATTATTCTTCCCTTTATTTTGGTGACAGAATGTATAATCTATGACTAGAAATTATTTGTTGTGATGTAACCTAACCTAAATCTTCGACATGCAAATGGAAGTTTACAAGAATCCCATATGGATAAAAGGTTTTCTTGTACAGCCTTTGTAAGTGCGACATCTCTCCTATTTAGTGTCTAATTTGTCAATTATCAAATCATTTTTTTGAGCCTGCGCTCTATGGCACTTTGAACAATGTCCTTTTATAATTAAAATTTCGCTATTTCGATATATTTCTATAGTAAGGACAATGTGTTTTATGAACTCTAACGATTAGATATTTACTTTGAAAAGGCTCTCTAGTCAAACATTTACATACAAACTTAAGGTCTAGCAAAAAATCCTATTGGAATTCCACGAAACTTCATGCGGGTCTCAGAACTTACGAAACTACTCTATCTTGACCATTTTTTGGGTAAAATTAATAGTTAACGTCAATTTGATCCGATGAGACTACAGTTCCTCTCGCCAAGCGTTGCTGAGTTTAGGATATTGAATCTTTTTGTCACTGTGTAAGATATGTTTTGGAACGACCTCGTGAGGTGTCGAAGGCTTTGCTCATGTCTGTTGTCTAATGAGCGTCCAATTAATTGGTATTTTGACCGAGTGCGTACTTCAGGCGTAACAACACTTGGAGGAGCTATTGTTACAGACATGAAGGAATAAACACACGCGCCATGGAGAGAGCCTAAGGTAGATATAATACGAACTCGCGTGTAAGCAAATAAGTTAACAAAAACACGCCCTATGTTTTAGTCGGTTCTACCCACATTTCAAGACATCCGATTAAGAAATTTAAATCTGCGGTGTATTCATGGCTGGCGGAAAAATGCTTTTATTCAGTTCAGGAGTACTTAAGCACTGATTGAATTTATACAGTTACTATAGACAGTTTTGAGTATTTAGTTTGAGTTTAGTCTTACAATGGTCAGTTTTCATACAATTTTGACAGTCGTAAGTGCGAGCTCATGTTGAGTTCGTGCTCAACTGTCTATTAAAATCGGCCTAAAGTATATTTTGTATAGGGATTGTCACTCCTTGTTGTCATTTTTACGTCAGAAAAAAATCTGTTTTTATATTTTATTTTATTTACAATGTAACCAATTGCATTTTAAAGAGAAATATAAAAGTACAATATGAGTAGGTACCACTGGATAGCCATTTACAGGTTTTCACTCTAGACTTCTATTGAAAATTCAAACAATGGAAAAATAAATGAGTGACAGAGAAGATAATTTTTTTCATGCAAGAGCGAAGTCTGTGATGTATATATATATATATGGCTCACTGCATCAACGGTTCATTGCTCCATGGTTACAGTAAACAATAGTTTGTGAGAGAGCGAGGAAACTCTTCAATAACAGTGATTGAATTTGACACGTATCGCGTGGGCAGAGACAAGTTGCTCTTTACATATGAAATTGCCGTTTTGTTTAGATGAATTAAAGAATATTATTTATAAGTATATATTTCAACATTATGGGCCTGAAGGATCATTTCTAGCTTGTGAGTTAGACAGAGATTACATCAATATGAATTTTAATATATTAGTAGAGTACCTAGAGTAAATATGTAGAGTTTCTAAAAAAAATCACTCTAGTTGACTTCAACCGCTTACCGTGACCACGTGTTGGTTCGTCTTCCTGGCTCCTTTCTCTAGAAATATAGAGTTTAAGCAATGATACAATCAGTCAATGTTGTTAAATATCTGTTTGTATGCGCCGGTCTGCTATTTGTCCGACACAAGTTTAATTTATTTTGATTTCAAACTTGTTTGATTGTCAATAATTATTCTATTCTATTTTTATTTGATGACTTCTCCTCTAATTAAAGTGGAATTTCGCCAATATCAAGTTATTTAAAGTAATCAAGTAAATACAAAATTAAACAGGTAGTATATTCATCACTAAATGATGTCGGCTATCCTGTCAATAATTAAATTCTTTACACTAAAGAATCCTGCTTTCAATTCTGCGGCAATTTCATACGTAAAGACTTATGGTGGCACTTCACTTGGCTATTCGTATGCGCTATTGGATGTTTGTCGTATTTGTCAAATACTTGACGTACATACAAATAAGACGAATATTTCGTCAAGAATACCAACCACACATGACAATTATGACAAATACGCAAATACGAATAGCCAAGTGAAGTGGGAGTTTAATAATATTCAACAGGAAGGAGTGACCGAATCTTACTAATAATATCGGATAACAAGAAACATACAAAACAGAAGTGTTTAAAAATACAAAGTGACATAAACCAACACTAAGTGAAAGTGAAGTGAAACACAAATCCAAACCCAAGCAGTGATCAGTGATCACCCTCTAGTAGTTTGGTTGTACACCGACTACAGTGTGCCCGTGATGTGCGTCTGTTCGCACTGCGCGTTGTTGCCCCGCGTGCCCGCGCCGCGTTGCGCGTGCGCACTGGCGCCGTGATGCGCCGCAGCCACTCGCACACGTGGCTGTCGGCGCTGCGGCGCGCGCGGCCAGAGCGGGACGCGTGGGGCGCGCGCGCGCAGGACGCGGCGCAGGAGGAGGCGCCGCCGGGGTGGGCGCATGCGCAGCCACTAGACAGGTCAGTGTAAATCTGAATTGACAAGGTTTTGAAAATACCATTTCAAGATTTTGTATATTACTTATAGAATTTTGAATATTTAGAATTTTTTCGTAGATAAATTCCGGGGATTTTTTTTTTTGTAAAATTAGGCATTCCGGAAGTACTGTGGCTCTGACGTAGTAGGCAAAGGGAATCTTACCCATACAGCCTAGTAATAAATAAATTACAGTGTATTTTTGTTTGTAACACTTTTTCAATGCTTTCTAGGTACCGTCAGAATCATATTTGTCAAATACGATCGTCTAATTACCTGTTGTGATGTAACGCTGAAGGAACTGATTCATGAACCTGATCATCATTGTGAAAATACAGTGATCCGATCTAATAATGTGAAAATAACTATGCAATAATCACAGAACAGCTTAAAATGTTAGTAGGGTAGGGTAGTTTTTGTTTACAAAATAAGACACTTGACTTGGGCTTCGGTTTATTATAAGGTAGCGACTGGTACGGTGGAACACAGAGAAATGTGTACAGGAGAGTTTTTAAGGTTGATATTTTCTCAAAAACTACTTAACCTATTGCAAAAATTCCTTCACTGTTTTATATACAGGGTGTCCCAGAAATCGACGTCAAGCCGGAAACGCGTGATGGGCCAAGTGATAACAGTTATCAGAAAAAAAAGTCATGTATTTTGATAATTATTGGCATTTTTAAAAATTCGAAAAACGACATCCGTTGATGGTTTTTTAAGTACAATTATTACAAATCTTAACTTTTTTTTTCTTTGATGTAACCCTTAATAAAGCTTCTCTAAATTCTAGACTAAAACTGAAAGCCAACTTCCCCAGTTCAGAAGAAAATGATCACTTTTTGACCTATCGTTTTGAAATTCTTTCCTTTGCCCAACTTTAATCAACTATCCTGAAAAGAAAATGTACAAAAGTTAAAACTATGTAAGTACTTAACTGTAAAAGAATTGTTCGGTCGTCTTGTAAAATTGTCTCTATTTTCGTCCTGTTGTTTCGTCACTGTCATTGTCCCTGTCAGTCGTTAGTCGATGGTCTTCGTCAGCCAGTTATTGATGTCAAAAGAGTATGGACGCCCCAACAAGAATTATTAAATTCGGTCCAGTAGTTTTTGAGAAAAGCTCAACTTTATTGAGGCCCCCTGTATATTTTACTCTGTCTTCAACGTCAATATTCTTCAGCGGATTATTACCGTTGTGTGATTCGCATCGCCTGATGTATCCCGTCGTCACACACACACGTGTAGCATCCCATCACACGCACAACCATTAATTTCCAACTCTACGATCAAGTAAAATGGTGTGTCCAATTAAATCGCTTTTGCTTAACCGTCTCGTGGGCAGTTAAGGCTTCGTATGCGCGTATTTTCAGTTTTTCTACGAAGCCTACGGCATTAACTACTAAAATTAAACGTCTGAAGAAAATATAGAGTCTGGCTAACGAAAGAGTGACCTGGAGTTTCCTTAAAAGTTTTGATCTGGCAACAATATTAAGCTGTCAGTCTAGTGTCAAAGGTACATCTCAAAGTCTGTTGTGGAGATTTATTTTTCAATAATAATTGCTTTAATATGGGTAAAACAATAAAAAGTAACGTACGAAAGCTGCTACATACTATGATAAGCAAGTTTAAACAAAAACGAGAAGAGAAAACAGTTGTTTTCCATGAAAATAAACAATGTTTAGGTGCCATCTCGGACTTTTTAGGTTAGTATGACTTTGTAATCTTGATCCTTGTTGACTGAATATTAGATATATTTACGATATGTTTATACTTTTTCATATGTTTATAGATAATCTTGGAGATATTGAAGGACTCTGCTAAATTAAAAACATTGTTGGAACGCTAAGAAATTTGGAGAAAAAATGTTTAATAGTAACTCAAGACTATGTTCTTAGAAGATATCTTCATCTTCACTAACTGGTATGTACCTGCATGCATCGGTTTAGAGTTTTTTATTTGTTTGTTCCATTTCACAAAGTTGTGTTATTTGACGTCATCAAATTTCATTATTAAGTATGCATTTTATACTTTGTTTTGCAGAGGTTGGTGTCACGACATTAAAAAAATTTAAAGGAAGGATCTGCGAATGAAAGGATGTGGAGCACTCCAGAACAAAACGCCCCCACAAAAGCTCGGTATCTAATTAAGACAGTTAATCTGCCCGCAAAAGAAAAAGAAAAAATGATAAAAACCTCGTTTGGCCGAATAACTGCAGAAAATTGGAAAAAAAATGGCGGACCATGTAATAAATGTGGAAAATAAATACAAACAAAGAGATCACATAACAGAAGAAGTATTGGAAGAATTCATAATAAGTGCAAGTGATGACGACTCCACTGATACAGGAGAATCCTTAAAGGTTGAATTTTTTGAGTACGATGATTAAACATCATCAGCCTATTAAACATGTTGTTAAAGAAATTTAATGAACTGAATGTTAAGTTGGTGAATATTATGTATATACTAATAAAAAATATCTACACACTCGTTTTTTTACTCACATCCATAACAGTCGAGGCTCCGACGCACCAAACACAGCCTTTATACAAACGACATTTTGAAATGTGGTTTAACCATGTAGGTTATGCACATTTAAAGAATTGGTGTGTTTCTTAAATTAGAAATTAATTTCGTAAGAAACTATTATACAAATTGATAGTCGTAAATACAAAAAAAAATACGCGATAGCGATAAACATTGCTTATGGAACAATTTTTAATATGTAATCTAAGTTGTGTCATGCACGGCAAAAATTTCTTTAAGTAGTAGAACAGAAAGATTAATTAATTGCTTTTGCGTTATCAAATGTCAATCCCGTCTCTCTATAGAGAGTGATTGGTAATTCGATGCATTTTTTTAAAAGGGTGATACTAGAGGTGGTTTGCAACAAATTAGGCCCTATTAACGAGGGGTCCAAAATGAGTGGTTTCTGAGTTACGGTAGTTTTAATTTTATTTACTTGTTCACATAAAAATTTATGTTAAAAACTGCTCCACTCTGAGCATTGAAATAATACTTTTCTGAAAGCTGATAAAGTATAGATTACCTTAAAAATGCTTGCCTAAAATTAATAGTTTAACCCTTAACTCAAAAATAAAAGGTCATAAATCACGAGGTTAGAATTTTTTTCTCATTTTCGACCCCTCATTAATAGGGCCTAATTTGTTGCAAACAACCTCTGGTATCACTTGACTGATACTTTCGTCTAAGTCCATTTCCTTCGTCCATTTACTAATTTCTTACAAGAAAATCATAACTTCACACCGGTTTCGTAACATTCCCATATCCATAACTAAATTATGGGTTCTTTGAAGATGTTACGTTTCCGACTTGCTTTCCCACCGTCGGACGGCAATACCACCGCAAGATGTACCGGTCATTCCGGTAATCAATTGAAAATACTCTTCAATATGTTGACACATAGGTAGGTAGGTACTTTTGCCACAATCAGAGCTTTTAAAATGATTCATACTAAATTAATATTCATATTGTTAACACATGACCCTCCTTATTGCCCAGTCGGGTAAAAGTAATTGAATTTATTTTTACTTTACATTTTGTTAGTGGGTAGTTAGGTTTGTATGAACGGGCTGACGATGTCCGCCTTTGACATGGAAAGAAGTAATACAGGAAAACTAGGGTTTATTTATTCTAGAATATTAGGTCTGAACATGTTAAATTAAGGTTTAATTTATTAGTTATTATTAACAAGACATCACAATGTTTTCTTTTAATAGTACTTGGTACTTGGTATGATTTGAATGGCATGAACTCCCACAGAGTAACAACCAATGGGGAACGTTCTACGGATTACTGTTTCCGCCCTTGATGTGGAGGGAAGTCTCACATAGGGAAATTAGGGTTGATTTATACTAGAGTACTAGCTCAAGGGAACATTTAATGAGGGTTTAATTTATTAGTTATTATTATGAACGAATAACGGTCTTTCCTTTTAATAGTGCTTGGTATGGGTTGAGTAGTATAAACTTCGATATAGTAACAGCCAATAGGAAGCGTTCTAACTTCAGAGCATCGCGTGACATTTTGGAGGGAAGGGGTTAGGCAACGCTAGCTTAAATAGATTTTTTCGACACGCGGTCAAGGACTTTTTACGGGGCTTCAAGAGGAGACGCTGCTGAATTAATGATTCACGGGCTTCAAGAGGGACACATCAAGACGAGGAGACGCTGCTGGACTGGCTGCCGGACCATCAAGAGGAGACGCTGCCGGACCATCAAGAGGAGACGCTGCCGGGCTGGGAAGAGGCGCCAATGGAGCACTACGCATGGCCAAGGAAGCAACCATAGCTTAGCCTAGCTTAGTTGGCGGGAATTTATTACGCAGTGAGTGATAGTAGGCTCTTTTAGTTTAAACTTCTTTATATTGAAGTTTATTTTATTGGATATCTTATTTATCTATGATATTTCCCACGTAGGGACCATTAGGACAAATTCTTCCTATTACCATCACCTATACCTGTTTCCTAACCAAATTCCTCCTATAAATCAACCAGCCCGGTACAGGACAAGACACCTTTATCCTGTGTTAGTATTATAACAATCTCGTCTGAGTCTGGATGAGAGTGCCGGGTAACCTTTCCTCACATTCCATGATCCAACTGCTTGGAATCCCAGCGATTTCAAGATAAGAAAGGTACTTATGTGTGCATATATGTATTTATTATATCTAATCCCATTATCGAGAGTTCGTGAGTATACGTTAATTGTTGCTAATCACATATTTTATTACAGCTACTCTCTCTACGGTAATTTTATATGATTGTTCTGTGCGCGCCACGTGTTGAGATTTGCACTGAACCTAGTATAATTTTATTCTTTCGACGGTAGTTTTATATGATTGTTCTGTGCGCCACGTGTTATTATCTGCAGTGAACCTAGTATAATTTTATTATAGTGGTCTCACGACGGTAGTTCTATATTACTGTTCTGTGGGCCACGTGTTAATATATGCAGTGAACCTAGTATAATAATAGTGAGGTATTTATTTGTACCTATATTGAGTATGCAATTGACATACGTCAACTGTTGCTAATCACATATTTTATTACAGCTACTCTCTCTACGACAGTTTATATGTTTGTTCTGTGGGCCACGTGTTAAATTTTGCATTGAACCTAGAGAATTATAGTGTTATTAGTGATTGAAACCATAGGTTGTGATCCGATGGATATTTTAATACGTCAATGTGGTTTTAAACTATATATTTATGCCCTATTGCCCGGACCATGATCCACCACGCGGTCCTAGTGCGGATTGGCGGTTTGCACATGCCATAGATTTAATTTCTACGGCATGTAGGTTTCATGTCGATGTTTTCCTTCATCGTTTTCTTGGTTTAGTTAATTGTTTTAGTCTTAGTTTATAATCTTTATAGTACGTAAATTAAGTAGTTGATAGTGAAATCATAAATAAATTCTTTATACTACCGAGATATAACTATTGCGGTTAATGGAAGGAGCGAGACGTTTTAAGAGTGAGTAACTATAGTCAATTAAGGCTCATCCATTCCTTAATTAGCTCCTACCTAGGCAGTCCTACGGGGAGGCGAGGGCAGAGAGAGATATTGTTTGCATGTGTGCCCCTGTCAATACTATTGAAATTACGAACAAGTGTGGTTGTTTTATTTTCCCCTGACCTATCTATAAACTGTATTTACCTGAGATATTTCTTTGTTGTGTGTTTGTGTGTGTTTAATTAATGTCTCTTTTCCCATATTAGCATTTGATCGGCGTGGATTTCTTTGTGATTTATTTTACATCTGTGTATTACTGTGTCTTCAATGGTGGTGGTGAGCAAAGCGAACCTAGCCTTAACATAGATGGAATTGAGGTCTGGCATCATAGTTGGATTGAATTAGCATTCAATTCAATTTAATTTACCTTTAACGTCCTTGCGGCGCCATATGTTAGCACTGGTTTGTCTATAGATCTACAATACATCAACTCTCTGGTACTTTCGTGAGCAAGCTATTTACTTTATGGTCAGTCTGTGATTGGAAGGGCCCGGCAAGCTGTTTCAATATCCAGTGGTCTTATTGGAGGCTGGTTCGTGAGAGTATTGGGGCAAGCAGTAACACTATACCCGCGGCTATCAAATTTTCCCCACTCTGTACGCCGAATTAGCTGTGTGGAGTATCGTTTAGCCGACGATGTAAAGCACGGCTTATTCAACCTTCAACTATGACCAAACACGACGAATCAAGGCTAATTCAGTAGTATTAAATGCTAGGCTTTACTTTTATTCTATTCCAATCTAAAATCCTCCAAGGTATCTTTCTCCTATCTGTCTAAATCCTAACCAACTCCTCTCTGATTTCTATACATTAATTGTAACTTGTTTTATTTGTGAACAATCTCTTAGTCTGTCTTATTCTTACCGTTACAACAATTCATTCTATTCTTATATTATTCCTACAGGAAATATAAAAGGTATTGATCCTGCCTTTTATTTTGTGGAAAGGTATCGAACCTACCTTTCCAGTTGTACAAGGTATCGAACCTACCTTTGTACGCACAATGTGCCAATACTTGACCAAAAGGTCTGAATTACTTCCTAATTGGATTAAACCAATTCTATCAGTAACTGGGCACTCCAGAACCACTAGAATGAATCTAGTAATATTAAGAACTTCAATAGGAGGGACTGAAAGATTATTAGTCTTGCGAAATAGCAGCTTTTAATATCAGATTCCTCTCCATCATCCACTCTGAGGAGACACGCACCTTGGCTGGTGTCTATCGCCTCGATGGCGGTGGTGTGGAGCCAGGGGCCGTGAGATCATATTTTTTAAGAGGATAACCTCTTACAGGATATGTCCTCACATCTAACAGTAATTTTTTACAGAGATTCAGATGTCTGAGTAATTTCTTCACTTCTCTCCAGAATTCCAGACTTATTCTCCGCCAGTACCTACCTATTTATATATTTCTTGTGTAATTCTTCTTCTTTTATGTGAAACTCATCTTTAAGTCGATATTAACCTATTTTTCTGGTTGCAGGCAACCTCCGTTTACGGTTTTAATATTAGTTGTAGGATCCTCTCGCAATTAGCCATTCTAATTGTTTATTTTCATTTTCAATATAAATTGTATAAGATCTTTGAAAGTTTCATAGGGTTTACTCGTAGTCATGGTAGTTCTGTAAATATATTTCCGAGGTTTAGTATTGTGTTCAGACCTTGGGATGGGTCAATGAATAATGTGAAAAGGTAATTAATTGTATCCAATTCTGTTCATCCGTAATACCTTATTTTCCATTTTAACGAATATCATTTTGTACTATAGATAGGGACGTATTAGGAACTTGTTTGAATTAGATTTAAGATAACTTAGCCTAAGTTTTATTAATCGTGCTAGTAATAAGAAGATGCTGTATGATAGGTTCTGTCAATAAATGTTTTTATGTTTTAAACCTGACTAATGTTTCTTTTCTCAATCCTGTAAATGCGATCTCAAAACCCTTGAAGATTCTGAGTGTTACTACAGTAAGAAATAACAACGTAGGGTAGACGATCACGAAATGGCCTTGTTATTTAATTGTAATAGATAAATTAGATTCATTATTATTAATTCACTAGTATTAGCTTTATTTGCAACAAGTTTAGTAAGAGCTTTGGTAAGTATCTTAAAGCTTCATGTTGTAGGTAGCATTCACGTAGAGCTTAGAGCTTTTCTTTAGTTTTGTAGCTTTTTGTAGGTTTTCACCCCTTCAGGGTTACGTAGAGTCTTCGTAGGGGTTTGCGTAGAGGGGAAATGCTTAAGGGCGGGGTGGGATCGTCACAATATGGTTGCCTAATTACCAGGATATGTATATATCTATATATAACGTATGTTATGTTGTGTATTTATGTATATTATTATGTATTTATGTATATCTTTAATGTGGACTTCGGTCCACAATATGGTTCCGTGTAAACAAATGAGGGGTTTATGAGATCGCTTGCAGGTTTGATGAATTGATTCATTACAGGTTTACTAGGTTAAATTCGTGCGTGAAATAGGTATTTACATAAATTTAATTTTAGTTAAGATTTTAGGAAGTTTCAGGAATCGGGGGGTGCGTTAATGGGTTAAGGTTAGTCGTATTTCCTAATTTATAAGGTAAGTAAGATAAGAGTTGTAAGTAAAATAGGATTTAGGAAGGTAAGTCGTAATTCAGCGTAGGGTATAATCTCGTAGCAAAATTGCTAAGCTATTCTACTGCGTGAATGTACGTAGATGCATAAGAGTTACGATGAATGTGGAGGAGGTATGGTGTCATGATCGCAGAAGACTGAATTCCGTCGGCTCTGTATGGTAGACAGGCATGGGTTTATGTACTTTGTGTATGGGTTCGTATGTATAGCTTAGGTTGCATAGGTACTAGAGTTATGTAAGTACTTGAGGTTGTATACTTATCGAGTTCTGTGGTAGAAAGTGGGTTCGCGTACATTGTGTAAGATGTATTTAGGTAACTCTTGTCGTTAATTATAGGAAGTGATGGCTAAGGAGTGTCAGGTAAAAGGGGAGATGGGGGGTGTCGGGATTGTAGGAGATAGGCAGTGTTCTCTAGTTATTATTCCAGGAGAATGGTTATTAACAGAGTGCAGATAGAATGGCATAATGGTTTTCGAATGTTATGTCGCTCGCAACTCAAGTGTCGGTCCCATCATAGCTATAACCGACTGCAGATAGGAGTAGGGTAATGTTTTCGAATTTATGTATGTCGGTCCATTTTTAACATGTTTAACTATGTTAATTTGTATTTTATTAACAGACTACCGATAGTAGAAGGGTTCTCAAGGTATATGTATGTATGTCTTTTTGTGATTTCTTGTAGTTTAAACCGATAATGTATTTTGATGTATGAGTACATCCATCCTGATCAAGAGATTGCTATAGGATACATAGATACGGGACTGACTAGCCGGGGGGGTGAAACCCCCCACCTTTAATAAGTTAGGTTTAGATGCGGTTGAAAGTTATATTCTGATTACTTACTTACTTACATACTTAATGTCTATTCCATCGGAACTTAAACCGATTGCAGATAGGAGTAGGGTTATGTTTTCGAATGTATGTATGTCGCTCGTAACTTCTTGTAGTTAAAGGTTTGATTGACTAGGATAATGTGTAGGTCATTACCCGACTGCAGAAAGGAGTAGGGTAATGTTTTCGAATTTCTGTATGTCTGTCCTCTTGTAACTTGTATAACTATGTTAATTTGTCAATTATTAACAGACTACCGACAGTAGAAGGGTTCTCAGAATGTCTCTTTGCGATTCTTGTAGGTTAAATTGCTAGTGTATTTTGATGTGTGATGTATTATTACATTAGGTTTGATCAAGAGATTGCAGTAGGATACATAGGTACAGAGCTGCCTATCCGGGGGGGTGATAATAATAATAATAATAATAAAGCTTTATTGAATTCTATACAAAATTGTCTTAAATAATATTAATATCATAAAAAAAATGTAACAAAATTAAGAATTAAGTAACTGATTATCAATAATAATAATAAATATAACGAATTGTCGCATGCATAATGTATTTTATTTATTTTGTATAGACCCCCTTAGGGTAAAAGCCTCCTCCAAGGAGTGCCATTTGTCTCTATCCGAGGTTTTAGATAGCCAATTTTTCCCCGCCGTCGCAACTATTTCATCTGCCCATCTGGCACATGGCCGGCCTCTCGCTCTAGTCCCTCGTGGTCCAGTCCATTTTGTTATTCTTATGGTCCATCTATCGTCGTCAAGCCTGGCCACGTGACCAGCCCATTTCCATTTTCTTTGTAGCGAGAAAGTGAGAGCGTCAGTTATTTTGGTTTTCTTGCGAATGAGAACATTTCTCACCCTGTCTTTTAATTTTAGCCCTAGTAGGCTTCTCTCCATTCTTCTCTGAGTAGTCTGGATTTTGTTTCTGACTTTGAGATCGAAAGTCCATGTTTGACAGCCGTAGGTGAGACATGGTAGTATGTCTGAATCCATAGTTATCTTTTTTAGCGCTATCGGAAGCTGTGATTTAAATATTTCCTTATGGGCCCAGTACTTCCCCCAGGCGATCGCTATTCTTCTGTCCATTTCTTCTAGATTTCTTGCCCTGCTAAAAGAGATCTGTTTACCCAGGTAGACGTATTTTTCCACGAACTCTAGAGGGATGTTATTTACCGAGATGGTTGTTACATGGTGGTTAGTCATAACTTTCGTTTTGTCAAGGTTCATTTCTAACCCAACTTTAATACTGGCTTCGTGTAAGTCGTTTATCATATTATTAAGTTGTTGTGGGTTTTCCGAGAACAGAATGATGTCGTCGGCGAATCTGAGGTGGCTTAGAAAACTCCCGTTTATGTTGACGCCTTGCTTAGACCATGGTAAGGTTTCCATTATGTTTTGTAGGACGGCTATGAACAGTTTTGGAGAGATCGGGTCGCCCTGTCTCACGCCTCTGTTTATGTTGAATTTTGTGCCTATTTTATCTAATTTGACTCTACTTGAACTATTGTCGTAGACGTTCATCAAAATTTTTATGTATTTTTTATTTATATTTTGTGTTTTCAGTGCTTCCCAGATACTGTCGTGTGATATAGAATCGAAGGCTTTTTTGTAGTCTATGAAGGCTACATACAATGGCCTACAAAATTCTGAATACTTCTCTATCACCTGATCGACTACTTGAATGTGATCTACTGTACTAAAACCACTTCTGAATCCGGCTTGCTCGATCGGTTGGTGTACGTCAATGTCAGATGATATTCTTGCGAGTAGACAGGAGGCAAACAGTTTGTAGAGACAGGGCATAAGGCTTATTGGGCGATAGTTGCCTATATCTGCTGGGTCACCTTTTTTGTAGAGCAAGATGATTTCAGATTCCAACCATAGTTTTGGTACGAATTCTTCATCTAATATTTTATTCCACAATAGCGTGATAGGTGTCAATAGTAGAGTCCTTGCAACTTTGATACATTCGTTTGTGACACCATCAGGTCCTGGGCTTTTATCTGGCTTGAGTTTCTGGGGCTGGGGGGGTGATACCCCTCCCTTAATAAGTTATGGATGTGGGTAATGTATTTCGGTCCGTTTGTCACTTCTAGTAAGGTCTCGGAAAATGGAAAAATCAGGATGGCGGCAGATGGAAATCCATCGTCGCTGTCTACCTCCATACGAGGCGGGCGTGAATTTTGAATGTATGTAGATAGTTTCAAAGTTGAGTAATTGTTAGGTTTTCTCAGGGTAAGAAAGGCTGCATAGGCCGGGGGTGAGGCCGGCCAGGGGGTATTTGGAAGAGTTAACCATAAACTTAGGTTAGCTTCATTTCTCTGAATCTACGCTTAGACGGTTTCACATTTTGATAAAAACCCATAGGTTAGATTTGAATCGTGCTTAGATTTCAATCGTGCTTATTTTAAGTCGCGTTTATAACTAACGTAGGTATTTTTATTTTAGGGATACTAGGTAGGTTCGTCTGTCTCGTGTCTGTTTCATGTTTTCTCTGTGTATGCGGAAACTGAAGTCAAAATGTGTTGTTGACTGTTAGTCATAAATCTGGGTTAACCTCAGTTCTGTTAAACTCCGTTTTGACACTTTCACATTTCCATAAAAGCAGAGTTATGTCTAGCTATTGTTTTAACAATAGCTTACTAGGTAGGTAGAGATGTTCACCAACTCCGTCTGCCGAGATAGGCGGTAGGTTGTTAGTCATAAGCTTGGGTTAACTTCATTTCCCTTAACAAATGTTCATCATCGATAAAAACTGTTAAGTTAGGAAGGGAGGGCCCCTAATATGTCTAGCATTGGTTTAGGGATATTAGGTGGTCCATGTTTATGCCTAGCATTGGTTTAAGAATACTATGTAGGTAGATACGTTCATATCTGTCTGCGGAAATAGGAGTCACATTATGCCGTTAGCCATAAACATTGGGTAACGTAGCTTCCCTTATCCATATTTCGTCACGTTCACACATCGATTAAAAAACGTAGGAATCTTATTTTAAACCGTGGCCTAACCTTAAGTCACGGTTATGTCTGGCATTGTTTTGGTAATACTAGGTAGGTTCCTCTGTCTCGTGTCTGTTTCATGTTGTATCTGCAAACAGGGCACATCAGGCTGTATTGGTAGCCATAAATCTGAGTTAACCTCATTTCTGTTCTGGTTTAACCAGTGGGTTAACGTTAAGTCGCGTTTATGTCTAGCATTGGTTTAGGAAGAACACTAGGTAGGTAGACTATAAAATCCACTAGGATTATGGATTAACCCGTGGGTTAACGTTAAGCCATGTTTATGCCTAGCATTGGTTTAAGAATACTATGTAGGTAGATACGTTAATTATCTCTGTCTGCAGAAATAGGCGCCAGCTTGCGCTGTTCTTTTAGCCATGATCGTAGGTTAACCTCACTTCCCTTAAACCATGATCGTCAATTTCACACATCGTTAAAAAACCGTAGCGACCGTGTTTTGAGCCGTTGGGCAACTTTAAGTCGCGTTTATGTCTAGCATCGTTTTAGGGGCACTAGGTAGATACGTCCATCGTCGCTGTCTAGGTACAGCTACGGGAAACAAGGTTGAGGTTACATATTGTGGGTAGGTAGATGTTTTAGCGCGTGCGCCACGGTTAAGCTATCGTTTTATCCATTTACCTTCCATTTTCAGATGTAAGTTAAAATTGTTTTGACTCTGATTGTTGGTAGGTTTGGTTAATGATTGGAGATTCCTAGTCGAGGTGCGATTTGCGAGCACGCGTTGACATCGATCGTTCAAGTTAAGCAAGGTTGGACAAGTCTGTATTTGAATGGGTGACCGTTAGGATTTGATTGTTCCCTTTTATTTTGTTGTTGTTGTTTCAGTTGAAATATGTATACGCATGATGCTTCGGTTTTAAGGTTCGTCTGTACTCTGTGCTACGTTAAGATAAGTTATTTTTGTTTGCAGTCTAGTAGGGTAGATACGGACTGACCTAGATGTCGAACCCGGGCCTCCGAGACCTTAGTTGTTAGCATATTTTTTTTTAATGTACTTATCCTATTGCTAAATTATTCGAATTTATGTAGTGTTGGGCGGCCCATCCAGATAGACGGAAGATCTCCGAAGGGCCACTGTCACTTCGAAGTCTTGTTGTGTAGCGTATCTAGGGGAGGTACTCGTATATGTCCAGCAGTGGAGTACTTGTGATGATGTCGATAAAATTAACCTAGCTAAACGTTATGCGCTCGCGCAGTAGGTAGGATTTTCGACAGACCTCATATTTTTCTTTGTTATAGATAGATGTGTAATTGCACTTGTGTTAGGTAGGTAGTTGTGCGTGTATCACCACAGGTGGAGCTAGCGTCGCCGTTATCGTTAGTTGTGTGGATATAAACACAGGTGGAGCTAGCGTTGTCGTGTCATTTTTTATTAACAGCGACATCTATCGGCCTTGGTAAATAGTTTAGGTTCGCTACCAATTAGCAGACTCAACAAGCGTGGTGAATGTGGTTCGGCTCATTCGATTATCAATATTGTGTTTTCTTTATTATTATTTTTTTATTCTAATAGGTGTTGCCATTTAGGCGTAAAAGTTACTAATTCAGTAGATACTTTTATAAGTGGGTTTCGTAGGTATTCTGTAGATTAGGTTAGGTATATGTATACCTACCTATATTTTAGGCTTTTCGAATTCAATTTTAAATTCCAACCAGTCTGCTTCGTATATCGTGTAGCTAATTAAAATAAATACATCTCACGATAATACTAGTAATGAAATAAATAAAAACTTCTTAATTTTAAATCATTGTCATATTATGTTTACTAATTTGATTTTGACGAGGTGACAACACTGGCATCAAATCATTGTCAGATTTGAGGAAAATTTTCGGTAAGAAATTATGAATTGTTTGTTTTGTTATAAATAACAGTATTTGCAGTAAACTGTGTTGTGATATGTCGTATGTATTGGCTTAGCAGCATCAATATATTCGTGTGGATAGACGCATAGATTTTTTTTTTGCAAGTTTGGTACGTTTGCATGTTGTAGGTAGGTTTCAATTTATTTCAAATTATTTAGGTTGTGTTTATTAGCCAGATAGTATCGTGTTCTTCGTATATTGGGGAATATGTTCCATTCTGGAACTTCAGGGAATGGTAGACGAGGTAGGTGCACCTATTGTGGGTACAGGGTCGGTTGGCCTCAGGGTGAATTAGGAATTTAGGATGTGAATTGTCATTATTCGGTTTAACATTGGTTTCAATCTCGTTCCAGGGCGCGGAGAGATGGTATATTTTGATGTTCTTTGCGGGGGCTGTGAGACCGATCGTTACGATGAGGGTTGAGTTACATTTATCAATGTACATGAAGTGGCAAGGCGGAATAAGTTGTATAAGGTATGAGTATTTTCCTTGAATGGTTGGATAATCAAGCCTCAGATATTATAAATAATAGCTTCGTTTAATTCTCCAGGGGGTGGTGTACCGGTCATTCCGGTAATCAATTGAAAATACTCTTCAATATGTTGACACATAGGTAGGTAGGTACTTTTGCCACAATCAGAGCTTTTAAAATGATTCATACTAAATTAATATTCATATTGTTAACACATGACCCTCCTTATTGCCCAGTCGGGTAAAAGTAATTGAATTTATTTTTACTTTACATTTTGTTAGTGGGTAGTTAGGTTTGTATGAACGGGCTGACGATGTCCGCCTTTGACATGGAAAGAAGTAATACAGGAAAACTAGGGTTTATTTATTCTAGAATATTAGGTCTGAACATGTTAAATTAAGGTTTAATTTATTAGTTATTATTAACAAGACATCACAATGTTTTCTTTTAATAGTACTTGGTACTTGGTATGATTTGAATGGCATGAACTCCCACAGAGTAACAACCAATGGGGAACGTTCTACGGATTACTGTTTCCGCCCTTGATGTGGAGGGAAGTCTCACATAGGGAAATTAGGGTTGATTTATACTAGAGTACTAGCTCAAGGGAACATTTAATGAGGGTTTAATTTATTAGTTATTATTATGAACGAATAACGGTCTTTCCTTTTAATAGTGCTTGGTATGGGTTGAGTAGTATAAACTTCGATATAGTAACAGCCAATAGGAAGCGTTCTAACTTCAGAGCATCGCGTGACATTTTGGAGGGAAGGGGTTAGGCAACGCTAGCTTAAATAGATTTTTTCGACACGCGGTCAAGGACTTTTTACGGGGCTTCAAGAGGAGACGCTGCTGAATTAATGATTCACGGGCTTCAAGAGGGACACATCAAGACGAGGAGACGCTGCTGGACTGGCTGCCGGACCATCAAGAGGAGACGCTGCCGGACCATCAAGAGGAGACGCTGCCGGGCTGGGAAGAGGCGCCAATGGAGCACTACGCATGGCCAAGGAAGCAACCATAGCTTAGCCTAGCTTAGTTGGCGGGAATTTATTACGCAGTGAGTGATAGTAGGCTCTTTTAGTTTAAACTTCTTTATATTGAAGTTTATTTTATTGGATATCTTATTTATCTATGATATTTCCCACGTAGGGACCATTAGGACAAATTCTTCCTATTACCATCACCTATACCTGTTTCCTAACCAAATTCCTCCTATAAATCAACCAGCCCGGTACAGGACAAGACACCTTTATCCTGTGTTAGTATTATAACAATCTCGTCTGAGTCTGGATGAGAGTGCCGGGTAACCTTTCCTCACATTCCATGATCCAACTGCTTGGAATCCCAGCGATTTCAAGATAAGAAAGGTACTTATGTGTGCATATATGTATTTATTATATCTAATCCCATTATCGAGAGTTCGTGAGTATACGTTAATTGTTGCTAATCACATATTTTATTACAGCTACTCTCTCTACGGTAATTTTATATGATTGTTCTGTGCGCGCCACGTGTTGAGATTTGCACTGAACCTAGTATAATTTTATTCTTTCGACGGTAGTTTTATATGATTGTTCTGTGCGCCACGTGTTATTATCTGCAGTGAACCTAGTATAATTTTATTATAGTGGTCTCACGACGGTAGTTCTATATTACTGTTCTGTGGGCCACGTGTTAATATATGCAGTGAACCTAGTATAATAATAGTGAGGTATTTATTTGTACCTATATTGAGTATGCAATTGACATACGTCAACTGTTGCTAATCACATATTTTATTACAGCTACTCTCTCTACGACAGTTTATATGTTTGTTCTGTGGGCCACGTGTTAAATTTTGCATTGAACCTAGAGAATTATAGTGTTATTAGTGATTGAAACCATAGGTTGTGATCCGATGGATATTTTAATACGTCAATGTGGTTTTAAACTATATATTTATGCCCTATTGCCCGGACCATGATCCACCACGCGGTCCTAGTGCGGATTGGCGGTTTGCACATGCCATAGATTTAATTTCTACGGCATGTAGGTTTCATGTCGATGTTTTCCTTCATCGTTTTCTTGGTTTAGTTAATTGTTTTAGTCTTAGTTTATAATCTTTATAGTACGTAAATTAAGTAGTTGATAGTGAAATCATAAATAAATTCTTTATACTACCGAGATATAACTATTGCGGTTAATGGAAGGAGCGAGACGTTTTAAGAGTGAGTAACTATAGTCAATTAAGGCTCATCCATTCCTTAATTAGCTCCTACCTAGGCAGTCCTACGGGGAGGCGAGGGCAGAGAGAGATATTGTTTGCATGTGTGCCCCTGTCAATACTATTGAAATTACGAACAAGTGTGGTTGTTTTATTTTCCCCTGACCTATCTATAAACTGTATTTACCTGAGATATTTCTTTGTTGTGTGTTTGTGTGTGTTTAATTAATGTCTCTTTTCCCATATTAGCATTTGATCGGCGTGGATTTCTTTGTGATTTATTTTACATCTGTGTATTACTGTGTCTTCAATGGTGGTGGTGAGCAAAGCGAACCTAGCCTTAACATAGATGGAATTGAGGTCTGGCATCATAGTTGGATTGAATTAGCATTCAATTCAATTTAATTTACCTTTAACGTCCTTGCGGCGCCATATGTTAGCACTGGTTTGTCTATAGATCTACAATACATCAACTCTCTGGTACTTTCGTGAGCAAGCTATTTACTTTATGGTCAGTCTGTGATTGGAAGGGCCCGGCAAGCTGTTTCAATATCCAGTGGTCTTATTGGAGGCTGGTTCGTGAGAGTATTGGGGCAAGCAGTAACACTATACCCGCGGCTATCAAATTTTCCCCACTCTGTACGCCGAATTAGCTGTGTGGAGTATCGTTTAGCCGACGATGTAAAGCACGGCTTATTCAACCTTCAACTATGACCAAACACGACGAATCAAGGCTAATTCAGTAGTATTAAATGCTAGGCTTTACTTTTATTCTATTCCAATCTAAAATCCTCCAAGGTATCTTTCTCCTATCTGTCTAAATCCTAACCAACTCCTCTCTGATTTCTATACATTAATTGTAACTTGTTTTATTTGTGAACAATCTCTTAGTCTGTCTTATTCTTACCGTTACAACAATTCATTCTATTCTTATATTATTCCTACAGGAAATATAAAAGGTATTGATCCTGCCTTTTATTTTGTGGAAAGGTATCGAACCTACCTTTCCAGTTGTACAAGGTATCGAACCTACCTTTGTACGCACAATGTGCCAATACTTGACCAAAAGGTCTGAATTACTTCCTAATTGGATTAAACCAATTCTATCAGTAACTGGGCACTCCAGAACCACTAGAATGAATCTAGTAATATTAAGAACTTCAATAGGAGGGACTGAAAGATTATTAGTCTTGCGAAATAGCAGCTTTTAATATCAGATTCCTCTCCATCATCCACTCTGAGGAGACACGCACCTTGGCTGGTGTCTATCGCCTCGATGGCGGTGGTGTGGAGCCAGGGGCCGTGAGATCATATTTTTTAAGAGGATAACCTCTTACAGGATATGTCCTCACATCTAACAGTAATTTTTTACAGAGATTCAGATGTCTGAGTAATTTCTTCACTTCTCTCCAGAATTCCAGACTTATTCTCCGCCAGTACCTACCTATTTATATATTTCTTGTGTAATTCTTCTTCTTTTATGTGAAACTCATCTTTAAGTCGATATTAACCTATTTTTCTGGTTGCAGGCAACCTCCGTTTACGGTTTTAATATTAGTTGTAGGATCCTCTCGCAATTAGCCATTCTAATTGTTTATTTTCATTTTCAATATAAATTGTATAAGATCTTTGAAAGTTTCATAGGGTTTACTCGTAGTCATGGTAGTTCTGTAAATATATTTCCGAGGTTTAGTATTGTGTTCAGACCTTGGGATGGGTCAATGAATAATGTGAAAAGGTAATTAATTGTATCCAATTCTGTTCATCCGTAATACCTTATTTTCCATTTTAACGAATATCATTTTGTACTATAGATAGGGACGTATTAGGAACTTGTTTGAATTAGATTTAAGATAACTTAGCCTAAGTTTTATTAATCGTGCTAGTAATAAGAAGATGCTGTATGATAGGTTCTGTCAATAAATGTTTTTATGTTTTAAACCTGACTAATGTTTCTTTTCTCAATCCTGTAAATGCGATCTCAAAACCCTTGAAGATTCTGAGTGTTACTACAGTAAGAAATAACAACGTAGGGTAGACGATCACGAAATGGCCTTGTTATTTAATTGTAATAGATAAATTAGATTCATTATTATTAATTCACTAGTATTAGCTTTATTTGCAACAAGTTTAGTAAGAGCTTTGGTAAGTATCTTAAAGCTTCATGTTGTAGGTAGCATTCACGTAGAGCTTAGAGCTTTTCTTTAGTTTTGTAGCTTTTTGTAGGTTTTCACCCCTTCAGGGTTACGTAGAGTCTTCGTAGGGGTTTGCGTAGAGGGGAAATGCTTAAGGGCGGGGTGGGATCGTCACAAAGATACCATCGCACTGTTTGCACTGGGGCACTGCACTTACAATAATAAATCACGTGTGGCCCAAACGTGCGTAATTGTTAGGTCGTAACCATGACAACGATACTATAGATGTGAGATCACTGATAATTGCAATAGAAACATTGGATAGTGCAATCTCACTCTGATGGCGATATTGTGTGTGGTGACGCGAGCCATGAGTGTCGCGGATGAAACATCTCTTTGAAGTGTAGAGTGTAGTTTTTATAAGTAAAAATATTTTAAATTTATTTTGTTTCGAATGTTTTTTTATTTATTTACGAAGGATATTGTTTTAATTTGAGTGAGTCGATTCAAGCTATTGTGCACTCAAGTCGTGTTATATTTTCTCTGGTCTGCCTCTGTGGGGTGACCGCGACTTCCATCGTTATCGTAATCGCTTTAAATTGGACACATGGACGCTATACATTGCTGCTATGTTTTTGCAAGTTTTAACAAACGACAACGAAACCCAGCAATGTATATCGTTCAAGTGTCAAAATGAAAACGATAACGAAAACGATTGAAGTCGCGGTCCCCCTGGTCCTCCTATCCTCATCAACGAGTGATTATCGTGCCTCGCGTCACCGCATTGATCAAAAGTCACGCTAATTAGGGTCCTAGGCTGTCAGCCATAAACGTTATTAAAAGCTACTTCACTGTTTAAGCCTTTGGTCCCTTTGTAACTTAACGTTTGTTAAGGATTAACAACACTGTTCAAGGCAAGTGAGGTTAAACTAAATATAGGTATGGCTAAAAACACTATGCAGCTTTTACTGCCTATAATATATATGTGGCTTAATTTCAGTTGCTGAACCACAGATTTTGCATGGCGATGTCCAGCGAAAATCCTTAAAGCGTAACGTAAAGCAAAGGCTAACTTGATGTAACATTTATCGCTATAAACTTGAGTATTTAAAATTCTTAGAACTTTAACAAGTCAAAAAAAATGGTCTTGACATCTAAGAACTAGATTGCACTACCCAATGTTTTAGTGCAACTTTTGTTGCTCCATTTCTAGCTCATTGCGTTTGCATCTATAGTATTTAGTGTACGCCTCCCGCGGACCACAGTCTACATACCGATAGGCGATACATATCAACGGTAAATTATTTAATAGCGTAAAATACGAGATATGGCATTAGACCGACTGATCACGAGTGACTACTATTTGTGAGCTAAATCTTGAATAGACCTCTTTCACGCTCGTTTTCATGTGACTAAAATGATCAACGGATTCGCTTAGTGCCTTAGATCGCACATAAAATGTAACTCGAGCACTTAACGCGATGGTAATAGCGCATAGCTTTCAATGGTGTTGTGTAGGTTGATTGATATGCTGTCGATTGTACAAATGTAAATTGGTAGAGTACTTTTAATCTTTAAATACATCACTCTCTGTTGTCTTATCTATCGTCGCAAGTGATCTAACGGGACCGTACTACACTCAATGCCATATCTTCTGGTTGTGTGATCGCATGATTGGTGCGCTACGGGTGGAGGTGTGATCGTAAAATTAAAGTTTTAGATAAGTATTTTATTAATTTATTACATCTCCAAATTCTTTACGATTGTAAATCAACACCTAGCTCGACTTAACTGTATGGGCCTTAAACTTCCATACTTGTTTGTGTTTCGTCTCGTTTCCTTAAATATATACTTATATTGACATTTATAATGTGGTGTCGTATTAGTATAAACGCTAAATATCATTTCATTTAGTTAAATGCCAAAAAACTGTCGAGTCCATTAAAAAAACGGCCAAGTGTGAGTCGGACTCGCGCACGGAGGCTTCCGTGCAACGTCACCTTGCTCTAACGAAAAATAAACTAGATTTAGAAACCAAATTATCTTTGCCATTATCAAAATTTTATGTCCATACACCGACATACTCCTGATTAGTTCATCATCTCCAAATATAAGTTTTGTAATAAGAAAAAAATATTTTTGGGGAGATGTAATTTCAAATTTACAGTTTTCAGATTTTATATAAAACCTAGCTTCTTGCCAAATTTCATGATTCTAGGTCAACGGGAACGGGAAGTACAGTCGACGACAGAGATAAGTATACAGGGGGCCTCAATAAGGTTGAGATTTTCTCAAAAACTACTGGTCCGAATTTAATAATTCTTTACAGTTACATAGTTTTCACTTTTATCTATCAAACAGTGAAATAATTTTTGCAATAGTTTTTGAGAAAATCTCAACCTTACAAACTCTCCTGTACACCTTTCTCTGTGTTCCACCGTACCCTATAGGTTTTGGTTTTGTACCTGAGTATTTGGTATTAATTTCAACTAGATCCGTCCACGCGTTTCTGAGATATAGGTCTTGACAGACGGACCACAAAGTGATCCTATAAGAGTTCCATTTTTCCTGGCTAAAAACAAATAAAAATGTAAAGTGTACTTCACACCAACTCGTATTACGTGTCGATAGTGCTCCTATTTCCATGAGACGATGGTTGGTGATATAACGCGGGTGTAAGTGTTGTGGTCGTGTAATGGATATAATACTCGCTGCTATAGCGCCTGTGTGAGAGCGGGTCGTGGGAGCGGCCCGAGGTCGCGGGGTTATGCCTGGTGTGAACACGAGGTATTTTGGGCGCATGTCACGACCGAAATATGTATTTTGATGTAGTTCTGACTGTGATATTCAAATTCAAACCATTTATTGCAGTCACAAAGACCATATAAGTGTTAGGAAGTACTTAAAACTATGTCAGTGTTTATAGGTGTTGTATTAAAGTGCTATGACATGCGACTTAGGTCCGACTCCGAGACCCCGGGACATGTCAGTGTACCCAGTGGCTCAGAGGACTGTCCCTGGTATCCGCAATGCCCTTCAGGATGCTGTTAGGGCTGCCGCGAACCCGTCGCATCAGGGACGCGACCCTTGCGTATGATGGCATGGAATCCGGCCACGCCGGCTGCTGCAGCATCGCGACAGTCCCATCAGAACCCTGACTTACTGAGGCCCCCTGTACACTTATCTCTGTCTTCGACTGTACTATTTAAAAGACACAAATTGCGGTTCCAGATCTTATTCGGTTGGTCTCCATTAGGTCACGATTAGAAGATACTACTAAAAATACTACTAAACAAAAACACTACTAAAAATATTTTAAAATCAATTTAATAAAATCTCATGTTATGCCTCCGAAACATTGACCTGTGGTAATGAAGTAATAACTGAGCGCCAAAGTTCAATTGATTTATGTTACGAATGCGATTCGTATTGAAATATCAGACGCGGCTGCAATGTTTATGTTTCCATTAGATGCATTGCAGTACGGAGCCGCGGGCCGCGGTCACAGGTCACTGTCGTAGGGATGGCCGGGCTAATATCGATACCTTCATTAACACTACTTAGCATAATTCGCTAGCTCAGGCGTTAGCGGCAACGATTTTTATTGGAATCGGTCGCGGTTCGTGCGTCGGTGTTTTTGAGTAAACAACTAAATTGGTCGCGTTTCGTGCGTTTTATGAAAACAATAAAAAACTATCTCCACTGTTGGTCGCGATTCGTGCGTTTAATAGTTTGGTGATCTTACTACCGATGTTTGCAGGTATTACCATAGAGTTATAAAAACCGTTAAATTGTCAAAGGTTTAAGGGAGTTCTGTCGCGACGCCGCCGCCGCTAGTAGCGCTGCTCATGGGCGTACCCAGGTTCTGAGCCGGGGGTAGATGTTTTTATATAAATTCTATGTATTGCAAACAATTGACAAAAACTCTTTTTAAAGTCAGCGCGAACTATTTCTCGCCAATAATCTGACTTTGACAGGACTTGGGCTAATAAAAATCGATGCAGCTAACCCCCAAGGCCATTTAGTGGACCTTGGCCTCCGCTTGAACTGCCGCCTGTAACACGTTGTCCGTCGCTACAGCGAAGCTAGAGCGAGTCATTCTGTAATAGCTGCATGTCCGTCAAAATATTAGATCACAATGTAAGTAGGTACGAGTTATTATATTATTATATATAAACGGATATCACTCACTTATATTGTTAAAGTCGGCAATTAGACCGACAGTTTCGACCGATTTCGACGGTCAAAGTGAGCGCGCCACGCCCGCGTCGCCGGTGACGTTTCTTCGCGCACTGCGGATGAGCGCCCTCTGTGCGCGCTCCGAGATAACTTGTCCCGCCGCCGACGACGGTGCGTTCGATGGCTGTAGCTGGATTCGTTGATCGATCTCGCTTGTCGGGGAGTTACCGCCACTCACGTTAGGTCCCGTCACGCAGTATGTACTCACTGCGTCTACTCCGCATTCACTCACACTCCTAACATCGGATACGGCCCTGAGTACGGGCTTCCACGTAGCAGGCAAGGACCAACCGCAATCTCTGTTGTGTCTGTCGGTCTAATTGCCGACTTCAACAATATAAGTGAGTGATATCCGTTTATATATAATAATTTGTAGTAATGGCTCACTATAGTTTTAATTCTAAAAAGTTATTATATTCTTTCTTTGTACATATATTCATTTCAAGTTGTTTAAGTAATGTCACCAAATGTAGAGAATTTAGGTTGGCTGCAACGAATGGGCGCTTTTATAATTTGCCGTAGCACGGCACGGCACGATTTTATCGTCATTTTATTAGCTTAAGTCGTATGAAAGACGTTTTTGTACCGACTATTTTTTGGCACTAATCTGACTTTGACAGGACTTGAGCGCTAATAAAAATCGTTGCAGCAATCGTTGCTCCCAGGACAAAGATAGTCCTGTCGTTGGGGTTGAGTCATGGGGAAACTAAGGCCTACTTGCAATAAGAGATATCGACTAACACATGAAAACTGCATACATTTTCTCGGGTTAAGTCGTTATACCAAGGGTTTTTATTGCAAGTGTGTCTCAGGAATACTACATTTAAACGTTCTGTAAGAGTATTTCTGATGACGATGTGATTTGTCGATGTCGATACTGCACCTATACGCCTCGTGTCCCATCCTTGCTCCCTGCGCGCCGTCCGCTGTCTGCGCGCGCGCAACATAATGAGCCGAGTAAATCGCGATTATCATTTGCGGCCGCCCATTATCATTGTCACACGTGCGGCGGCGGACACACTAAACCTTTTTATATGGACTATTATAATAAATTATTACTATAATGTAGTAATAATTAATAAAAAGAACTACGCTTGGCATTTCTCTGGTAGATAGAATAAGAAACGAGTATATCCGCCAGAAGACAAAAGTGGTTGACATTGCTCATAGAATCAGTAAACTGAAGTGTCAGAGGGCTGGTCACATCTGTCGTAGAACCAATGACCGATGGGGGAGACGAGTTCTCGAATGGAGGCCACGAACGGGTAAACGTAGCGTGCGACGCCCCACGACCAGATGGGGGATGACCTTCGCAAGATGGCTGGCAGGGACTGCATGCAGAGGGCCGAGAGTAGGGTTGAGTGGCGCGCTTTGGGAGAGGCCTACGTCCAGCAGTGGACTGATACGAGCTGATGATGATGATAATATAGTACTATTCTTATAGAAATATTTACAAACGTAATACGCGGCAAAGCGACTGGAGAACTATGCAACTTAGATCTCTATACAGATTCCGATACACTGCTGACGGATATGAAGACCGACCGCGACTACATCGTTATCGTTTTCATTTTGACAATGGACGAAAACGATTGAAGTTGCGATCGGTATCATGCTTAGCCAATCGATGGAAACAGATTTAACTAGAACTACTTACTTCTCTTCTATCTTCAAAATTCCCCCTTTCTATTAGGTAAGAAGGCTTGCGATGGAGGACGTCTGTGCCCCAACCACTGATGAAACCAATCCGATAATTTTGATATTCATAAGCATACATTATCAGCTTGTCACATTTTGTTACATTATAATATACCTATTAATTTACACTGTTGAATGAGCGTTATATAGTTCATGTAACACGTAGGTTCTATGTTATATTTATGAGGGTGTTCATATAGTCTTTTCCCGTGATATAGTGTCGGCGTAAAGTGGCTCGTAATGCCGCTTTATCCAGCGCAGTGCGAGTAGGTGCGGCCGCGCGGCGACACACGAGGCGCTTTCTCGCTGAGAGACATAGGGCTTATTCCACCTGGGTCATAGTAGACTTAGGTCACACCTAGGAATGATTCCACGTTCGGTGGAACACAGAGAAAGGTGTACAGGAGAGTTTTTAAGATTGAGATTTTCTCAAAAACTACTTGATCTATTGCAAAAAATCTTTCACTGTTTGATAGATAAAAGTTAAAACTATGTAACTGTAAAAGAATGATTAAATTCGGTCCAGTAGTTTTTGAGAAAATCTCAATTTATTGAGGCCCCCTGTATACTTATCTCTGTCTTCGACTGTACGTCACACCTATTAAAGGTTTAAATACTACGAGTCGGCTTTGGTCACACCCATACTTTTAGATTATAGTTGAGTATATAAAATCTGATACCGATATTCACGGGTGACAAATCTTCACATTGTCCTATCACACTGGTGTGAAGGATAGGAATTGGTTCCACTCCGCTCTATGTAAACCTGTACCGCGGTCCACTAAGAAGAATGGACAAAATGATGTGTTGTATTGATGGTATTAACGGTTCCATGACACAGAAAGCACATTGAACGAAATCGTACAGTAAACGTACTAAGGAGGAGAGATCTGAAGGAAACATAATCATTCATATTTGCAAATAAATAAGTACATTGTGCATATTTTTGCACTACAACACATTTTTCGAATTCCACAATGAACTCTAAACTCGCTAACGTAGGAAAGTAGAGGAATCCTACATTCTACAAGAATCGTACGAAGTGGTCAAATAAAATATTTATTGGTAGATCCTAGCAATGGACATACATCTGGGGAAAGTATTTGATTCTAGTTTGCTGGTAAATCCCTGACTAGTCACACACGATATCTCTACTTCAAGTTACAAAGCAGCACGTGTGAGCCAGCCCGAAAGGACCCACGTATCCCATATTAAAGAATAAAACTGTCAAAACCTATTCATTTTGAATAATGTCGTCCCAGAGACCATTTCCCAAAACCATCTCCAAACTAGTAGCAACTCTATCGCTCAAAGGAGTAGGTGCAGTTTTAAAGAAAAGCGTTAAAGCGAGTGCAGTTAGTTTTTAGCGGCGGGACTCGCGCGTGAAATGTGGGAATTTGAGGGGAATCAGAGCCCGGGACTTTATATCCGACGCAAGCCGCTCGCTTTCAAACTGAGGCAGTTTATTTATGACCTCAGTAATGGGGGTTTCTTATTCTTAGGGAGTGAGAACCTTCTGTACGACTGTACCAAGGTGATCATCATCTTCATCAGACCATATCGGTCCATTGCTGAACATATGCATCTCCTAAAGCATGGCACTGAACCCGACTCTCAGCCTTTTGCATTCAGACTCTGCCAGCCCCACGCTATCGGTCGTGGCCTCCATGTGACCGGGTGATCGTTTCGTGCCCGTCAGCCAGCTCACTGCAGGAGCGCCGCAGGGTTGGCGGCTGGCAACAATACTGTTGCAGGTTGATTGATGTCGGAACTTCGGAAGGCGATGATGTCGGAAGGCTTATATCCGTCTTCATCCGGCTGTTTCGCTATCTTCTAGATATCCCCTGCAGCAAGGGCTTTCTGTAACTTTGAAATTGCTATTATTTAGGTCATTCGAATACAATGTTAGTTGTTTATGACTAAATGAAATGAAAACGAAAGTTGATGGTTGGTTGGTCGATACGAGTAAAAGTCAAAGTCAAATCTCTTTATTGCAAGTAAGCACGTTGTGTACATTTTTGCACGTCAACATATTTTTTGGAATTTACATTTACACCACTTTGTAATGTTCAGTTATGTCATTTTGACTCTCTACGACAACTAGACGGGTTCTTTAGTGGGGGTTACGCTCGGGAGATGTGTTGATTATGTCGGGCTCACCGCCCTGAAGGGCCAGCATACCGACTAAACCTCCTGCGGTGTTCCACCTCGTGCCATTCTTGCCGAGCCCCGGGAACTGCGATACATCCGCGACCCGACTGGCGCCCCGAGCACTCCCCATTGTGGGCTAGTTAGCCCACAATGTATAATCCATTCTTCCATCCAGCAATTGATACAGGAAAATGATGATGGTATTATGACTGTTTCAATACAATGTTTATAAGTCATGAAAGAATGTGGTCGGGGCCTACCACTTATTGTGTAAAAATGAAATAAAGAAATCTAAATCTAAATCTACCCCTTATAAGGGCTGGAACTTATTCTCTCTTTTCTGATCGATCAGCCAGGACGAATCTAGGGCACTTTTCACCATTGAACAGGTTAATGAGGCAGTATAACGCTTTAAGTAAGAAAATTAACATTGATATTTGTTCCGATAGCTTGGCTAGATTTAAGGCACAGATTATAGATATTGATGATTCTAAAGAGGCAGCGGTTGCCTCCCATCAGTAACAGATTTTTCAAACAGATTTTTTGTTAGGTTAGTTATTGAAATGTTTTCTAAATTTGTTGAATTTTATTTTTATTGTTAAGATACATTATAACCTTTTCCTTGGATTACTAAGCATGCCGTTGTTGCCTATAATTGGGGTGACACTTAGCATAATTATTTGGTGGACTATTACACTGTAATTGTTTTGGTGTACACCCTGTGGGTAACCTATTTCATAAAATAAAATAAAAGAAGTGCAGTGTAAATAGATTTTTAATAGTAAAAGCCACAAAGCGAACACGAACTAAATCACAAGTCACGTTCGTGTGCAATTGTTCCCCGCACCGCATCGAGTCCGCCGGCCGCCGGCCGCCAGCCGCCAGCACGTTGCGGGGACGGCAACTAATTCGCTTGGAGTGAGTTCAGCCGAGGAAATTGATTCTGACCACAGCGGGGTCTGCAGACGGGGTCACGTGACTGGCTGGCTGGAGGGGAACAATAACAATGTTGCGCTTTAAATTAATTTGCGCAGCTCTTTTAACTATTAGGTTGTCAAAAGCAAGAGTGAGACAGAAGATGACCCGTAGAGGCGGAGTGAAGAGAACGGGCGCAGTGCTTCAATATTCGTATTTTTATGTATTTTGGCAGAGAAATAAAAATACGCCAACAAAAATCAGTTTTTTTAAAACAAGCTCTCGTATTTATGGTACCCTACATTTTGATATATATTTTGTATGAGTAACTATTTCGGTTTAGATATAATTTTCATTTTAAAAGACATGGAAGGGGTATGTTTGCAATTTTTTTCTGTCGAGCGAAGTTTGTCCAATCGTGTATCGGTATTCATCAGTCTCTAAATAGACACACCAAGATTGCTCAATATTTTTTTCAGACGTTTAATTTTAGTAGTTAGTGCGTAGCCTTCGTAGAAAATCTGAAAATACGCGCATACGAAGCCTTAAGTCTAAAGTATCGTATGTTGTGGCCGAAAAGGAGGTGGGATAATAATGATGACGTCGCACTGCTGCAGCAGTGGATTCACTCGTTGTGAAGACAAGGCAAAGATCGTAAGCGCTATGCCCTAATAATATAAATACTAAGAAATTATCCACAACTTGTGGATAGGGAATCTGCATCAGGCACCCTCGTACGTGATTTGTGGACTCCCTGAAATCCTCGTACGTGATTTGTGGACTCCCTGAAATCCTCGTACGTTATTTGTGGACTCCCTGAAATCCTCGTAGGTGATTTGTGGACTCCCTGAAATCATCGTGCGTGATTTGTGGACTCCCTGCAATCCGCACTACGTCGGTACAATTGCCATCAAAAGGAGCAATCTTAAATTAAGCTTGCGCTCAAAACTGTTATATGAAAACTAAGAATGTACTCACATTGAGCTCGCACTCAAAATTGTCTCTATAGCCGCGATCCATAGGTATGTGCATTTGCTTGGCTCGAGCGAGGTGATGTCAGTCTTAGTATTGCCAAACATCTATGGAATTTGACTTTTGTAACAGCGAGCTCACGGTAAGCTCGTACTTAAAATTCTCTATATCTTTGCCTTTACTGACATTTAGTTCAATATATTAGGCGTAATCCCACGCGGCCGCAATGCGATCAGGTCCGTATTACATTTAAGGACACGTCTCATGAGCGTTTCCTGTTTCTGTATAAGTGTAAGTCGGGCTCACGAGTGTATTCCAGCCAGTGTGGGAGAGCGGACAGCGTCGGCCCGCGTAACACCTGCCCGTAACACGGCCTAGTTATTTATTTAGTTTAATAATGAACTCGACAATTCGTCATTTGACAATTTCATGTTATATACGATATCATAGTCTTTTCTGAGGAGTCGCCGTAGCGTCGGCATCCTGAAGGAAGCAGCTACAGAGTACACTCCTGAGCTTTGCAGCGGGACTCTTGAATCTAGCTCGAAACCGGCAGATCCTGCATAAATCATTCGCAAATGCCAACGTTCTGCCGCCTTACCGTGAACTCTTATGGCAGGATTGTTTCAATAATACTGTATTATTTCATACCATGACGTCCTAGTAAGCTTACTTTAAGGTCGTCATGGTACGAAATAACAAAGTATTATTGAAGTGATCCTGCTAAGAGTTCATGGTAAGGGGGCTGATATTGGCGAACATTTTCTGATTGATTTAACGTGGTATTAAACACAAAACAACCACTACAAACAATGAAATCAAAACAATGCAACCGTCACTTTCATGCCATTTTCAAAAGTCCTTGACGGTCCTATGTCAACGTCAGTCTTGGCACCAAATTCTGCGAAACTGTTCAGCAAATTAGAATGTAATGGAAATATGAGGCCAAAGACTAACAGAGGAAAAAGCTAGACTACTTATAAGGTTCCTTAAACAACAGACAACTGGAATGGCAAGTATGATAATGTTGTACCGCTGAAGGCAATTCTTTTTGCCAATTTAAGGCTTTCCAGACAATCGCGTTTACTTAACTTAAAATTTAGATTACCCCTTAAAAGGCAGAAGAATCGCCTCATCAGCGGCGATGTGCGGTGATCGCTATCGCATCCGAATGGCCCGCTTTGGCCACAGTCAGTGTTGCCACAGCAGTGTTGTAAAGAAATGGGTTTTTCTGAGATGAAAAAGGCAATAATTTTCTTTCTAGAGTTCTTTTAGGGTTCAAGAGGAAAAAAGGAACCCTTATAGGATCACTTTGTTGTCCGTCTGTCAAGACATATATCTCAGAAACGCGTAGACGGATCAAATTGAAATTAATACCCAATACTCAGGTCTGTTAGACTTGGCCGTTTTTTTATATATAAATCTAAAAGTAACATCTACTAACAACGTTGAGCGAGGTCAGTACCTAGATGGGTGACCGCTAGTGACACTTTCATTTGAGCCCCTCCGTGCCTCGGGGCGCACGTTAAGCAGTTGGTCCCGGTTGCTGTCGCTTGACAGCAGTCGTTAGGCCACGGCAGAGGCCTACGAGCGGCCTGAATAACGCTGACAACTAGGTGGGGTCACTAAAACACACGAGAAAGGAAGGAAGTAACACCTACTTGTAATAAATCGAAGACACTTATCTAATATCCCTAATCTACCGCCAGAAAAGAAGTTAAACTGTTCGTATATTGGCGGCATATTGTGTTCCCTACGCAGGGTTTAGGGTAGGTAGGTACTGAGGGTGAGATAAACGAGTTTTCTTTTAAACACGGCTTACGGGCTCGAGGGCGGGAGAAAAATGTGAAATGGACATTTTCCCCGCGCGGCGTCTCGGGGAGAAAGTTTGACAATGTTTTATTCAAACGATCTGGGAATGAGTGGACATTTTGAGAATGACTTTTTATTGCCACTGAGGTGTTATTCGGAGTTACAGTTCGGTAACATTGTAATTTGTAAACCTATAAATTGTCCCACTGCTGGGCAGAGGTCTCCCCCCTTCTCTTCCCTCCATCCCTGTCCTGAGCCTCTTCCAGCCACCCATCCCTGTATCTAACGACATCGTCTCTCCACCTACGCCGCGGTCTGCCCCGACGCCGGCGACCGTCCGATGGCATCCATTCTGTGCCAGTCCGGCCCATCGGTCCGGCTGCATGCGGCACACGCGGCCCGCACAGTTCCACTTTAATGTGGCTGCTTTGCGGGCCACGTCTGCTGCGCCAGTTATCGATCGCAGGGTCCGTTCTCCTCACGCCCAATATGCTGCGTTCCATTGCGCGTTGGCAGACCTTGAGTTTGGACGTCTGATCTTTAGTCAATGACCATGTCTGGGCACTGTAGGTTAGGATAGTAATTTGTAATCTAATACAAAATTAATCTTGGAAGCCTTTATGCGATAGATAAGTATTTGTATGTGTTTCCGCATATGGCGTTTGCCGGAGGTTTCTAAAGCAAGTTATTTGCTTTGGTTTCCAATTTATGATGATGAGGTAATTTTGGTCATTGCTTGCACCAACAATAAATAATATGTATACTAAGTATTAGAAAAATATTTATTAAATGCTTTTGGAGTCAGTGGGAACAAATGTATGAAATAAGCTTTGGAGCCGGTGGGAATATTTTTTATTTATTACGTTTTGGAGTCGGTGGGAACCAATGTATGGATTTATATAATTTCTAGAACAATAGATTTGGAGTCAGCGGGAACGACCCGTTGACTTTGGCCAGTTTCCTATTATTTTTGATCCTAATCGGGACTTTAAAAGAATACATATTTTAATAAGTATCTATAATCCCATCATGTTCCTATATTATATACTTACGCACAACAGGTAATCTGTATGAATGCGACGGTGTTCGATAAGCCGATTAATCAAAGGCAGATAACAGATGGCAGTGAAGTTGTCGACACAGACGATAACGGTATGTGACCTGGAACATTTGTATGTCCTAAGATGTAAGGCACATAGTACGATGGAGTGAAGTGTAAAAATGATACCCGACTCTACTTATTTCCTTGTGACTCTACTCTGTAGATTCCTCCAGTCGACTTACACTTTATACAGTGATAATACGGTCTATAATGCAATTTTGTATAGCTTAAGTGCTGTAGACATATTTACTTCAATCTCTACCTTGATAGAGTCACCAAAAAATCCATGATCAGGATTCGAAACAGAGACATTTTACAATAAAACTACCGTGACATAGCGTATCATCATCAGTCTATTTGTATGTCCTCACTGCTCTAGCACAGACCTTCCCCTACATCGAAGGAGCTCGGCCATGATCTAACACGCGGGTCTAGTAGGAATTGGTGGATTACACATGGCTATAAATTAATAGTGAATGCTAAAAAACTAAATCCAAAATACATAAATCTATACATATAATAAGACTGTAAAAAAGTTGTGTCTGTACATTGAATATTATTTGAAAAGAATAACTGTAATATGTTTTAAGATCGATACTGATGCCAAAACACTAATTTTTAGAATTTTTGTCTGTTTGTCTGTGACTTTGTGCAAGTATCACGCCATAACTACTGAAGGGATTTTGATGGGAGTTTCACTAGGAGATAGCTGAAATATCCTGACAGCTCATAGGCTATAAGCCATGGGGGTATGTGATGTGGAAACAAGGATCCAGAGAGGAAGATCTGCCTCCTGATCTCCTCCATCCTCCTCTACGCAAACGAAGTTGCGGGGTACAGCTAGTCAATAATAGCGCCTGAGGGAGGCGACGGGTGACCCTCGTGCTGTCGGCTTTCTCGCGCAGAGGCTGAGCCTAGCCATCCAGCGCGGGAATGCCGCCAGCGTGATGGGCACCCTCCCAAGAAGGCCCAAGTTTTTTTAGAATGTTTTTAGTTAGGTAGATTTTTAGTTTAGTTTTTAATGTATTTTTAAGTAGTTTAGTTTTATTACATTTGTGCTAGTAAATAATAAATCATTGTTATTTGTTGATTTACATATCGCATGATCGCATATCGCCACAAATATCAGCAAAGGTCGTTCGTCCGATCCGATCTTGGTGACGTCACCACGCGGCGGCGGGTTGCCGGCGCGCGGGAGGGGACGCAGTATTTGGGCGGCGCATGCAACGACTCCGTGGCGCAACGGTAGCGCGTCTGACTCCAGATCAGAAGGTTGCGTGTTCAAATCACGTCGGGGTCAAATATACTCTTTTTGTATTTATCTCCTATTTTTATTTTTTGTTGTTATGTCAGTATTTTAAATTTATACAAGTTTTAGAGTATCTATGTTGTTGCATTTATTTCTTTATTTTTATGTAATCGGAAAACTTACAGCTTTTATGTACCTATGTAATATGGGTTAAAAACTTAAATTAAAACCTAAGAGCCATTTACATTACACGTTTTCGAAAATAATTTAAATATATACAGGGTGTAACGTAAAGGGTATATGAAGCCAAAGGGAGGGTGTTCAGTATCGGTAACTGAACAACTTTTGTTCTAAGACTTTTCGAATAAAAAATAAAAATAATTCAATGTCTCATAAAAATCGATCAGCTGGCTGGTACGAAATGTAAAAGTCAAAAAATAAATTCGCGACAATCGAAAAGTCGTAGATCAAAAGTTGTTCAGTTACCGATACTGAACACTCTCCCTTCGGCTTCATATACCGTTTACGTTACACCCTGTATAATTTAACAATAATATATATTTTTTTGATTCAGAATGCCCTATTCAAAAAGTAGTATTTTAAGTATCCATGTCTAATTTCCAAAATTCGGTTCGGTGTTCGATATCCGACTCAATAGAAAAAGAACCGGCCGCAGAATCGACAGGTTTATTTTTGGAACCGGAGATTATAGGTATACCTACCTACAGGCAATGCCTTGCCTTGCAGTCCACAGTTTAAAACAAAAGACATTGCCACATTTCAATGGAGCTTTGCTCCACCTACAAAACTGTACTTTACCATTTAAGCTGTACCTATCATTTTGTTGGGGACTTATTATTACAGGTTTCATATTGCATAATCATAATCAGTATCATTTTCTACTACTCTCGCAACTCCTATAGAAGAATAACAAAAACAATGTATAATTCGCTTCGATTTCTTACTATTTTCTGAATTCTTAATTAAGCTGTTTTTTTCGAATCGCAACTTGTACAAAACTTTATTTTAAGTCAATAATTTTAATAAGAAACGGAGATATTTTTACATTTATTCGTTATCTTGTACAACTTGCGGTTGATGGTGGGGCAGAATCTGGCATGGTCATTTTAATACCTACATGTGTTTTTGCGCATAAACTACGCCATTACGAGATAAGATCATGCAATTTGTATGCATAAGGCGTCTCAGTCGCACTACACTCGTAATTCCCATTTCGGTCAGAGCTGAGCTGTAGGTACCTACGAACAACAGCAGGTCAATGGTAACGCTTGCAATACGATTCTACTCTTACGACGCAGGTAATAAGAACGGCCCAAAGTGCAAAGTGTTACACTTGATCTGCTTCGATGTGTACCAGCAGGTAATGAAATATTCTTTCCTACTCGTACAAAAACCGCTTCACTGAGTCAATCTTATGATGACTAATATTTTTTTTTTCCAAAAAAATACAGAGTTTTGGCATTTTATATCAGTGTGATCAGGGTGACCGCGACTTCCAATCGTTATCGCTTTTAATTTGACACATGGACGCTATACATTGCTGCTATGTTTTTGCAAGTTCTAACAAACGACAACGAAACGCAGCAATGTATATCGTTCAAGTGTCAAAATGAGAACGATAACCATAACGATTGAAGTCGCGGTCACCCCCAGGGCAGCTATTATAATAATAGGTTTAAAGATTCTTTATTCTCATTAAAGACATATTAATAATGATAGGTACCTACATTGCCGATGCAGTTCATGACACTTTACAGGGATTTTATTTTAATTCTTACTTGTAGAGATGATACAATCATAATATTGTATGCATCGGTCGCATTGATCTCCTATAAACAACTAGATACACAGTCTGCCTTCTAAAAATGTCCGAGCGCAAAGAAGGTACAAACGGATGAATGGACCCTCATTTGCTTTATTGGACATTATTTGGACGTTAACAATGGACCCTTATTTGGACGTTTTTTTAAATTGTTTTAGTAAGACCTTTGTGTATCTAGTTGTTTATAGGAGATCAATGATCGGTCGGCATGCATTTGTTTAATTTAGATTCACAGTAGATGCAGTTATCCATGGTTTCAAGTTATTCCACTGTTTAATCCTTTCGGTCGCTTTCTAGCTTCAGTATTTTAATGAAGAGAGAAAGTGTCAAACAAGGTTTAAGATAAGATAAGATAAATACACTTTATTGCACCATAATACAGTATTAATTACATAATTGAGAAGGATGTACAATTTTGGCGGTCTTATCGCTAAAAGCGATTTCTTCCAGACAACCAACTGCAGAGGATATTATAAAAATAAACAGTTTAAGGGAGGTAGGGTTAAATTAAGTACCTGTACCTAATAGGATATAAGTAAATCATCAGTGGTTTGGTCGCTAAAACATGATACCGACCTTATCAATTCAGCTTTTGTAATTTAAATACTCGTGCTATAAAATCTCTGCGTGATTACCCTGGTAAATGAAGCGAGATGTAAGCCCCGAGTGAGGCGTGCGGGTGCGCCGGCGCAGGCAGTATAGTAGGCTAGTACAGCTAGGCGGTGCTGAGCGTAAACCAGTCCGCTGGGCAGGCGACCTTGAAGCACTGAACATATCTCAGCATACGTGCACTATTTGTGCGAAATTAAGGGACCAAATTGAGCTCGGTGGCTCAGTGGTTGGGTCAATGGACTTGCAATACGGAGGTCCAAGATTCCCAGCCAGGGCAGCCATGTACCAATGAGTTATCGTCGGTTTTTTCGACGGAAAAACTTACGTACATTTACCGAGTGCTCTTAAAACAGTGAAGGAAAACATCGTGATGAAGCCTGCATGCCTTAGGAGAAAAGAAAAAATCTGTGTCATGTGAAATCCGTACTGGGCCCGCGTGGTGGGTCATGGCCCCAGCTCCCTCGATGTAAGGGAAGGTCTGTGCCCGAGCAGTGGGGACATATAAATAGACTGATGATGATGATAATGGAACGGACCAAATTGAGAGAGGAAATGTTATTCTTAATCTTCTCGTAGCTACTGATACGGCTGACAACCAGGATTGGAGGAATCTTACCAATGCCTTCGGTCATGAGGCAGAGTCATGGCACTCATTTATTTATTTATTTAAACAATATTGTCAGAGCATTACAGTCACTTGACAATGCGCTGTGCAATTCATATTATATTATACATCACTATACTCCAATTTAATTATTAATATACTTATTACTTAGTCAACTTATCTTAAATGATTATTATTAGATATATTATGTCAATAATTATTATACATTAAACATTCATTACATTACAATATTCATAATTTCTTATCATTATTACAATTAAGACACACAGTTCACCCATCTTTCTCACATAACACCATACACTCCCTCAGTACATTCGTCAATCGTCCAGCAAACAGGTCACACTGTGGCGCTGCTGTCAGAAGGTCATGATCAAATCACGCCAATGAGGTTGATTCTATTTTCACTGGAAGAGGGGCGTCTACTAAAATAACCACGGCCTTGTCATGTAAAGGTTGTACTGCAGTTTATTTCGGTATAGTACAAGATTTTTAACTTGCAAGTGTCATGATAGCAAGTATCACATAGTATACTTCTTCTTCTTCTTCAGCATACAGCAGCCCACTTCTGGGCATATGCCTCTCCATGAATCCTCCATGTGGCCCGATCCCAAGGCCATCTGGTCCACACCGAGCCAGCAACTCTCTTGATGACGTCGGCCCATCTGGCCGGTGGTCTGCCCACGCTTCTTCTACCCGTCCGGGGTCTCCACATTAGAACGCACTTACTCCCATCAACCATCGTTTCGGCGACAGAGGTGCCCCGCCCGGGCCCATGTCAGTTTTGCCACTCGTTTGCCGATGTCGGTGACACGAGTCCGTAGGCGGATGGTGTCATTCCTCACTCTGTCGCGTAGGGATATACCGAGCATCGTGCGTTCCATGCTTCTTTCTGCCACCATCAACCTGTGCACCATTCCGGAGGTTAGAGTCCACGTTTCGCACGCATACGTCATTGCCGGGAGTACACACTGGTCAAAGACTTTACTCTTCAGTGATATCGGGATCTTTGCCTTGAATACGCTTTTAAGCCTTCCAAAGTACATAGTATACCTACTATAGAGGCTGTAAATGCCTTGTAGAGTTGGGAAACTATGCAACAGGTGAATGCATTGCTGCTGACAGTGCTGTCAACCCGCTGGACATTAATTTGCCATCACATCTCATCGCCAGCTTTCGTTAAGCCGCACCGAAGCCGAGGTCATTCAGGTCAGTGGGGTCACACTCGGCCGCAATTATCGCGTTATGCGCGGGCGCAACATGCCGGCGATTAAGTTTTATCTCGCTCCTGATGCTGATTGAACCAGCCAAAGTGTCTGCATTGCCTTGAAACTACAAAAAACTGCGTAAGTATTTTATGTTTCTCAATTTGATACCGTAAAAATTCTCAAATATTTTTTACAAAGCTGCGTGGTTTGGAATCTTATCGATGCTACCAAAATTATTGCTACAAGCGACGTTTGCATGAATGACTAATGAGGCAAATTAAGTTACATTTTGAGTTCATTCGCACTTACAACTTAATCCAGCGTAGCCCAAAGAATCAGCTTGGCTACTCAGAGGGGAAATGCCGCCAGCATTGTGGGCACGTTGCCGGACAACGGGGAGCGGTTGAACTATCTGTAATGATAAGCCATTCAGATAGTTCAACCGACCTATTGTATATATAGTTTTATTTTAGTTATATTTTAGTAAGTACTTTTATTTTTAGTTTAATATTGTAAGTTTAATAGTGTAAGAATATTTTTAGTTATTTGAATAAATGTAGTTATATCCAGCGTCAATTATGCATCAATTATGTTCTTAATCATATTGATGCCTGAATTCTTAGGCCAAGATTCAGAAATAGTTTTGAGTGTGCGCTTGGTTTGAGCTCGGTCTTAAAACTGTCAGAATTTCATAAAACTCACACTCGATACTGTCTATGAATCTCGACAATAATGAAAGCTCGCTCACTCTGAAGACTATCATACTTCATAGCATTCTGACAGTGGTAAGAGAGGGCTTCCACTAAGATCGCGCCCAAAATTGTCTTTACATCTCAGCCTTAGATCCAGGTATTAAGTCTAAAAACCTACAGACCCTTTCATGGGCGTACCCAGGTTCTGGACCAGGGGGGGACGAACGCGCCGCGTAATTTTGAGTTGTAAAAATATTGTATTGCAAACAAATGGCAAAATTTTTTCTTAATTTTTATCGATAAAAACTACTAGATAAGATACTTAGTAGGGACGTCAACAATATCCTGCCCCTACCTGGGTATGTCCATGGGCCCTTTCACTTGTTACACGGCACAATGTTAGTTACGTACTATGGGCTATGTCTGTTGTTCTGACTCCTCAAGACGGATGGTAATCTGGTGCAGTGCTCGCACAATGGATGGGAGCCAAGACATGCATCTTACGGCCTGCACCCACCATTAGGGTATTGCGAGCAAGTGCCTTCATATTACTTCAGCTTCCACAGTACCGTCTTTACCATAAGGGCACACGGGGCCCCCAAACTCACGGGGGCCCCGAAAGACAGATATTACACGTCACTATTTATTTTCTATTTTGAACCATTTATATTTGAGCTGCACTAAGAATTACCGCTAACATTTCTAAGTCAAAATGTTAATCGGACACCACAGGGCCCTTACCATGAACTCTTATAGCAGGATTACTGCCTCTCTCCGTAGTGCTTGGGCGTGATTTAGTAGGCGCAGTGACTCATCACTGTACATCTGTTCTTCCGTAGGTATTAAGTATTGAAACTATTATCTCTTCTCTGTAGTTCTAAGACTTAGGAAATCCAGCCCCCTTACCATGAACTCTTATAGCGGATTACTTCAATAATACTTTGTTAATTCGTACCATGACGTCCTTAATAAGCTTACTTTAAGGTCGTCATGGTACGAAATAACAAAGTATTATTGAAGTAATCCTGCTATAAGACTTCATGGTAAGTTTTTCTTCTTAACAGTGAAAATTAAAATTTTTTGTCATCCACTTTTTTCCACCAGGGCCCCATATTCTTGTGTGCCCAGGGGCCCCGGAATGACCTTAGACGGCCCTGGCTATACACGGATGCAAAGTACGCCACTCTGAGAGATTACTTGAGATACTGGCAAAGCCGTTTCACACTTACCTAGAAAGGTTTAGGATATTTGGATTGATCAGTGAAGCAATGGGAATCAGACAAAAACATCGCTTTAAGAAGATGGTACAATGCTTTTTTAAACTGCAGATATCTTTGCATGTGTAGACGGAGAGAAAAGAAAAGGAAACTAGAATAGAATAAGAGAATAGTCTCTCAGGAAAAGTTGAATTGATCCTGAGGAAAGTTGTGTCCATGTTTAACAATATATAGAAGCCAACTTTGCGATATTTCAGAGTGTTGCATGCTAAAAGTCATCGTTAAGAGTGTTGCACCCTAAATGACAATGCCAGATTCTGCCCCACCATCAACCGCAAGTTGTACAAGATAACGAATAAATGTAAAAATATCTCCGTTTTTTATTAAAATTATTGGTTTAAAATAAAGTTTTGTACAAGTTGCGATTCGAAAATAACCAGCTTTATTAAGAATTCAGAAAATAGTAAGAAATCGAAGCGAATTAGTAGTTGTTTTTGTTATTCTTCTATAGGAGTTGCGAGAGTAGTAGAAAATGATATTGATTATGATTATGCAATATGAAACCTGTAATAAGTCCCCAACAAAATGATAGGTACAGCTTAAATGGTCACGTAGTTTTATAGGTGGGGCAAAGCTTCATTGAAATGTGGCAATGTCTTTTTATCATGTGGCTCACGCTTACGTAATGGAGCATATGAGTGACAGTTGCGTTTAGGTCTAGCTAATCCTAGACTGGGCACTGGTATTTGGCGGGCACGATAGAATCGCTCTATAATCTTACGAACTTGTAGTCTAACCCTCTAAACTTAAGTTTAAACTTAAACTGCGAGTTTATTGCTTCAGCATCAAGCATCTTTACTGACTCTTTACTTCTTCTGACCTCATGCTTTACCGTACGAATCGATTTCTTATCTTATTCCCAATAACTATCAATCTGTTGTCCTCGTTCGCAGCTGCGGTGGCTAACTACCCCATTACCAATCCCATTGAGCAGTCGGACCGTGAAATATCTAAATTGAATCCGGAGTGTGGGAACCGCGGCTGCGTCCGCCGGACCACCGCCACCTGTGCTGGACCTACAATACCGGGGTATTGTTCTGCTCGAGGCGCAATGATTGGTTGGATCTAGTTGGATTTGCAAGTCACTGCTTGTGCATTCGATACGATGGTACTGCTTCAGATAGGCAAGAGAGAATATGATGGTAAAACTTTATGTTTTGTCTTCCGTTGAAGATCAGTGTTCACTTCTATAGTCTCCGCTTCCTAAACAAAAGACTAACATTGGAAAATGGGGCGGACGAGCTCGTGAATCCAAATCACGTATCTGGATAAGTGAACTGTCATGACTCCATCGAGAAATTATCTACGCACCTTTTGGCTAATTCTTAAAGGAAGAGATAACTGAAGGGCTATCAATCGAAATAATCATTTCCTAAATGAAATAACAAATACAATACTAGATGTTAGTACATCCTTCATGGGGCACTGTATTCGCTTTTATAACAAGTTGCCAGAAAGTGTCACGACGCTGACAGAGAGGAAATTTAAAAATTTCATTAAAGGAACACTTGTTAAGAAGACGTATTACAGGATAGATGACTATTTAAACGATGAACATGCATGGTGTGTGTCGCCGGTTCCGCAAGAGGGATAAAGTCTAGATTACTAACAATAGTAATAGTTGTGTAATACTTAGTTATTAAGTAATTGTGTATTATTATTATATTATTCTAAAAGATGTGCTGCTGAGAGTTTTTTGCCACTTTTTCTCCTCAGCGTTGGCACCATTTCCTTGCAAAGTGGTGTAAATGTAAATTCAAAAATATTTTGACGTGCAAAAATGTACACAACGTGCTTACTTGCAATAAAGAAATTTGACTTTGACTTGACTTTGATGTGGAATATTCGGGTAAAAATAATTCTATAATCAAGCTGATCCATGTTTCTGAAAGGAAACCTCTAAACATCTTTCTACCGGTTTAGAGACCTTTCTAATGGTTCTCTGGAAGCACAATCAGGCAATTTGCCCATTATGCACCTGATGAATACTTTCCATTATTATATTTACCGGCGAAGTGGGTAAAGTGCGGTCGTAAACTGCCGGCAGTGGATAGAAAGTGCGCTGACGACTTCACATTGCCACATGACATGACCGGTTCTCCTTAATTCGCCTCCGACTGCATGCATCACTAATAATCAATTGCGTCTCATCAAAATGAGATTGGCCCGGAATGGCACATCGCAGCCATTTGCAAACGTAGACTTAGAATTAACACAAAGAAAGTGTACAGGAGACCTATTGCAAGAATTATTTCACTGTTAGATAAAAGTTAAAACTATGTAAGATAATTCCAGCGTCCGAATCATCGCGCCACCGCTCTTTACAAGTGAATTATAATTGGGCATAGCAGGGATAACTCAGAGCTGTGAAACGCCTGTCATTATTGTGTTGTTTTATTTTATTAATGGACTCGACAGTTCGTCATTTGCCAATGTCATGTTACAGAATATTCAAAATATCGTATCGTCTTCTCTTCATCCAAGAGAGTCGCTGTAGCGTCGTCACCCTGGGTGTCCGCGTCTTCTTGCCTTCATCCAGAGGAGTCGCCGAGGCGTTATCACTCTGGACGAAGCAGCTCGACAGTCACGCTTACTATAGAGACTCTTGACTATAGCGCCAAACTCCAGATCCTGCGTGAATCCTCCAATAACTTCACCATACTGTCATTCGCGACAATTTTCTGAATAATTTAACGCGATATTAAACAAACACCCACTGTAGACAAAAATTATCAAATAGTTTCGCAACCGTAGTTTCCAGCCATTTGAAAAGCCATCTTGTTATGTGTTTGACATGCGTTTGATTGCTCTCTGTCCCTTGCTATGTCCACAGCGCATTGCCCTATTTCAAGCTTTTGTTGTCGAGTCGTCAGCCGCTGTGTCTGCGGTCGCGGTCGCGGTCGCCGCGCTCCGGTGACAAGCGACACTTGCTGTGGGAACGCGGCCGAGTGTCGACGCAATCAACTGGAATTGGAACTTTAATTAGATTGTCACTTCTTTCATCTGTTTATTTCTTTAGCCGTATTGCCATTGCGCATTAGCCGCGCGTATCTACAACCGCGGGTTGCCGTGCTGTCCGTGCGAGCTAGCCAGCAATATCAGGAATATTTTTTTAAAGTAAAATACTGGTTATGTAACTTGCTTGTCTACGAGGAATAAAGTTTCCTATTAGAAAACCAAGTTATCAAACACTAAATATATTTCTTGTTAGAAAACTCATTTACTAATACGATTATCTAATAAGGGGAATATTCTCCTGTAAAAGTACATTTAACAATTCATCTATTAATATCGAAAAGTACTCGTAACTCCTCTGTTTGATAATTTGTTCTATCTACGTATAAGTTACTAATATATAGATAAAACCTTAGATAGAACAGACTTACTTACAATATATAAGTAAGTTCGAGTTTTCTCTTAAACTTGACCTCGGCAGTTTTGTAACATTTTGAATAATACTCACTAGATTTCTCTTTGGTATTTTTAGCTCTAATTCACGTGCTCTTATAAAGTGGCCATATATCTGTCCTCGCCGGCCATTTCTATCCATTACCATACCATTTGAATCTGTAAGAGCGCTCTCACGTACCGCTCCATACATGGCACTCAATGCATCTGCAATTATAGCTTCAGCCAACTTGTCATTACCTTTCCTGCCTTTAGCATCATCCTTAACATTGTTATCATAAGATGTATTATCATTAAAATCTATTTCTTTCCATGTTAGTGCCGAGTTAATGCGACTGGCGATTGACAGCGCGACTAATCGCCTTCGTTTTGACCCAACTGGTTCCGACTGCTCCGAAAGAGTCCCTGAGAACAGTCCATTACCACAAACCCGATTAGCGTAAGGACTGCAACAGCTAACATATCAATTATGGATCGCAAGCTACTTTGTACTCGGAACGCAATTATACATAAAGAAAAAATTGCATAGCAGTTCAGTTATTGATTAGCGCGTGTTACTATGTGATTAACAATTTAGATATCAATCAATCTTCGCAATTTAATTATAATGTTATCTTTCTTAAAATCGCTATTACGGTAGAATTTATATTACTTAATAAAATTTACATTTGACTTCGATAAATATGGTATGATCAATAAATCTATCAGGTGAAAGAAAAGTACAGGGTCCAATATACATCCCTGTGCGACACCTTTAAGGACTCCACTAATCTATATTATTTGCTTGCAATTATGCCCTCTAATCTCGTAATTACTCATGTTTATGTCTACACGATAGCTTTAGCCTAACTAAACCATATCGATATCTTTTTACAGAACTAGGATATCGGATGCTTCAAGAGCAACGTGAATTTAATAGACCTTTAACATCGGCAGCGAACCAGCAACCCCTTGGGTATTACATGTGTCTCTAGGCGACGATGACCTTACCATCAGCTGACTCGTTCAATTGTCTTTCTCATTTAAAATATTTAGTGAAGTTGCGAATAGTAGTAACGCTGCCCTCATTATTTTCTGGGAATTTGGTCATTCTGGGAATTAAACATTCCGGAATTTTAACATTGCAATGGGGGTTTGGGGGGTTTGATTCATTTAACCTACGAGTATTTACAACTTGATAGTCATCAGTGATTGATGAAATAAGTATTCCCACCATAAAGTCCGTCTCACCGGCTTTCACCTCGCCCTGCCCCGCCGCCGCTGCCGCCGCCGGTCCCGTTGCTCGCTGACGAGTCAATTATTACGTTACAATAACTTTGGCCGCCGGTAATGAGCTTACAAGTACACATCAAAGCGCATCAAGTGTAACAATTTAAACTTTGACCCGTTCTTATTATCTGCGTCGTAAGAGTTGAAATCGTACTGCAAGTGTTACCATTGACCTGCTGTTGTCTGTACGTAAATCATAAATAGGTGCCGCTGCCGGTGATGACACAACCGCTATCTACAGAATACTAAAAGCGATTGATGCGACGTCTACGTATGAGGACTATATGCATTCAGATTCACATCATTGCAAGTATTTTTGCAAGCCAACTTTTAATATAATTTAGGTACATTTACTTACACCACTTTGCAGGGGAAAGGTGCTAATGCTGAAGAGTAAAAAGTTGCAAGAAGCTTTAGCTCATCTTTAAAAAGCTTGCCGAAAAATAAGTTGATTGGCGGACAAGTTTCCGTTTAGCAGTGAACTGGTTTTATAAAATTGACTATTTTATGAAACACTTAACTCATTATTTAAGACATTTAGGATTATAGATTATTCTAGGTATGGCTAGCCGTGAAAGTAAAATTTCGGTAAAGTAGGTACTGAAAAAGAAATTACCATTGTAGTACCTACTTTCAGCAAATAAATTGATTCAGAATGTTTGCATCTATTCAGCAAGCATTTTTTTTAAATTAATGTAAGTGTTAGTAATACTTACATCAAGTTACTTTCAGAACACTAACGCCAGTTACTACAGTGAGTGAATACCAGCAATACCCTTTCGATTTCAATCATCTATTCATTTCGTTACGTGCTGCGACTGGCAACACTGCAGCGCCAGTGTTTAGTATGCGCCTCTTCCCCCCGACCCTCCGCTCCCGCCACAGCCTGCGCCCGCGCACCTAATGAGCAAAAAATGACAAGTGTATAGAGTTGTCGGACAACGCACATCGATCTGACATCACTGGAAGGCGCGCACTGAGGTATAATATAGTTCTGGAAAGGTCCCACTACTAAATCTTCCACTACCCCACGGTGTAACAGTCTTCAAGACCAAGTTTGGCTTCGCAAGTCACATCCGGGCACACTCCAGCCCCTATTACCGTTCTCAAAACGATGAAATCATACCACGTCATGGCGCGCCAAACAGAGACGCCGCTATACCAACGTAATAGCACTGTCCCTGTCATGCACGATATGACATGGTATGTTTTGATCGTTTTGAGAACCGTAATAGCCCCACAGGAGACGGACATGTCTCGGAGGACGTCATCATCATAACATAAGTTGCATTGCCCAGAGCTTTATTAAAATTGTTTAATTTTCGACAGACTGTCGGGTATGAGGGAATTGCTTGGCTCCTACCTAACCCACCAGAAATGTGCCCAAACCTTTGCAAATGTGCTTGAATTCGATGTTCATTGACGGCTTTTTAAGAGCGTAGTTATAGATCTTGTACAAAGCTTTCAACGGTAGGTGAAACTTTGCAGAGATGCTCAAATGCCTGGCGCTTGCCTAATTTAATAGAATGAGGTCAAACACAGGTTTACTTACTTTCTCCGCTGGCTCAGCAACCTAAAACGAAAATCTCTTGAGAGTTCCACAAGGGTGATGGATTGTGACAAAGTTGTTCATGGTTTCAAAATGGGCCCAGCATTGATGTTGTTGTTGTTCAAATATTTATAAGTAAAGCGAGGTTTTAAAAACGAATGGATATTTTATCATAATTTTGCAATTCGAGTCAGACTCCATTTAATTTCTTACTATTCTTGTTTATAAAATTTCAATACTTAATTAAAATCTAGTGAATTCATTAAATTGGAATGCGCCTATACATCCGTGTTTTTGGACTTACGAGTACTTAGTCAGTGCATTTCATTCCCGCGACTGACAAAACTACTTCGTTGGAACGAGACAGAGCTACTTTACACGGATTGCATTTTTACACGTCGTATTACGTGTTTTTGTTCGTTTTGTTTGTGGATTATGAGCAAATTGATATTCAATCGCTCGGATTTCGACTTACAAAATGGCGGACATGTCAATTTATTATTTAGAACGTTTGATTTATTTGGACATAATTTCTTTTTGATTGATATAGGTATGTTTTATTGTATGAGATTAAACTATAAAGGTTCTTCTAGGACTTCATTACAATATCTTCATGCTCTATATCGAGATAGTCTGAGAGAAACACCAATTAACCCCCAAGTTAGTCGTGCTTTTTTAGAATTTGCATTTACACCACTTTACAAGAAAAAGTGGCACCTTTACTGAGGAGAAAAATTTGCGAAAAACTATCATTATTATTCCAGTTAAAGATAATTTCTGGGTATTTTAAACATTGTTTTTAAAGGAATATTATGTTGTCGCATCCAGTAAGCCTATACCCCTGGCCTACCGGTCAGCCTGGTCATGTCCCAGGCCCTTGCTCGTATCTCATCCAGTGCCTATGTTGCTCGTAAGTACGTGTTATCGTATCGATATCATCTAGGGTTCTTTCTAGCGGGCTGCTTTCCGTCGTAAATCTTAAAGCTTCTTGCCTGTTCATTACGACAAAGTGCTTGTATAAATCTTCATTGGTATATTTTAGGAATTGCAAGTGTATGAATGTGTGTGGGCTATGATATTTTTATATTCCCATTGAAATCTAATAGAGAGTCCTGGAACAATTTTGTTTGAGCCTTAACATACAGAAAATTACAGTTGATTACCTACTGTTTCATACTTAGCTTTGTTAATCTAGCTAGCTATAATGTTTGGTATCAAGCTTTTGGTTTATTAAGTATTTAAATGCTATGCACTTGAGGAAGTTACAGTTAGGGGGTTTTAAGACCTACCCAAGCACACCAGCAGTAGTAGTTGAAACAGAAATATAACGTAGGTTCATTTATTTTCAGCCGTTACAATTGCATTTCCTCTACATGTACATGTCCTCTACAGGTCTATAGAGTCTTTGAGCGTCGGTGTCAAAGTCAAAGTCTTTCTTTATTGCAAGTAAGCACGTTGAGTACATTTTTGCACGTCAATATATTTTTTGAATTTACATTTACACCACTTTGCAAGGAAGGTGGCTGAAGCTATTGGGCCCATGTCAGAATTGATGATACTATGAGACTGGATGTCATATTATTTACGTTTACATTGCACGTTTACATAATGTATTCCTTCTGCTTTATAAGCTTGTGTTAAATCAGTGGTTCAGCTACTGTCAAATCACAATTTTGTATATTTTATTGTTATTAAGCGAGTCTCGTAAATTGATGATTCTTAAGTATTCCTGCGACATCCTCACACACGTCAAAATACCTATAAATCAATTACTTGCTCATCAATCCGATCGCATCCCGCACTCATTACAGCCCGGGTTCGTTCCCGGAACGTGCAAAAAGCCAGTTAGCCGGCAATTTGGCAGAAATATACGGTATGTTATTATACTTTTTGTGTGTCTGTCCGTGAGTCGGGTAATGACGGTAAGTGCCGGGCGCGGCGCGGACAGTATGGGAAACACAGACCCCAATCTCAGGTCAGATCGACCTTTGGTCAAATTAAACATCCGACGGTTTACGCGATAGTGGCAATAGTACGCTTGATTTTTCTGGAAGGTTCTGGGTTAAATTTATTTTTATTCATTTTATTAATGGACTCGACAGTTCGTCATCTGCCAATGCCATGTTACAGAATATTTAAGATATCATAGTCTTCTCTTCCTCCAGAGGAGACGCCGTAGCGTCGTCACTCTGGACAAAGCAGCTCGATAGTCACGCTCACTCCCGAGCTCGGAGCGGGACTCTAGCATGAAGCTTCAGATCTTGCATAAATCATCCAATAAATTCACCATACTATCATTGGCGAACATTTTCTGACTAATTTACCGTGATATTAAACACAAAAAAATTATAATTTCGCAACCGTCGTTTCCCGCCATTTTCAAAAGCCCTCGTGGGGCTCTCTATACTAATGTAACTACAGGCTTTATAATGGTATTTACTAATTATAAACGCTGTGTGAGATAAATAAATTGTCTACCTCTGTGACAAAACACTCATAAACTTTTTGTCGGCGATCAATTCAAAGGAGAAACGACTGTCCACTGTTCCCGAATCCTAGAACAACGCAATGCAACTTATAGGCAAGTAAATGTCCCTAAACTCATCGGGAATCATACCCCAACCAACATGAAATACCCAAATCTGCGAAAACAGTCAAAAGTGAATCACTGGAACCCCTCCATCTGGAAGCCAGTACATCCTGCGAGCACATCACAGGCTCTCGCAGCGCGCCTCACTCGCAAAAACCGCCGACAAAAAGATACAGACTTAAGCAGTATTTAAACTGTATTTGATTTCGACTCGTGTAAGGCTTTGGACTGCCTCGCTCGCAACGGATACAGTTTAGTATCAATAAAAGAGGACGTTCCCAATCTTTTAATACCAGATAAACTTGGACACGTGAAGTTAATACCATGATTTGCAAGTACTGAAGCTCATGAGGGATTTGTGGAAGACTTTGCCCAGCAGCGGGACATTGCAGGCTAAAAAAAAAAAAAAACTGAGGGATTTAAATAGGTAATTGCAATATTTCCTAATTGATATCGCTTCCGTAATTAAGATGAATATGGAAGATTCGCCAAGTCAAAGCAGCTCTGTTGGAAAAGGGAGTGCCACGGAATGGCGAGGTTCCTGGTTCGAATCCCGGTCGTAAAGACAATATTCTCCATTTAATGTGTAAACATAATTTGACATTGGTTGATTCATACTGAGGGCTTTTGGCTAGGTATTGTTGTGGATTTGAGTAGTACAATCTCATAACTCATATATATTCGAGTCTTAGGCCCGTATTAATAGTCTGAGTTCAAACCCGCCCTCAAGAGCGAATTCAGCTGATACACTCTCAAGATGTGATCAACCATCCCAAGTATCTCATTTATTAAAAAAACAATATTAAAAGTCTATCACGTGATGTCTTTCTCAAGTCGCGGTTCGCCTGCAATCAGCAAATACGTTCTAAAGTGTGAGTTTGACAGTTATCTTGAGAACTGAGTTTTGTTTATTAATACGGCGCTACTCACGTGATACCCGATTCCTAAACGCGCACCTAAGGTATGTTTATTAATTCTTATTAATACACACAACGCCATCTTGAGGTCGTTCTCAAGATTGACTTTTGAACTGAGAGTGATTTATTAATACGGGCCTTAGGAACACTTGATCACATGAATGAAACAAAACTATAATGACAATAAAAGAAACTTGTGTTGGACTGACTATTGGCAAAGAGCAGACCAGTGCATAGTCAGCTATCACCTATTGCATACTAAGTTTGACATGATATTTAAATGCTTCTTGGCAACCATTCTTGGTCATTTCTACACGATTCAATTCTAAATACTCCGCAGTCTCTCCGCTCATCGCTTGCGCTTCAGCCACTAAGCTCTCCTCATCAGTTTGGGTAATTGGATGTTAATTAATACCGTGGGTTCCGTCGCGAGATATCTGGAATTCCGAGGGTGCTCTCGCTCGCTCCCGGCGAACCCTAAGCCTTGCAATGATAAAAAACCGGTCATTGCGAGCCCCGACTTGTCACGATTAGAATTCCGCGCCGTTATAACGTAGCCTCTCTTCCCATTACTCCTGTGAGGGAGACGTAAAAACTGCGTAGTATTAACATTATCAAGGCACCTAGATCATTATAGGTGATATTATACTACATGCAGCAATTATGTGAAAGCTTCATGACCAAATCAAACCTAGGATTTTCGCATCGGCGTCTTAGCGACTGAGCAAACCGGATCTTCAGATCTGATTGGACAACAATTTGACGTGATTAAACCGTCGAGTGTCTCGAGCTAATGACCACACAAGACGCATAAATGAAGGATTGAGATCGGTTGATTGATTGACTCGTGCGTTTCTAAGTTCGTACAAAATTAATCTACCCGTAACTGCGTCGAAAGTTTGTTTATGAGAAAGAGGACTAGACGAGCAGATGAGCCACTTGATAGTAAGCGGTCACCGTCATTAGGTGACAGGGCACCTGCAACGCCGGAAGGGTCGCCGACCTTGAAGGGCTCTCTCATCTTTTTCTTGGTTTTGTTTGTCTCATGTTTTTCTTGAAGAGTCCTATGTATATAAGTATATGTATCATAAGCGTATAGCGATACTGCAGCGCATCAGGGATGTTTGCGGAAGCCGGCGTGGACGGATTCCGTGGCATCATACGCAAAAGAGTCGCGTTCCTGATGCGCCGGGTTCGCGGCCCTAACGGCATCCTGAAGGGCATTGCGGATACCGGGGACAGTCCTCTGAGCCACTGGGTGCACTGACATGTCCCGGGGTCTCGGAGTCGGACCTAAGTCGCATGTTATAGCGCGTAATACACCTCGTGTACACACTAACATAGTTTTAAGTACTTACTAACACTTAAATGGTCTCTGTGACTGCAATAAATCGTTTGAATTTGAATAGTTCTCAACAGAATTTGCCTGTCTACTGCCTGTAGATTCTGTGAAGCCGAGGAAACCCCCAGCACATCCTCTGTGAGTGTGGAGCACTCATTCACTGCAGAAGCCAAGCCTTAGGTCACATAATGCCACCCGAGGATATTAAAACTCTCTCGCCTCATCATACGATTCCTGAAGGACGTTGGCCTTGGGAGCGAGATATAAGAACTGGTAGTGGCCACAATAGACCTTTGAGATCGCAGTGACCTTTGAGATTGCAGTGACCCTTGCGCTTGTATAGTCGAAGGCAGAGATAAGTATACAGGGGGCCTCAATAAGGTTGAGATTTTCTTAAAAACTACTGGACCGATTTTAATAATTGTTTTACAGTTACATAGTTTTAACTTTTATCTATCAAACAGTGAAATAATTTTTGCAATAGGTCAAGTAGTTTTTGAGAAAATCTCAACCTTAAAAACTCTCCTGTACACCTTTCTCTGTGTTCCACCGTACAAACTCCCTGATATCAAATAATGATAATAGCTCTGCTTAAAGATGTCGAGATAATTCCACATTTGCATGTCTCTGACAAGAAAGTTTGCATAAAGCTGTCGAATGTTCTGGTTGTTACCACCACAGGAGTAATAAAATGGCTCGGTCTCCTAATAACCCAACCACAGCAAGAGCTTTCCTAGTCTCCTCGTCTCCCCGCGTCCCACTAGGAAGTAAATTAGCCGCAAAGCTATGTAAACCACGACAATGGTGCCCTGGCAGCGTTTAAGCAGGAGTTACTAGTAAGGGTCCGTTCACACAGACCGGCTCGGGGAGGAGAGCAGATTTTGATCGCGTTTAATATAGAGTTTTGGATCATTTAAATGACATTGCCACATTTCAATGGAGCTTTGCCCCACCTACAAAACTACGTGACCATTTAAGCTGTACCTATCATTTTGTTGGGGACTTATTACAGGTTTCATATTGCATCATCATAATCAGTATCATTTTCTACTACTCTCGCAACTCCTATAGAAGAATAACAAAAACAATGAATAATTCGCTTCGATTACTACTATTTTCTGAATTCTTAATTAAGCTGTTTTTTTTTCGAATCGCAACTTGTACAAAACTTTATTTTAAACCAATAATTTTAATAAAAAACCGAGATATTTTTACATTTATTCGTTATCTTGTACAACTTGCGGTTGATGGTGGGGCAGAATCTGGCAATGTCCAAGCGAAAAATTATGTCACGAATGAGCGCATAGAGACGAAGCGGGCCACAGGGGTGCCATATTAAAGAGATGCGTCCATGTCTATAATATCTCTGGGTGCCACGTGTCGCGAAGCAATGTTGCGGTCATGTGCGGGCAGACACGGGCGCACTCCTGGTACAGGTTTATGGGGTAGGTGGTCTGTGTCTGTCACTCTCGCTCCGAGCGCATCTGCTATAACAGTGCTCTTCCAGACGGTCTATATGAAAAGAAAAGCGCTCTCCGATGCTCTGCGAGCCGGTGTATGTGAACGGCCCCTAAGTGTTGTCTGTCGCGTCACGGCGGCTAGGCGGCGGCACTGGCTGCAACAATGACGGGCCGCGCCTGGGAGCTCCCTGACCTATGGCGCTACGTGGCGGTTACGGTTCCATTGTCACACGATGAGTACATCTGATGACTTACTGGGCCTGTCGTGAGTCGTGCGTGACTGATAAATTTGCGTAAAAATTGCTTGCTCCTCTCTAAAAGAAGTGTGCGTGATTTAACTGCTAATTCATTGAAGGATTGTAATAGGCACTACTGACTGTACTACCTGTCGCGGAATGACAAGGTCGCAGGTCCATAATATATGTACGGTGGAACACAGAGAAAGGTGTACAGGAGAGTTTTTAAGGTTGAGATTTTCTCAAAAACTACTTGACCTATTGCAAAAATTCTTTCACTGTTTGATAGATAAAAGTGAAAACTATGTAACTGTAAAATAATTATTAAATTCGGTCCAGTAGTTTTTGAGAAAATCTCAACCTTATTGAGGCCCCCTGTATATCTCTGTCGTCGACTGTACCTATACCTACCTAATTGGGATGACAATAAATGAAATATAAATATTAGCGACCTAAAATGTATCTCCTTCTGGTCGTGTCGTCTTATTATCTTCGTATCAACTTATTTAATGGTTGTCGGCGACCATCACACAAAATTTCATTCGTTCTTTTGCCTTGTTGAAAGGATCAGCATATTCAGTATTTGCTCCATTTGCCATTGGATTGTCTATTAATTCCTAGCTGATGATTTTGTTGCGAAAATGCCCCAAACCTTTAATTCCATTATACATTGAATGAGTCGGATCTCGACTCATTAAAAAAATCTTGTTTTTTTTTTTTTTAGTTTATTTACTCAACAATAATTTTACACATTTTACATAGTTCTAAGCTTCGCCAAATTGCATAACAATTTGTTGGCGAACATTTGCACTCACTTAACATGTGTACATATGTCGCAGTCAGACGGGGCCGGCTAGACACTTCATAAAGCGCCGAACCACACCATCTAACTACGACATTGTACATTTTGCAAAACAAAATTTTTGTTTTCTTGTTGAGATATTAGATACAATTATTAGTTACTACATTAAAACATATATATAAGTATTACAAATTCAAGTACAGTTTGTCGTCGAATGTATCTAACAGCAGTTTTTTAACTTTATTTTTAAACATAATTTTGGTCATACATTCTTCTTCAAACGTTATTGCATTAAACATGCGTGGTGTTAAATACATTCGTGTTCGAAGTTGAAGATCTGCAGTTCTGAAATATACGATTACTTACCTACTATCGCATCGTCGCTTGCAGCAACAACTTGCAGCAATGGGCCCAGGCACTAATTACTCGCGATCCGTATCTCTGGCGGTTATGTCGTCGGTTTATTTAAATATTTGTGTATAATTACCCTCTCCGCTCCCCCGCCCTCGCCCGCCCCGCGCTCGCCCTGCGCCTGCGCATACCCATCATAGCACAGTCGAGCGAGCATTCCGCAGGGAGGCGGCTTTGCGCCGGTGCTTTTCTTACTTTCTTGTTTGTTCCTATGCGTGTTTTTGTACACGGCGTGAGAGTTGTAGAAGATTTTGAGGAAATTAAATTGGGATTTTATGACGTATATGTTTGTTTTGAGTTCTGTGTTTCAGTTGCATTCACCACCATCACGGAGAGGTTGATATAGCGAGTGAATGTTGTTTTTCAAGAACAGATAAATCTGTTGCTCTCATTCTCATTAATGACGACGCATGCAATTATGTCGAAATATTGCAAGACAACAGCATACCATGATAAGAATACCGTACCTATAAGGATAGGCGAAACGTTATAGTGTTAACATTAAGAGACGAAAAGTTTTGTCGGTGAATCGTTCGTAGGGGTACAGTTCTGTCGCCTAAACGCTCATAAACGAAACGTTATGTCGGCGTACAATTCAACGACAACGACTGTCGAAGAACTGTTTCATAATCAAATCAATCTAATAGACGAGCAGCAAAAATGATTGTACAAGGAACTGTTTAGAACGTCTCTATTGAAACGCTTCGAGCGTCAAACCCGCTCCCACGACGCTAATGTGGCGTACACGATGGTATCTAGCGCCTGGTATTTGGTGCTTTGTGTAATTGGCGGCGGGAATCCGAGGAGTTTACAGCCTGTCCCCGGCGGCCCCTCATAGACGGGAAGCGCTTGTCATAGGCATATTTCTTGAGCGTTCCGGGATAATATGGCGGTTCTTATGGTTGAGATTAGATGAGGTCATAGTACTTAAGTATAATAAGCGGAGATGAACTTGCTTCATGTTTCTCATGCTTTACACGAACCTGTTTGATGAGCACAGGACATCCTTTGTGAACTGTATGTGATTGTACTTATACGAGATATACGGCTATACAATAGTACAACCCCCAGTTTCAATACCAAAGTTACAATCCCAGAAAGTGTCACGATGTTGACAGTGAGGAAATTTAAAAATTTCGGAAATTTAAAGAATAGATGACTATTTAAACGATGAACATGCATGGTGTGTGTCGCCGGTTCTGCGTGAGGGATAAACTTACTAACAATAGTAATAGAAAAGATTAAATTTATTGGCATAAACAACCACAATTACATTTCCGATGGCAGGCGTTAGTATCCGTCATACAGTTGTTTAAACTAGTACGGATGCTATCGTTTCCACATTCTTGAAACAAATGTTAGCATAATAATTGCTAAATATGTATAGTGTACCTATTTTCAAGAAGCACTGATCATTATTTTTGTGTCAATAAAAATCTTTTTATCTTTTTTTTATATATAGTTACGTACCTAATTATTAAGCAATTAATTAGCAGCGTATTAATTATTAAGCAATAATTGTATTATCATTATTTTAAAAGATGTGCTGCTGAGAGTTTTTTGCCACTTGTTCTCCTCAGCGTCGGCACCTTTTCCTTGCAAAGTGGAGTAAATGTAAATTCAAAAAATATGTTGACGTGCAAAACGTGCTTACTAATGAAGAAAGACTTTGACAATTTGTCGAATGAATTCAAAGATACCCTATATATTGCTCACTGTCATTACAGGTTAGAGCACAAGTCTCCCGCATAAAATCTCTCGCCAAGAGCGCGGAGTGATATGGTCCTATTTAAAGCAACATTCTCCGGTTCTGTTCAGTTTCAAAGTTCACTGGCCTGCAGCCATGCAATGCTGTACCTGAGCGGGCAGCATCCCGGACCATCTGATTACCGTCCATAACTCCCAATAATAAGCACAATTAATTTCTCTTTCGTTTTATCGCGGATTAATAACTTGTTCCCTCTGAAGCGAGTGTTTAACATCCAGTCGGATTTCATTAAGATAGCTGCCTCTCTCCGCAGCGCTTGGGCGTGACTTAGTAGGCGCAGTAACTCATCACTGTACATCCGTTCTTCCGTAGGTATTAAGTATTGAAGCTCTTATTTATCTGTGTAGTTCTAAGACTTAGGAACTCCAGGAGCATATTTGTGTCATTCTAAGTGTACAAGATTGCCGTCTATCGCCGTTCGTTACCCATAACGCCTCCATGTAGTGGCAAAAGCAAGCCGCCGTAACGCCCGAGCGGCTCTAGGCTCGGACGGGGAGGAGGAAGGTGATGGATGAATGGATTACGCATTGTGGGCTAGTACAGCCCACAATGGGGAGTGCTCGGGCGCCTGTCGGGTCGCGGATGTATCGCAGTTCCCGTGGCTCGGCAACAATGGCACGAGGTGGAACACCCCAGGATGTTTAGTTGGTATTCCGCCCCTTCAGGGCGGCGAGCCCGACATAATCAACATGCTCCCCCGGGTGTGGTGGTACATGGTTTGGCATGTTTTACCTGGGTAAAAAAAAGGCCGCGATAATCCGTTTTACTGCAATGAATGTAGCAGATGGAATTCCGTCATCTCGCTCACTCGTCTATCATTAGATTTACATACTTTTCTCTAAAGAAAACTTTAAGTACATTTTTCGAATACTCTCAAAACGCCTGGGAGAAATCGCTTTTAACGATAAAGCCGCCAGAATTGTACATGCTGTTTTGTGAATTTGAAAAAGCTGAAGAAAAACATCGTAATTAAACTGCATGCCGTAGATAAAAATATCTAAGGTAATCCACCATTCAACTGGGCCGGTTCGAGCTTCCTCGATGAGGCAACGTGCCCGATGGGACAGAAAAATCTATTCTTCTTTCTCATGTACATGTATTGCAGTGAGTATACTGTTTGTCCAGTGGAGGTGCTGTACGGTGCGCGCGCGCAGCCCCGCCCGCCACATTACGCGCGTGACTGCAACAGAAAGGAGTTCGGGCTTTACTGGCCGCGAGAGGAGGCATTTAAATTATAATTAACTTTGCGATGGATATGCGATAGTTGCGGTAAGGCTAAGAAGGGTGATATGAGGAATTCTTGTGATTTGTAAAGGCAGTAGGAGTTATTACTACAATAAACAACGATATTCTTCTGATAGTACGTAACATTTGGAGCGGGGTGAGTTGACCACCTGACATTTTAGAAGTAGTCAACTCACCCAGGTACTGGGCGAATTGACCATTAACAATTTTAAAGGGGGCATCTCGTCTTAGGTGAAAATTTGGAGGATGAGTTGCCACCTAAGCCTAAATTTTTGGTATTTTTTAAATTGACATAATATAGGAGCCTATAAACTTTTTTTATATGCATTGTAAAATGTTGATTAGGTACTGTTTTTATTCATTGCTCTCACTTTTACCCTAATGTCTATGCCAGAAAGAGACATCTAATTTTATATATTCGACTTCTCTTCAAAATTAAAACAGCGGAAAAACAAATGACTGGCAGAGACGATAAAATTTGACATGCAATAGAGTCTGCAATGTAAACATGGCTTCCTCCATCGGCTGTTATTTGCGTCATGTCGGGAACCAACCAAAATTGTCTCTGAATCTCGGCCTTAATCTGCGAATAACTTCTCGACAATACGACTGTAAGTTATGATCCTTCGTCACATAAAGTCCGATACACACGTGCTCCGCTCGTAATACCCACCCTCGTTGGTAGTGTGAGCGACGGCCTTTATGTTACGACTTACGGCACAATGTTTAATGTCGGTCTCACGTGGCGCCCTCTCCGCATTCATTTTGATTTTATGTTAAACGGTCCTTTTGTTATTGATAAACGCGTTTTCATGAAGTATGAAAATAATATTAAATCATTTTTATTTCTATTAACTCATAACTCATTTATTCAGATCTTAGGAACACTACAGTGTTCAGTGTACGTGATCAAGTGTATAGGTACGGTGGAAGACAGAGAAAGGTGTACATGAGAGTTTTTAAGATTAAGATTTTCTCAAAAACTACTTGACCTATTGCAAAAATTATTTCACTGTTTGATAGATAAAAGTTAAAACTATGTAACTGTAAAATGATTATTAAATTCGGTCTAGTAGTTTTTGAGAAAATCTCAACCTTATTTAGGTCCCCTGTATACTTATCTCTGTCTTCGACTGTACCTTATAGGTCATTCTACAATTAGAATATTGTCTTCATTTATTTGAGGAATACTATTTTTTTAATACAGACTCGTCAGGCGCACTGAATATTTTTGCTGCATATACCTCAGCGAGGCTTCTATGACATATCTATGTTTATCATGAAATTCCTTCTTTCTTTCCCATCCTCTATTATTAATAATAACCTGGCGAGATTTATTGTAACAACATTAAATTATAATATTGGTTTTCTCAACCCACTCAATCTCTATTTACATTCATGCAAAACTATTTAATACATCGTTTTGTTGCTTTTTTTGGTTAATTTCGTTTAACCGTGCATTTTCTCAATTCGTTGGTCATCGTCTTAGTACTTGACACTGGCAAATTTACGACGGTAGAAGCCATATTTAAAAAAAAACATACACACTTTTCTCTACACATAGACAATATACTTTCGCTTCAATATCTCTCAAACGAATTTAGTACGCAAATGAAGCCACCTGTCGGAATGCTAAATTCCTAGCCGTGCCCGACCCCAGCCCGACCCGGGACCGACACAGGACCGACACGTATTACTTGTAAAGCCCCCTCCCCAACGGTCGTGTGCCGACACCACTGACGACATTAAACAGGCTTAAGACTGATGCACCGGGACACGACTCATGCAACTTTATCTGAATAGTTAGTAAGATAATAGTTGACTATCTGATGTCTCCATAATTACATATATTAAGAACTCTATTCAAGTTCAACGTGTTACCACTGATGTGTTGTCGGCGGTAACATTGCCTGCATTCACTCTTATGCCCCACGATATACAAATCTCAATGTGTACACATGTTTTTGGATTACTGTCTAGACCATACATTTAAGACTCTGATATTTCAATTATACAATGATTGTAATCTGTTTTGTGTACCAAATAAAATAAATAAATAAATAAATAGATTCATTTATATCGGATCACAATGTCATTTTTTTTTCAGTTTTCAGAAACATTACTAATTTAATCTCCATTTTGGCTTAGGTGGCAACTCATCCCAATAAAATAAAATCCGCGGATGACTTTACCACTTTTTATACATCAGTGGTGGTATAGCAATCTCTGGGATAATTTTATTAACTATTTGATTTTGCAGGCTTATGGTGAATTCAGAATCTCAAAAAAACGCCTCAACATTATGGCAATGTCGACCGCTGAATACCTGACGCAAAAACGCATTTTTTGAGTGTCATTGTGAATCCATATTTATGAGAATATTAGTCAAATGTAGAGTCAACTACCCCTGCCTTAGCTAAGTGACATTGACATTTGTTAACGCGTAGAATAGCCAGAAACATTGTACGGCTTGACTGCTCTTGCGTTAGCAAAAGTCATTCCCTTACTTCACTTGGCTTTTTTTTTCGTGTGGTTTAGTGACCGCACCTATTTGTCAGAGTTATTCAGGCCGCCCGTAGGCCTTTAACGTGGCCTAACGACTGCTGCCGAGCGACAGCAACCGGGACCAACTGCTTAACGTGCGCCCCGAGACACGGAGGGGTCAGATGAAAGTGTCACTAACCGTCACCCATCCAGGTACTGACCTCGCCCAGTGTACTCGCTATTGGACTACGAGCTCCTCTACTTCACTTGGCTAGGGGGACAGGTATGATTTCGTATTAGAAGCTGTTCAGGCGCATCTAGGTGCATGCCACCTCGTTTCTCATGCACCTTCACGGCGGATGGCGATGCCATAAACTATGGTAAACCCACTGACACCTACTGTCAATTAGAAAGACTTTTTCTCGGCTATTCGGCGGTCACGGTCGGAATAAATAAATCTAGAAATCTTCGGTTATCAATTACTCGGTTCAGTGAACCATTTGAAGACAATTGCCGCTTCTCCTCTCCACTGCATAGAAAGCCAAAGCTGCCGCCGCCTGCACTGCACCCTGCATGCATGAGGGTGAGTGGGTAGGCATTCTAGGTGCGCTAACAGAAGCGTTCCATTCCATTTGTACTGTGACTACGAGCAGTCGTGACTCCTGTGCACGTGGCATGCCTCCACGCGCCGCGCACCTACGTACGACCGGAATAATAAACGCACCTTGCACAAGGAACGTCCTTAGTCTAGCTCATCTTTAAGCACTGATAAAAGCGTACAGGAGAGTTTTTAGGGTTGAGATTATTTAAAAAACTACTTGACCTATTGCTACAATTCTTACATTGTTAAATAGATAAAAGTTAAAATTATGTAATTGGCTAAGAATCATTGTAATCGGTCCAGTAGTTTTTGATAAAATCTCAATCATATTGAGGACTCCGTTTACTTTTCTCTGTTTTGTGTTTACATTTGAAATATACATCACAAACATGTTTGTTAACAATTTTTTTGAACTGTATAGTCGTATACACCTGATACTGCTAAGATCTAGCTTAGTTTAGCGTGAGCTTGCTCTCAACTGTTGAATCCTAAACCTAAGTGAGTGGGATGCCTCGCTTAGCGACTATTAAAATTAGCGTTCTACACTTTTAAATCAAACACATTGTTATCTATATAGTGTGACCTCAACTCAGTTTTTTTTCTTTTGAAAAATCTAGAGGTACTCTGTTGGGAGTGTATTTACTAAAACGTCTCTCGAAAATCCCCTAGAACTTCATCAAAATCTTCGAGGTAACTGATATCCCACGGCCGACGAATTATAAAGATGAAGATAATGTTACCGGCCAACAATCCCGAATTAACCTTACACGTAGCTGATAATATCGCAGGCAAACAAAAAACGATCACGACCCGGCGAGTACGTGCTCACACATTGGTAACCTAGCAACCGTGTAGTAAAGAACAAAAAGTTACATGCCGTGATGTAACCATGGAGATGGTATCGCGGGGTTAAGGATGGCTACGTCACACACGGGATTTCTCACGATGCGATGTCACGTCGAGATAGATGTGGTATCACTGTCTCAAGAGAATAGTATGACTGGCAATATTAATGTTGAGATTTTCTCTCTTTCTTTTTAGAAGAAGATAAGTATACAGGGGGCCTCAATAAGGTTGAGATTTTCTGAAAAACTGCTAGACCGAATTTAATAATTCTTTTACAGTTACATAGTTTTAACTTTTATCTATCAAACAGTGAAATAATTTTTGCAATAGGTCAAGTAGTTTTTGAAAAAATCTCATCCTTAAAAACTCTCCTGTACACCTTTCTTTGTGTTCCACCGTACCAATCTTTTACAATCAAATAATCTCCAATATACACTAGAAAGAGAAAGTGTAAACAATTATTCAAGTAGTTTTTAAGAAATTCTCAAAATTTGTTAACATAAAGTGACGTTCCTGGTTAAAATTAGGGCGGCGTTTTAGACCCAGATTAAGGCCTAGATTCAGAGTCAATTTTGAGTTCCAGCTTAACTCGATGAATCTTAGGCCCGTATTAATAGTCCGAGCTCATACCCGCCCTCAAGAGCGAATTCAGCTGATACACTCTCAAGACGTGATCACCATCTCAAGTATGTCATTTATTAATAAACCAATCTTGAGGGCGTATCACGTGATGTCTTTCTCAAGTCGCGGTTCGCGTGCAATCAGCAAATACGTTCTTAAGTGTGAGTTTGACAGTTCTCTTGAGAACTGAGTTTTGTTTATTAATACGGCGTTACTCACGTGATACCCGATTTCTAAACGCGCACCTAAGTTACGTTTATTAATAGGAAGGCTTGAGGTCGTTCTCAAGATTGACTTTTGAGCTGAGAGTGATTTATTAATACGGGCCTTAGTAATCTGTGTTTATTCCTAATACAAATTACTGTATTGACAGACAGACGGATCCCATATCTCCTCGCGCGGCGCGCTGTACTTGACAACAAGAACGAGTGGGGCATTGTGGAATAACCATTAGAATATTCCAATTTGCCCCACTGAACTGTGAGTGGGGCGTTGGTGGGGCAAAATGGACGGATTTTAATGCGATTCCACTTTGCCCCACCAGTGGGGCGTTTTTGGTAGGGCAAAATGGAATAGGCCGCATCAATCTGTGACCGACGACTGATCTCGAGAACTGATTGTGTGTTATTAATAACTGCGTAATATATATTTAAGTTGTCCATATTTAATCAAATTCATTAAGTCGACACACAGTTTAATAAGATTAATGATTAACTTTACTATCCGTATTAAGGTGAGACTAATATCATTAAACTAATCAGTAAGCTAACATCAGAAATCAACGTGTTGCTAATTAATTATAACTGTAATTTATGTCGCCATAACTACTTTGATTTGAAATTAGTTTTAATTAAAAATAATATAAATTAATAAGTGTTTTGTAATATTTTGTAGTAAGTAACTGCTGGACCAAACTGAGATGGGCTCTGCCAAATTTACTACTACGATAGAGGTGTAAACTCAGCACAGAATTAATATCTTTTAAAAGTGGTAAACTCGGCCCAGGGCTCGATTTTTCTTGCCAGAGTTGACTCCTAAGCCACTATTTTAATTGTAAAGATTAGGGTCTGAATATTATAACAGAGAACACCGGACATTTCTAATAACTACCTACACATAAATAACACAATGGTAGTGGTTTTTAAAATCTAAAGTAAAATAACTGGCCTAAAAAGGCTGCCTCGTAAAATTACAATTACACCACTTTGCAAGGAAAACTTGCCAATGCTGAGGAGAAAAAGTGCGAAAACTATCAGCAACACATCTTATAAAACAATCAATTACAAATTATCTTATTACAAATTATTATATATAAACGGATATCACTGACTTATATTGTTGAAGTCGAAAAGACCGTCGAAAGCGGTCGAAACTCTAATTGCCGACTTCAACAATATAAGTGAGTGATATCCGTTTATATATAATATAGTAATGGCTCACTATAGTTTTGATTCTAAAATATCTTATTATAGGTAACTACTTCGAGTAACCTAAAGTTAAGGAGTATTCGTGTGATATACAATGTCGAAACACGCCTCAGAGAAACGGCCCTACCTGTAATATAATTCCTGATTACAATAAATTACTAATAGTACTCGTAGATAGAGTCATCAATGTATTAAGTGTCATGGAGGAAGCACTCCAATCACAGCGGCAGTTAAGCCACGAGACGTCTATATCGCGTACAGTTGCAATCAGAAAAACATAGATTCTGCTGTGAGGCAGAGGAAACTGCCTTGCATATCCTCTGTACATGTTACAATTCTTTCTGTGTAATCGATTGTACTTGTGATATTTGCGTATTTTTCACTATGTACCTAGGGAAGAAACTAGTCTCCCACGACACAGGGTATCCTAGTGTGGGGACTAGTGAATTTGTAGCTAGAATGTAAGTATCCAACGTACAATTAATAAATTTCATTAATAAATTTCATTTCATGTGAAGCACTCATTCACAGCAGAAGGCGAGCCTAAGGCAGTTGTCCTACCGCCGGCGATGAGCTATCAACTATAAAACGAGTGGGCAAGCAGCGAGTGGCGAGTATAGTTTTGTAGCTCGGCTATAGGCCGCCGGCGAGTAACCATGAGCTATTTTTTAGAAAAGTACAATAGATAGTACATTCCGTGTAAACAAAAAAAACGCAGCGAAATATATAAAAAAAAAAATTAAAAAAAATTTAGTACATAATAAAATACACAGAGGGCCTCGCCAAGTGGCTTTTACTTTCACTAACGCTAGTAGAATAGATAGAAACATCTACTGGGTTGACATTTAAAAAGAAAAAAATAAATGTCAAAGCTGTACATTTTTCTTTCTAGGCTATTACATGTAGGTATAGTACGTACGCGTTAAGAAAATAGTGAAAAAAGAGCACCACGGTTGACAAATTAGATGACTTAGACAAGTGCCATAAGAAGGAAAGTTCAATAAAAACAATTTCACCTTTCCTTCTTATGGCACATTTGTCTAAGTCATCTAATTTGTCAACCGTGGGTAGACGTGCTCTTTTTTCACTATTTTCTTAACGCGTACGTACTATAGTTCATGAGGAGCCTTGTTATGGTTGAGATTTTCTCAAAAACTACTAAAAATTCTTTCACTAATATGTATATAGTTTAGAGTGCAGTCTACATAAAGGTCAAAGAATTTTAAAAATATGGCTTGTAGTTTTGAGAAAATCTCAACCTTAATGATGCTTCGTGTCAATCGTGTATACTTTTATCTGAGTCCGCCTGTACATACTGTATGGGCGTCAGGTTACTAGCGGACCCGCCTACTTGCGTAACTTTTAATTAAAATGTTACAAACATGTCCAGACCATCCATATATCTGACCCTTACCATGAATTCTTATAGCAGGAATACTTCAATAATACTTTGTTATTTCGTACCATGACGTCATCAATAAGCTTACTTTAAGGTCGTCATGGTACGTAATAACAAAGTATTATTGAAGTACACTTTATTTTTCATTGAATGCGAAGTGCTTTGGCACATAGAGATAAAGATAAAACTACTGAACGGCTTAATTTGACAGTTACTGAACCTCCGTTTTTGTGTGATGAAATCCAGCGGTAAGTCACGTTTATCGCTACAAACCTCTATCACTGTTTACTTCCTTAGGATCGTGTTCATACTTAGTCAAAAATGTTAAGTTGGAAAGAGACCGGTTGTTTAAACCGTGGACTAACTTTAAATCACGTTTAACCGCGAATGTATTTAACCAAACAATAAGCCTACTATGGTCTAGTCACAGTATGGAATGATTATGATTCCTCAAAAAACAGAAAACATTCCATTAGGTAAGATTGACGAGACATCTCCATGATAAAAGCATTACAGCATTCCAAATCTTTGGAACGAACTATTAGATAACAGACGGACGTCTCTTAATTTAGAGTTAAATTAAACAGATAAGTTAAGTATAAGTACAGGCAGTTAAATCTATTAACATCACTCCGACACCGAGCGCTGTAACATTCGACTGTCGGCACACAATGTGTGGCCACGAAACCAGCGGGTAAAAAACGCTGCACGCTCCGCTCATGAACTCAAAGTCAAATATCTTTATTACAAGTAAGCACGTTGTGTTCATGTTTGCACGTCAACATATATTTTGAATTTACATTTACACCAATTTGCAAGGAAAAGGTGCCAAAGCTGAGGAGAAAATGTGGCAAAAAGCTCTCGCCCGCTGCTTTGAATTTATTCAATTTTAAATGACTTCCAATATTATGCCAATATGCTAAGATCTTGTTGTAGAGCACATGTCATTTCTGTATTTATTTAGTTTGTGATCTCTATATTTTCATTACCTACCCCATTAGTCATGAACTAGACGAACCCTGAAATAATTGGTTATTCTTTGTGGTGATTTCAGAGTGCGGCACGCTAATTTTTACAGTCGCTAGGCAAGGCGACATGACTAATCACAACTACTGACTAATTTGGCTGGCTCTGGCGTCTTATGTCTCTCCACAATATTGCCTATCGTAACAAGGTTAAGTTATAATAAAGTTCATTCATTGGGATGACCTCCAAGCGTATTGAAGACCTCTTAGTTTATTTTGCATCTGCCTTCTGTGCCCCTTTTTCTGGGTTCGATTTCCGCAGACGGGAACGTGCTTGTATTTGAGGTCTACAATATTTGCAAGTCTGAATGTCATAACATTTTTAATAACCTATAAATCGTGCCTCTTCTGGGCAAAACACCCCCCTCTCGTCCACTGATTTTTGTCCTGAGTCTGCCCCAACCATCCATGTATCTAGTATTGAAAACATTTCTCATAAACCCGCTCGCTCAACGCGGTTTCATAATCCGCCTATTCCGTGGCTCCAACCTACCTGTTCACCATTTATGAGCGCAGGTTGATGGCAATGAATCGCCATCGCCGAGCGCCGCGCGGGTAATGACTCCCATTAACAATATCACATCGCATTATTCCCATTAGATATGTTGGAGACGCCATGCCGTGGCCGCGGCCCCTATGGCGCCGCATAGAGCTATTGGAGAGGAGAGCTCTGCTTCACACACATTAAGGAGTTACTCAATAATGATGTTATCATTGACATTAATAGCCAAATGAGATGCACTTTGCAGCCGAAATGTGAGATATTTGAGGCGTGGACTTTACTTTTCGTTATTTATTAGGTTAAGAGTTTTCAGTGGCCATACCATACTATGAATTTCTTCAATCTAATAATATAATTTATAGTCTTCTATATTCTTAATTCCTTAGGTCACGTTTGCTTTCAATAAATCATATTTTCAGAAATCATGTAGGTACATCATCTTTAGCAAATTGTCAGTTTAGAACCTAAACTGGATCGCTATAAGAGGTGAGTGAGAGTAACCCCTGACCTGCTGTTGTCCGTGCAAGTTTAGTAATGTTCTAGTTTAATAATTGAATTACAGACATCAACTTATGATGAATGCTTAACTCCATTATTGCCACTTCATTCGTATCTCTTTATTATTATAATGTATCTACTGTAAGATCCTCTAAATTATTGTAATGGCTTCCTGTGTCGGCCAGCGGCGGCCGGGCCATAAATATGATAACATTGCCCGCTAACGATCCGACGGCACGAGATATGGTGGACCTGGCCCTGGGTGACCAGGAATGAACCAGGAAACTCAGGAGCTCAGAGAGTCAGCGCAAGCCACTTTACCTTCGTCTTCCAAAAAAAACCAGGGTTGCCTGTATTATTACTAGTTTTATTAACGGACTCGATAGTTTGCCATTTGCCAATTGTAAGTTACCATCTTCTTAGTTCCAGAGGAGTCACCGGAGTCTCGTCGTCACCCTCTGGACGAATGATGTCATCGTCTTCATTTCTTCCACCAGAGGAGTCGCAGAAGCGTATGCGAAGCAGCTATCGTCTTCCTTCTTCCTGATTGCAGCTCAGCAGTCACTTTCACTCCCGGACTCTGTAGTAGGACTTTGGAATCTAGCTGGAAACTTCAGATCTTGCTCATAATTCTTTGATAGCTCCAATATATTGACAGGGTTATCGGTAGCAGCTAAATTTACAGTTTTCTAGCTAAAACAACTACTTGCGACCTTCTTTCTCAGAGCAAATTAACCAATCGAACTAGCTATCAAAACAAATAGCAAAAACAGCAACATACTTGGCTGTCATGTCCAATATAAACTAGGTTTATAACGGTTTTATTTACCTGTATTGCGAAAACCTACCAACCACAGCTAATCTTTTCTTTCCGTATGTCAGTCAATATCCCTATTGTATTACTGACGATAATCTCTACTGTGTCGGTCACACTTATTTATAACCTTGTGATTTCTGGTTCATAAAAGTTTTACACATTATTACGTCTAACGTATGCTTAATGTTAATGTGTATTGCTCTTAATTCGTTGGCCACTGGTAATGGCCCGTTTGGGTGATAGAGCCGTCGAGATTGGGCCCAGACGTGAACTCGGGACCGGGAGTAGGTATGCTAGTGATGGCACCCTCTCGGCGGTATTGGCTTCCGGGTTTTGGTTTTGTCTGAGAATCGGTAGGTGTTGTATTGCTAACAAGTTACTTTAGATTGGTAATATAAAAGATAAAATTATGCATCATGATGCATTACGTAATAAGTATAATAAAGGACAAATCAATAGGTAACTCATTTTTGCAGTAAATTATGTTTTGTAATTTTGCATTCCTGTAACAAATCTTCATTACTCAAACAAAGTATAGATTATTACAGCTTACTTTTCAAGGTTTCAGTTATTTTATTTATCCACCGGTTTTTATGTAACACTTTTTTTCTTTATATTTTTGCAGTAACTGGAGTTTTTAAATAGTTTTGTTTATTCAAAGTCAAAAAGTCAATTTTTTTTATTGCAAGTAAGCACGTTGTGTACATTTTTGCACGTCAAAATATTTTTAAAATTTACATTTACACCACTTTGCAAGGAAAAGGTGCCAACGGTGAGGAGTATTAAACCCATTGCTTAGTTTCAATGATAATTATTTAAAGTTACTCATTAGTACTCAGAATAATCTTCAAGGATGACCTTCGCAAGGTGGCTGGCAGAGAGAGACTGATTGCAAAAGGCCGAGAGTTGGGTTGAGTGGCGTGCTTGGGTAGAGGCCTACGTCCAGCAGTGGACTGATACGGGCTGATGATAATAAGCTTCAGTTTCTTGTTACTGACACATTGTACCCGTTGATTATGGAAACCATGGACCGATTAACACTACACTACTCTGTGCCGAAGTTTGGTTTTGGTCTTAGGTTCAAATTCCTAAATTCTTTTTACGTTCCCCACACTAGTTGTCGGGCCGAGGCCATGTCAGGCCATAACCCATAATCGCTTATCATATCTGCCCTTACGAAATGCGATAAAACTAATTAGTCGGTTAATTGATCCGTGGGAAATGTGGCCAATAAAACGGAATAACTCGTTATGTTGTTGGCCTGGCTCCCCGCGGCGGCGGCTACTACATTGGGAAGAGGATAGCAAAGGAGATGATGGGTTTTAAAGAAATGCCGTTAGATAAAATCTACTATAAATAGGGAAATAAGAGAAATTACGTGTTGTCACGATAAATATAATAAAGTCAATAATTCAAAAGTATTCCAAAAATAAACCTAAGTATAAAACTGCCAGGGTGTGCCTATTAAATAACCATGAAGTTTCTACAAAATCAAGTATTTTTCAATGCTCTGCCTGGATGACATGTTATTGGATTATGCTGAAACCCGAGGCTCGACTTCATTTACAGATAAGACGCAGATAAGGCGTAATTCTTTGAAAATAATAGTAACACCAAAATGCCCATGCCGGATTCTGCCCCACCATCAACCGCATTTGGATTGGGTACAAGATAACGAATAAATGTAAAAAAATATCCGTTTATTATTAAAATTATTGGTTTAAAATAAGGTTTTGTACAATTTGCGATTCGAAAAAAAACAGCTTAATTAAGAATTCAGAAAATAGTAAGAAATCGAAGCGATTTATTTATTGTTTTTGTTATTCTTCTATAGGAGTTGCGAGAGTAGTAGAAAATGATACTGATTATGATTATGCAATATGAAACCTGTAATAAGTCCCCAGTAGGTGGGGCAAAGCTTCATTGAAATGTGGCAATGTCCTTTGGATTGGGCATCATTGAACACAATTACAATTCGTCCTATTCGTAATTCATCACAATTTACAACCTAATTTTACTGACCTATAATGATACTAAGTTGACAAAGGCAACTAGCATGGTGTAGACGTTTAGACCTATTGTTTCAGAGATAAGCCTGACACATACACCGACGGCATGCGCGGCCTGCTACTTTTTGGTCGTGATCTGCGGCCTAGTCTCAACTGGCCTGTGTATGTCAGGCCTAATGTTGGAGATTTTCAGGCCTATAGTTTCAGAGATAATTTGGTACGCGACCTTAGCGTGACCTCGTTCTTACAACTGTCAAAATTCATACATTTTAACAGGCGGCTAGCTTATGCTCTTGTGGTCTGAATCTCGGCCCGATGTGTGTGAGTTATTTATTTATTCAATTATAACTGATTGGTTTACAGATGTCACCAAAGCGCCGAGTCAGTGGATACAATAATAGTTGCCACCAGAAACTTAGGATAAACCTTTTAATTTTTTATCATTAAAACTGTATAAAGCAAAATAATGTTCCTGTGAGGAAAAGAAAATGCTTATTAATTAGATAAAACGGGAATTACCGTGTTAAACATTTATCTAATTAATATGTATACAAACCGTGAAAGTTTAAAAAGAAAATGTTCATTCTTCAAAATTCTTTATCAAGCATTTCTTCCCTTTTGAAAATAAATGTTTTTTTTTTGTTATTTTGACCCAAGTTGATTATTTAACGATAGCCCCCGAGGCCCCAACTTTTAACATAGGTAGTCCATTACAAAAATAAGTTAATTACACGCTAATATAGTTTAGAGGTTTCTTCATTAGAACAAATGGTCACCACCTTGGTTTTACTACCAATTAAATATTTAACGGCCTGTCAACTCGGTATTTTATTATTTTCGGTTGTTTTTGAGACACTTAAAACGTCCTCTATAATTATTATATCTAATGGACATACACAAAAAACCTTTATTGTAAACTATGGGTAGAGTCCAAAACAGAGAAAAATAATTTAGATAGGTATTTATTAAGATAGTCATTTTCACAAAAACGCCTGGATTGTTTGCAAAAAATCGTTGACTAGTATAATTTAAAGATAAAGTGTACAGTCGACAGCAGATCAATGGTAACACTTGCAGTACGATTTCAAGTCTTACGACGCAAATAATAAGAACTGTCAAAAGTAAAAACTGTTACCATTGATCTGCTGTCGACTGTACCTACACTACACTATGTAATTGTTAAAGAACTTCACAAATAGGTGTCACGGGAATTTAGAATATAGTAATTTAGAATAGATTAGAAATAATAGAGTAGGTAGTTTTAAAAATAGTGCTCAGGGTCGTGGGTACTAGGTCGGTCTAGGTCTTTAGCCTAGGTTGTAGAATGGGTAGGACTGGCCCGCTCTGTGCTGAGGGTCTGCAGGGCGAGACACCGTAGACTTGAAGAAGACAGGAACTCGGTAGATCTGTAGCTGGTGTTATATCTTTTACTGGATCAGGATCTGGAGTGTTCCAGTGGTAGAACTGGATCTGCAGCTGGAACCCCTAGAGGGGATACACAGCACTTGTAATCATATTGAAATAGTTTTAGATTAGGTAGAAATTAAATAGGTATTTAAGATAGATTAGATATTTAAGTAAAATATAATAGTAAATAGAATCAGTAATTAATTTTATTGTTAAACTAGCTTATAAATCTAAAATTAACGCAACGTTACATAGGTCCTGTATTTTCTGACAAAATCTTAACGTTTATGAAGCTCCGAATACTTCTGTCTGAGTTACACTGTATTAGCAACTTACTAGCATTATAATAGAGTAATAAAATTTTTGCGTAAGTTATTTAAAAGTTGTCGAAAAATACTATTTTTGTCGATTTTCAAAGGCTTGTCCTACTTCCCACATTATGTTCAAAATCTGCAAAGCCTTTGGGAAGCCTCAAGTTGATAACAATTTGATAATCAAACTGGAGTATGGTTATCAATTCCGGGCACAAATTGTCGCTCTCCATCGTCTCTACAGCCGTCTCTACACAGACGTATTGAAACCCGTCGACGTGACTTGTACGTAACTTCGTGTTCTCTACTCGTATACACCGTTTGCCTGTCTTGATACTTGCAATTCTAGAATGTGGTATGCTAATTATAAGGGGCTGCCAGCTGTCAAACTCAAGCGCGAGATAGAAGGTGTACCGCAGCGGCGGAGTGAAGAGTACGGCACAGTGACTCCATAATTGTATTTTTTTATTAATTTTGGATGAATTTTGGCAGGGAAATAAAAATACGCCAACAAAAATCTGATTTTTTATAAACAAGCTCTCGTATTTATAATACACTACATTTTGATATATATTTTGTATGAATAACTATTTTGGTTTAGACATGATTTTCATTTTAAAAGACATGGAAGGGGTATGTTTGCGATTTTTTCCATCGAGCGAAGTTTGTCTAATCGTGTATCGGTATTCATCAGTCCCTAAATAGACACCCCAAGATTGCTATATACTTTTTTCAGACCTTTAATTTGAGTAGTTAGTGCCGTAGCCTTCGTAGAAAGACTGTAAATCCGTGCAGCGTAAAGCCTTAATCTATCGCGTTCCTTCTTCATCCAGAGGAGACACAGGAGCGTCCTCAACTTTGGACGAAGCAGCTAAGCAGTCACGCTCACGCCCAAGTCCCAAGCTCTCCTGTGGTGGGTTCCTGAATCTAGCTCGAATTTGCACATAATTATCTAGAACTCCAACATATTAATATTCGAGAATATTTTCTGATGAATTTAACGTGATATTAAACACAAAACAACCACTAAGTATATATACAATAAAATCAAAATAGTCGAGTAATTTTGCAATCGTAACGGTTGGTTGACGACTCGTGGGATGCAGGCGTCATACATCTGTCAAACACCTGGACTTTGACAGGTGTATGACAGCTCAGCGGTGTCACACTTTACTCCATAATTATGAGCTCTCCTGGACATTTTTTAAAATATCAAGATCGTTCAAACAACACACAACTTCTGAGAGCACGTTTTCAAATTCCGAACTTCCAATTCAGAACTCGTGTTGCCGTGGTTGCCATGACGACCAGATAAAGCCATCCGTTAGTACTTCGACAATATACAGTACACTGTCTTAGCGTACTCTATTGCCTCGCTGTAAAGTTTATTTCGGGGTGTTTCGTTCGAGAATATAAGTTGGTAATTTAAAGTAAGACAAGTTGTCTTTGCAGACTTCTGCAACTCTGTATTGTTAAGTCATAGGATTTATTTTGCCGTGTTTTATAGTAAAGTTAAAGTTGATTGCTGGCAATTTTCTTTTGCCGTCCATTTATTCTTAGTGATTAAATGTTACGGTTTAGTTTAATTTGCGCGATTGGTATAATAACGTTTGGAATAGTGATGTAAGATGAAACAAAAGTTTGTAATTAATTTTTGCTTCCGTAATTAGTACTGGGAACGTTTAATATAGAAAATATTCATGGTTTAACGGAAAGCCGAAGGCAGCTTGTTGCTGAACAACTAAAGTTTTACGACTTTTCGATCTTTGAGATATTTTTTGGCGACTTTTCATACATTTTGGTTTTAATGAGGTAAATATTTATTAATTTATTTTTATTCGAAAAGTCGAAGTTTAGTTAAAAATCGAAATTTTATCCTTACATAGTAATTTCACACGCTAGCGACTGCGTAAATATCATTGCTATGAGGTTTGACATTGGTGAGATTTTTGTTTGCTTTCATTTTGCAGTATTTACGTAGCCATAGAATTTTCTCAGCAACACACAAAACTAGATTTAACTTCAAGCGATTGACGAGTCTCTATGCAAACGTCATATAGCTCTACCATACTCTACATCTCAAAAATATGTTACAAAAATTAATTAATTCCCACGTCAATAATTGAGGCGAGCGATTTAGATAAAATACCCCATTACATGGTAGTTTATGCCATACTCTACGGCTGTGATAGAGCGGCGTAGAGTAGCGTTTCTTGTTTATTTATGGTTTTGATTCAGTTGGCGGCGTGTTAATGGCCGCTAATGGATGTACTTTGCATATTCAATCACGTGTCGCGGCCAGATTGGGAATAATATCGCGATATTCATTATACCGACATATTCATTTAACATCCGGAACAATTCAATGTAATTATTCGACTTATCTATCATCCTTCTCTTTTCGGATAATCGCTATTCAAATTCAACAAGTTCAAAGTCGCTCAGCGAGCTATGGAAAGAGCTATGCTTGGCATTTCTCTGTTAGATAGAATAAGAAACGAGTATATCCGCCAGAAGCTACGTCATATCTTATCGTCTTCAATACCACAATGCCTAAAAACTAAGGTCTTCAACCAGTGCGTCCTGCCAGTGATGACCTACGGAGCCGAAACGTGGACATTGACAGTGGGACTGGCACACAAGTTCAAGGTCGCTCAGCGAGCTATGGAAAGAGCTATGCTTGGCATTGCTCTGTTAGATAGAATAAGAAACGAGTATATCCGCCAGAAGACAAAAGTGGTTGACATTGTTCATAGAATCAGTAAACTGAAGTGTCAGTGGGCTGGTCACATCTGTCGTAGAACCGATAACCGATGGGGGAGACGAGTTCGCGAGTGGAGGCCACGAACGGGTACACGTAGTGCGGGACGCCTCCCGACCAGATGGAGGGATGACCTTCGCAAGATGGCTGGCAGGGACTGGAGGCAGAGGACCGAGAGTAGGGTTGAGTGGCGCGCTTTGGGAGAGGCCTGCGTCCAGAAGTGGACTGATACGAGCTGATGATGATGCTATTCAAATTCAAATTGTTCGTTGGTTGACTCGATTGGCAGGGCCCAGGTTCCAAACCCGGTTCTGACGACTTTTTCTCTCCATTTAATATTTCAATCTTTGCTTCGCATAGCTCACATCTAAGAAATTAAAATCGTATGATTGATTATAATAAGCAAATATCTACACGTCGGGCGTTATAATTAGAGAGTAGAGCCGGCCATAGCGCTACATCCAATACATATAATTGGCTATTTGTATGGCCGCCATTAATTCATAATCGTGTACGCGATTATTTTAGATTAGTTCTCACCGTATGTGTGTAATTAGTTATTTAATTAATTATACGCTGTGGAATTGAATTCGCCTTAAAAATTCGGACCCATTTTGGGTTTCAAGAACATTGGGAGGTTTTCCTTTACCGTTTTGAGAGCATTCGGTAAAGTCAAATGTTTTATTGCAATCATGTTGTTAATTCTGTGTTACATACAAGGCCATTGTCAGGGCATTGCAACATAATATTATTGTGTTCCAGTATCAACTTACACATTAAAAACTTATATAGATACTAAACTATTTCAAAGTCAGCATGTTGTCGTCAATTTTCATACGGAAATAGAAGAAACACTTTTTGATAACCTAACCGGAGAATCTATGTCCTAACCACAACAACGACTCCATATAAACGTTTATTATGGTCCGTAATAAAATACATTATTTGTTGACCGTACCTACCCTCATGTCGTCAGTCAGAGTGACGTCACGGCTGCAAACGGTGTACATGCAAAAGGCGGTCCTGCTCCGTCCTCCGCGGAGGTAGTAATCGAGCAGATGGGGCGGGGGAGGGGCCGCTATCACAGAACTTGTCTACTCACGCAAATCTTATTGTATTGCTCTTAGGCTGTTTGCTAAGAACATAGTTTAACGTCACCTCTCTTTGTCACTTTCACACTTCGTTAGAAACCTCTAGCCTCAGTAGTTCGGTGATTGTGTCCGGGGCCGAACTACTGAGATCCTCATAGTCTCAACGGTTCGGTTGTACACGTGCACCGAACTACTGGGACCCTCATAGTCTCAACGGTTCGGTTGTATACGTGCACCGAACTACTGAGACCCTCATAGTCTCAACGGTTCGGTTGTACACGTGCACCGAACTACTGAGATCCTCATAGTCTCAACGGTTCGGTTGTACACGTGCACCGAACTACTGAGACGCTCATAGTCTCAACGGTTCGGTTGTACACGTGCACCGAACTACTGGGACCCTCATAGTCTCAACGGTTCGGTTGTACACGTGCACCGAACTACTGGGACCCTCATAGTCTCAACGGTTCGGTTGTACACGTACACCAAACTACTGAGACCCTCGTAGTCTCAACGGTTCGGTTGTACACGTGCACCGAACTACTGAGACCCTCATAGTCTCAACGGTTCGGTTGTACACGTGCACCGAACTACTGAGACCCTCATAGTCTCAACGGTTCGGTTGTACACGTGTACCGAACTACTGAGACCCTCATAGTCTCAACGGTTCGGTTGTACACGTGCACCGAACTACTGAGATCCTCATAGTCTCAACGGTTCGGTTGTACATGTGCACCGAACTTCTGAGACCTTCATAGTCTCAACGGTTCGGTTGTACACGTGCACCGAACTACTGAGACCCTCATAGTATCAACGGTTCGGTTGTACATGTGCACCGAACTACTGGGACCCTCATAGTCTCAACGGTTCGGTTGTACATGTGCACCGACCTACTGAGACTATTCATATTTCACCAGTTCGGCTAGAGGCCGTGACTTAAACCGTAGAATAACTGTTATTACGCGTTTGTGAGTAAGCGAGTTTGCAAGTATCGATTTAATGGAAAACCTAGATATACACCCAAGATTGCTATTGATTTTTTCACGTGTTTAATATCAGCAGATTACGGAACTTTTGTTCGACAAATCGTTGCCCGACATAGCTTTTGACCGACACTACAGTTGATCGAAACGATAATAATACAGTAACCTTGAATAACAATACAAATGTAGTAATTAGGAAACAAAAAAAAACCGACTGCCAAAAATGTAAGCCGCTTTGATTAAATTTTTATAGCCTACAATCCAGACGAATCTAACGACACCTCATATGTTACAATCCGTTAAGCCGTTTAGGCTGCAGCGCGGGACAAAGAATTACACATACATACATACACTCGGAAAACATAACCCTCCTTCTTGAGCAGTCGGGTAAAAAGATTTTTTTTTCTGTTTTAGAGGGAAACTGCTTTGAAGATTATTGCCGAGTCTAGATTCGTGTGATTCCACAGACTGAAGGCTGTACTGGCGCTAAGTGTACCGCAAACTGATAGCAAGCGATAAGTTAGCAGTGTTTATTGAAAACGTGGACAGCGCCGGGGGACGCGTGATGTATGGCTGCTGTAGCTAAGGGGACAGAACTGACACTTTGCGTAGTTACTGGACACGCGGACATTTTTTTTAGTTTTAGGGCTCGACTGTCTGTCATTTGCCAATTTCATGTTACAGAGTATTTCATATCTTAAGGGGCTACTAGCTGTCAAACTCAAGCGCGAGACAGAAGATGTCCCGCAGCGGCGGAGTGAAGAGCACGGCACAGTGACTCCATATTTGTATTTTTTATTAATTTTGGTTGAATTTTGGCAGGGAAATATAAAGTTTGTTTGTCCAATCGTGTATCGGTATTCATTAGTCTCTAAATAGACATCCCAAGATTTCTATATATTTTTTTCAGACGTTTAATTTTAGTAGTTAGTGCCGTAGCCTTCATAAAAAAACTGAAAATCCACGCACACCCAGCCCTGATCTATCATCTTCTTACTTCCTCCAGAATAGTGGGCGAATCATTTCTACAATAGTATGGAGACCCATACGTTTGTATATTCATACTGTATTTTATTAGGTAGGTAATGTATACGAACGACAGCACATCAATGGTAACATTTGCAGTACGATTTCAACCCTTACAACAGGGTAATAAGAACGATCCAAAGTGTTACTCTTGATGTTCTTTGAGTATAACGTCGGTTGAGTTGAATCGTCTCTTTGGGTTGATAGAGCATCACTGTCTGTTATATCAGCTCTTTTGAAAGCCAGTATTGAGGTTGCTTTCATTCATGACATTCCCATTCACAACTCAAGACTTCTTTACAATATTTCAAATGATTAATAGATGTGACATCTCTTTATGAAGCTCCTTTTCTAGCGATTTTACAGCTATTTTTATATTTATCTAACTCATCACCAACTTACAGCAAAGGTTGTTTGGGCTCTTGGAATGGTGTCATTATGTGTCAAGGTTTTAAAATATTTTTAGTTATTAGGCTTTTACTGAGAGCTTATTAGCGCAGTGGTTGTGTAATGGACACCTGCGGGTGTACTGGCGGCTTGCAGCTCAGTAAATAAACACAAGAAATCCTTTATAAATATATATATGAGCACTATTAAGACGTAAATCGATATCAATACAAGGAAGGAACAAAATAACCCATTTTTGCACATCAAAAGTGACAAGTACTTACTTAAACAGAAAATATAAGCATTCTAAGGAGAATCCACAACACTTGGATTGGTTGGGTTACTGGACTTACGATATGGAGATCGCAGGTTCGATCCCCGTCCAGATCAAATATGACCAATGAGGTTATCCTCGCTTTTTTTTTCGAATAAAAAATCTTTACATATTTATCGAATGCTCTCAAAACGGTGAAGGATAAAATCCTGCATGGTGTAGTATTTTTTAAAGCCAGGTTGAGTGGCGCGCTTTGGGAGAGCCCTGCGTCCAGCAGTGTACTGATACGGGCTGATGATGATGATGAGTGCTGTGTCTAAAACGCAAAATGCCAAAGTAGCAAAATGCCTAAAATCAATAAGTACTTACCTAAATAGTTTTGTGTAACTTTCCAAAAGTCTTATTTATAGAAGTGACTGCAACAGCTCCATTTTGAAATGCCACCGCTCCTGTCACACGCAGAATGGATGGATTGCTTTAAAAGAGGGAAGTTAATGTTTTACGGAGTGCCAATAGGCGCGGCCAGAGGGGTCCGGGTTCGACGGCCGAATGGGACAAATGTGTATTGTCTGGGTGTAGTTTTTTAAAATCTGTCTAATGTTTCTCATTTTGCCAGTTCATTTCTAACTATAATATAAATCATCATTATCATCAGCCCGTATCAGTCCACTGCTGGACGCAGGCCTCTCCTAAAGCACGCCACTCAACCCGACCCTCGGCCCTCTGCATCCAGTCACTGTCAGTCACCTTGCTAAGGACACCCTTCCATAATGTAAATATGTTACCTGAAAGTCACCACCAGGCCAAACCAACTGTCAGAGTTATTCAGACCGCCCGTAGACATGGCCTGACTTAAGGGCCGGCGTATAACGCTACGGCGCGGCGCCGTGCCGTCGCATGGCTTGGCGTGTCACGGCATCTGCCGGCACCGTCTACCAGCGCACGATGTCGGCCGGCGCCGGTCACAGGCGGACGGCGTCGTGCCGGCGGACGGCGCCGTCTATAGGCGCGGTACACGGGCGGAAGTCCGTCGTCTCTGCCTCGCCACATAATACAACCAAATAATAAGAGGGGGGACCTTTAAGAAGGGGGTTCCTCCCTCCCCCAGGAACCATCTTGACATGAAAACAAAAAGAAAATGGCGTCTCCAGATGACGCGAGCACGTGACTGCGCTACAAATAGCGAATACCCCATCTCAATATTGGACGAGTTTAGATAAAGACCTCCGGTTAGAGGCGGTTATAGCCAGTTATAGCCGGTTATGGCCGGATTAAGATCCGATCGGAACGGTTTAAAGTTCGGGATAAATCGGCAGGAGGGATTGGAGCATGAGCGGAATAGAAATATCTTTGTTAGGAAATCTGGGGAATTACCTAGCTCCGGTTGTGTAGAGAGAGCATTGATCTCAAAAACAATTTTAAAAACGTCCAAATAAGGGTCCATTTTAACGTCCGAATAATGTCCAATAAAGCAAATGAGGGTTCATCCGTTTGGTCCTTCTTTGCACTCGGACATTTTTAGAAGGCAGACTGTGTATCTAGTTGTTTGTAGGAGATCAATGAGAGAAAGAAAGACTTCTAATGATGAAGTTACTTTTAGATTTCAAAATACTACTCGTAGTTGTGTTGTGAAGCCTTGAATCTTCTGTAAAAATCTTGGCGTCTATTACTATTTTATGTTTAACCATGCACGAGTCCAGTCTCTAGTCTCCAGTTGGTGAAAAACTTATGAGCAAATTATGTAAAGATGAAATAAATGAAATCTAAATCTAAACTAAAATTTTCCATCAGTTAAGAAGCAAAATGAAACTAGAAAATATGATATAAACGTACTAAAAATGAAGTAAAGTTGCCTAGTGGCCCAAGGACTATTGACTACTGAAATAAAATATACCTAATCAAAAAATTAACCGACAATAATTAACACCATTTAAGTAAGTACTTACATACAACATTCAAAATATATCGACGAGGGAGAGTGACCATTAGTGTGAATCTATCAGTATAATATCAGAGTAGTTAAACTTGTCCTAATATAAATAAGAAAAACTGAAAGACGGTGTTGAATTTTTCCAAATATTGTTGTGCGAATTGTCCAAGTATCTGGTCCAATGTCCACCAAGTCTCCAGTCCAATGTCGACGATACCCTATTTTCAATGCCTATACGGACAAATCACTTTTGGCTAACATATCTATACCAAATGACATTGCAAAACAAAGCCAAATGTTTTACGAAACGGCCGAAAGTATCGAAATCCTTTTATCCAAATCCACCCACTTGCAGTGTTTATATCTCCATCGGGCAAACCGCCGCCGTCACAGACCACTTACCCCATATACCTGTAACACGAGGGCGCCCGTGTCTGCCCGCACATGAGCGCAACATTGCCTAGCGACACGTGGCACCTAGAGATATTATCGACATGGACGCAGCTCTTTAATACGGCACTCCGGCGGAATGTTTCGCTTCACATACGCTGTCATCGAAATGACATTGCCACATTTCAATGGAGCTTTGCCCCACCTTTGATCACCTACGTGACCATTGAAGCTCATATATCATTTTGTTGGGGACTTATTACAGGTTTCATATTGCATAATCATAATCAGTAGGAGTTGCGAGAGTAGTAGAAAATGATAACGAAGACAATGAATAATTCGCTTCGATTTATTACTATTTTCTGAATTCTTAATTAAGCTGTTTTTTCGACTCGCATGTTGTACAAAACTTTATTTTAAAGCAATAATTTTAATAAAAATCGGAGGTATTTTTACATTTATTCGTTATCTTGTTCATCATGCGATTGATGGTGGGACCAAATCTGGCATTGTCATTTGTACCGGTTTCATGTCTATTGGGTAAGTGGTCTATGGCCGCCGCCTTATGCGGGGCGAATGGCGCTTTTATTGTCTTCCGCGGGTTTGATGGCTTCGGATTCAAATCACGTCGGAAACCCTGAAACAATCGAGGGACTTATCTCCTTTTAAAATGACACAGCTACGGAAGCAGCCAAGATTTGGAAAAAAAAGACATCATTCACACAATTGACATGAGTCATCTATTCTGTAATACGCCTTCTTAAAAATTTCCTCTCTGTCAACGTCGTGACACTTTCTGGCAGCTTGGCGAATACAGTGCCCCATGAAGGATGTACTAACCTTCTTCTTCTCAACGTTCCTCTTCTCATCGAAGGTTGGACAACATCATGGCAATTTTCACCCTCTGTCCGGCTGCCCGGAACAAGGAGCCGGTGCTGCAGCCGAACCAATCACGTAAATTCTTCAGCCAAGAGTGTCTTCTCCTGCCAACGCTCCTCTTTCCACAAATTTTGCCCTGGATGATTAATTGCAGCAGGTTATATCGGGGGTTCCGCATAATATGACCGAAATATTGGAGCTTCCGTCGCTTGACCTCCTTTCAAAGTTCCAACTTTTTATCCATACTAACCTTACGTAGTCTGAATCCAGGATTGTATGAATGCTTCATCATAATCTTTGATCAGCATATCTGCTAATGCCAACTAGACGTGCTTGGATCCTGGTTCCATCTGGTATCTTTCAATATCTAAATAACGAAGATCATGACTCGTTATTAGAAGACTCTCCAATTACATGAAAAACGCGAAATAAAAGAAGAAGTACCTGTTATTCAAGTCTTCTCTATATTTACAAAGACATGAATTTGTAAGTGATCTCCAACAAGCTATCATTTACGGTTGTAAAGTCGCAATAACATTTACAACCAGACGATTTATTACGTAGATCAAATAATATCAATGGCAAATTTTATTGGGCAATTACAGTTATTAAACACACTCAGTACTAAAAAATAATAATTAATAGCTACTAATCGCAATATAATCCCCCGATATAACCTGCTGCAATTAATCATCCAGGGCAAAATTTATGGAAAGAGGAGCGTTGGCAGGAGAAGACACTCTTGGCTGAAGAATTTACGTGATTGGTTCGGCTGCAGCACCGGCTCCTTGTGCCGGGCAGCCGGACAGAGGGGGAAAATTGCCATGATATTGTCCAACCTTCGATGAGAAGAGGAACGTTGAGAAGAAGAAGACTAATCGCAAAAGAATCAGCGTTTAAGGAATATTTCGAAAAGTTAACACTTTTACTAGCTAGCTTTTGCTAGCGCCAAATAACAACGAACGACTGTAAAGAAGAGAGGACTGAACTTGGTACAAAGGGGATCCTATTAGAATCGTCGAAAATCTCAACATAATTTCTGGTTAGTGCGCGATGTCCAAAAGTCATGATTTTTTAAACATCAAACTAAATAGTACCCGAGGTTTAATTATAGGAAATGATTATTATAGGAGTTTAAAGGAACTGGCAAACAAGCAAAGAAAAAGAACAACATAAGAACCAATTTTCAATTAAAGATACTTTAATAAAATTGCAGCTCCTTTAAGCACAGGAAGCACACATTTATTTAATTGTAACTTTAATTAAATCAAAGCTCTCAGAAAGTGGCATCCTAGCTATTTTCAATTTCTTTAACGAAGTTTTAATACGGTTAGCACAGCACGCAATGAAGATTGCAGATGATAAACGTAAAGCATTTACCAGGACCAGCAGCGATTGACCCTTGCAATGCAGTAAACCTTCCCCTCAATGACCTGACAGGCTCCCAAGCCAAGAGGCGGGGAAGGGTTTTAAAAACCTGTCGTATATCAAGGCTTATGGCTCTGCACAAACATTTAAATTGAATTATTAATTGCCCGACAGCTACAGACAAATGCTGGACATAAAACTTACCTTGATGGGATGCGAGATACAGGAGCAAGGATAATTTTAAGAGATACTTTATATTAAAAATATTACTACATATAAAAGAAGATATTAGATAAAATAAAAAACACAGTGTCAGAAATGTTATAACGATAGATACCTTACATACGCTGTCATCGAAATGACAATGCCAGATTCTGCCCTACCATCAACCGCAAGTTGTACAAGATAACGAATAAATGTAAAAATATCTCCATTTTTTATTAAAATTATTGGTTTAAAATAAAGTTTTGTACAAGTTGCGATTCGAAAAAAAACAGCTTAATTAAGAATTCAGAAAATAGTAAGAAATCGAAGCGAATTATTCATTGTTTTTGTTATTCTTCTATAGGAGTTGCGAGAGTAGTAGAAAATGATACTGATTATGATTATGCAATATGAAACCTGTAATAAGTCCCCAACAAAATGATAGGTACAGCTTAAATGGTCATGTAGTTTTGTAGGTGGGGAAAGCTCCATTGAAATGTGGCAATGTCTTTTAACAGAAATACTTATAAAACCCGACACAGTAATTTCGGCTTCCGCTGTTCAATGTTAAGTGATCGTAAAAGCTTTGCCTTGGTAGTTGTTGGAAATGTTTGCCCACGGTTTTTGAATTCCTTTGATATTTGCCCTAATTAAGTTTTGTTTTGTCGATCTGATCGGCTACAACATAACTTTACTTTGATTAAATTGATATGTTATTATCTACTAGTAAACTTAGGCCCGTATTGATAAATCACTCTCAGCTCAAAAGTCAATCTTGAGAACGACCTCAAGATGGCGTTCCAATTAATAAACGTAACTTAGGTGCGCGTTTAGGAATCGGGTATCACGTGAGTAACGCCGTATTAATAAACAAAACTCAGTTCTCAAGAGAACTATCAAACTCACACTTGACAACGTATTTGCTGATTGCAGGCGAACCGCGACTTGAGAAAGACGTCATGTGATACGCCCTCAAGATTGGTTTATTAATAAATGACATTCTTGAGATGGTTATCATGTCTTGAGAGTGTATCAGCTGAATTCGCTCTTGACTTGGGTTTGAGCTCAGACTATTAATACTGGCCTTAGTACCACGACTCGTTAAAGCGAGTGAGAGAAAATATCATGGGAAATAAATTCAAACGAACATATTAAACTAGCACTCGCAGAAAGCAAAGTGTAAGATCAGCGACAGTTTCAGTCAAGCCAACAAGTCCCGTTGATATACATGGGCACATGGCGATGTAGGTCGAACCGGTCCCTTCGCCCGCTAATTGACGTTCGACAGATACAGCACAATACCGCAGTAACAACCTATCAACCGACCCAACAACAAGCCAATAACAACCCAAGAATGATACGACTAAATTCAATTTGCAACACTCGCAAAGCTATGCAAAAATTGACTGAGGCATTCGACTCGCTGCACCATAAAAGAAAGCTGTGCAAACTTCAAATAAAAAGCTAAAGGATATTGATCTGTTGCAGAGTTGAAATAAAACTCACTTTATTGAGTGATAGCTCAGTGCTTGTCACGTTTTATATCATTTGTAAACTGGAATGTTTTGGGGTCGCACAAGGACGTATGTTGGGCCCCATTAGTTATTTACTTTACATCTTAATTTCTTCGACACAGAGATTGATTTAAAGTTATGTAAGGTCGGCGCTTACGATGTTTTGTCTTGAGCAGATATTTGCTGGAAGCCGGTATGCCCGGTGCCGGCGGAGAACCTGTCTTTGACTGAGGAGTGCACTTCAAGTCTGCTTCGTAAAATTCATGTCTGGGACGCATGCTACCTCTGATGTCTCACGTTTATTTTAATTTATTTTTCTCTAAAGTAGTAATCATTGTCACAACGTCTTCGATTTTACATAACTACAACATTACAGTGCTATGATGGTTATCATCGTTTATACTCAGTAATATTAAGTATTTCAAAATATCGGCAAATTATCACGATAATCAATTTACTTGGTTAATTAATAATTAATGAGTGGATAGGTAGTAGATTACCTGTACAGATTTAGTGAGAGATATTTTAGCTTTAGCATATGTTGAATTGATCATAAAATCAAAGGGAAAATGGGCCAATATTAATAGGAAATCGGCCGAAAATAAAGTTGCTGACAAAAACGTTGTGACATACTATCCACACAATACACATTAGGTCTCATTAGAATTCACGTCACCACAACAATAACACTTGCCGCATAATTACGAAATATTCAATAAGCCGTCCAAAGTATATGTCCCGAGCACGAGGCGACAAATCGGTCTGCGCTCATTACCCGAACAACCTGACATTACGCGTATTTACTGACCGTGTTTACGCTGCCCGAGGTGCGGCTGACTGAGCCATGGGCGCATGGAAATTGAATGATTGATGATTGTTGACAGGTGTTAGCTCGGGGAAACGTTTGTGTTGAGATAGTGATCGCCTTTTGATGAGTTTCTTTTTACTTGTACTTACCATCTCAGAGACCCTAAGGCCCGTATTAATAAATCACTCTCAGCTCAAACGTCAATCTTGAGAACGACCTCAAGATGGCGTTCCTATTAATAAACGTAACTTAGGTACGCGTTTAGGAATCGGGTATCACGTGAGTAACGCCGTATAATAAACAAAACTCAGTTCTCAAAAGAACTGTCAAACTCACACTTGAGAACGCATTTGCTGATTGCAGGCGAACCGCGACTTGAGAAAGACGTCACGTGATACGACCTCAAGATTGGTTTATTAATAAATGACATACTTAAGATAGTGATCACGTCTTGAGAGTGTATCAGCTGAATTCGCTCTTGAGGGCGGGTTTGAGCTTAGACTATTAATACGGGCCTAAGTGATCCATGATCTCTGATATCAATAACCGTATTCGTCTCCCTTCTCTTTTCTTTAACAAGCAACGTAAGTTGAGCGTTGATAACTTTTACAAGTTCTTCAACACTTCTGTCAATCCCAACAATATTTGTATTACTTTGTAGGTCTGATCTTATCAAATGCTGCTATTCTGTAAAAACAAACATCCTTTCTTTCTTGCAAGTTACTCATTGCATTGATAGCCATTTTTGAAACATTGAACATAATGTTGTGCGAATAGCACCACTGTTTTTCCTTAACAAAGAAAAGTGGTACCATCAATTCGCCCTCCATCACCAAAGGTTTGTATGCATTCTATCAGATCGTAGCAATTTACGGCAGAGTTAAGAGCCCTGTATGAAAATATCTAAACAACGTCCTAAATTAATTTCCCAAAACATACCGAGCTGGAACACAAACTGTCCCACGCGGCCACTTAATGCCATTATAATTCACCGCACATAGTCCACTGGGTTGAAATACCCCTGCATTTGCCCATTCACAATGGCTACTTCAAACAAAAACCACCCTTAATAGTCTCCATTCATACAAGAAAACATGCTAATTGCTGCGTAGCGTTAATTGTTAATGTCACTTTATATCTCTGTCGTTACAAAGATGATGCCAATGATGCAATGACTATAATGGTTCTAGAATCTGGATAGATCATTCGTAGGCCGACTCTGCGTTTACTGATGGTATTGCAAATGATATTCTTTGCAGTGACCAAATAAATAAATAAATAAACATACCTATATGTAGTACGCTCGAAGACAGAGAAAGGTGTACAGTAGAGTTTTTCTCAAAAACTACTTGACCTTTTACAATATTTCTTTCACTGTTAGATAGATAAAAGTTAAAACTATGTACTGTGAAAGAACTATTAAAATCGGTCCAGTAGTTCTTGAGAAAATCTCAACCTTATTGAGACCCCCTGGATACGTATCTGTGTCTTCGTGTGTGTCTGGAATAATTTGGAGGTTCAACCAACATAAAGAACTTGCTCAGGTTTACCTGTCCTGGACTGAGTCAGGCGTTATAAAGTGCTACAATGAACAGGACAAGACCTATTCAGTCCTGTACTATTTATAGAAGATGTAATACAACATTAAATCCCATATCCCTAGTAGCAGTTTCAGAACTTGGAATTAGTTCTTCGACAGGGGTGCAATTTGTAATAGGGGTAAATATCCCTTACGGCAGTTGAGGCGTTTCATTGCCGAGTGGTTTAGTGAAGGCGTATCTTGATGGTCCGCGAAGTGTTTTTTTAATCCGTAATGGCCGAGCGAGGGCAAGCCGCTGATAACGGCCGCTATGAGTTATGCGTGCTTGTGGAAATATTTGGGAAAACGCACGGCTAGAGTGGATACCACTTTACTTTACGTTGTAATATTGAGTTCTTTAAAGGACTACGAATGATGAGGAGAGCGCCAGTATAAGGAATAGAGGCCTTCCACTGTCTTAAACAATAGAGCTCGGTGGCTCAGTGGTTGGGTCAATAGAGCTCGGTGGCTCAGTGGTTGGGTCAATGGACTTGCAATATGGAGGTCCCAAGTTCGATTCCCAGCTAGGGCAGCCATGTACCAAAGAGTTATCCTCGGTTTTTTCGACGGAAAAACTTACGTACATTTACCGAGTGCTCTCAAAACGGTGAAGGAAAACATCGTGATGAAACCTGCATGTCGTAGAAGAAAAAAATCTAAGGCTTGTGAAATCCGCCAACCCGCACTGGGCCCGCGTGGTGGATCATGGCCCCAGCTCCCTCGATGTCAGGGAAGGTCTGTGCCCGAGCAGTGGGGCAATATAAATAGACTGATGATGATGACTGTCTTAAACCGGTAACACATTAATTCATAAACGTGATTTAAAGTTACGCCACCGATCAGGCCCCTGTCCCTTTCTATCTTAACCTTTTTAACGAAGTGTGAAAGAGATGACAACACGATTTAAGGAAAGTGAGGTTTAACTAGGTTTATTAATAACATTAGTTAAATAAGTAATCAAAAATCTTATAGCGACGAGTTTACTAAATTAGCGATGTTTTAAAGGCCTGCATCAGTAATTATCTTTGACAATGTGTGACTGATATCTGCCAAAACCGAAGAGAGGAAGATATTCATAAATGTGGAAGAAGTGACGGTCGTTGGCTATCAGCGACAGTACTTACAGTTATACTGTTATTCTATGACATTATTGTATGTGAATCTCAAGCGAATAAAATTAACTAATTACTCATACTGCTTATTAAATTGTTTTCTATCAGGTGCGATGCAATGCTTGATGAATGATAACAGATTATTATATATAAACGGATATCACTCACTTATATTATTAAAGTCGGCAATTAGACCGACAGTTTCGACCGATTTCGACGGTCTTTTTCAAGGTGAGCGCGCCACGCCCGCGTCGCCGGTGACGTTTTGAAACTGTCGGTCTAATTGCCGACTTTAACAATATAAGTGAGTGATATCCGTTTATATATAATAATTTGTAGTAATGGCTCACTATAGTTTTAAGAATGATAACAGTTCGCCTAAACAAAACTCATTTTATCATATTATCGCTTAATTTCAACAATGATGCGGTCATATAATTATAACTTTTGATTTGAAAAAAATTGGGCAACTTTGGAAAACTATCATCGAAACAAGGCGTTGCAATAGGTTCAATTCTGACGCCGCTAAGTTTCATCCTAAACCTAAACGCTGTCACTCATGTGCCATATCGCGGTAGAGTGAGCGGGACGCCTGGCTTAACGACGGTTAAGTTTACTGTAGGCTATGTCATTGCTACAAGTGTCTCCATACTAACTTTCCCTAGCAGTCCAGTAGTCAGGCCTAGGTAATTAATAGCGCTAGGACACGGCACCGAACCCGCGCCACCGCCCGCCGCGAGCTAATGCTTCTTGTCCAGGAAATGGATTGTGCGTTTAGAACAGTTTATTTTTTAGCTTGTTGGATTTGAAGAAGACATTACCGTGCTTTCTTTGTCTATGAATATTGGTTTCTTGTCTTCACCAATGAGGCTAAAAGCAAGCAAATCTCCATGATTTTGTATGTCCATTTGGGCAAGAATCCTGTATTATACAATCAACCTATTCGCTGTAAACCCGTTTCTACAAATAAATATACTTAGGTATTTAAATGACAATGCCAGATTCTGCCCCCCATCTACCGCAAGTTGTACAAGATAACGAATAAATGTAAAAATATCTCCGTTTCTTATTAATGTTTATTGGTTTAAAATAAAGTTTTGTACAAGTTGCGATTCGATAAAAAACAGCTTAATTAATAATTCAGGAAATAGTAAGAAATCGAAGCATAGTAGAAAATGATACTGATTATGATTATGCAATATGAAACCTGTAATAAGTCCCCAACAAAATGATAGGTATAGCTTAAATGGTCACGTAGTTTTGTAGGTGGGGCAAAGCTCCATTGAAATGTGGCAATGCCTTTTTACTAGCGTTCACTATATAGGTACGCCTTGTCAAAGCTCCTTTTATCTATAGATGAAGTGATACCTACTTATAAGTTACAACTCCTACTATCTGAGACTAATAACGACTCGTCGAAAGCTTTTTTGCATTATATTACAATAGAGGTTCATTTCAAATATCAAAATATCCAAGTTCAAGACTTATTCATATAAAAACTATTTTGTCGAATAACCATCATCATCATCAGTCTATTTATATTGCCCCACTGTTCGGGCACAGCCCTTCTCCTACATCGAGGGAGCTGGGACAATGATCCACCACGCGGTCCCACTGCGGATTGGCGGATTTCACATACCTTAGAATATTTTTTCTTCTTCTACGTCATGCAGGTTTAAACAAGATGGAACACCCCAGGACGTTTAGTCGGTATGCTGCCCCTTCAGGGCGGTGAGCCCGACATAACCGACACGCTCCCCCGGGCGTGATGACACATAATCTAGCATGTTTTACCTGGGTAAAAAAAAAGGTTTGAACAAGATGTTTTTCTTGAACAGTTTTGAGAGAACACAAATCTAAATAACATTAGATTAAGGTTATTTATACCAAGCTTTCATGGACTGCATAATCATCGTCGTTTACGTAATAATGAATAATTTATTTAGGCACCTCATAATAATTATCATCATTGTGAATAGGTCGTAACGTAATAGTGGGTAATAGTTCCCTTGTTACCGTTACGGCTATAAAGTTACGTTTCATCGCCCCACAGCCTTCGCAGGCTTTGTGGAACCAACGGGTATAGGCATACACGGTGAGGTCACTTCAGTAGCGGAACAATTGAAGACAGGGAATAGAATTCAGGGGGCCTCAATAAGGTTGAGATTTTCTCAAATACTACTGAGCTGAATTTATTGCCAGCCAGGATCACAGCAGATAGAAGTCCATCGTCTCTGCCTACCAATTATTCTTAATGGGGGTGAGAGACTCTGCACCACAGTCCACTTACCCCATAGACGTGTAACAGGAGAGCGCCCGTTTCTGCCTGCACATGAGCGCAAAATTGCTTCGCGACACGCGTAATCTTGAGATATCGACACGGATTTAATATGGCGCCCCTGCCCCCCGCTTCGTCTAATGGCGCCTATCGCTTGACAGAATTTTTCGCTTGAAAATTTGTACCGATTTCATGTCTATGGGGTAAGTGGTCTGTGCTCTGCACCAACTCCACGAAGGTTTTTTGTGCATTTCCCCCGCGCTGTCAGTTCAGCCACCCCAGCTCGCTGAAGTAGCGGATCAGGGTTGCCGGCTGACAGCTCCACTGTTGCAGGCTTTCCGTCACTGATAATAATATGCTTGTATCCGGCCTCAGCTCGGTGGCTCAGTGGTTGGGTCAATGGACTTGCAATATGGAGGTCCCAGGTTCGATTCCCAGCTAGGGCAGCCATGTACCAATGAGTTATCCTCGGTTTTTTCGACGGAAAAACTTACGTACATTTACCGAGTGCTCTCAAAACGGTGAAGGAAAACATCGTGATGAAACCTGCATGTCGTAGAAGAAAAAAAAACTCTAAGGCATGTGAAATCCGCCAACCCGCACTGGGCCCGCGTGGTGGATTATGGCCCGAGCTCCCTCGATGTAAGGGAAGGTCTGTGCCCGAGCAGTGGGGCGATATAAATAGACTGATGATGATGATCCGGCCTCATACCCATTTCCGCTCGGGTTTCTTCGGTAGCGGGACAGCTGAGCAAGACATGCTCCACTGTCTCGTCCTCGTCACACCCTCTGCACAGAGGACTATCAGTCGCTCCAATAGTGTGTAGATGCTTGTTTAGATGACAATGTCCGGTCAGTACACCAACTAGAGTTCTTAGGTTTGACCGGTTCTGTTTTATGAGATGGCTTTGTCAGCTTATTGTTAATCTTCGGGAGAAATGCATGTGCCTGGTTACAGTCTTTGTCAGATGCCCAACTTGTCGTGGTCATCTATCGATTGTTTTGTCGGGAGTTTACGTACTGTCTGCTGTGGGTAAGCATGTGTTCTCTACCCCTACGGCAAACTGAATGTTTGTTGATGTTAATTGATAAATTGTTATGAATTGCTACGCTTATTTCTCAGGCTAGTGAGTAGGTACTACATTAGCTACAAGGTTAGCGATTAGTGCGATTTTAAATCTAGCGGCCAGGCTCATTGATCTCCTATAAACAATTAGATACACAGTCTGCAAAGAAGGTCCAAACGGATGAATGGAATCATTTGCTTTATGGGACATTATTTGGACATTAACAATGGACCCTTATTGGGACGTTTTTTAAATTGTTTTAGACCTTTGTGTATCTAGTTGTTTATAGGAGATCAATGAGCAAGCTAGACAAAAATTCCACCAATCATGAACCTTCTAGATATCGTGTTTACGGACTCTCTATCGAGTTATCTTACTAGGTACAGCAAACTCATGGTATGTATGGGTCATACAGGTAATGTAATCATTGACCACCGTTATTTATGGGAGTCGTAAGGTATCCGCTGTTTAATGGTTGAGCATTTGCTATTCACATGTAACAGTTATGAATAAATAATAATAAGCTATTTCTTACCATATAAATAGCTTATGAGTAAGCTGTTGTATCGTTACCTTTCAAACGCTTTTAGTCATCGTTAAGCGAGGCGTCCTGCCCCCTTACCATGAACTCTTATAGCAGGATTATTCAATAATACTTTGACACTTCGTACAATGACGACCTTAAAGTAAGCTTATTAAGGTCGTCATTGTACGAAGTGTCAAAGTATTATTGAAGTATTCCTGCTATAAGAGTTCATGGTAAGGGGGCTGCTCACTCTTACGCGATTTAGAATATACCACTTACCCCAGTAACAGGGGTGCGCCCGTGTCTGCCCGCACACGAGCGCAACATTGCTTCGCGAAACGCGTCACCTAGAGATATCGACATGGATTTAGTACGGCACCCCTGCCCCCCGCTTCGTCTTTTGCGCTTATCGTTTGACAGAATTTTTCGCTTGCAAATTTCAGGTCTATGTGGTAAGTGGTCTGTGCGATTTAGCATATGAGTGACAGAGACACATGCGAAATCTAACAGCACATCAAGATTGACACTTTGGACCGTTCTTATTTTCCGCGCCATAAGAGTTGAAATCGTACTGTAAGTGTTACCATTGATATGCTGTTGTCCGTAGTCAATGGTACAGTCGACAGCAGATCAATGGTAACACTTTTTACTTTTGACAGTTCTTATTATTTGCGTCGTAAGACTTGAAATCGTACTGCAAGTGTTACCATTGATCTGCTGTCGACTGTACAACGCAAAAAAATCGTGAAATTTGACTCAAAGAAAGTCGACTGCTACTTGTATCGACCCAAGAAATATCCTATGGCATTCGACCACTCGAATTCGAGCCAGCGCCTTCGGACACATTGAATTTCGATCCTATTGTGTACACTCGTCGTTGTAGTGTCCCTACTGTCCCTGTTCCGTTGTGAATATACTACAGTATATAGTAATAAGTAGGTAATTGTCCCCGCGGGTGCCTGCGCCTGTCGCTGACATTCAGATATCATATTTATGACATTTTCACGTGTCCCGCCGATTCCCGCCACACGCGACAGTACAGTCGACACTACGACATACAGAAAGCCATTGCAATTAAAATCATAGTTATTTATTTGTCTCAGAAAGTATACAGGAGGAGATTTTGTCAAAAACTACTTGACCGATTGTACAAATTATATTACTACTGGATCTAGATTGTATTCTGTTACTACTGGATACTGATTGTATTCTGTTACTACTGGATACTGATTGTATTCTGTTACTACTGGATACTGATTGTATTCTGTTACTACTGGATACTGATTGTATTCTGTTACTACTGGATACTGATTGTATTCTGTTACTACTGCATACTGATTGTATTCTGTTACTACTGGATACTGATTGTATTCTGTTACTACTGGATACTGATTGTATTCTATTACTACTGGATAGTTTCAAGTACACACTATTTTATGACAACGGAGATCGGTTGGAACTACCTGTAATGCAAAGTCATTATGATTATTTAAACTATTTGCCAGTTGGGTCCACACCCAGGGTCATAACCACCAGTATCCTAACTACATCACCACAGAGCTCCAATTAATTTATCAATTTCTTAATTACCTACAAAAGTTATCAAAACTTCCTCCAATTAATTAGAACCGTTATATTTTCTCACAGATCACAATCAAAAGTAATTTTCTATTGCCAGCTACGAGCCGTTCGGTTGAACATGATTACCGTGAACAATTTAACGATATAGCCTTTAATAACTCCATCGCAGCTAAGGTTTATATTAATTGGGATGATATGTCAGTTAGCAAGTATAGTCGGCATCACGTAAATGATATTGCCACATTTCAATGGAGCTTTGCCCCACCTTTGGTCACCTACGTGACCATTGAAGCTCATATATCCTTTTGTTGGGGACTGATTACAGGTTTCATATTGCATAATCATAATCATTAGGAGTTGCGAGAGTAGTAGAAAATGATAACAAAGACAATGAATAATTCACTTCGTATTCTTACTATTTTCTGAATTCTTAATTAAGCTGTTTTTTCGACTCGCATGTTGTACAAAACTTTATTTTAAACCAATAATTTTAATAAAAAAACGGAGATATAGTTAGTTTATATTATATAGAAAGTCATGGTAAGAACCGCTTTCGCCAAGGCTTAACTCGGGATTCTACAAAAAACGTATGTCGTTTTCACTGCTTAACTCTCGGATTATTTTGGCGCAAGTGTCCCTAAAGGCATTCCAATATACTAAATCATTTTAAGTCTTTAAAATAAATCGTCTCAGTAAAAGCTTTCCCAATTTCCATTGAAGGCCCGTCGATGTAGATTCCACTCTGATTAAGCCATTATCAGCTTCGGCTCCTGCGAGTCACCTGGGGGACCAAGCCCAACCCCCCTAGCTCCCTCCTAAACGTTTTGAATAAGAAACCCATTAACACGACGTTGTATCAAAGCCATGGGCTCCAAAACACGGTAATTCTAAATAAAATATCGAAGCGATATAAAATATTAGGTTAGACCAGCATGGATGGATGGATGGGAGGGGTGACGAGACTCGATAGGATTCGGAACGAGTATATAAGGGGTAGTTTCAAGGTCGCTCCTATCCCAGAAAAACTTGCTGAAAGCCGTCTTAGATGGTACGGCCACGTGATGAGGCGAGACGAAGATCACGTCGTCCGCAAGGCTATGGCAGTTCCGGACGCACCGAGGGGTAGAGGACGCCCGCCGGCCACGTGGTTATCCACAGTTCGCAGAGATCTGGAGAGAGCCCAACTAACTGATCCGACAACCCAGGACAGATCGACCTGGCGCAAAAGAACGAGGAGAGCCGACCCCGAATAGACGGGATAAGGCAAAGGCAAAGAAGAAGGTTAGACCAGCATGGAAAGTGTCATGATTATGTTGACAAAGAGGCTAGGTACCTATATATAATCCAAACTTGTAAAATAAAATAAATAAATAAAATAAATAAAAACCCGGCCAAGTGCGAGTCGGACTCGCGCCCCGAGGTTTCCGTGCAACGCAACTTAAGGGCCTTCCATGAGCCAACTAGCGCCGCCAATCTTTGAATAATAATATCTTCCAATATAATCAATTTTATTAAAAAAGCTATGTAAGTACACATTGTTTATTACGATAAATACTATTTTTTAAATGCTTGTTTATACCGTGATTCAATGTCGGTAAGTTGTAGTTGGCATAATTGCGAAAAACGGCCGTTTCTGGCACATTTGTGAACTACAACTTACCGACATTGAATCACGGTATAAACAAGCATTTAAAAAATAGTATTTATCGTAATAAACAATGTGTACTTACATAGCTTTTTTAATAAAATTGATTATATTGGAAGATATTATTATTCAAAGATTGGCGGCGCTAGTTGGCTCATGTCAGCCCCTTAAGTGAAAATCGTATACCAATATCGCATCTAATAAACTAAACCATTCTAACTTCTAAGCAGCTTTTCACCACACAAAGGGCCCACATCCAATACCCGGCGGGCAATCTCCTCGCTTTCCATATGAATAGGTGGTACGGTGTGGAGGGAACGCATTGTGCCTGCTATCGCGGGCCCGGGTTCGATCCCAGATAGCGCTATTGAAATACTCACATTTGAATGTTATTGGCGGCGGTTTCGAGTCCAAATCGTTTCGAATTGATCAGTATTGCAGATTGTGACATGGACTATTTAGCATTTTCTAGTCATAGGTTTTTTAGGCTTTTATGTACAGTCGAAGACAGAGATAAGTAAACAGCCCGCCTCAATAAGGTTTAGATTTTTTCAAAAACTACTGGACCTAGATTTTTTAATATTATTCTCAGGCATGCAGGTTTCTTCGCCATTTTGAAAGCATTCGAAGAAACTTCGTAATTTTTTCTTCGAAAAAATATATAGCTTTTGGGTACATGGCTGATATGGGATTTGAACCTAGGCCTCCGTAAAGGAAGACCTAACTACATCCCCACTGAACCATCATGAACTTTGCAGTCAAAATCGTGTAAATGCAAATGTATGAGAATTAATGATGTATGTATGTTTGTTCCAGGTATGTACGTAACGGCCCACTATCTCGTGCAGAGCTAATCAGCATAAAGTAAGTAATCTGCCTGCGCCGAAGCCAGCCAGTCAGCTCGCATGCAAATAGCGGGCGAGTACACTGGCGCACGTGAACGGACCCTTATTTATCGATAGCTCTGTGAAAACATACGGAGTCGTTTTGTGTGAGAAACCGTCCCTGGTTTATTATAATTGTATAAATGTCATAGGTATTATTATTAATAATAATAAATAATAAATAATAAAAATGTTTATTTCTCCCAACAAACAGTTACAATATTTTATATATAATAAACAATTATTTATATAAGCCTTGTTTGTGGGGAGACTGGTGCCTAAACTAGGAATGAACCTGTATCTTAGGACACCAGGCTCCACCATTACAACAGATACATTATCCGTGGTGGCAGGGGAGATATATAAGTAGGTGTGTAAGTATATTAAAATTAGTGTAGGTGAGTACAAAATTAAGTAAACATATGTGTGGGTGGGTGTGGTGTGGGTGTGGTGTGTGTGTGTGGGGGGGGGGGGGGGGGTATATTTCTACTTTCAGCAATTAATTAATGTATATCCACAATCTGTAATTGTTGTGGATTCTCCTTAGAATGTTTATATTTTCTACTTACTTGTTACTTTGATGTGCAAAATCTGTTCTTTTGTTCGTTCTTTGGGTTGATATCGATTTACGTTTTAAAAGTGCTAATATACATTTATTAAGGATTTCCTGTGTTTATTTACTGAGCTGCAAGCCGCCAGTACACCCGCAGGTGTCCATTACAGTAATACTAGATAGGTAACACAGATTGCGCGTGGGTGCGCGGCCGCGATCAGATGAATGAATGATCGGAGGATCGGATGAATGGTCTTCATGCTTTGAAAAATGGTTTGAACTAATGAAAAGGTTAGAACATAATGAAGAAATTCTTGCCGTGGGCAGGACTTACCGTGTAGTCTGTCTCGCGAATGAGCCGCTCGTCGTGGGTTACGATTACCACGCCGTCTTTATACAGGTTGATGGCGTCCGCCAGCGCGTCTATACTCTCGATGTCCAGGTTGTTCGTCGGCTCGTCCTTTCGGGAGAACTGCCGTAGTGTTAATGTCATGGTTCTGTGCCAGGGGGGAGGGGGGGGAAACACGTAGTGTTAATGTCATGGGCGTACCCAGGGCCCTGGGCCAGGGGGGGGGGGGGGGGGGCAAATCAGATGGCAAAAAAATCGTTTTCTTAATTTTTATCGATAAAAGTACTAGATAAGATACTTAGTAGGTAGGACAGTTGCCCCCCCCCCCCCCTCCTGCCCCTACCTGGGTATGACGGGCACGGTCGTTATAACACGCCGTATTTTTCCACGGTTTTGCGTTCGTATGCTTAGGGCGCGTCCCCACCGACGGTAATCCCGTCGCGACAAAGTCGCTCGCCGGATTTGTGTCTCGGAATCGGTCCGCGTTCGATTAACAACCAATAGTGTTGGTTCTCTTGAAAATGGCGGGAAACGACGGTTGCAAAACTATTTGATAATTTTTGTTTTATTGTCTACAGTGATTATTTTGAGATTAATATCACGTTAAATTAATCAGAAAATGTTCGCGAGTGACAGTATGGTGAATTTGTTGGATAATTTGAGCAAGATCTGGGGTTTCAAGCTTTTATCAAGAGTTCCAGCTACAAGCTCGGGAGTGAACGTGACTGTCGAGCTGCTTCGTCCAGAGTGATGACGCTACGGCGACTCCTCTGGATGAAGACATGAAGACGCGGCTACCCAGGGTGAAGACGCTACTGCGACCCCCTGGAGGAAGATAGAAGACTATTATATATTGAATTTTCTGTAACATGACATTGACTAATGACGAACTGTCGAGTCCATTAATAAAATAAATAAACCAATAGCGTTGGAATTGACAAAATATTAAAATGAGATTATCGAGAAACTGCGCGAATGTTTGTAAGGCTAATTTAGAAGAGGAGATTTTATACTGACAAGCTATGCCCTTTGGAAAGTAGACAGCACATCAAGTGTAACACAAGGGCACTCTACGCGATGGTAATAAGTTCTAGATTGCAATGTTTTGATGTGTTAACACAGATAAAAATATACAGCCTCATTGTGGTTGAATATTTCTCAAAAACAATTCTTTCACTAGTATAAAGAGCTATGTAATTAAAAAACAAAATTCAGTAAAGATAATTAAGGGGTTGGCACGAGCCAACTACCGCCGCCAATCTTAAAAAAAATCTTCCAATAGAATCAATTTTATTAAAAAAGTTATGTACAATATCTTTATTACGATAAATACTATTTTTTAAATGCTTATGTATAACGAGATTCAATTTCGGTAAGTTGTAGTTCGCATAATTGCGAAAAACGGCCGTTTTTGGCACATTTGTGAACTACAACTTAGCTTGTCGCAATTATGCCATGTATTGTATATTGAAAAATAGTGTTTATCCTAATAAAGATTGTGTACATAGCTTTCTTAATAAAAATTATTAAATTGGAAGATATTATTTTTTTAAGATTGGCGGCGCTAGTTGGCTCATGGAAGGCCCTTAAATAAACACAAAACTGCACAAATAAGTCGACATATAAAAAACAGGTAGCAACTAAACCATTTGTGCAAAGGCCTTATCGCTCAGAAAGTAAAGTAGTTTTTGCGAAAACAATCACTATCACGTTGAGATACGGAGGTCCCAGGTTCGATTCCCAGCCAGGACAGTCATGTACCAATGAGTTATCCTCGGTTATTTCGACGGAAAAACTTACGTATATTTACCGAATGTTTTGGTTTCATCGTGATGAAACCTGCATGTATGAATACTACGATATGATAATGTTACTCTTTAACTTGACATTGGCAAATGACGATAACTGTCAAGTCCGTTAAAAAATGCAACCAGAAAAAATGTAAGGCATGTGTAGTCCGCCAATCCGGACTGGGCCCGCGTGGTGGATCAGCGGGGCTATACAAATAGACTGATGATGAGTGTGGTAATAGAGCCTTCAGTCAGTATTAGCTACAATGTTGTATTTATGTGACGTCAGACCATCCGTCAGTCTGTCGGCCCTTGTGTGGACGCAGCCAATGGGAGTGATTAGGCTGGGATTTATTGACATTCAAACATCACAGGACGGGTTCCGTATGGTGAAATAAAACTTTTATCTGATTCGTTACTGCGGCCTAGCCTTGAAGGAAATATGATGTAAATATAAGATAACATAATATTTATTTGTTGAAAGTAGGTGTTAATTATAAAGGTCTTATATTTATGTTAGGTATACGTTCTGTTACTTTCTACCATTTATGGCATACAAATGACAATGCCAGATTCTGCACCACCCTCAACCGCTAGATGCACAAGATAACGAATAAATGTAAAAATATCTCCGTTTTTTATTAAAATTATTGGTTTAAAATAAAGTTTTGTACATCTAGCGAGTCGAAAAAAACAGCTTAATTAAGAATTCAGAAAATAGTAAGAAATCGAAGCGAATTATTCATTGTTTTTGTTATTCTTCTATAGGAGTTGCGAGAGTAGTAGAAAATGATACTGATTATGATTATGCAATATGAAACCTGTAACAAGTCGCCAACAAAATGATAGGTACAGCTTAAATGGTCACGTAGTTTTGTAGGTGGGGCAAAGCTCCATTGAAATGTGGCAATGTCATTTGACGTGACGCACCCGCGACAGTAAAATAAACTACTCGCAATAACATACACTAATGATCAATATTGGTCTAAACTTGGTGTTTGGTAAATATTGAGAATGAATAAATCGCTTCGATTTCTGACTATTTTCTGAATTCTTAATTAAGCTGTTTTTTTCGACTCGCAACTTGTACATAACTTTAATTTAAACCAATAATTTTAATAAAAAACTGAGATATTTTTATATTTATTCGTTATCTTGTACAACTTGCGGTTGATGGTGGGGCAGAATCTGGCATTGTCATTATGAAGATTTGACTTGAAAGGTAGCGGTCATCAAATGATTGTTCAACGGAACCCTAATTTGGACTCTTCCAATACATTGAAAGCTCCCAACAAAAAAAAATCTATATTTCTCTATTACGAGTATACCAAGCCGCACAAAACCTTTGAAATGTATAACTTAATACAACATAAACATTAGGACAATGCCATAAATAAGCCATGACCTGTCACATTGAGGCATGGGCTCGTCACCGCGACGGACTTGTCGCGAGGATCTCCGCCAGACAACCTGAGAGGTTTATGCGGAGGATTTGAGCGTGAGATGCATTATGTATTGCGTTCTTGCGGAGTGTTGAGTTGTACATAGACTACTAATAGAGGTTAGAAATGACATGTTCTGTGAATAACTATTTACAACTAATTTAAAAAAAAATTTTTTTTGGTTAAGTATTCTTTAGGATTTCGTACGGTGGAACACAGAGAAAGGTGTACAGGAGAGTTTTAAGGGTGAAATTTTCTCAAAAACTACTTGACCTATTACAAAAATTCTTTCACTGTTTGATAGATAAAAGTTAAAACTATGTAACTGTAAAAGAATTATTAAATTCGGTCCAGTAGTTTTTGAGAAAATCTCAACCTTATTGAGGCCCCCTGTATACTTATCTCTGTCTTCGACTGTAGGTCACACCTATTAAAGGTTTAAATACTACGAGTCGGCTTTGGTCACATCCATACTTTGAGATTATAGTTTATTGATAATAATCTATTATATAAAATTTGATACCGATATTCACGGGTGACAAATCTTCACGTCGTCCTATAAACACTGGTATGAATGATAGGAATGTTCCCACTCTGCACCTCAAGAGGAAAAAATATATAGGATCACTTTGTTGTCTGTCTGTCAAGACCTATATGTCAGAAACGCGTGGACGGATCAAGTTGAAATTAATACCAAATACTCAGGTCTGTAACCTCATGCAGCTGTGAAAAAAATCAAAGTTCTACGCAATGTCAACGCAATCAAAAGATATCGCTGTTTATGTCGCATTTTCTCGCATATTTATATGAAAATGCAAGAAAAAAAAACCGTCCCGTTGATCTAGAATCATGAAATTTGGCAAGAAACGGCTATAACACAACTAAAGAGAAAAAATCCGGATTTTTGCCTCTTCCCTAGCTCCAGTTTCCAATCTACTTGCCTCCAGCCACTGGCACCAGCCACTGTCCGGAAGTCCCGGCTACCACTTGCACCATTCCCACGGCTGCATGCCCGTAGATACCATCTCGTGCGCCAGGTTCGATTCCCGCCGCCATTTGCATACAAACGGAACGGAGCCAATCGTTTAGCGGCGAGTTATTGCGTGTGCGACTAATAGTTGAGATTACGGTACATAACCGTGGCTGGGCAACTATAAGTGCTTATTGTTGTTGTACGGACGACAACAGATCAATGGTAATATTTGCAGTACGATTTCAACTCTTACGATGCAGATAATAAGAATGGTATTTATTATTTAGTTTATTAATGGTCTCGGCAGCTCGTTTTTTGCCAATGTCATGTTACAGAAAATTCAATATAGGTACTATAATAGTCTTCTATCTTCCTCCAGAGGGGTCACTGCCCAGGTTGAGAATCACTGATCAAGTGTAATACTTTGCTCTTTTACCATTCTTATTGGTCCTCTTGAAAATGGCGGGAAACGACGGTTGCAAAATTATTTGATAATTTTTGTTATGATGTCTACAGTGATTATTTTGTGTTTAATATCACGTTAAGTTAATCAGAAAATATTCGCGAATGACAGTATGGTGAATTTATTGGATAATTTTAGCAAGATCTGAAGTTTCAAGCTTTTATCAAGAGTCCCGCTACAAGCTCGGGAGTGAGCGTGACTGTCGAGCTGCTTCGTCCAGAGTGATGACGCTACGGCGACTCCTCTGGATGAAGACATGAAGACTATGATATATTGAATATTCTGTAACATGACATTGGCAAATGACGAACTGTCGAGTACATTAATAAAATAAATAATAGTAATAATAAGTGTGAAAGGAATTTATTTAAGAGAAGTGAGGTTTAAATTGGATTATGAATAACAGCAAAAGCTTCTTATAGTATATAACCCACAACTAGGTTAAACTACAACTCTACAATTGTAGAGTATAGGCGCGTAACGGTAGAGTACGAGTGCTGTGCGCAAACCGGTCGCCGGGTTCGAATCCCGACTCGCGTTAATTGGTGACTGGTGTAAGTGTGTAGTAGAGGTAATAATATGAGGAAAACTATACCTTATTTACTTGGCTGAAGAATTATAATTCATCTACTCCTACATAGAAGAAAGGCACGATATTGTATATAAATAGGTAGTATACTAAATAAGGTTACAGAATGGAATTTTTAACCTGTACGTCAATAAAGAATTCATCTGTACTAGATTTAGAATCAGTAAAATGACATTGCCAGATTTCAATGGAGCTTTGCCCCACCTATACAAAACTGCTTTCACATTGAGGCTCTGTCATTTTGTTGGGGACTGATTGCAGATTTCATATTGCATAATCATAAACAGTAAGAGTTGCGAGTAGTAGAAAATGATAACAAAAATAACGAATAATTCGCCTCGATTTCTTAATGTTTAACGCTCAGCACTATCTGTTACATTGTCACGTTACAATGAATGATTAGCGGAAAAACTAAGAGGAAAACATACAAAAACTTTAAAAATTGATTTTTCGACGCGCAACTTGTACAAAACTTTATTTTAATAAAAAACGAAGATATTTCTACATGTATTCGTTATCTTTTACCTACATCATGCGGTTGATGGTGGGGCAGAATTTGGCATTGTCATTTGTCTTAAAACGGCACAATTTTAGTACGAAAAGGCAAGTTCTAATTTTGGTACAGAGCGTCCGCCCTGCATCACGTTGGGCGGAAATCCTCTACCTTCCGTCAGTGAGCGCCGCGCCGCGCGACAGCCCGCCCGCCCTACGCGCGTCCGCCCTTAGCAGACGCGAACTTTGTTACGTATAACGAAACTATTGGGCGGGGGTTGTTGACTGGAAATATCTTTTAAAGTCGGTTTTTTAAACGTTTACGTACTTTGTACGAAAAATGACTTTTTAGAGTCGGTTTTTAAAAATAAAGTTGTCATTTTTATTATACTTTAAATTATTAGAAGCCGAGTGAAAATATTGTGTTTGTGAGAAACATCAAGTAATTCTTTTTAAAGTCGGTCTATTTAACTAAAAATTTTATTTGTCATACTATAAATTATGAAACAGAGATAAAAAAATCATCTTCCGAGTTTGTGATAAACATTCATTATAAATAATTATTCAAATCCACACTGGGCCCGTATGGTGGATCTTGCCCGAGCTCCCTCGACGTATGGACATAAAAAATATAGACATATGGTGGTATTTAAAAAAAAATTGTGACATTGAGCTTCCATAAAATATTAATTATTCTTACCTAATTAAGTAATTTGTGGTTTTATCTGTTTATTGTTAATTAGTAACACATAGTTTTTAAAAACTATGTTGTTATAGTGTGAAGTGATAAATTGTGAAGGTGATAAGTATTGCTGGATTATTATACTCTGTGGCTAATATGATGATTGGAAGGTGTTGAAGGTAAGTGATAATAATAAGGACACATGTCATAGAAGTTGTTAATACAGGGTGTAACGTAAAGGAAATGAAGCCGAAAGGAGGGTGTTCAGTATCGGTAACTGAACAACTTTTGTTCTAAGTCGTAGAACAAAAGTTGTTCAGTTACCGATACTGAACACCCTCCCTTCGGCTTCATATACCCTTTACGTTACACCCTGTATATTAAGAATTTTTGAACTGTGACATCGTGATGAAAAATTTTATATACATGGTGGCCTTGAATATATAAATTATATGTAAGTAAGTACATAAATTATTTATAAAAACGTTTCTTGCAAAATTAAAAAAAAATTGGGGTCTCTTAGCAACACTCTGACCGTCAAAATCAAAAAAGTTGTTATGATGCCACAAAGAAATCGACATACTGAAACACATTCTAAAAACACATCAGTGGGATGAAAAACAAACCAAAAATATGAAATTTTACTAAACACAATCCAAAAAAAAGTATAAAAATGGCGCGGCAAATAAAATTGATATCAGAAACGCAAAATCGCAATCAATTACCATTAAAAGCTTTTTAAAAAAAGCGCAAGCTCTTAAAAACCTTTAAATTTATTAAAATGCACGTCAAGGATTATATATTTTATTATATTCGCTTATTACTGATATAATTATATCTCGACGTTACAGTCGACAGCAGATCAATGGTAACACTTTCTACTTTTGACAGTTCTTATTATTTGCGTCGTAAGACTTGAAATCGTACTGCAATAATCAATAATATTAAAATTTTAAACATACATCGGTAATCCAATCGTTTTCAAGCAAACCTAATGGGTTAACATTAAAATTGAAATCAGAACAGCCATTAAACTCTTGAGATAACTCGCAAATACTCATTTTATTTACTTTTATTAACGGACTTGACAGTTATTGTCATTTGCCAATGTCAAGTTAAAGAGTAACATTATCATATCGTAGTATTCATATATTCCTCCAGAGGAGTCGCAGAAGCGTCTTCGACCTTGGCCGAAGCAGCTCGACAGTCACGTTAACTCCCGAACTCTAGTGGGTTTCTTGAATCCAGCGAAACTATGAATCTTACATATTATTTGAAAACCCTAACGTATTGAAACATTAAACACAAAACAATACAAAAAAAATCCTCAGAAAAATTTTCAACCTTCACTTTTCTGCTAGTGATGACCTACGGAGCCGAAACGTGGACATTGACGGTGAGACTGGCCCACAGGTTCAAGGTCGCTCAGCGAGCTATGGAAAGAGCTATGCTTGGAATTTCTCTGTTAGATAGAATAAGAAACGAGTATATCCGCCAGAAGACAAAAGTGACATTGCTCATAGAATCAGTAAACTGAAGTGTCAGTAGGCGTCACATCTGTCGTAGAACCGATAACCGATGGGGTAGACGAGTTCTCGAATGGAGGCCACGAACGGGTAAACGTAGTGTGGGACGCCCCCCGACCAGATGGAGGGATGACCTTCGCAATGTGGCTGGCAGAGACTGGATGCAGAGGGCCGAGAGTAGGGTTGAGTGGCGCGCTTTGGAAGAGGCCTGCGTCCAGCAGTGGACTGGTACGGGCTGATGATGACTTTTCTGCCATTTTCGTAAGTTCAATGACTCCTCCTCAATGGCTGTTAGATAGAAACATGATTTAAAGTTAGTCTACTAGTTTTTTTTTATCGACGTGTGAAACAACAACACGGTTTAAGGGAGGTTCAATTAGGTGCACTTGCACTTAATATAGAGCGCGAATGCCCCTACCAATGACCCCTACTCGATCCCATCTCGACGTTACTCTCTGCCACCGGCCGCTAAGAGCACCCGATAAGTGGCGATAGCGGCGATAACGCCTAACGAACCGGACGCGGTGGACACGGTAAAGGGTTAAGCATTCGCCTTTTTTAAAACTCTACTTTTTGCGATTGAAATGCATTACTCGCTTACTCCGCTGGTTCAGCGACCCAAAGTGAATCTCGGCCTCTTACGTTGTTAGCTATAAACGTGAATTCCGCAGTTTAAGTCATGGTCACTTTCTAATTCAAAGTTTCTTAACTAAGTTTGAAAGTTTTTGAAACACGGTTTTTAGCCACTGTTAGCCATATATCTATATTCAGATACCTTTTTGAGTTAAAATTAAATCTGAATGACTCTTCTAGCAGTAAAAATGTCTAATGGCTTAACGTGAAAATTACTGAATTACTGATTTTGTATGGTGAAATCTCGTGAAGAGCCATAAGCCATGGCTTAAACCACTGGCTAACTCTTAAGTCACGTTTACCGCTATACGATCCATAGCATGATCTCCTATAAACAAATAGATACACAAAGGTCTTACTAAAACAATTTAAAAAACGTCCAAATAAGGGTCCATTGTTAACGTCCAAATAATGTCCAATAAAGCAAATGAGGGTCCATTCATCCGTTTGGACCTTCTTTGCGCTCGGACATTTTTAGAAGGCAGACTGTATCTAGTTGTTTATAGGAGATCAATGTTCATAGCCGATTGTATTCAGAGAGATTTTTTCCTATTATTTTATTATAATTTGTGTATTTCCAACTTCCCACTAAACATTAAAATTAACATTATAATTATTAACATTTATATACTCTAATTATTACATTAAATAATTCGAAGTAAAATAGAACTTATTGGACTCTATTAAATTCCATTTTACCTCGATTCATATTCGCGAGCCTTCGTTCCCGCAGTGCAGTGCTACTAAACTGAAGAAAAAGTCTAAACGAAGCCTAAAAATAGTCCAAAGCTAACTGACTAATAAACAAACGGACGTTAAATCTGTCGCGACCGTCAACACTGCACGCGATGCTGCCTTTGTGCCACTTGAACGGGACAGGATAGTTCACTCGATTCCATTTGCTGGCACGTAACAGTTTACTAACTAATGGCGAACTGCGTCGGTATTGAGGATTACTAATTTTGCGATGTCGAATTTCAACAATGGATATATCGACCCTAGATTTATCGGATAAATATATTATTTATACTAACAACATCATGTTTTATTTATGAAACAAACTAACAAAAGAACACTTCGTAAATACATCTATGCATTAGGCAGAATGTGAGGAATTGCTGCGACAAAATATTTGTTGTAGGACGAGTCATTTTTTTTTTCATTTTATTTAAATTTTTGGGGATTTTTGTCATATTTGACGATGCAAATTCCTTCGTATCTTATTTCTAACTTTACTTAAAACAACCTAGAGCAGCGAAGTTTGAATTTGGATTTGAAAGTGTAGATACACTTTGAACTTTGGACCGTTCTTATCTGCGTCGTAAGATTTAAAATCGTACTGCAAGTGTTACCATTGCTCTGCTGTTGTCCGTACTATGATACATTATTTAATTATCATTCGGTCATCAGCTGCCACAACACGGCGTGTACCACAAAGGCAAGTCTTTTCTTAGCCACGCGATGTTTTCGGCTACCGCTGTGTTTATTCTAGCCAGTCCTCCCCCTAGAGGCCAGTTTGGGCATTCATTGATATGTGTGTAACATACATAGTTTGTTACAAACGGTTAATTTGTTTTATTCCAAATTTAAGGTTATGTTTTTCTTAACTTTCCTTTTTTTTCAACTTTTATGGCCTGGATATCGATTATTCACATTAATTTAGCCTATTTATGTAATTGATACTCAATCGACATGTCGCCTCCCTATTTGTTTTTTTAAATTATATTTTTTCCAATGGCAACTTTTTGATTTACCTGTTGCAAGGTTCACGTTTTTCTTGGCTTTCTATTGGAATTTGCCAAGTCGCCAACATTATGGTCAAATAAATTTGTTAATTTAAGCCAAATGGGCTATTTTACTTTAAAATAGATTGAAAATCTCAATCTCAAACCCCAATGGAGCGGGCATATCAATAAACTGGAATGAAAGGAAATATGACTAATCGGATTTAAATTGATAAAAAAAGGCAATAAGGTTAGTAGACACGTTTTGTATTTTTATTCGATATTTCGATTTATTTTCCAATTGGAACTCTCTTCTGATAACTTGTGATGTTTTCAGCCTTTTTTTTTATATCTAGTTAAATTTTTCAAGACGAGTTCGGATGTCTTATGGATTTCCACGCCACCTTCTGGATGGAACCCTAGACGGAAGACCGCAGATCGCCGTATTTTTCGGTCGGATTGATTCGTCGACACCATTTCGTTGTCTGTTTTGAAAAGGGATGCAAGTCTAGACTTTCCACTACGGGACCTACGTCGCCTCCGTCCTATATGACGTGAGCACCTCGGAGACATCAAGGTCAGCCCGTTCTCATTATTTCCCACGCAAAAATTGGAAGGCACTCCCCGAGTCACCTTTAGTGACCGAGCCACATGTCTGTGATCGGAGACTTTTTTGAACGTTTAATATCAGTGAATTAGTATTATTAACTAACACCTTTAACCTTTAATATAACTTTAAATTTAATTTATTGATAAGAAATTATTTGTCAAATTTTGCATTTCTCGATTGTACCAGTAAGTACATTTATGTGTGACATAAATCCGAGCGGTTAGTTTCTAATTAAATCTTAGGTATTTCCTTTATAAAATCCTTAAATTAAACTCAGTTTATTGTAACTTTTAAATTTCATAAAATATATGATATTACATTACATCCTGAGTCATGGTTTTACTTTTTTTCTTTTTCTTTGAGAATGTCTGGATTCTCTGGCGCCCGATTTAGTACTAAGGTCAGTGCTATTTATTAATTATATAATTTTCCAAATTTAATTTTCATTTTACAGCACCGATACCTTAATTTTTTAACTTTTATTTTACTCGGTTCTGGCTATCTCTTAGAGGAAGCTCCAGTAACCCGTTGCAATTTATTTTATGGATGGTAAGACCATAATGGGATTAACCAAACATAGAATTAATATTACAATTTGCGCCCTCCGTAGGGACTTTGAAATAACTTTTGTTATTAAATCCCTTCCCTTGGATTTATAATTTAACTTGAATTTTTTACAACTTAGCTTGAAACCTTTGTATGACACAGAATGTTTTGTGTATCATTTAATTTACATTGTAACAATAACTTTTAATTTACATTGTAACAATTTATGCCTTTGTATAACTTTGTTAACTTTAAGTTTATACTTGTAATAGCTCCTATTTTGAGTTGTTTATTTTTTATAACGCTTCTTTTAGCACGCTTTGTTATTAGTAACGTTCTTTTTGACGTTTACTACTTTATTTTGGATGACGTTCGCTATTTAGTGACGTTCATTTATTTATTACACGACGTTCGTTTATTTTTCGACGTTTGTTAATTTTTTCGACGCTCTTTGTTTAAGACGCTCGCTTATTTTGTTGGGACGTTGTTTTCGGCGTTTGCATTTTTGCTCTGCGTTACCTCTCTCGACATCGAATATTTTTGGTGGTGAAATCTTATAGCTTTTACACATACTTTACATTATTTTGATATTTAATTGCTTGCTTTTAATATAATTTGAACATTCTTTAATGTTTATAATTTAATATTTACATTTAATTGTAAATTTAATTTTTTATTTGCGCTTTACATTTGACGTTTGAACTTGATGGGAAGACGTGTGTTCGGGAAGATAATTTGCCATCGTTACCGACCACGCCAGCCTTAAGTGGCTACTTGCTTTAAGTAATCCGTCAGGCAGACTGGCAAGATGGGCTGCACGTATCGCTCAGTTCTCATTTGATGTCGTTCATAAGAAAGGTAGTGCTCATACAGTTCCCGACGCTCTGTCACGTATTGAGATTGACACTGTCCACGTTTGTTCTATTGTTCAACCTGATGATTCAATTGACGATCCTTGGTATAAACGAATTTTTATTAATTGTCAAAAGACACCAACACGTTATAAAAACTTTAGAATTGAGAATAATATTTTATATAGATTTTGCAAACCCAAATTTAGTTTACAAGATAGTTTATCATGGAAAATAGTTATACCTAAAGAAGATGTTATAGATACCATTAGAGAAAATCATGATGATATAAATTCAGGACACTTAGGTGTTCATAAAACTTTAAATAAATTAAAATTACATTATTATTGGCCGAAGATGTTTAATGATGTTCAGTCGTATATTTCTAGGTGTGAGATATGTAAGGCGTATAAGCATTCTAATGCGCCACCTCTTGGTCTTATGACTAATCAAAAACTTGTAAATCGTCCGATGGTTATGCTTTCGATGGATTTGGTTGGCCCACTGCCAAAGGCTTACTCTGGTCACCGATATATGTTTACAGCAGTAGATGTATTTACGAAGTACTGTTGGCTTTTTCCTATTTGTAATGCCACTACACAGTCTATTACTAAAATTGTACAGAAAGAAATATTTCTTAAATTTGGTTGCCCCAAGGTTATTATATGCGATAATGGAGCACAGTTTACATCTAAGAATTTTAAAGATTTTTTGAAAAGTTATAATATTCATAAAATATTTTACAACACTTTGTATACCCCCCAGAATAATCCTGTGGAGCGGTATCACAAGACGTTGGAAACTTGTATTGCATGTTACGTTCTAGATGATCAACGTAATTGGTCAAAATTTATTAATCACGTTCAACTAGCTTTGAATAGTAGTGTTAACTTGGCTACAGATTTTACCCCAAATTTTCTGATGTTCGGGAGAGAAGTAATCGTAGACTCATCTTTGCATCGTTTTGACGATTCGCTTGATCTTTTGGATGAAGTTGAGTTGGGTAGTCGACACGATTATGCTACTTCTTTGCATGACTTGGCAACTATTTTTGAACTGGTTGTTAAATCTCTTTGTAAAGCTTACAAGAGGAACGCCTCTTATTATAATAAACATAGGAAAGCCATTTCCTACGAGCTGGAAGATATTGTGTGGAGAAGAAATTTTGTTCAGTCCAACGCGGCCGAATACTTTTCTGCTAAGTTGGCACCTAAATTTATCAAATGTAAAATTGTAGAAAAAGTTTCTAATAATGTGTACGTATTAAAAGATTTGGATAAAGGTACCGTTAATCGTTTTCACATTAAAGATATTATTAAAGTTTAAAATTAAATTCAATATTTAGTATTTTGGATTTGCATATGGGTTGAGTTACCGCGGTTTTGTATGATGAAGAATGTAGTTGATGTATGAATAAATACCGCTTGAATGAGGATGTATGTAGGAAAAAACTTAATATCTATGTGTAAGGCTAAAGTTACGAATATTTCGTTTCAGATTTGGTTATTTTCTAAATTTACTCCCAATCTTCTCCTCACACATCTTTCGATCCAACTCGTATGATCTTAATTATTGTTTGTGCTGTCTTGTTTAGGTTTCATCACCTTTGTTGGAGCCTAACGTTTTAGTTCTGAACCGACCAATTTTGTTTGATTCAGACCTTTAACCTTTTTAAGTATATTTTTGTTGAACATTTTTGTTCTCATTTTTCGTTTAAACATTTTTTTTCAAACATTTTCTTTATGTTTTTGTTTAAACATTTTTGTTTTGTTTTTGTTCAAACATTTTGTTATGTTTTTGTTGGCATATAGCATAGTTTATGTTTTGTTACTTTTGTTGATCCGACCATTCATTTTAGGGTCGTTCACATTTTTTGGTGTAACTTTTCACACATTTTTTAGTTAAAATTTATATATTTACATATATTGTACAGTTCGTGCATGTCCCTAGGATACGACTGTATATTTTGTAATTAGTTCCTCTCGGATGTGACGTTTATACACCCGGATTTTACTTTTTCCCAAGTGACTTTTCACTTGTGGATTTATTTTGGAATTTATTTCCATTTATTTTTCCCCGTCTACGATTCGGCTTGTCCGATGGTTTCCGTCGATCGTAGTACTGTGGTTTTCTTTATAGGAACTCGTGTTTTCCTTATTTTTTATATGTAGTCTGCGTACGGAAAGTCAGTGGAGGTGTGCCGGCCGTAGTTCTATATATTTTTTGAGACCCTTGTTCTCACACACTTTTTACCAGACTGTGTTCGGAAAGTCAGTGGAGTTGTGCCGACCTCAGTTCTGTGTATTTTGGAACCTTTGTTTCCACCTTTTTACCAGACTGTGTTCGGGAAGTCAGTGGAGTTGTGCCGACCTCAGTTCTGTGTATTTTTTTTATCTCTGAGTCGTCCCTTGTACGCTCAGGGGTAGTTGTTTGAAGAAAGGAGCCAAAGGGTGGTGTTCTATGGCAGACCCATCAGGCGAAGGGCGGTGTTCTACTGCAGACACGTTGAGTTTATTTATTTGTATTCTAAAATTTTGGAGTGTACCCGAGTAGGTAGTTGTTGGTAACTAACCTATCTCCAGTAACTAGTCACGGACAGTCATGGTGGTTTCGAGTGTCTGGTCTTTGTGCCCGACAGCTCTAAGGATCGTAGTATTGTATTGATGGAATTTTTTGGAAATATTTATTTATAACAATATTTTTATAGTATTGAATAGTTCGGCGAGTAGGTAGTTGATGGTAACTAACCTATCTCTAGTACATATTTTGAGTGTGTTTCGAGTGAGTAAGTCTTTGTGCTTCTCATCTCCAAGGAATGGTTTAGATGGCTATTTATTATAAATATTTGGTAGATAGGAGTAGTATCTTCAAAATTTCTTTGAAATTTAATTTTTTTTGGCATTTAACTTTAAAAAGGAGTTTTCCTCTTTTTTATTTTTTAGTGAGGGTGTAATGTAACATACATAGTTTGTTACAAACGGTTAATTTGTTTTATTCCAAATTTAAGGTTATGTTTTTCTTAACTTTCCTTTTTTTTCAACTTTTATGGCCTGGATATCGATTATTCACATTAATTTAGCCTATTTATGTAATTGATACTCAATCGACATGTCGCCTCCCTATTTGTTTTTTTAAATTATATTTTTTCCAATGGCAACTTTTTGATTTACCTGTTGCAAGGTTCACGTTTTTCTTGGCTTTCTATTGGAATTTGCCAAGTCGCCAACATTATGGTCAAATAAATTTGTTAATTTAAGCCAAATGGGCTATTTTACTTTAAAATAGATTGAAAATCTCAATCTCAAACCCCAATGGAGCGGGCATATCAATAAACTGGAATGAAAGGAAATATGACTAATCGGATTTAAATTGATAAAAAAAGGCAATAAGGTTAGTAGACACGTTTTGTATTTTTATTCGATATTTCGATTTATTTTCCAATTGGAACTCTCTTCTGATAACTTGTGATGTTTTCAGCCTTTTTTTTTATATCTAGTTAAATTTTTCAAGACGAGTTCGGATGTCTTATGGATTTCCACGCCACCTTCTGGATGGAACCCTAGACGGAAGACCGCAGATCGCCGTATTTTTCGGTCGGATTGATTCGTCGACACCATTTCGTTGTCTGTTTTGAAAAGGGATGCAAGTCTAGACTTTCCACTACGGGACCTACGTCGCCTCCGTCCTATATGACGTGAGCACCTCGGAGACATCAAGGTCAGCCCGTTCTCATTATTTCCCACGCAAAAATTGGAAGGCACTCCCCGAGTCACCTTTAGTGACCGAGCCACATGTCTGTGATCGGAGACTTTTTTGAACGTTTAATATCAGTGAATTAGTATTATTAACTAACACCTTTAACCTTTAATATAACTTTAAATTTAATTTATTGATAAGAAATTATTTGTCAAATTTTGCATTTCTCGATTGTACCAGTAAGTACATTTATGTGTGACATAAATCCGAGCGGTTAGTTTCTAATTAAATCTTAGGTATTTCCTTTATAAAATCCTTAAATTAAACTCAGTTTATTGTAACTTTTAAATTTCATAAAATATATGATATTACATTACATCCTGAGTCATGGTTTTACTTTTTTTCTTTTTCTTTGAGAATGTCTGGATTCTCTGGCGCCCGATTTAGTACTAAGGTCAGTGCTATTTATTAATTATATAATTTTCCAAATTTAATTTTCATTTTACAGCACCGATACCTTAATTTTTTAACTTTTATTTTACTCGGTTCTGGCTATCTCTTAGAGGAAGCTCCAGTAACCCGTTGCAATTTATTTTATGGATGGTAAGACCATAATGGGATTAACCAAACATAGAATAAATATGACATGTGATACATTTAAATACCTATATAAATAGTTAATCCCATCCCAACCTTAAAATCTCGGTGACAAGTCAGCTTGCCTCTAGTCGAACTTGCCTCGAGCGAGCGATGTTTCAAGTGTGCTCGCCAATATAAAGGCTGCACTGTGACATTCACCCCGCTCTGCTCGCTCGTACACAAACGCACGTGGCTGCCCGCCCCGCCCTGCCCCGGCCTGTCCCGGCCTGCCCCGACCTGCACCGGATATACAATAATTGTAACAGCTTCTGACTTCTGTGTTTGTACAGTGTTAACTCTCGACACAGGAAATGCAATCATTGGAATATAAACATTACCAACTTCGCTATCGGCTTTTCAAAATGGCGGGAAACGACTGTTGCAAAATTATTTCATAATTTTAATGTCTACCTACAGTGGTTATTTTGTGTTTAATATCAAGTTAAATTAATCAGAAAATGTTCGCGAATGACAGTATGGTGAATTTATTCAATAATTTGTGTAAATCTGAAGTTTCAAGCTCAAGAGTCCCGCTCCGAGCTCGGGAGTGAGCGTGACTGTCGAGCTGCTTCGTTCAGAGTGATGACGCTACGGCGTCTCCTCTGGATGAAGACATGAAGACGCGGCTACCCAGGGTGAAGACGCTACGGCGACTCCCCTGGAGGAAGATAGAAGACTATTATACATTGAATTTTCTGTAACATGACATTGGCAAATGACGAACTGTCGAGTCCATTAATAAAATAAACAATAATAAATGTTCGCGAATGACAGTATGGTGAATTTATTCGATAATTTGTGCAACATCGGAAGTTTGGCGCTATAGTCAAGAGTCCCGCTACAAGCTCGGGAGTGAGCGTGACTGTCGAGCTGCTTCGTCCAGAGTGACGACGCTACGGAGATAGAAGACTATGATATATTGAATATTCTGTAACATGACATTGGCAATATAACGAACTGTCGAGTCCATTAATAAAATAAATAAATAACTTCGTTATCATAATATAGGTATTTAGCGAACCATCGTGAAGGTGAAATAATGTAGATTAATTTCTCACTGAAAAGTGTTCGCTAGGCTGATCCTTTGGGCGAAATGCAGGCTACGTTACGATCCTCAGCACTGAGGCAACGATTAGGGAGGATGACTCCACGAGCCGCCCCGACAGGTCTCTATATATCTCAATCGCTCGCGGCCCCCACGGACCCAGAGTTTCTACCACAAACGGCAGAAGAAGATAATTTAGGACCTATAATGAATCGTCATCTTATTGTTAAATCTATTATTGTATGAACAATATTGGACAACCTTTCCAACAAGTGCAGTGCGCTTTACGAGGCCACTACATAAGTCTTGCTATTCAAAATTCCAATGGTTCGCGGTTGCCGTTGAGTGGCGCCGGATCTCTGTCTAATACACATCTAAAAGAGGTACTTAAACTCTCAAATGGTGCCATATATTTAAATTTCCGCTCTAAATCTGTTCGTTTCCTTAGATCTGTCTTCATTGATTCATTTTTTATTGATGTCTTGTCAAAGCTCAGGAAACAGCGATGTTGACAATAATTCAAAATTACTATTTTCATTAATTTTACAAATTAGGCAAGTCAACTGTGGAAACACAATTTTGACTGAGTAATAATTACAATATGGAATACGGAGGTCAGGTTCGATTCCCAGCTAGGGCAGCCATGTACCAATGGGTTATCCTCGGTCGACGGAAAAACTTACGTACATTTACCGAGTGCTCTCAAAATGTTGAAGAAAAACATCGTGATGAAACCTGCATGTCGTGGAAGAAGAAAAAAAATCTAAGGCATGTGAAATCCGCCGCACCGCGTGGTGGATCATAGCCCCAGCTCCCTCGATGTAAGGGAGGGTCTGTGCCCGAGCAGTGGGGACATATAAATAGACTGATAATGATGATGAATGAACAGGTTTAAAAAAAATTAAAATACAAACTACATGTAATTCGATTCGATTCGCAGTACAATAAGCATACAAATAATTTAATTTACTAAATTCGTTTTTACCAAAAAAACACGACTTTGACCATTAATATCTCTGGGGTGAATTGTAATGTCATTTAGATCTGTCATGAACTAAGCTTTATAATGGTCATGTACGTAACATTCAGTCATGTACGTAACGTATGTTATGTTGTCATGAATGTTACTGTACAATTTTTCACGGTCATAGCCACATAACTAATTCCAGATATATTTTATTGAGTTATATTTTCTTTTGTAGTCAATAACTTACTTATTCCGGTCTTTCAGTTTCTTACCGACGTTACTTACTGCATCTTTTTTTTCTGCCAAAATCCAATTTTCCCGAATCACCGCTCGTCGGTAACTGCTTTCCTTTCAATTTATGACAAATCACTTTGAATAATATTCATATTTTCGCGACGCGACTTGATGTAAGGGCGCGCAAAAAATGTGCGACGACTTACGAGCTTTTAGAGGGTGCAAGAATAAAATCTCTGTTTTCAATGAAATTATTAAGATGTTCATTACACGTGCCTTAGTTTTTATATTGCTCTCAGACATGCAGGTTTTCTCTCGATTTTTTTTTCACCGTTTTGAGAACATTTGTTAATTTTTAAGGTTCCGTACCTCAAGGGGAAAAAGGAACCCTTATACTATAGGATCAATCAATCTATATATCAATCTTTCTATAATTATAATAATTTGACATGAAGTTGCATGTAAAGATTTTTTTAAAGTCGATATTATATAACATTATTTTATATTTTATATTGTACGCCTTCAAGGCAGGTTGTGGTGAGACGTTCACATTACTAACACCTTATAATTTTGTACCTACAACTGGCGCAATAAATAAATTTTGAATTTGAATTCACTTTGTTGTCCGTCTGTCTGTCAAGACCTATATCTCAGAAACGCGTGGACGGATCAAGTTGAAATTAATACCTAATACTCAGGTCTGCAGCATCCAGCAGCCGTTAAAAAAATCAAACTTCTACGTCAACCCAATCAAAAGATATGGCCGCTTATGTCGTCTTTTCCCGCATACGCGAGAAACTCAAAACCTATGACGCCTGGTGTCGATGTATGACGTTATCAGTTTCGAAAACGCAAAGATAAGTTTGTCCCTAAATCTAGTTTATCTTTTTGTTAGAGCAAATGTTATGGTGAAATTGCACGGAAGCCTCGGTGCGCGAGGCCGACAGCCGACTCGAACTTGGCCGATTTTTTTATTATTTCGGAAAAAGAATTACATAATTATGTAGCTTATTCACTAAAACGTTGTTTCAGACACTTCTACAAGCTTCCTAACCTATCAGCCATATCTCACGTTGACAGATTGTGCCGGCTGACGAAAATACGGCGCGCCTCAAAAGCGCAATCATAAAACGCTATCTTAATAGAATATCGCGCTCGCAAATACGGTGAGACCCGCTCGCGCACAATGGTAGGGGACGCAGCTTTGCATACGGAAAGTGGCTGTTTTTCGCCAGGGCAGGCCGAAGGCTGCATTAAGGGGCCTCTCTTGAAGAAAACCCCGGGGCGCAAAAATCACTTATCATCACATAACATTGGTGATATCGATATTAGCTAATGTTCTATTCTATAAGATAAGATAAGATAAATATTCTTTATTGCACAGCGATCTCTTCCATACAAGCTTCGGGTAGAGAAACAGTGCGTTTGGAAGTGGTAGCATTCTATTTTCTTCAAGTCGGTGAAATTTCTCAAAACCTACTATTGCAATAATTCTTTTTTTTTCACTGTTAGATAGATAAAAGTTAAAAATATGTACTGTAAAAGAATTATTAAAATCGGTCCAGTAGTTCTTAAGAAAATCTCAAGCTTATTGAGGCCCCCCATGTCTTCGTGTGTACCAGACGGGCTGAGTCATTTTACTGATTATAGGTTGTAACAAATCATTCTGAGGCGTTCAGGTGATCCGGCGCTTATCCCTTTCCGCGGCGTACTGGTGTGCTCAGACCTTATATCAACTTTTAAGCTGACGAGAACGTGCAAATTGTGTTTGGAGTTTGGAGCCAATATGTTTTACAGTACCTAATGTACAAATATAGTAACGAGGTATTTTACAAAGGGTCGACAATAATGACGATAGGGGCGCTTATTCACCTTAATACAGCCCTGGCTTCCTTTGAAGGAGATGTCGATGCTATTTTATTTTATAGTGATTTTTACGTCCTTTGGGAGCAGGGTGTTATTTACTAACTTGCCTACAGTTTATCGAGTAGCTTTTGCCTTGCGAAGGCACAACTAGATATATCAACTGAACTTTATTTTAATTTAACATTGATATTTGTTCCGATAGCTTGGCTAGATTTAAGGCACAGATTATAGATATTGATGATTCTAAAGAGCAGCGGTTGCCTCCCATCAGTAACAGATTATTCAAACAGATTTTTGTTTGTTTGTTAGGTTAGGTTAGTTACTGAAATGTTTTCTAAATTTGTTGAATTTTATTTTTATTGGTAAGATCGATATAACATTGTAACCTTTTCCTTGGATGTCTAAGCATGCCGTTGTTGCCTATAATTGGGGTGACACTTAACATAATTATTTTGTGGACTATTACACTGTAATTGTTTTGGTGTACACCCTGTGGGTAACCTGTTTCATAAAATCAAATCAATAAATAATTTTTCATACAAATATGCTCCAAAATTCGACCTAAACAGCCATATATTTATATTGCGTTAACGTAAAAGGTTGATTGTTTCACGACTACACGAGGTTGCATACTTGAGTATTTGGTACTAATTTCAACTTGATCCATCCACGCGTTTCTGAGATATAGGTATTTACAGACAGACAGACGGAAGGGTTCCTTTTTTCCCTTTTGAGGCACGTAACCCTAAAAAGGTGATATTGACTACAAAACAATATTGTATAAATTCAAGTGACCGTACTGAAAATAAATCTGGAATTAGTTTTTTCAGATATTTATTTAGTATTTTCAACTTGATACGTTCACGCGTTTCTTAGATATAGGTCTTTACAGACAGACAGATAGACCGACGGACAGACAGACGGATGGACAAGAAAGTGATCCCATAAGTGTTCCTTTTTTCGGGAACCCTAAAAATTAAAACAATTTATGAATACAAATTATTATATATAAACGAATATCACTCACTTATATTGTTGAAGTCGGCAATTAGACCTGTCGGTCTAATATAAGTGAGTGATATCCGTTTATTTTATAATAATTTGTAGTAATGGCTCACTATAGTTTTAATTCTAAAATTATGAATACGATATAATTTCGAGGTCGGTCCCGTGAAATCACTACAATTTAATCGAATTATCAAGACCTTCTTCAACGTTACTAATCCCATGAAAAATTATATATTTCCGTACCAATTTATTCCCATAACACACAGCAACATCCTCTAAGTCAGTCGTGAGAGGCAAATCTGGGAATTACTAGCAGCAAGCGGCTATCGGTGGCGATTGACGAGCGCCGTCCGAACCGTGCTCGCACTAATGCCCCAGAGTACTCCCGACAACACTGCAATGGTAACACGGGGAGATTACAACTCTCATTGCACTTAAAATAAGAACGGCTCAGAGAGCTCAAGACTGTACAGCGGCCCATTAACTGGGTAAATACACTATCTGGTGCATAGTGATGTGCTAAGTTCAGGACCAAGACCAGAAACCAACAGTAGCTGCCATTATATTTCAGTTCATTGCAAAACCAAGTGTTCCATACTCACTCAAATGAGTATGAGTTCCATTGATCTCCTATAAATAACTAGATACACAAAGGTCTTACTAAAACAATTTAAAAAACGTCCAAATAAGGGTCCATTGTTAACGTCCAAATAAGGGTCCATTGTTAACGTCCAAATAATGTCCAATAAAGCAAATGAGCGTCCATTCATCCGTTTGGACCTTCTTTGCGCTCGGACATTTTTAGAAGGCAGACTGTGTATCTAGTTGTTTATAGGAGATCAATTATTTATTTATTTATTTACAATTATATTTACGGCCTTACAGACATGCAAATGCACCGTAAACATAGACACATAATGTACAGGTTTACTATATAGTAACAACACTGGACACCCTATCATCCGTCACCTCACAATATCTCAATGATGAGTTCAGATAGTTTTAAGGTTCCGTGCTTCAAAAGGAAAAAAAGGAACCCTTATAGGATCACTTTGTTGTCAGTCAGACAGACTGTCTGTCTGTCAAGACCTATATCTCAGAAACGCGTGGACGGATCAATTTGAAGTCTAGCCCTCAGATCGCTACCTACTGGACGTTAACGACGGAAGAAGTAAATTAATAAAATCGATGTATTAATGGAAGAAACAAAAGAAGAATGGCAGTAGAATAAAAAAGTAAACATATGAACCAAAAAGATAGATACAAAAGAGATTTTATGTTGCAAACAGCTGCTACAGGAACCCTGTTTGTTCGTATAAATCCCAACATCAGAGCCACATTGGTCTTGGTTTGAAATGGTCGTAATCTTTCCCATCCCTACTGTAAGCACTAATAGCAGTCGATTCGTGATCGAGTAACGTTCTGGCCCTAGTTATGAGCGGCTCGAGAAACCAACTATCTCGTAAATTAAAGGGAATTAAATGTCTGCCGAGTTCGCGTGCTATTACCGCGGTAATGGCCGCTTGTGTTCGGTGCTAGGACGGAAATAAGGAATATCGTAAATACTAGATACTTACCTAGTTGATCCAACATACCGTCTACTACCGGATAGGGTCTTTGGCATCAGAAAGCCTTTTTTTTACCCAGGTAAAACATGCTAGATCATGTGTCACCACGCCCGGGGAAGCGTGTTGGTTATGTCGGGCTCACCGCCCTGAAGGGGCAGCATACCGACTAAACGTCCTGGGGTGTTCCACCTCGTGCCATTCTTGCCGAGCCACGGGAAACTGTGATACAACCGCGACCCGACTGGCGCCCGAGCAGTCCCTATTGTGGGTTGTACTAGCCCACTATGTATAATCCATTACCTTCCTCCTCCCCGTCCGGGCCTCGGGTCACTCGGGCGCCGCCGTGCGGTTCGCGCACTGCGTCCGCGCGCCCTTACTCAGGCGGCGGCACCTCGTACACTCCGGTACGCTTGGCACCGCCTCATACCACCCCATGGCGCGGATTTCTTTCTTGCCAATCTTTCTCTCAGCCATTCATACATCTTCTGCGTACATCGTCACCGACAGACCCGGCCGCATACAAGCCGTTCACTCATACCTCTCATGCTGTCGGCGCCGGTTCCCTATTTTTGTGCATAAATTTTTATGTCATAATATAACATGGCATACTTTAAATTGTCCTAGTAATAACTACGCATAATAGTCATTAGGCATAACTTTATAGGCATAATATTATTAAGCATAACTACAAACAGCATAAAGATTGTTAAGAATAATATTATAAAGCCTAAATAAACTTTGTCATAATGATATTAAAACATAATTGTAATAATCATATTATTTTGTTTGTATATAAAATAATCATGTTGGCGGCTTACGGGTGGCCCAAGGGCCACCCCCGCCGCACCGTAACCTACTATTACCTAATACACCATACATACAACACCAATACCAACAAAAAAGAAGAAATACACAGACAAACATAACCGCCTTGACAAAATTATTAACAATAAAATGAATACACTTCAAAACTTGCCTATTTACAAGCTATTGCTAAAAATTTACATTTAAAATGAAAGGAATTATATTGCATGAAAATTATAGTAAAGAAAACATTACATTCATTTCAAACAAACATTATGAATAAATACATTTAAATTATTAAAGTGTAATTATGTATAATATCTATTAGACGAATAAACAATATGCCATAAAACAATATGGAAATCAAAATTAGGGCAAAAACGATTAGCCCAAACTAGAATTATGCTTAGTTAGATTGTATGCCCAAAAACAATTATGACAAAATATGATTATGACAAAAAACATTATGCCTAACTCATTATGCTAAATTAAAATAGGACAAAAAAATTATGCGAAAAAAAGGGATCCCGTCGGCGCCGTGCGGGAAGCCTAATATTTTTATCGCTGTTGTCAGCAAAGTCGGTACCTATCTATAATTGCAAGTAAAGAGATGACTCATATCTCTCTCAACTTCGTAATGCTACAAAATTCACTATAAGTAAGTATGATACAAACATATAGTATTAACATTACACGACGCACTATTGAACAGTCAGTAGATGCTACATAGTTTTCTACAAAACAGCCCGTATCAGTCCACTGCTGGACGCAGGCCTCTCCCAAAGCGCGCCACTCAACCCTACCCTCTGCCCTCTGCATCCAGTCCTTGCCAGCCACCTTGCGAAGGTCATCCCTCCATCTAGTCGGGACTACGTGTACCCGTTCGTGGCCTCCATTCGAGAACTCGTCTCCCCCATCGGTTATCGGTTCTACGACAGATGTGACCAGCCCACTGACACTTCAGTTTACTGATTCTATGAGCACTTTTATACATATTCTGTTTCTCCCACCCAACCCACAGGTATTCCTGTATCCCTCTCTTGCACTGTCCACAAATCACCTGCTAGTATCCTGCATTGCATTGCGCGGTCGGCAGACGGAGCCGTGTGCTATATTTAGTGCAGGTGAATGCACCGCAGTGTTGCCAGTTGGCGGAATATAAACAACCCAACAACCGGAATTTTTATTTCTTAGTTTACCATAATCTTTATACAAATTAGAACATGATGAAAAAATTCTTGCCGTGGGCAGGACTTCAACCTGCGACCTTGCCATTCCGTGACACGCTCTTACCAACTGAGCCACCACAGGCCACCGTATTATACATACTTAAAGGGTATGTTACGCAACTCCATCTATCGGACCTCGGGCCCTCTGGGCACCAGAAGCCTCGATGAGACGCGCTGAAATATCTATATACTATCCACACATTATCATTAAGGGCCTGATATGAGCCAACTAGCGCCGCCAATCTTGAAAAAATAATTCCTTCCAATTTAATAAATTTTATTAAAAAAGCTATTTACAAAATATTTATTAATAATAAATAAATAGTAAATTCTTTATTGGAGTTTAAGGTTACATGTACAATAATGCACGAGCTTGCATGTGGGTATTACGATAAATACTATTTTTTAAATGCTTATTTATAACGTGATTCAATTTCGGTAAGTTGTAGTTCGCATAATTGCGAAAAACGGCCGTTTTTGGCACATTTGTGAACTACAACTTAGCTTGTCGCAATTATGCCATGTATTGTATATTGAAAAATAGTATTCATTAATAAACATTTTGTAAATAGCTTTTTTAATAAAATTGATTAAATTGGAAGGTATTATTTTTTCAAGATTGGCGGCGCTAGTTGGCTCATGGAAGGCCCTTAAAATCTCAAATCTACTGACTATTTGTCTACTAATTGTGTTCAATTCTTGAAAAGAGGATCCTCGTTGACCTACGGCAGAAAGCTGATGCTTTGATAAAAAAAAAAGCAGGAGAAGAAGCAGGAAACCGTTGTATCTGGTAACACTGATGCCCCGACACCGGTAACTAGTCCACGTTGGGAAACTCAACGCTGTATATAGCAGAGGAGTAGTTTGACTATAAAACTTGGTGCATTTTTACGCAATCGCTAGTACATTAGAGCAAATGGGGTTGCCTTTAGAGAATTGGTACCTATATTAGATAACAATTATTAGATAAATATAGAAAAAAAATCCAAGTAATGTATTTTGATAATTATTGGCATACAAAAAAATCGAGAAAATCGACATTCTTTGATGGTTTTTTAAGTACAGTTATGGGATATTATAGAAAAATATAGAAACAATAATAATAATAATAAAAAGTACAGTTATTACAAACATTTACTTTTTTAATTTTTATTATGTAACCCTCAATAATGCTTCTTTAAATTCTAGTCTAAAACTGATAATAATGTGCAAGGTCACATGTTGGTACCCGATGACGTAAATTTTGCTAAAAAATCAACACTCATTTTGCCTCCTACACAAAACGCTCCAGGTTTAGCTCAGGCAACCCTATATAATTGAGAAGCTTATCCATCAGCGAACCACCCCATATGGGTCCCATCTTGGTACCTGATGACGTAAGTTTTTTGCAATGCGCCCCCGTACTATGAAGGCCAACTGCCCCAGTTCAGAAGAAAATGATTAGAAGAGTATAATTTTAACCTAATATAAATATGTGAAGAATGTGTGAGAATTTTTATCTTCAATTTATAAATACGTCAGGTGTGTGATCGTAGGCGCATCAAGTGTAACATTATGTATCATTTTAATACAGTAAGTGTGGCCATTTTTGTGCTGCTGTGTGTACCTACATATACCTGTATTGTGTGGTTCGAGCTGACGCAGCATCATGTAACATCTACACTTATCCGTGAACAATGTTGTTGGGGATACAGTTACCTTAAATATCTTAAGTTTAAGTAATTAAGTAATCCTTACTGTAACCTGTTTTTTGTTCCAACTAAATAAATTGAAGAAAAAAAATCAGAAGATAATAATTTTAACCTAATTTTAATCTAATATAAATGTGTTTTGTTTACAGGTAAGCAGCGTAGTACAGACGTGGTGAACGGGTATGTCTCAGTTAATTAACTATGTTTATCTCGCGGTCCGGCCCGTTGCAGAGCTAAATTAATGCGTGGACATGACGCGGCTAACACTCGGCCCCACTCTACCCCCGACACTAAAAGAGGGGTGTTTTATGTTTAACGTGAATCTGTGATATCTCCGTAGATTTCTAAATTCAAATTCATAATCTTTATTGCATTCCGTAAGTTATTGAATTGATGTTAGTATAACATTACGGACACAGTATTAGGAGAGAGGAAGGCTAATCTAAGCTTTTCTATTAAGTTTAGTTCTTTAAAAAATTGCAGAAGCTCACGAACACATACTTCATCATCATGTGAATGTCGAGGCAATCCAGCTCCTCGACAACACGGACATACCTAGTGAGAAGACTGAAAAGAACCAAACCTTTTGAGTTAGTGTAGTGTAGTGAAAACAATTCGTAGTTTCGGAACTTCGTTTGCTTAGAGGAGGAGGATGGAGGAGATCAGGAGGCAGATCTTCCTCTCTGGATCCTCGTTTCCACATCACATACCGCCATGGCTTATAGCCTATGAGCTGTCCGGATATTTCAGCTATCTCCTAGTGAAACTCCCATCAAAATCCCTTCAGTAGTTATGGCGTGATACTTGCACAAAGTCACAGACAAACAGACAAAAATTCTAAAAATTAGTGTTTTAGCATCAGTATCGATCCTAAAACACATTACAGTTATTCTTTTCGAAAAATATCCAATGTACAGACACAACTTTTTTACAGTCTTATTATATGTATAGATAGATATCACATTTAGTGTTTTGGATCAGTGGCGATCCTAAAACACAATGCGTTACAGCGCATAATGCCAACTTCGCAAAATGCCAACCGCTCGCAAAACTATAACTTCTCATAATGACAACTTCTCAAAATGGCAACTTCTTAAAATGACAACTTTTCAAAATTACAACTCACAAAGACAACTACTCAAATTTATCTGAAAATATATTTTCAAAAAATATCCAATTTACAGACAACTTTTTACAGTCTTATTACATGTATAGATTAGATATCACATACTCGCCACTTTCGTTGCGGTAATGTGAGTCAAAAATATCAAACTCCCGATCAGCAAATCGGATAATTACATAATATACATTGTCACCTAATTACTAAATAACAATTAATTTGTACTCGAATGTTCCACGTTCAATCTCTGTTACCAATGAATTCGGCAAACGTTTCGATAGCGCGTTGTAAAATACGTGTGGCGACATCTATTGATAGGTTACGGAACTAAACTCTGTACTACGACGAAATAAAATGATGACCATGTGTAAAGATTGATTGAAAATGACGAAAATTTTACAGTTATTTAATTATTTCATGAATTTCATTATAAATAAGTAGAATCAATATTTAAACATCATTCATTCATACGCCGAATTCTCTACCCAAAGGTTGTCTGGAAGAGATCGCTTTGAGCGATAAGACCGCCAATTGTAATACTAACTGTATTAGCCTATTTCCTTTGTGTAATACTTTTTTATTTTTTTTGCTATAAAGAATATTTATCTTATCTTATCTTAAACATCATGACTTCCATTATGATGGTTTGGGACCACATTGTATATTTTGGTTTCAACGAGATTTTAGAATAATAGTTAGAGCACAATCTTATTAATTGTAAAAGAAATAAAAAAAAATATTTCTATGCATTTCGTGAAAAAATCAACTTTAATGACTGTACAGCCCCTTACCATGAACTCTTATAGCAGGATTACTTCAAGAATACTTTGTTATTTCGTAAGCTTACTACACCTACTATCTATTTATGCCAACAGAAACAACAACAGTCAGGTTGTTGGGGTTGTAATAATTTAATTTACCTGCCAAATAGAAAGAAGGAAAATACATTTATTCCGGCACAAACAAATAGGTATTAGAAATTACGCCGAAAGGAACAGTTGCCTTTCCGGCAGTAATGTAAAATAAAAATACCAGTTTTTCCCTAAAATTTTCATTACTCCTCCGCTAATTTGCACAAAATTAGCACAACTCTGCAAGCACGGTGTCCCGCTGGGCAGATGCAGATTGGTCACGTGATGAGCCCTTATTAGCATTCCGGGATTAAAGGCCAGCATGAATGATCAATTTTAAATCGTTAAGGCTTCGTATGCGCGTATTTTCAGTTTTTCTACGAAGGCTACGGCACTAACTACTAAAATTAAACGTCTGAAAAAATATATAGCAATCTTGGGGTGTCTATTTAGAGACTGATGAATACCGATACACGATTGGACAAACTTCGCTCGGTAGAAAAAAATCGCAAACATTCCATGTCTTTTAAAATTAAAATAATGTCTAAACCAAAATAGTTATTAATACAAAATATATATAAAAATGTAGGTTAGGTTACTATAAAAACGAGAGCTTGTTTAAAAAAACTGATTTTTAGTGGCGTATTTTTATTTGTCACTGTGCCGTACCTACTCTTTACTACGCCGCTGCGAAACATCTTCTGTCTCTCGCTTGAGTTCGACAGCTGGCAGGCCTTAAGTCCCATTAATATCAAATTTTTTGGCGAAAATTATAAGTACAAAAATTTCGTTCGCGCAGACTTTGACAGGACTTAAACGAAAAGGACAGCCGGCTAGCCTTCCTGAACGCCGCGCGGTTGCCGCTCCTTTGCTTTGCCGCTGACGCTCCGTTGCGTGGGCATCTTAAAATTTATGACCTACCAAATTAGTCATTCAATCATTTGTCATCAGCTTTTTTAATAAAATTGATTAAATTGGAAGATATAATTTTTTTTAAGATTGGCGGCGCTAGTTGGCTCATGGAAGGCCCTTAAATCATCAATCATTAGTCATTAAATCAGTCATTTGTGCCAAATAAGTTACTCATACCCACAACAAAAATATACTAAATTGCAATAAATAGCAAACCTGTCATTGGTGCCAAATATTACTCATATTCACAACAAAAATATACGAAACCCTCAGCGCGCGATTTCAACTCGCACTTTTTTCGAATTTGTTCAAATAATTATTACTTTTTACGCATAATTCACAAGTTAAGTGAAATAAAATCAATAAAATTCATTATCGTAAGTTGCAATAGAATATTTGTTGGCGCGAGTGCCGCGTGCCGACTGCCGATAAGGGCGCGCGCACACTTCGCGGGGCGATGCTCAGTTCGGCCTTGTTTCGATTGGGACAATACACCACAATTACTAATTAATAAATTAGCGTGATGTGTTCGCTGAGAGGTGGTGAAGTGTTTGTGGTGACATTGTATTTTTGTGAGAGTATGGATGTGTCCTAACTTCTGTTAATTTTCTATTAAAAAAATGGAACTGTTTATTTCAGTAAGAAAATGTTACAAAGTATTAAACACTTTCCGGGCTCTTAATCTCATTTGCAAGAGATTATATGCGCCGGAGAGGTCGTCACTCATATCGTCATCATAGATTTACTTAATTTAATTTATATAAAATGATATAACTTAATTTATTGACTTGTGTAGTCCTGATTATTGTTACCAAAACTATTTTTGACTTAGATTAACTCAGTGTGTAACTTTTTTATTAAATAAGGAGCACTTGATTATCATACCAACATCAATGTAACTTAAAACCTTTAACATTAACCTTCAAATTAATACAGAGTTGGAAAACATGTAAACAATGGCGAGCTTAACTCTATGAGAAGAGTTCTCTTACAGCTAACCTTATATTAAAGCGGTGAGTGCATTATGAGTAGGCACACTGCAACTATACGTGCAATATACATTATAAATACATATACGAAATATACTGTAATATAGTATAACGTATATCACTTTTTAAACTTTCACGGTTTGTATACATATTAATCCGACTTATGTAAACGAGGCACTAAGGAGAGTGCGTGCAAGCGAGCGGACATAATTAGTTCTTTTTGCAAAATGGGGGTACCTGCAAATATCAACAGCTTTTCTCAACGCAGTCAGCGAACACGAAAGAGGGTAGATCGTTTTGTATCACCCTTCTGACGTTTAACACTCACCGACTTCAGTCTACTCGTGACCATGATAGCTGCAATGCTGTCGAAATATCGAGACATCAATAATAAATGTTTAACACGGTAATTCCCGTTTTATCTAATTAATAGTATAACGTAAACTTACATAATATATCATACTTAAACTATACTTTAGTATATCATAAGGATAATAGTTATGTTCCGTTACTCTTCTTCCAAATAACTCCAATGTAGGACTCGCGCGTATCGTGTCACGTTGACGTTGTCAAACTTTCATACACAAATTGCAATTTATGCTATTTATTATGCAAGTATGATCTAGACTAGATGTTCCTGAAGGGAAGCAGCCCGCTGCACCCCGCGACACTAGACACCGATGTTTAATGTTTATGGTTTTCGGCGGGTTGAGGGTGCGAGGTGAGGGGATGCAAGGGGCGCACTCGGTGCTAGTGAATTAGAAAATTGTGCCTTTTCTGTTGCCAGGCGAGAATAACAAGCTTATTTTTTTACCCCTGTCTGTCACTCCCTTTATTTTCCTTAAACTCCGCTAAAAATAAGCTTTAATATTTTTTATTTGTACAAATTGCTGAATTTTCAATGTATATTTAAAATTTTTTTTAAATAATAACAAACTCACGATCAGCATTCGAATCCGGGACTTGAACAGTGACTTCAGTTTCAGAAAGTTCAGAATTCAAAAAGACACCGTTTAATCATCTTCAAGGTATTTTCGCATTTCGTGTCAGAGATTCAATCCAAGAAAAATTAAAATCGATAAATAGCCTCCTCTTGCATATAATTCTGTCACAGACTTCCTTTGGGCATCTAGAAGGCCACAAAGTGACTACCAAACTCTACATAGCGCATCTAAAGTCTTTAGCCAAGGTCAACTCTACTCCACCCCACTCGTGTGCCCGTAGTAAGCCGGAATGAATGAATGCAGAGTGAGGGGTGCGCCCGCCGCCGCCGGACCACGGGGTGGGAACGAGGGATACTCAAGGTTACACCTCTTGATACTTTAGTGCTCATATATTCGCTACAGTAACATGGTATTAATGAAATAAATTAAATGCAAAAGAGTCCTAGTGTGCTGGTCTATGACTGCACTACGGAATGTCGATGTTCAAAATCTCGATGAACGGTATTCCGAAAGTACGGACAACAGCAGATCAATGGTAACACTTGCAGTACGATTTTAAATCTTAGGACGCAGATAATAAGAACGGTCCAAAGTGTTACACTTGATCTGCTGTTAGCTGTACGTGAGTTCGAATTACGTGAGTTCGAAAGTATGATATACTTACCGATTTCAGCAGCATCAGCCACTAAACTTATTAACTTTACTTGTCATAAATATTATAGAAGTAACTATCCTGTAAGGTCGTGCTTTCAGAACATGTAACTTATGTTTTCCATTTTTAGAAGAGATGAGGTTGTCTTAAAACCTAATTCGATTTTTTTTTTATTTAAAAAAAATCTGGTGTGATTGAACTTGAATTAAAATTAAAACCAGATTTATCTCGCCTTTTGTTTATTAGTTCCCAGATAATTGTTTTAAAGCTATTTTATCATAAATTGATACACATAGGTGCAGTCAGGCTTAAAATAAGTATTGAAATAGGTCTTTATTTTCAGTAACACTTTATTTAGGTATTGTTTTTCGTTTTATTAAAACTTTGGTAGTTAACCATTTAACTCAAACAATTATTGTCGTTTATTTAACGCCAAAAACTAATTGGAAATGAAGTTAAAGTATCAAAATTATGAGAAGGGTTATAGGAATTTTACGATGTAGCCGGCAGTGCACGCGGGAAGGTTAGGTTAGTTCGCAACGTGGTCGCCTAGGCGCGCCACCGCCGCGCTCACATGTTTTAGTAAAAAGTTTAGTGTTCAAAATTGTTATGTTGGATTTTAGCAACAAAATAGGGCAGTGTGTGTGCGCCCTTATATTGCTAAAATTTGTGAGTGACAGTGGTGACTACGATAGTGCAATTTTGACAGGTCAATTGTCAATAATTGGGAAAATATTAATATTAATGTCAATATTTAGGTTGAAGACAAATGCAACTTGATCAACTATTCGGTTCCTACAATTTTCCATTCTTTTAATGCTTTAGATTCCTATTAGAATCCACTACTGTAGTTTCAATGCTACATATCGCAACAATATTATTTACATTTAATTATACACATCGACAAACGAAACGTTTTGATAAAAATGTATTAGGGTACTTACAAACGCTTAACCCTAGTTTAAACTCAATTCCCTTAAACTTAGTCACTTTCAAACATTGTTATAAAATGTCAAGTTAGGAAGGGACCATGGATTAACTTTTAAGTCAAGTTTATAACCAATAGCGAAGGGTTTAGTTTATACTAAAACGATTTCTTTTAGCAAAGCAAAGAAATGAATACTTTCCCAAATATTGAAAAAATAGCTGTTTTAACAGTAATAATTAATTAAACAAATGTAAAATAGCTACGCCCCCTAAGTGCAAGTGTTTACAAACAGCGAGCGTTGTGCATCGATTTCACATAAACTGAATCCGCCTGCAGCGGGCAGCCCGTAGGGTGCAGGCCCGTAGGGGCAGGCAGCGGGCGCGGGGGACGCAACTGTCAAACGCTGCCATTTGTTTGTTGACATCATAAGTTTCCCAATTGGATTTTACCGAATTGAGAATGGAATTTTTTGCATAAATGTAATATAATTATATAACTCCGATTTTTTGGCTAGATTTTGCGATTACCTATATTATATTCTTTTACGATTATAATAAGATCGACTTTAGAAATACATTAGAATCTACCTACACTACGAAATAATTCTTATTGCATGACTGTAGGCTGTAATTATAGGGTAGGTATAACTTTTGTTAATTGTTAGGTAATTTTAATATAACCAGTCATAGAATATTATAGTGCGTATAAGATTTAGGCCGAGTTTTATAATCAATTTTAAGCGCGAGCTTAACAAGAAGTCGCTCTTACAAATGTCATTTCATGACTTGCCTATAAGAATATCGGCCTCACTCTCCGATCCATAGTGCATTAACTACACAAAACCATTGCAAACTATCCCGTATTACCGTCGAGTAGAGTGTCCGTGTATTACACTTGATGTGCTATCAATTACCTTTTGTGAAGACTACTTTGAACATTGCATTGTACTTCGAGTAGCAAATAATATAGAGACTTATTACATAGTACGAACAAGGTAATAATCAAAAAAATCTTAATTCATTACCCGCTAAGTCCACCATAACATCATCCTAACCAAACTCCCACAGACTAGCGCAACTCTAGCTAGAGTCGTCTCTATATGCCGAGTGCCTGTGTGCGTTGGACTTTACCGTGACTCACGCTGCGGGCACTTTCTGCTATTGAATTATTACCAGGCGCTTCTTCGGATCATACGTCTTCCTTCTATGAATCATCTCAACTCTATACATACTCTACATTCAACATTATAGTACGGCCGTTTTAATAGGCCCGATATGACAGATGACAATATGACGTTAATAGTGATGTACCCATAGGTAACGTGTTAGTATTTGACTAGCTTTTGTCGGCGGCTTTCCTTACTAAAGATTTATTTTTAACTGTTTTGTATTTAATTTGATACAAAGATATCCATCACACCGGTTTCATTCTGATATTAAGGCTGAACAAAAGTAACGAAAAATAATTTTCCTGTGATGATATAATAGCGATATTAGTAACTGATACCAAATATCGTCACTTAGTATTTTCATCTCTTCTCTACGATTTAATTCGGACGACATAACATTGTAGCTGTGCTTCATGGAAAACTAAATCATTTTTTTTCATAAGAAAGAATGTGAATTTACTCTGTTGCATGTTTGAAATTATTACGAAATTCTTAAATTTTATTATTTTTGTACAAAATGAATTACGTAAATCAGAATTCAAGACAATAATTATTTATCCGTAACTTGTGCACCGTTTCAAAGTTATGTCGGCCGCACCGGACCCAAACGTCATATCGGGCTTTTCTCGGCGGCTCCACTATAATATTTACACACGTCAAATAAAATATCAAGTTAAATAACTAGATTTTTTCCTATGACGTGAACTCGTATGCAAATGTACACTTTTTAATTTCGTCAGTACAAAACGATTATGCAGTCTGGGACTGTATTAGGGGATCCCACCCCTTCCAGCACAGGGGCAAGGCGATAAGAACTCTATATTTATGCAGTAAAAGGTTGAGTTTAGAATGGGTTAAGGGTTTGTTTTGATCAGGTCGACAGATAATGGAGTGCGATGTGAAAAATTATAACAACAACGAAACGAAAGGATTCAGGTTCAATTTTGTGTCATTCTTTATAATATTAGTAAGTCGGATATAAGCAAGAAAACGTCAAATCGGATTTCAATTTTCTTGCATATATGTACGGTGGAAGACAGAGAAAGGTGTACTGGAGAATTTTTAAGTTTTAGATTTTCTCAAAACTACTTGACCTATTGCAAAATGTATTTCACTGTTTGATAGATAAAAGTTAAAACTATGTAACTGTAAAAGAGTTATTAAATTCGGTTCAGTAGTTTTTGAGAAAATCTCAACCTTATTGAGGCCCCCTGTATACTTATCTCTGTCGTTGATTGTATATCCGCTATATGCAACGAAAGTCTAAATACGAAATTGATAAAAAAATCCTGCTAGATCTGTTGGAAAAGAGCATGCCACGGAATGGCGAGGTCCCTGGTTCGAATCCAACGAGTCAAAGTCAAATCTCTTTATTGCAAGTAAGCACGTTGTGTACATTTTTGCACGTCAACATATTTTTGCATTTACATTTACACCACCTCGCAAGGAAAAGTTGCCAACGCTGAGGAGAAAAAAAAACCAAGAAAAAAAAATTCTAACCACAATTTTTTGGAGTAGAGTATTTGGGAATGTATTTGCTGCATAATCCACCCATCCACACTGCCCCGGCTAAATGCATCACAAGCACAAGTGCATCATATCTACAAATTGTAGTACGTATAAATCACTCTCGGTCCGGAGGGCGCTTCCCTCGCAGTTTATTGATTACTAGGAAATATAGGAAAATGTAATAAAACGGAAAAACTTATATTTATTGACTAGCTGTACCCCGCAACTTCGTTTGCGTAGAGGAGGAGGATGGAGGAGATCAGGAGGCAGATCTTCCTCTCTGGATCCTTGTTTCCACATCACATACCGCCATGGCCTATGAGCTGTCCGGATATTTCAGCTATCCCCTAGTGAAACTCCCATCAAAATCCCTTCAGTAGTTATGGCGTGATACTTGCACAAAGTCACAGACAAATAGACAAAAATTCTAAAAATTAGTGTTTTGGCATCAGTATCGATCCTAAAACACATTACAATTATTCTTTTCAAAAAATATCCAATGTACAGACACAACTTTTTTACGGTCTTATTATATGTATAGATAAATAGTTATAAGCCTCTTAAAGGCCCGACATGAGCCAACTAGCGCCGCCAATCTTAAAAAATAATATCTTCCAATTTAATCAACATTATTAAAAAAGCTATGTACACAATCTTTATTAGGATAAACACTATTTTTTAAATGCTTATTTATAACGTGATTCAATGTCGGTAAGTTGTAGTTCGCATAGATGCGAAAAACGGCCTTTTTGGCACATTTGTGAACTACAACTTTGCTTGTCGCAATTATGCCATGTATTGAAAAATAGTGTTTATCCTAATAAAGATTGTGCACATAGCTTTTTTAATAATGTTGGCTCATGTCAGGCCCTTAAGATGCATAATGATGAGCAAGATTGAGGGTAAGAGGCGGGTTGGAAGAAGGAAGAAATCGTGGCTCCGCAATATGAGGGAGTGGACAGCGATAGCCAGCGTCGAAGAGCTTTTCCGAATGGCTCAAGACAGAGGGAGATATGCGGAGCTAACGGCCAGCCTTCATTAGTGGAGAGGCAATGCAAGAAGAAGAAGCATCTTAAGAGTATTCAGGCACTTATTGATAAATGATAAAAAGAGAAGACAATGATATCTTGAATATTCTGTACATGACACTGGCAAATGACGAACTGTCGAGTTCATTAATAAAATAAATAAATAAAGTGTGAAGGGATTCCTTGAAAAGCGAGCGAAACTAGATTAGCTACTTTTTTGTGAAAATTCTAATTAAATAGTTTCCGTGGTATTTAGTGAATAATGATCGCGTTAAGTTAATCAGTAGATGTCCGCGAACGTTTCTATTAGTTGGAGTGCTCGAAAGAAGTCGTGTTTGTGAAGTTTTGTGCTCTTAGCAAGGTTTCCTTTGTGTAACTCTATGATTGCGTGGATCGTTGAGTTATTTCGTTTAGGGGTTTGGGAGGGTTGTGCGTAGGTTTAGGTTAGGTTATCTTCGTATATATTTAGAAGAATTCAGACATTCTATTAACATCAGGCCAGGCTGTATGCCCTAGTTGGCTTTGCCTTTCCCTCTGGGAAGATATTAATTAAAAAAAGTGTGAAGGCAAAAGGTTGAAATATTAAATAGATTTTATGTTAATTTTATTACTCGGTTAATAAGCTAGTAATAAAATAAACGTCTCTTAAGTGTTCTTGATAATAGGTCCTATTGAACTTGAGACTTAATTTACGGCCAGTCAAGGTATTTATTGCTTAAAACTATTCCTTTGCGAGTCTATTCCTTTCCTCTGTTCTAAAACGCACTTGTATGACCAGACAGTGACAGACATAGCTGTATGCCCGGCGTGCGAACGGGACAGGTGTCTTCACCGGGGGCGCCGGGTGCATCTAACATAACTGTGCACTTAAGTAATATTGATGTAATAAATTAACATTGAACATTTGTATTGGAATTGCAGTTTTATTGCTACTCGTATGTGTAGGGGACTAAAGGCTACTTGCTTATAGTAGGCTCAAAAGCTTTACCAAGACTGACCCTGTTTAGTCTTTGTTAATAAATAACTTTTAATTTATTTATTTCAAAAAGGTACAATATAAAATAAAAAAGAACCATTCAATATTTAAAAAACTTAATCTAAACTATTTTTAAAAAATTTAGTTGCAGGAAGAGTACCCAAGACACTGGCAGCGTTACCTCGCTGGATCGCGATGCTAATCCGCGTTGCGCGATAGTTTAATTTATTTAGTTATTTTTTTCAAAGTCGTTATTTTTCTACAATGAGGCTTTAAATTGAAAAAAAAACTGGCTAAGTGTGAGTCGGACGAGCACCAAGGGTTCCGTGCAACTTCACCATAACAGCAAATGCTAATAAATAAGCATGCATAATAATAATGTATGTAGATTTAAGGATGGAAATCTATAGAATTGAACTTTTTGGATCAAAAACCGTCCAAGTGCGAGTCGGCTCTCGGCTGTCGGCCTCGCGCATCGAGGGTTCCGTGCAACGCCACCATAACATTTGCTCTAACGAAAAGATAAACTAGATTTAGGGACAAACTTATCTTTGCGTTTTCGAAACTGATAACGTCATACATCGACATACCAGGCGTCAACTGCAAATATAAGTTTTTTTTTGTAATTACAAAAATTACAAAAAAATAATTGTTTCGTAATGGAACCCCAAATATACAGTTTTCGGATTTTTTCCTTTAGTTGTGATATAAGACCTAGCTTCTTGCCAAATTTCATGATTCTAGGTGTTGACCTAGAATCATGAAATTTGGCAACTGGAAGTACCCGTTTTGAGTTTTTTTTGCATTTTCATACAAATATGCGAGAAAATTTTCATACAAATAAACGGCCATATCTTTTGATTGCGTGAACGTAGAAGGTTGATTTTTTCACGGCTGCATGAGGTTGCAGACCTGAGTATTTGGTATTAATTTCAACTTGATCCACCCACACGTTTCTGAGATATAGGTCTTGCCAGACAGACAGACGGACGGAGTATCAGTACCTAGAGTATTTTAATGTGATATGACAACTTTTTAAGTATATTAACAAATAATAAATATAAATAATACTAGCTGTACCCCGCAACTTCCTTTGCGTAGAGGAAGAGGATGGAGGAGATCAGGAGGCAGATCTTCCTCTCTGGATCCTTGTTTCAAATCACATACCGCCATGGCTTATAGCCTTATGAGCTGTCCGGATATTTCAGCTATCTCCTAGTGAAACTCCCATCAAAATCCCTTCAGTAGTTATGGCGTGATACTTGCACAAAGTCACAGACAAACAGACAAAAATTCTAAAAAGTAGTGTTTTGGCATCAGTATCGATCCTAAAACACATTACAATTATTCTTTTCAAAAAATATCCAATGTACAGACACAACTTTTTTACATTCTTATTATATGTATAGATAGATGAATAAGATCATGATAATGTTAAAATTAAAGATAGCAAAGTCTTTATCAAAGTAGACGAAGCAAATAACGAAATCGCTAATGAACAAGGTGTAATCCACGAAAAGCTTCGTCAGCGAGATAATTCCTGTAAATACAGTTTACGAGAGTTTGTCACGACACGAGAGGGCAAATAGAGGGGCTGGTACTCGCTGAAATGTCGCTGAATATGATACCATGATTGAACTGGTCAGTGTGATTTGCCTGCGATATACGTGCAAGTTAGTTTCTTAGTTATGGCGGTACTTCACTTGGCTATTCGTATTCGCTATTGGATATTGGTCGTATTTGTCAAATACTTGACGTACAGTCGAAGACAGTAGGGTTACTCTCACCTCTTATAGCGATCCAGTTTAGGTTTCGAATCGCTATTTGATACAATGACGTTTGACGTCATTGTAGCAAATTGTCAGTTTAGGAACCTAAACTGGATCGCTATAAGAGGTGAGAGTAACCCCGCTGAGATAAGTATACAGGGGGCCTAAATAAGGTTGAGATTTTTTAAAGAACTACTGGACCGATTAAAAAAACAGTTTTGATGATTTATTTATTATTATTACAACATTTACAATTTCAACAGGATAATACCCAGTAATAAATTGTAGTCAATTACATATCCTAAAAAGATTATTTTAAATTTAAAGTCTAAAATATAATCAATAATTAATTTTAAAAATAAAAATACACTAATACATTCCCAAATAATAACAAAATCAATAAAATAATAATAACATCATTCCATACACTATACTAACAAACTCCCGATAGAATGAATGAAACTAGTGGGATTTTTTGGTGGCTTAGTTTCATGGAATTTAACTGCGAAATACCTCAAATCTCCTAAATACCTTGTAAGCTGAGTAGCTCTACAGTACATTAACAACCTTTTGAATACTGGAACAGTGCAACACCAAAACTCAAAAGGTCAACACACACTATAATTATTTTTAAATCATATCACTAACTAGGTTCAATGTCCTGTCCATAGTGATAATGCGCGATGCATATTTGCAAATTCATCAGTTATAAGCGTTCTCGCCCGCGGCAGTGTGGTGCACCCTCAAACCCTCATTTATCGCTAACACAAAACAAAACACCGTATTCGGACTGAAAACAACACTTAAATATGCATCATCACGTAGATACATTATTACTTGCATTCTCTTATCTGAATTCGTATCTTCATCATCTATCATCCAAAGTCAAAGTCAATTCACAGGTATTCTGCCTAGTTCAGACACCAGACTCTCAAACTAAAGAATGTAATCTACCTACCAACCAATTTATGTCCTAACCATAAGAAATCGATGTTCTTTATGTGAGATGAAATAAAGACTTTAGACTTTAATTTCTTTATTGCAAGTAAGCACATTGTGTACATTTTTACACTTTGCAAGGAAAAGGTGCCAACGCTGAGGAGAAAAAGTGCCAAAAAACTCTCAGCAGCACATCTTTTAAAATAATGATAACAATTACTTAATAACTAGGTATTACACAACTATGTTGACGGGAGAGTCGGCAGAGGTAGACCGAGGAGAACGTACGTCGACCAAATTGGCGATGTCTTGAAAAAGGGCCAAGTACGGTCTACTACAAACCGACGAGCATGCATGAAGAGATTGATGAATGTGGAGGAGGCAAGGGTTGTGTGCCAGGATCGCAGCAGATGGAAGTCCATCGTCTCTGCCTACCCCTACGGGAATCAGGCGTGAGTTTATAAATAAATAAATATACAACTATTACTATTATTAGTAATCTAAACTCTATCCTCCATTATCAGTACACTGCTAAATGCCTCTCCCAAAGCACGCCACTCCACCCAACTCTAAGTCTTCTGTATTCAGTCCCTGCCAGCCACCTTGCGCAGGTCAACCCTCGATCTGATCGGAAGTCGGAGGGTGTCCCACACTACGTTTACCCATTCTTCGCCTCTGCTAGAGAACCCTTCTACCGCATCGGTTATTGGTTCTGCGACAGAAGTAGCCACTGCCACCTCAGTTTGCTGACCCTAGCACCAAGTCAACTCTCTGGCAAACTACATAATTCTTCAGAATTTTATACATCTCTCACTTGAGAGGTTGACGATAAGGTCCACAGCAAAGTTTTCTCTGTAGATGCATAATAAGTTGTATCTACGAGCCTGCTAACTGAACAGAACCGCAGGAGGTCTTTAGATTACTTTCCAAGCACACTATCACCGAAAATTTCATCTTCAAACAGCATGGGGTAAGCACAATGGCCATAGGTGACGCTGTGCATTTTATATGTGAGCTCCGACCGTAAAGGGCGACAGATTTATCGCTAGAATGGTTGCAAGCACGCACCTGCACATAAGAGGCTTATTCTGATCTCCTTTAGGCTTCAGGTAGTAGTATCATAAGCCTGATGGGCTTGTAGTTCAGTTGCTACACGTTGAAAACGATCGAACGTTGAGTGAGGTGACCTGGATTCAACCTCTAGTGGCATTTTCACCTGGACCCTTCCGTGTCTCGGGTTAGTCCCGATTGTTATCATTCGGCAGCAGTCGTTAGCCCACGTCAGAGGCGTACGGAGTGGCCTGAATAACTCTGACAATCGAGACGAGAAGATGATGAGTCTGTAAAATTAGGTTCGATGGGGACAAATTCAATTTTTTTAATTGCGTTGAATTGAGAATGCGTCCAATGTCAACCAATCCTTGCCAGTGCAACATGAGCGGTAAATTATGACCAGTAAAGTGACTGATGCATCCAGTAATAATTAAATCTTACACAGTTGTCGAATCCAGTCACACAAGAAATAAAAACCTAAGAAAAGTTTCTGATCGGACAATCTTTTATATCCAGAATAACCCTTCAAAGGGGAGCTTTAATAACGCTATTTTCCGAAGGGTGCTAAATGCATTCCTCAGATTGAAGTGCTACTTTCCTTGTACTCTCATCGTATCCTTTATTTCCGTCGCCTAAAGTTTCTTTTTGCTTGATGGGCCACAATTGTATTTGGCATTTCCAATTTTCTTACTACATTCCCCATGCTTTCGAAAAAGTCTTTATTTCTTGGCTCTTAGGATATATTTCTCTTCGATTTTCACGAAAACAGATTTGTAATCCGCCGTTTGCAGACAGCGTGTCTACTTTAGCCATTATCAATCATTGTTGTTAGATTTAATAAGACTTGTAACGACAGAGTTTGAACGATGGATTCGTTGAGAGGTTATGAAACTTTCGCAGTTTGAGATATTGGTCCCTACTTTCATAAAGTTTGTAATTTATTTGATCATTTATCTTCCTCTTCCAATTGAAATTTTCTATGAAGAGCAGTTGGAAAAATCCAATAAGATTTTCACAACTGCTCTTTTCTAATCATCATTTCCTTTTGTGAAATGAATATTAATAAAGAAATGGCACTGATTGTTCATTTGCACATAAGTTCTACTTATTACGAAATACTAATGTCTCCTAATTGCCTAACATCTTTAAGCGTTTTCATTCAGGCAACCTTTGCTTAGATACTATATTATTATGTGGGTTCAGACGTTGTTTCAAGCCCTAAGTTCAATGTGACCTTAAAGGTCTATTGTGTCCGCATCGCCAACTTTTTACATATCGCCTTCAAGACAATATTATTAAGAAAGTGTATGATGCTCGCGAGTCTTCCGTATTATGCTTAGCGTACAAGCTGCATTTGTTTTCTAACTTAAGTGTTTAATTACTATTATTAATCTCTTACTTAGATCCGTAGTGAATCTTGGATTTTAATGCCGAAATTCAGAGACGGTTTTGAGTGCGAATCTTACAACAAATTCTATGTTTGACAGGTTGTAAGAGTTAGTCAAGATTGTATCTGAATTTCAGTCTAAGAAGACCCCCGTTGCTCACTTCAGTGTCCTTTCCCCTAGATCCGTCTCAGTATAAGGCTTAGTGTCTAAAGTTGAAATAAATACACCAAATCAATAGTGTACTAACATGAAACATTTGTGAATGGAACATTGCGAGCGCTGAACAGCTGTTCCGGCTCACTCAAGACAAGGACGCGAAGCTGACAGTCAACTGACCGGTAACGGAGAGGAACTACAACCAGAAGAAGTGTACTAAAATAACTTCAATAACCCTCAACCATGGCTGAGCACTGGTCGTGGCTGACAGGAGCTGAAGCCGGCGAGTACACGTACAGTCCCCCTACACGACCCAGTCGGCCTCCGCACAGGCCTGTCGTCAAGGTGGCCACCAGCGCACATCTCCATACTATCGCCAGGTAAGTGTTCGTGCAGTTTTGGCAATGGCTTTTGACAATTTCGATCACGGATTAAACGGCCCACCTTGGGCGACTCCCAAAATTTTTAATAAGATGGTTGGTGGTCAAAAACGACTTGATCTTTTGTAAATTCTGTAGATACATTTACATAATTAACTCTTAACTACGGATAGATTTTATTACAATCGGTCAAGTAGTAAACATAATGAGGATTTACCTATTCTTTTTCTGAATTAGAGTGAGACTTTAAATTTAGTTTTTGATATTTATTTAGTATTTGCCTGTCTTCGTTTTCATTACCTTGTCTTTGTCATTAAAACTGATTCATTATATAAGTATTAACATTCGTTTGAAATATATTTTTCATTAAAAGTATAATGTCGTGTTCTCCTTTAATATTCATTCATACTTTAGCTTCATTACCACCTTATTCTACTACTATATTAGCATTCATAACATCGTTTAAATGATAAATGATTCGGAACTCTCTGTGGAACTGGAATATATTTTTACCAACATTCTTACTTATCATCACGATTTCATTCTAACATATTTTCAACGTTATACCTTTGCAATAGGTTATGTGTATTGTATGCATGCATTGATATTATGTTCTTTGCAATTGTAGATTTATTCCATAAGAAACACAGTAACTTTTCCTTTGTTTCTACTAAACTAGACCTTCCTAATGATGTAGAAAACAATATTATATTTGCGGCTGAATTACCGAACTTGGTATGAGTTTTGATGGATTTCATGCGAAAACGTACTGTTGCAATGCAGTAGACTGCACTGACAGCTTGATGGATGGTTGCAGCACGTTTGCGGATTCCGAATTGACGGAAACCTGAATGTCTCGTGCGCGTTTTCAGCAAAAGTTTTTTAAACTTACAGTGTGCTGTTTGCAAGACCATATATAGTCATTAATCATAAACACGAAATCTCAAATGTAACGTAGGAGGTTTTCAGTGCTTTGCTGATATTGACTCGTACGTTTCTTTGCTTCATCATCATCAGCAGCATCATCATCAGTCTATTTATATGTCGCCACTGCTCGGGCACAGACCTCCCCTTACACGAGGGAGTTCGGGCCATGATCCAACACGCGGGCCCAATGCGGATTGGCGGATTTCACATGCTTTAGATTTTTTCTTCTTCTAGGGCAGGTTTTATCACCATCACAGTTTTGAGAGCACTCGGTAAATGTATGTAAGTTTTTTTGTACATGGTTGCAATGGCTGAGGATCGAACCTCTGTATCGCAAGTCCATTGACCAAACCACTGTGCCACCGAGCTCTGTTTTCTCGTTTCTTTGCTTCAATAGTATATTATAATTACAAGAATTAGCTATTTCTGTCTGTATCTATTAGCTGGTATTCTGTGTCTATACTTGTGTCTGTGACTTCTGTATTTATACCGAACAAATCAAGTGTCTTATTTTGTAAACAAATATAATCGTCTAATTACCTGTTGTGATGTAATATTCAAGGAACTGTTTGATTGAACCTGTTTATCATTGTGAAAATAAAGTGGATCTAATAAAGTGAAAATAACTATGCTAATAATCGCAGAAAAGTTTAAAATGTTAGTAGTTTTTGTTTACAAAATAAGACACTTTATTTCGGCATACGTAAAGATTTGCTGGGGATCGAATTTGCGATCTCCATATCGTAAGTCCAGTAACCCAACCACTGAGCCCATAAGCTTCGGCATATTTGGGCTTCGATATACTCCTGAGATTAGGGCTGTTATTCATAAACGTGATTTAAAGTTACGCCACCGTTTAGCCACCCTGTCCTTTTCTATCTTAACCTTTTATAACGAAGTGTGAAAGTGATAGCAACACGATTTAAAGGAAGGTTTAACTAGGTTTATGAATATGACAGATGCTTTACAGAAAAACCTAGTTTCGTAAAATTCTTAACCTGCAATTTGAATATCTTTAGTGGTTTTTATATTATGCGCTTCCGTGAACACAAAATCACGGCAAGATACGCAGGCAAGGGGAGCCAGAGACAATGACTAATCGTCATGTGGGCTGTGTTGCCAGCGATTCCGCTCACGTAGTGTTGCCAGGGGAGGAATAAATATTTCCCCAAGAATCGCGACTGCTCTATATGTAAATTTTTATATTTTTTCCGCCAAATAATGTCGCGTATGTTTGTCGCGTTTGGTTTATTGTTTGGAAGATACCGGTGCGCAGGTGGACTAGTTGATAAAATGGTTGTAAATAACGGTTGTGTGTTTATTTTTTACGTCATACATTTAATTTTACAGGGCGGGTGTATTTTAAACCTGCGATACAATAAAAAGGGTTTTATATAAGTTTAACGTGCGTATCTGTCGTAATAGGGTATTTGAATCAAGTTGTTTATTGTTTCTATCAACTCTCATATTCCTGCTGAAGAGAACTGTAAAATCATTTTTTCGATATCTCAATTAATACCGAAGATAAAGCGGTTAAGTCGATTGGTGGGGGGATGCTCCATATCTTTTAAGCAAAACGGTCTTTGGTATGAAGTTTGTATGGCACTACCACGGTATGACGTCACAGCCACAATACATCGTGTACTGTTTCTGTCTCTTCCTAACACAACTTGTCTAAATGCCTATAGTTACTTAATTTTTCAACAAATTTCAATTTTGATTTCACAGTTGATCATGAGTTTGTATGTATTTTGTAATAATAATGAAAAACATTTAATTTTCAGTACTAGTCAACTAGCCTATTGTAGCTGTCAAACGTGTGTTAGAACGGTTTTTGATTTAGTTTTTGTATTGTTTGAAAGGTGGTTTCATCGATTAAGTGCGTTCTTAGCTATGTTTCTAGCTAGAAGGTCAAAAATATTTTTTGTTATAATCTGATACAGCAATACTTATTTTCTTTTCTATATTTTTCATAAGAGTTTGTAGGTACTGCAATTACTACAGCGATATTATCAAACTTTGAAGTGATTTTTTTAAATAATTGACTACGTATAGGTATAATGCATATCGCTCCATTATTACCTTATACTACCTACCTTTAGTCAAACGATCATCATCATCAGCCCGTATCAGTCCACTGCTGGACGTAGGCCTCTCCCAAAGCGCGCCACTCAACCCTCTCGGCCCTCTGCATCCAGTCCTTGCCAGCCATCTTGCGAAGGTCATCCCTCCATCTGGTCCGGGGCGTCCCACACTACGTTTGCCTGTTCGTGGCCTCCATTCGAGAACTCGTCTCCCCCATCGGTTATCGGTTCTACGACAGATGTGACCAGCACATTGACACTTCTGTTTGCTGATTCTATGAGCAATGTGTTCAGGCGCATCTAGGTGCATGCCACCTCGTTTCTCATGCACCTTCACGGCGGATGGCGATGCCATAAACTATGGTGAAATCCACTATGACACTCACTGTCATGGGAGACTTTTGCTCGGCTATTCGGCGGTCTCGGTCGGTATAAATAAATACAAATATTAATAATCGGTTCGGCGGCCTATCGAAGAATAACTTGTGTGTTGTGAACTATGTGGTGTAAGAACATTTGAAGACAATTGCCGCTTCTCCTCTCCACTGCATAGAAAGCCAGAGCTGCCGCCGCCTGCACTGCACCCTGCATGCATGAGGGTGAGTGGGTAGGCACTCTAGGTGCGCAAACACAATGTCAACCACTTTTGATTTCTGGCGGATATACTCGTTTCTTATTCTAACAGAGAAATGCTTAGCATGGCTCAAACGATGATAGTCAGTTATTAAACTATCATTATAGAAACTAATTCCTTTCGTGCGAACAACAGTTTTTCCAAGTTCAACCATCCATCACGCAGGGTTGCCAGTTATTAATGTGGCTGCTTCTAGACTGCATCATCTGTCAGGGCTAACGATGGCAACCCTGACAGCTCGCCCACCTGACGGGGATGCCAGGCAAAATGAAATAAGTTATCACGTTTCAGAATATTATTAATGTTTGTTTGTTACTTTAAGGCGTGTATTCATAAACTTGATTTAAAGTTACGCCACCGTTTAGGCCTCCTGTCCTAGCTATCTCACCCCTTTTTAACGAAGTGTGAAAGGGATAGCAATACGATTTAAGGAAAGTGAGGTTTAACTTGGTTTATGAATAACAGCATAAGTTTTTAAGTGCTGCAATGTACGTAAAATTTATTATATTTTCGTTTTGTCCATAGCTCGTTTTTATATATGTCGCCCATGTAGGTACAGTCGACATGAATGCGCGCACTTTATGCCATGGTATTTCGACCCAGTTTGCAATGATTCTGTCCATATTTCAGCCGACTTACTTGTATTTTGTGATGATTTTCTACGAAAACGTTGTCTGGAAGATATCGTTTTCTTAGTAATGATACTTATTTCTTTGTATAATACTTCTGCAATAAAGAATATTTATCTTAACCTAAAGTTGCCGAAATCATTATTTTAATTTTTGTTACTTATTGGTTAAACACAAAACACTACTATATTACAGCATGGAGAAAAACGGTTTACAATAATATAAGAAACGACGTCTCTGTCTCCGAATCGGCAATTTGCCGCCGGCAATCCATCAGGCACGGTCCGACACCGGGCATCGGGCATCGGGCCGGACGCCGGGCCCAATGGCCCGCGGAATGGGAAACGTGGAGTGAATAGCGAATGTGGATAGTTGGAGCCAAGACTGAACTATAGAATTCATCATCATCATCAGTCTATTTATATTGCCCCACTGCTCGGGCACAGACCTTCCCTTACATCGAGGGAGCTCGGGCCATGATCCACCACGCGGGCCCACTGCGGGTTGGCGGATTTCACATGCTGTAGTTTTTTTTTCTTCTTCTACGACACGCAGGTTTCATCACGATGTTTTCCTTCACCGTTTTGAGAGCACTCGGTAAATGTACGTAAGTTTTTCCGTCGAAAAAACCGAGAATAACTCATTGGTACATGGCTGCCCCAGCTGGGAATCGAACCTGGGACCTCCATATTGCAAGTCCATTGACCCAACCACTGAGCCACCGAGCTATAGAATTAAAGCAACATAAAAATGGTATATAGTGTGCCAGTCTTTCGAAACAACGGTGAAAATTGTTTGTCCGTGGTACTTATACCTCGACAAACCATAACATAAATCATATACTTCTGGATATATCCAGAGGTGTGAATTTCATCGTACTTTCGAAGAAAAAATATAGCGTAACATAAAGGAGACAAACCGACGATGGGGATTTCACTTAAAACAAATATGAATTAAAGGTTATTGTATCGATGACACCTCAAATCAGCAGGGTCAACGTCAAACGCCATTGTAGCAAATTGTCAATTTAGAACCTAAACTGGATCGCTATAAGAGGTGAGAGTAACCCTGCAGCGAATAAGAGACGATACTTACCTACATACTTAACTTTTTCCTCATTCCAGTAGTGATAGCAGACCCTGTATTTTGGAATAGACATCAGATGGGGTAGACAAGTTCTAGAGTGGAGGCCATGAATGGTTGAACTTAGATTGTGGAACCCTCTGACTAGATGGAGGCATGGCCAGGTGGCTGATAGGGGCTGGATGCAAAAGGCTGAGTCATATTGGATGGCATGCCGACGACGTATGCCTAGACAAATTTTAAAAATAGCAGGATAAACTCGTAATTGAACTCTTCTGGGTTCTCTAACCTCACAAATCGCTCATAAGACCTCCCAAGGTAAAAATATATTCTTTAATAATATTACAACTATATTACAAGAAGACTAGTTGATAAGACGTTAAGAAAGTTGAGTGAAATGATTGAGCAAAAGAAAGTGGAATGGATTGTATTACAGTAATGCAAATATAGGTACATGCATGAAGCGATACAAAATACCCTGATAGTAAAACTAAAACATTAATAATGCTTTACCTTACATAAATGAAGAAAACCGGATACAAGCATATATAGATTGTGCCGATTGGTGACAAGCTTTTCTCCAACAGAGTCACGGCGGTCTAGACTCAAACAAAAAAATAAATATCCGCAAAAATGAACTTGCCTTCTTTAACTCCGATTCGCTACTGAGTTCCATTTATTTGCTCGATATGCATGCCAATGCCATCAAGGTATGCCTAATGAAATAAGTACCTGTCCACGTCCCATATCATATTATCCAGTCAATCCCTGGTTAATTAATTAAGACTCAACATACAATTACGTAGTAATTAACATGCGATACCTAAACAAACATTGACATATCACTTGGACAATTAAGTATGAGAGCAATTAAAACTAGGGATATAAATACCGATTCAAATAGCTCAGATGTTACGGATCTGGCTGAAAAGTAAACAGTTGGTAAAGAAGTGAAGGAACTTCTGGAAGATGATAAAGGAAGTGAAATTAGCGCTGCTGGTGGTGGTGTACCTAGCGATAGACTTTAGAGTGGACTCGTCGCAAGATGTGATGAAGACAATGACCTTAAATTATGTTAGAGCTCTGGAAGCTTGCAAGAAAGAGGTGAGTTATTGATTACATTACAATTACAGAAATATCAACATGGACCCTAAATTCAAATCCAAATACTGTTAACTACATTGACTTATTTGCAACAGTCCTAAGCAACTTTTCTGTTCTTTAACAAGCAAAGAAATTGCTGACAGCCGCGTCGCCGTGAGAATCTAATTCGCCACGGCGGCTTTGGCGTCAGCGTCTACTTAAGTCACTATTTGCTTCATTTCAATTATGAATACTGATAGCTCCAATCGGCTACATAATTATTCTATTCATTTAGCGTAACCTTATTACCACAACCAAAAATTTAAGCACAATTTCCCATACAGTTGAATCTGCCCGACTCCGTGGACGCTGACTTCAACAACTTTTGGAAGGATGGCTACGAGGTGACGAACCGGTTCACCGGCTGCGCCATTATGTGCCTCTCTACCAAGATGGACATGTTGGCGCCCGACGGTTCGCTGCATCACGGGAAAGCGCAAGAGTTTGCCATGAATCATGGCGCTGGTTAGTAATTGGCGTCATCGGTCTTGTGTCTTATTTGTCAGGAGATTATAAGCCGTGGACCCATTCGGCAATTTGCGGCTGTCTGGGTCGGCTAACTGACTCGTGAGTGATGCGTTCTGTAGTCTAGTCACTTTGTTTGCGTAACGATAAGCGAGTGCGCCGACTGAATCAAATCGCATGCGAATTTTTGCTGCAAAACGGCCGCTATTTGCAGCAAAAGTAAACTGCAGACAATACGCATTGTACATGCTTCATCTAAAATTTATAGGAGCCAAAATAGTCAGCCGCAAACTGTTATCCTGATAGATCCACATTAGAGCATACACAATTGAGAGTAATTTAGCAACAACATTTGAATATTTATGTCTCATCATTTAACATCATTTAATTCAACTTCTTTATCACCATCAGATGAAGCGACGGCCAAACAGATATTGGACATTCTCCACGTCTGCGAGAAGGGTGTTGCTCCCAACGAGGACAAGTGCATGCAAGTCCTGGACATCGCTAAGTGCTTCAAGGCTGAGATCCACAAGCTGGGCTGGGCTCCCAAGCTGGACCTCGTCGTCGGAGAACTGCTGGCTGAAGTTTAGACACAACTTGAGGATTGCAAACGTCATCCTTTGAAAATTAAATCGCTGTAGCGTATAGATAAGCTGTTTGAAATGTTTTCTTCTAAAATATTGGTGGCGTCGTCGATGTGATTAGACCGTTCTAAAAGTAGTGCCTTTTTAAAATTTTACGGAAAGGACAGTATTTAAGACGTGTCAGAATTAGGATTGTTTTAAGAGACGCAAGCCAGAATTACCTACTTATATTGGTGTGTTAACAACGGTCATCATACGAGAACGTATAGAGGTTTTAGAGACTGATAAAAAGGTGTTTAACTACGGTTTCTTGTCAAAAGCTTTTGATCTTGAACACGTTCGAGGTATAATTGATGCTAACATTAAATAGCTAGTCTAGACGAGGTTGGACCATAATCATTTCTTATTGTGACAGTCAAAGTCTTCAATTCCAAGTACCCAGGAAACCTACAGACGTGGCGCGCCCTCGGACACCGGTAGACGTTTAGTGCTTTCACTATTGTATTATTAAGTTGCTCTTATTCACTGCATTTCAGCTTTTAGCTTTTTAATTACATTTCCATTATCCTTATTGTTAATTTGCTTCCATGTTGATTCAACAGATTATAAATTTTCAATAGCACTTGATTATGTATTTGCATGTAATTAATAAATAACTTTATGTTCTTCGTTCATATGTTGAATATACTGAGTTTTCTTGCTATTTGTTCCAATAGCAAAGCCCTTCAAATTACAAAGAGCGCCATTGGTCGATATCCATTCACTGCTCCATGTTGGTTACTGATTGGGAGACTGACTCTTATTGGTACTTTTGCACAACATTAATTAAAAACCATGATATTTAATTAAAAGGCACAATGACTAATCGTCATGTGGGCTGTGTTGCCAGCGATTCCGCTCAAGTAGTGTTACCAGGGGAAGAATAAATGTTTCCCCAAGAATCGCGACGTATTTTTTAGTGCATGCGTGCACTTTACGCCATGGTATTTCGACCCAGTTTTTTGTGATGATTTTTCTATGAAAACGTTGTCTGGAAGATGTCGTTTTCTTAGTAATGATACTTATTTCTTTGTGTAATACTTCTGCAATAAAGGATATTTATCTTAACTGAAAGTTGCCGAAATTATTATTTTAATTTTCGTTACTTATTGGTTAAACACAAAACACTACTATTTTACAACATGGTGAAAAACGGTTTACAATTAATATAAGAAACGACTTCTCTGTCTCCGAATCGGCAATTTGCCGCCGGCAATCCGTCAGGCACGGTCCGACAGCGGGCACCGGGCAGCGGGCCGGACGCCGCGCCCAATGGCCCGCGGAATGGGAAACGTGGAGTGAATAGAGAATGTGTATAGTTGGAGCCAAGACTGAACTATAGAATTAAAACAACATAAAAATGGGATATAGTGTGCCAGTCTTTCGAAAAAAAAAACCGCCCAAGTGCGAGTCGGCTGTTGGATTCGTGCACCGAGGGTTCCGTGCACTTCACCATAACATTTGCTCTAACTATAAGAAACTAGATTTAGGGACAAACTTATCTTTGCGTTTTCGAAACTGATAACGTCATCTATATACATCGACATACCAGGCGTCAACTGCAAACATAAGTTTATAATTACAAAAAAATTATTATTTCGTGATGGAACCCCAAATTTACAGTTTTCGGATTTTTTTCCTTTACTTGTGATATAAGACCTAGCTTCTTGCCAAATTTCATGATTCTAGGTCAACGGGAAGTACCCTATAGGTTTTGAGTTTCTCACGTTTTCATATAAATATGCGGGAAAAGGCAACATAAGCGGCCATAGTTTTTGATTGAGTTAAGGTAGAAGTTTGATTTTTTCACGGCTGCATGAGGTTGCAGACCTAAGTATTTGGTATTAATTTCAATTTGATCCGTCCACGCGTTTCTGAGATATAGGTCTTGAAAGCCACCCTTTCTTTACGTTCCATCTTTTATCCATAGGATTTGCGAAGACACATGACTGAATGAAACATGTCAATGCCAGCACAACACGCGAGACTGGGTGCGCAAGCGCATGTCCGGCGGCCCCGCCCCGCGCACGCCCGCCAATCGCACGTAAGTGGCGGTTGCTCCGTGACTTGCGCAACTCACCAATACACAATTACAGTTCCACAGCCTTCTCCGATGACAGGTTCAGGCGAGACTTCAGAGGCTAGCAATAAGGGCCTCTGTGAATTCAGCGACCAGAATTTTAGTACTCAAGCTATGGTAGAAGCTTCTCCCATAGGATTAGACACAGAGACGCTATAGTACATCTGCTGAGATCCTGGCACACAACCGTTCACCCCTTAAGAATTTAGATATATTCTAGGAAATAGAAAATGGTATAAATTCTTCCCATGCTTTGCAGTGGTTTGCGAATGTGGAATGAATGTGAAGTGCAAGGCCTTATCAGAACGAAGGTACACACATATTTATAATGTACGAGTATACATGGCAGAATAAGGCAGGAAAACTCTATATAGACTTTGCCGTAGGAAAATTTCTTTTAGGGAATAAAAAAGTTATTTTGTATTAAAGAATGGCATAATGGCAGTATGCCACGTCAAATTGTGGTCGCCTATAGATGCCTACATTCCAGTTGCACCTTTACCATCATGATGATGAGATGTAACGTCTCGTGCCGTAAATATACTGGCTCCTACCTTCACACTAGAACATAACGCTAATGCTTTGTTATTTGACGAAATACTTCAGAGGGACTCAGAAGGATTCTGCGCAGAGTTCGACCACAACCTGAATCACCGAATCATCATCATCATCATCAGCCCGTATCAGTCCACTGCTGGACGTAGGCCTCTCCCAAAGCGCGCCAATCAACCCTACTCTCGGCCCTCTGCATCCAGTCCCTGCCAGCCATTTTGCGAAGGTCATCCCTCCATCTGGTCACCGAATAGATTGTATCAAATGTTCACTGTAGGATGTAGCACTCAAAACCAGTCTATAGTTCGACTTTGATCGTTACCAAAATACATTGTCACATTTCAATGGAGCTTTGGCCCACCTACAAAACTACGTGACCATTTAAGTTGTACCTATCATTTTGTTGGGGACTTATTACAGGTTTCATATTGCATAATCATAATCAGTATCATTTTCTACTACTCTCGCAACTCCTATAGAAGAATAACAAAAACATTGAATAATTCGCTTCGATTTCTTACTATTTTCTGAATTATTAATTAAGCTGTTTTTTTCGACTCGCAACCTGTACAAAACTTTATTATAAACCAATAACTTTAATAAAAAACGGAGATATTTTTACATTTATTCGTTATCTTGTACATCATGCTGTTGATGGTGGGGCAGAATCTGGCATTGTCATTTTCAACTCTTTCCCATCGATATCGCTCATATCAGAAAAGGTATCGTATCGTATCCGAGTGTGCAGAGACGCTTAACACCAAACACAAGTAAACCAACAGTGCCTCAATTTATAATGACATTCTAATGATATGCAATAATATCGCAAAAAAAGTTCTCTACAATATAACGCCATGCGTCTCCTAGCCGCTACATTGTTGCTAGCGAGGCTCTGGCTCAATACGTTCTAGCTGCTAGATAGGGTCGAGGGTGGCAGAGAAGCTGGCCGAAATGTATTTCTGGTGGGTGCTGTATGCCGTGGTGTGCGCTGCGATCAGCTCGGTGAGAGCTGATGCAGAGGTCATGAGTCACGTGACGGCGCACTTCGGGAAAGCCTTGGAGGAATGTCGGGAGGAGGTAAGGCATGGACGTTTATTCTGATTTGGTGATTCCTGAAGGGAGATCCTTCACGAGCTACTGGTGGGTTCATTTACGATAATGATTGCGTTTCGGCAGTCAATCTAATGTCTTCTTTTCATTGGTATATTTAGGACTCAGATTGTGTATAAAACATAGTTCGGCTTTTGTACACAGTCTGACTTTAAGGATACCTTGAATTTGATACGCACGTTTGAAAATCACGTCATATTTAGAGATTTTAATGACGATTGAGTCATCTGTTAGTAGAATCACTGACCTGCTGATTCACCATTAATTGATGCAACTCTAATGAAGCATCACCCTTGAAATCCTATGCCAGATATTATTGTGTACTATCAGAACCCTATTAATAATCCAGTGATTCAATTTGCTTGTCTCCAGTCCGGTCTTTCGGCGGACATAATGGACGACTTCAAGCATTTCTGGCGCGAGGACTTCGAAATAGTCCACCGCGAGCTGGGCTGCGCCATCATCTGCATGTCCAACAAGTTCAGCCTCATGCACGACGACACCAGGGTGCACCACGTTAATATGGACGAGTACATCAAGAGCTTCCCCAAAGGTATCATTATGGGCTTTAAATGGAGTTATTACTTCTGATGTCTGGAAGACGAACATCCCCCTTACCGTGAACTCTTATAGCAGGATTACTTCAATAATACTTTGTTACTTCGTACAATGACGACCTTAAAGTAAGCTTATTAAGGTCGTCATTGTACGAAGTAACAAAGTATTATTGAAGTAATCCTGCTATAAGAGTTCACGGTAAGGGGGATGTTCGTCTTCCAGTAAGGTTTCTTTAGTCTGTGTCTTTTCCTCCGTTTCTTGGCTACTTTGTCTAAATGCGCCTTTTTAGGTACAATACACTTCAGATAATGATTATTGTAAATCAGTTTCTTTAGCTATATTTTTGTATAATCCATTTATGCAATTGGTATATCATGCTACTCATGGCATTAGCATGTATTGGTATGAACTTTGCTCAATTCTAGTTTCTAAATAGTTTACATGTCTTGAATTTATCTTAAAAAATGCCATTCTAAACTTCGTTGAGTTGGGCCACTGCTAGATTCTTCAATAAAAGAATCCTCTATAAAACATAGCTGCGCAAACAGTGGCCATGGGAAACTAACCAGCCAAGTGCTAGAATTTATCCTTTAAATTATTTAATGCCCGGTTGAAACGCAAAATACCTAACGGGTATCCTAAGATCTAAAGCTACTAATATCTAGTCTACTATGACCAAGGTGGAATACGCCTTCCATCTGATGAGAATTTGATCAGATACGTCGATCAGATTGACGATGCGGTCAACTTCAAACCAACGAGCATGCATGAAGAGATTGATAAATCCTAGAGTTCTGTACCAGGATAACAGCAGTCCATTATGCCTACCGCTATAGCAAGTAGGTGACTTTATGAATGCCCTATAACCCCCATAACCACCTCATTCCAGGCGACATCCTCGCCTCCAGGATGGTGAAGATGATCCACGAATGCGAGAAGAATTTCGATGACATCAATGACGAGTGCACCCGCGTCATGAAAACCGCGGCCTGCTTCAAGGCTAATGCCATGAAGGAGGGCATCGCGCCCGAGCTGGCCATGATAGAGGCAGTCATCGAGAAGTACTGAGGAATTGGATGCTGAGGGGAACCACTGGAAATGAACAGTAGTTAAATGTATTAGGTGTTGTATAGTGTATTTATTAGACATTAAAGTAGCTGTAATTAGACTGATGCACTTGTTGCAAATATGCGTCTAGCGCAAGTTGAAAGTGCACCAGTATATTTACAGCTAATGAGTCAAAAATTATGAAAGTGATAATGGTGATAAGAATCGATATTGGATAGAAATTAGAACACCGTATTCAGTACCTATTCATTTAATTTAATTAGGCTATGCAAAACAGTATAGGTTTTATGTAAAAGTTAGTATATTACTTATGTTATATAACAAAATTGGAAAGAATAGTATGTGTTATGGTTCTAGCACGAAGATTTTCCCTGAGCAATAATGATAATGATGACTGTGATGAAATGATAATGACCTTGCTATACGACTATGGACTGATTGATATTTTGTATGTAGTTTAGGAAATAAATTAGATGTTTAAGAATTATGAAAAGGGGTTCAAATAAATCACATTTTTCAAAAACTTTATCCGTATTTACTTGTATGAAATGAAGCAACTCTCAATCATCATACACTCCTTGGTAGGTGATGAAAATGTCAATATTTAAGTACCTGTATTGTCAGATGAAGAAATGAACTGAACATATCCACCAGATAACAAAAAGCCCCCCTTGCGTGCCAGCATCCCTGCATCTGGTCGGGGGGCGTCCCACACTACCTTTACCCGTTCGTGACCTCCATTCGTACTCGTCTCCCCCATCCATTATTGATTCTATGACAGATAGGCCAGTCATTAAAGGAGTTGACCCTAGCAATAAACCACCTGGAAATATTGTTGGATTCTCTGACAATTGTTAATATAAATACGTTATTAAGTATACAAAAAAATTTCAGTGACAGAGGAATTATTCAGAATTTAAATTACGCATTATCCATGCTCGGTGAATAAATTAGAACCTGATGAAATTCTTGCCGTGGGCAGGACTTGAACCTGCGACCTTCTCATTCCGTGACACGCTCTTACCAACTGAGCCACCACAGGCCACGCCACGCCCACCGAAAATCTTCAGTAAAAATAGTCTTGAGTAAAAATAGGAGCGCATCATCATAAATCATGTTTCTAACCGAATGTTAGACATGGTTGTCGGAATACTACTACCATTGTCCGATAGATGGAATTGCGTAACATACCCTTTAAGTATATATAAAGCGATGAAGATTTTCGGTGGGTGTGGCGTGGCCTGTGGTGGCTCAGTTGGTAAGAGCGTGTCACGGAATGACAAGATCACAGGTTCAAGTCCTGCCCACGGCAAGAATTTTTTCATCATGTTCTGATTTATTCACCAATCATGGTAATTCAAATTCTGAATAATTCCTCTGTCGCTGAAACTTTTTTGTATAATTAATAACGTATTTATATTAACAATTGTCAGAGAATCCAACAATATTTCCAGGCGGTTTACTGCTAGGGTCAACTCCTTTAATGACTGGCCTATCTGTCGTAGAATCAATAATGGATGGGGGAGACGAGTTCTCGAATGGAGGTCACGAACGGGTACACGTAGTATGGGACGCCCCCCGACCAGATGCAGGGATGCTGGCACGCAAGGGGCTTTTTGTGTTAAAGTGGCCTAAGATGTGACTAGCCCACTATATGAGCAATTTCAACTACTAATTACGTACGTATTTACGTACTTACTTACGAATACGTATTTTTGTCCTCTGGCGGATAAACTAGAATATCTTATTCTGCGGTGCGAAGGTTAGGAAATCAATTTAGATAATAAAGTCCGTTCTAGCCCGAGTTGTCGACAAAATTAAATGTATGGTTAGGCTTGTGACATACATTAATTCTGCACGGCGTTTAAAAATTAGGGAATTTTTATTTTGCAATAAATTCAACTATCAAAAAAAATATTAATTTGACGTGCCATCGTTGGTTCACTAATGTTTGACAAAAAACGTATGACAAATGATCATTTTACAAATTATTTTTGAAAAAGTAATCATTTGACAAACTTATCATTCACTAAAGTGATCGTTTTAAAAGTGATCATTTGACAAAAATCCATTTTATAAATATTTAACATAGCAAATGTTGTGAATGCTAAACCGTCATTTTGCAATTGATTAAATGACCAAAGTATTCCTTTTGCAAGGTCGCCATTAGACAAAACATTGGGTAAATAAGTGGGTATTTTATATGTATAATTGTTAATAAATGAACTTGCTTTTTGAATACAAAAAAAAAACCTAACATCGAAGCCTCTGGCTTGGAGCGAAGCTGCGCTTCGCTCCAAGCCAGAGCCTTCTGAACCTAAACATCCGTGTCGGATCTGGTTAGAGAGTTGGTCGGGGTGTCCCTTCATTTGATAAAAAACAAATTACAAATTTATGTATAATTGTTAATAAATGAATTTGCTTTTTGAATACAAAAAAAAAGCCTAACATCGAAGTCTCTGGCTTGGAGCGAAGCTGCGCTTCGCTCCAAGCCAGAGCCTTCTGAACCTAAACATCCGTGTCGGATCTGGTTAGAGAGTTGTCGGGGTGTCCCTTCATTTGATAAAAAACAAATTACAATTACCGAACAATGCATTTTGTCAAAGGTTTTTATGCCTTGCGTTGTTTTATCTATTAACGTATTAATAAGTGAATAGTTTGTTAAGTGATGTTTTGAAGAAAGAAACTTTGTCTACTAATTGTTTTGTCAAATGAATTATTTATAGAACCATTACTTTGTACAAAGATGAACTTATGAAACATAATTTTACCAAACGTTGTTTGTGAAATGAAATGTTTGTAATTTGTTTTTTATCAAATGAAGGGACACCGCCATGGTTACTGTGCTTTAAAGTTTTTAACATTTTATATTATTTTTATTATTTAGCAACGATTTCTTTCACTGGAATTTGACCTCATGGTCATTTCTAAGGTCATCGTGTGACTTGTGACGTACTTAGTTAAATTTTTTTGCAGTTTCGATTTACTAAAAAACCTTGCCAATTCAATATTTATCATGAGTACAAACCCCAGTTTCAATTTGTCGAATGAATTCAAGGGCACCCTGTAGGAATACAAAGTAACCTGATAGCTGTTAGTAAAACTAAAACATTTTAATAATGGACCTTACCTTATATAAATGAAGAAAATGTAATTGAAACGTTCAATGTTGATCGGTGACACGTTTTTTTTAACGTAAACACATTGATCTATAACTCCAACAGCGCAAAAACCTTATCGTCTTTAAAAATGATTCAATACTGAGTTCCATTTATTTGCACTATATGCATGACAATGCCATCAAGGTATGCCTAATGAAGTAAGTACCTGTCCACGTCCCATATTATCCCGTCAAACCCTGGTTAATCAATTAAGACCTGCACTCAACATACGATTACTCAGTAATTAACAAGCGCTAAACAAACATTGACAGATCACTTGGACAACACACAATTAAGTATGAGAGCAATTAAAACTAGAGGTATAAATACCGATTCAAATAGCTCAGATGTTACGGATCTGACTGATAAGTAAACAGTTGGTAAAGAAGTTAAGAAGCTTTTAGAAGATGATGAAGGAAGTGAAATTAGCGCTGCTGGTAGTGGTGTACCTAGCGATAGACTTTAGAGTGGACTCGTCGCAAGATGTGATGAAGACAATGACCTTAAACTATGCAAGAGCTCTGGATGCGTGCAAGAAAGAGGTGAGTAATTTATTTATTACAATTACTGAAATATCTAAATTGATGAAATAAAGACTTCATTATTATTTTTTCAACCACCACCTTGGCTATAAATATAACCACTATTTCTCATACAGATGAATCTGCCCGACTCTGTGGACGCTGACTTCAATAACTTTTGGAAGGATGGCTACGAGGTGACGAACCGGTTCACCGGCTGCGCCTTCATATGCCTCTCCACCAAGCTGGACATGGTGTCTCCAGATGGGTCGCTGCATCACGGGAAAACCCAGGAGTTTGCTATGAAACATGGCGCTGGTTAGTAACTATCATTGGTATTGTGGTTTCTTGGCTTAAGTCATATGACTTAAGCCTATTACATTTTTGTCATTAAGACGCAAACTGTTTATCCAACGGGTCTACAGAATAGGCTGACTCATATTTTTTCCCACACATCAAAAACGCTAGTCGGCCATGTTCGCAAGATTCGTGACGTCACTCTGCATTTTTAGGGATGGCTGATTTTTTTGATTTATTGATCTTATGTGGGGTTTGGTAGATACATTGAATTATTAATAATAATTCAAATTTCAATGACATGTATATGAAATATTTACCAAATAAATGGATATGAATACATTTGAAGGCTCCCTTATAGCTAGATTTAACCAGGTATTTCGATGATAATCTATGTTAAGAGCAAAAAATCGATGTTTTAACATCGTGTTTTCTCAACATCGACCTTTTTGTTAGAGCAAAGTTACGGGGGGGTCATCTTTAATTCTTTATCTTTAACACCATCAGATGAAGGGATGGCGAAACAGATAACGGACATTCTCCACGTCTGCGAGAAGGGTGCTGCTCCCAACGATGACAAGTGCATGCAAATCCTGGACATCGCCAAGTGCTTCAAGGCTGAGATCCACAAGCTGGACTGGGCTCCCAAGCTGGACCTCGTCGTCGGAGAACTGTTGGCTGAAGTTTAAATTCTAGAGAATCACCAACGTCGTTTAAAAAAAATTATCGTTATGCTATCTCGTATAGACAAGCTGTTTGAAATGTTCCTTTTTTTCTAAAATGTTGGTAGCGTCATCGAGTTTTTTTTATAATCTGATCGTTATATTAGTAGTTTTAGACTTGTCAGATTTAAGATAGTTTTAAGAGACGCAACCAAAAATTTATTTTATTGGTGTGTTAACAATTACATGAATGTATAGAGTTTTTAAAGACTGATCATAAGGCAGTCAGCTAAACTTTCCAATTACGATTTTTTGTCACACATTCGAGATCTAACATTAAATAGCTAGTCTAGGCGAGGTTGGACCATAATCAATTCTTATTTTGACAGTCATAGGCTTCAATTCCAAGTGCACAGTAAATATTCTGACAGACAGACGTGGCGCGCCCTCGGACACCGGTAGACGTTTAGTGCTTTCACTATTGTATTATTTAGTTGCTCTTATTCACTGCATTTCAGCTTTTAGCCCTTTAATTAACTCTCTATTATCCTTATTGTTAATTTGCTTCCATGTTGATTCAACAGATTATTTTTCAATAGCACTTAATTATGTATTTGCATGTAATTAATAAATAACTTTATGTTCTTCATTGATATGTTGAATATACTGAGTTTTCTTGCTATTTGTTCCAATAGCAAAACCCTTCAAATTACAAAGAGCGCCATTGGTCGATATCCATTCACTGCTCCATGTCGGTTACTGATTGGGAGACTGACTCTTATTGGTACTTTTGCACCATATTAATTTAAACAATGTTGTTTAATTAAAAGGCACTGTACTAATTAACAAAACAAGAAAATCTATTAAGCGATTTGGACGCTTTCAAATCAATACACCTTGAAATGACATTAGTACTTTAAATCATGAGTCAGGGAACTAGCATTATACTTTTAGTATTGCTATTATCTCCAGCAGACAATGCAACTGCAGAAGATGCCAAGACGTTTATGACTGCACTAAGTATCAATATTGCACGGCAATATGCTGAATGTCGCCATATGGTATGTGCAGATACTTATATTCTTTAACAAAATCTAAATGACAATGCCAGATTCTGCCCCACCATCAACCGCAAGATGTACAAGATAACGAATAAATGTAAAAATAGCTCCGTTTTTTATTAAAATTATTGGTTTAAAATAAAGTTTTGTACAAGTTGCGATTCTAAAAAAACAGCTTAATTAAGAATTCAGAAAATAGTAAGAAATCGAAGCGATTTATTCATTTTTTTTTGTTATTCTTCTATAGGAGTTGCGAGAGTAGTAGAAAATGATACTGATTATGATTATGCAATATGAAACCTGTAATAAGTCCCCAACAAAATGATAGAGCTTGAATGGTCACTTAGTTTTGTAGGTGGGGCAAAGCTCCATTGAAATGTGGCAATGTCTTTTGCGTCATAGATATAGACGCCACCGAATTTATAGGTTAAAGTGACAATGAGTGACTTAATTTAACATTGCAATTGATGAGGCATCAGGACGACAGATGGAGCCTAAAACTACCGGAGTGGCGACATCGATCTGGACTCAGGACGACACGTTGGTCTGACGATGTGCAAAAAGTCGCTGGAACACCGTCCGCCATGATTATCTGTGGCATGACGTCATCGCAGCCCCGATAAACTAGGGATGTTTGATGTTGAGAAAACACGATGTTAAAACATCGATGTTTTTGCTATCAACATAGATTATCATCGTAATACCTGGCTGGTTAAGTCCAGCTATAAGAGAGCTTTCAAATGTATTTATATCCATTTAATTGGTAAATATTTCATTTACATGTCATTAAAATTTGAATTATTATTAATAATTCAATGGACCTATCTACCAAAACCCACATAAGATCGATAAATCGGGCATCCCTAAGAATGTAGAGTGACGTCACGAATCTCGCGAACATGGCCGACTAGCGTTTTTGACGTGTGGGAAAAACGAGGAAATATTTTAATTTCAATTTCGTTTTTTACAGTCATCTTCTACTTTTATGTAATAAAAGTGATATATTTAGGATCCTAATGTGAAATACTACTCGTATATGAAATAAATATTGTTTTATTGAATTTCTATATGAGTCAGCTAGATATTTATTATATTATCGGAGGCCTATCCAAGTTTTATGTAAATGATACAAACAAAATTCTCCAGATTAAAGACACGCCCGAAGTAGTAGACCATTTGATGAACTACTGGCAGGAGAACAAAGAGCTGGTCAGCCGCGACATGGGTTGTGCGGTCCACTGCATCTTAAGGAGTCTGCAGCTGGTGGACCATGATGGGCCCCGGGAGAACAATATTCAGGGGTTTGCGATGGCGAATGGCGCTGGTAATTCAGATTTAATTGAGGATTATTAGGTTTAGCCCTGCTATATGTACGGTGGAACACAGAGAAAGGTGTACAGGAGAGTTTTTAAGGTTGAGATTTGCTCAAAAACTACTTGACCTATTGCAAAAGTTATTTTACTCTTTGATAGATAAAAGTTAAAACTATGTAATTGTAAGATAATTATTAAATTCGGTCCAGTAGTTTTTGAGAAAATCTCAACCTTATTGTGGCCCCCTGTATACTTATCTCTGTCTTCAACTGTACCTGTTAGATCTTACTATGTATAATGACAAACACAACATGATTGAACCGTAATAATTATGACTTGTGAGAGGACAGATTTTGAATACTAATGTTATGTCTTAGGCCCGTATTGATAGTCTGAGCTCAAGCCCTCAAGAGCAAATTCAGCTGATACACTCTCAAGACGTGATCTCCATCTTAAGTATGTCATTTATTAATAAACCAATCTTGAGGGCGTATCACGTGATGTCTTTCTCGTTGCTTAACTTGTACGATCGTTTTCAACGTGTACTCGCAACTGGCCTACAAGCCCCCTAATTCTGACTCTCATAATCCTCATTAACTCTGGAGTCTCAGGACCCTAGTCCTTAAGTCTACTATCTCTCTTATCTCATTTTTTATAGACGAAGATATGACAAAAATGTTCCTAGAGCGCTGCCGAAACTGCCACATGGCAATTACGCTTCAGAAGATCACTGACGATTGCCTGAGAGGGCTGGAAATTGCTGTGTGCTTCCGAGCTGGTATGCAGGAGCTCGGCTGGCTGCCAGACGTGGAAGAGCTGAAGAGATTAGCTGAGAACTCTCGGAAATATTACGATGGTTTTGACTCTATGGTGAAGAATTCTGCTGATTGCAATCATTGAATATGAAGTTTTATTCTTTTGCTGTTTCTATTAAATCGGTCAATAAGTATTTTCTGATACCTTTCATCATTAAGTCAGTGTCTATCACAGTATTTTGTATATGTGTGATATTTTCTTGCATACGCGCTAAGCGAAACGACAATCTGAGTGATAAATGGAGAAATGGATATTTTCTATAAGAACAATATTAAAAAGAGCCTATTCTTTACACAATTTGTGTTGTAATTATTTATCAGAAGATTATTTTATATACTCTACTCAGTATTTGCGCAAAGACCTTCGCCTTGAATCGAGGGAGCTGGAGTCATGATGGTTGAGTCATCATAGTCATCATGATGTCATTCATGGTCCAATGCAGATTGGTGGATTACAAATGCCATAGATTTTTTCACTGTTATCAGGCACTGATCGCATTCGGTAAATGTACGTTAATTTTCCTTTTGAAAATTTCAAGATTAACTCATTGGTACAGCTGACAGCAGATCAAGTGTAACACCTTGGACTTTGGACCGTTCTTATTATCTACGTCGTAAGAGTTGACATCGTACTGCAACATCGTCCGTACATGGCCGACTGAGGATCAAACCTAGGACTTCCGTCGCGAGTCCAGTAACCCAACCACTGCGCCATGGATCTCTAGGGATTGTGGTTACCTACTTACTTGCAAATTCCATGTTGTCACGATGAAATTCAAAACAATGTGTTTGAAACACCAGCTAGAGGCTTCACAGCGCTAATTAAAGCGTCATTTAAAGCCATACTTAGTAATTAACAATACTGAAATACAAATTAAAAGCAATTACAAAGTAGCATCATTTTTAAATGACAACCTATATAAGAGAACTTGGACAACCGCTGTCTGCTTGTTGGAGTCAATCAATGATGGTCAATATCCCCGTCTTTGTCGCGCTAGTGGTGTTGGGAGCGGCGGTGAGGGAGACGCAGTCATCCGCAGACACGATGAAGTCAATTACGTCAAGTTTTATGAGAGCTTTAGAGGAGTGCAAACATGAGGTAGGAATTGCAACTAAATTCTTTGGACCGAAGAATTTACCATAAGTTTTTTTAAATGCAGTTCCTGCCAACCACCTTGCACAGGTTCCACATTACGGTATCCCTTTTGTGACTTCCACTCAAGACCTCGTCTGCCCCATCGGGTATCCATTCTACGGAAGATGTGCCCAGCCCACTGTTCAGTTTGCTGTTCCTATGACAAATGTATTTGTTCTCTGGTGGATAATCAAATATTTGCCTGATTTCAATTCCATTGGACCTTCTTCCAGCTCAACCTCTCCGACCACGTCCTCCGGGACCTGTACTTCTACTGGAAGGAGGACTTCGAGCTGCTGAACCGCGAGACCGGCTGCGCCATCGTCTGCATGAGCGGGAAACTAAACCTCCTCGATGTTACTGGGAAGCTGCACCACGGGAACGCTAAGGAGTTCGCTATGAGTCATGGCGCTGGTTGGTGCTGGTTTTTGATATGTCTCTTCGAATCCAAAGACGCACGTCTCATAGTGATGTTCAGAAATCCGATTTGAGGGTAGACGTAACTAATAAATTCTAACTAAATCGTATTACAGTGGAATATTTGACGATCTTCCTAGCCTAGGTTAGTAGCGCGCCTGACTCCTGTGCACGCAAGGGTTCCTGGGTTGTGAAGGTGCTTGTACCTAAGGTATTACTTATCCCTAGTCTGGGTTTCTGGAAACCTAAGCATAGGGAATACTAGTTTGGGTTATATGGCTGATGTCTTTCTTACACCTGTGACGCTGTAGAATTTACAAGGCGCAACATCTTCAGTCAATGCCCACAACTACACTTACGTCTTATCTTACTTACTTACTTACTTACTCCGCTGGCTCAGCGACCCAAAGTGGATCTTGGCCTCCGACACCAAAGAGAGCCACTGCAGCCTGTCCTGCGCTGTCTGGCGCCAGTCGGGCGCCTGCAGCTCTCGCAGGTCCTTCTGCACCTCGTCGCCCCAGCGGTATCTTGGACGTCCGACTGGCCGTCGTCCGTCTTTTCTTACGATTCTAATATACAAATCGAAGAAACTGCACCTAATTTATCCAATTGCAGCTGACGAAACCGCCTCGCAACTCGTGACCGCCATCCACGGGTGTGAGAACCAGAACTCAGGAGTGGAAGACACGTGCATGCGAGCGCTGGAGATAGCTAAGTGCTTCCGCACCGCTATCGACAAGCTGGACTGGACTCCCAAGATGGACGTCGTCATCACTGAGGTCCTGACTGAGATCTGATGGGGTGGGGTAGTGTTTTGTATGGAATACATTGTTTATGACGCTTTTGGATTTATTTTTGTCACCTTCACTTAGAACTTCAGGGATTTTAACTATATATTCATAACCCGTCATTATCAGCTCGTATCAGACCACATGGACGAAGGTATCTCCCAGGGCACGACACTTTATATAATCAAATCAAATATTATTTATTGCATAAAAAAACAAATACATATAAAAGTGTGAATCAAAAACAAACGAAAATTCCATGCACTAGGCAGCAGGCTCAGCAAGTGCTGGTAGAGCGCAGTGCTGATTGACAGCCTGGCCTTATCCCATAATAAATATGAGAGTATACAGACAGTCTTCCGTGGTGGTGTGCTTGATGATGATGGTGGTGGTGTGATGATAGTACAATTAAAAAATGGGAAAATTATACAAATATAATATTACAATATACTTACATATAAACTAAGAATATTAACTAACTTACTAAACTTACAATACTAAACTAAAAATAAAAGTACTTACTAAAAAACAACTAAAATAAAATAAAACTATATGTACAAAATAGGTCGGTTGAACTATCCGAATTGCTTGCATTACGGATCGTTCAACCGATCCCCGCTGTCCGGCAACGTGTCCAAAATGCTGGCGGCATTTCCCCTCTGAATAGCCAAGCTGATTCTTTGGGCGAAATGCAGGCCAGCATTTTGGTCACGTGTGGACTCCACGAGCCGCCCCGATAGATCTTTATAGATCTCCATGGCTCCCGGCCCTTACTTTATTAATTTATTTAAACTATCGTCTGATGCCGCGGTAGAAGTGACAATGCTTTTGGTATATTATATATATTTTATAGTACTGTGCTCGCAATAATCCTCGACTTTGCATCTACTCCCTATTACCTTAGGGTCATCCCTCTCTCTGATCGGATAAAATGAAATAGGTAAATGCGCTATGGGCATTATGAACCATATTTACTTATTGCCGAAATATCTGGCTCTGTCATTCCATGTTGCTGTGCCCTACAGGGTGCATGTGACATAGTTTAAGACCTCATCATCATCAGTCTATTTAAATTGCCCCACTGCTCGGGCACAGACCTTCCCTTATATCGAGGGAGCTCGGGCCATAATCCACCACGCGGGCCCACTGCGGGTTAGCGGATTTCACATGCCTTAGATTTTTTTTCTTCTTCTACGGCATGCAGGTTTCATCACGATGTTTTCCTTCACCGTTTTGAGAGCACTCGGTAGATGTACGTAAGTTTTTCCGTCGAAAAAAAAACGAGGATAACTCATTGGTACATGGCTGTCCTAGCTGGGAATCGAACCTGGGACCTCCGTATCGCAAGTCCATTGACCCAACCACTGAGCCACCGAGCTCTCGAGTTTAAGACCTAATGATGTATTAATGCACATGTGTATGTAATTAAATAAATTGAATTGATCGGGGGACGTCCCACGCTACGTTCCGTTCGTGCATTTCGAGAACTCTACTAGAAAATGTTTGGGATTTAAACCTGCGAACAAATAAGCAAATATTATTCTTATTTCTATACATTTACCTTACTATTCTACTACGTTAACAAAGGCCATAGCAATTTAGCTTGGTACTCTAAGACCTAAACCTGAAATAGTATCGTGAATGGTAACCAAGAAAGGTACTAATTCTGTAGCCTAGATATTCATAGACAGTTTAGAGTGCGGACTGAGTTCAAACTCCAGTTCGGTCTTACAACTGTCAGATAAGAAAAGAAAGAAAGAAGAAAGAAAACAGATTTATTTTTCACTACATACTATACACTACATGATATTGTGCAAAATAATAATAGATATGTACGGTGGAATACAGAGAAAGGTGTACATGAGTGTTTTTAAGGTTGAGATTTTCTCAGAAACTACTTGACCTATTGCAAAAATTCTTTTACTGTTTGATAGATATAAGTTAAAAATATGTAACTGTAAAATAATTATTTAATTCGTTTCAGTAGTTTTCGAGAAAATCTCAACCTTATTGAGGCCTGTATACTTATCTCTGTCTTCGACTGTACATAAACATCAAAATATCAAGATGAAGAGAAGATGTCCCTCCGTTCACTTGGATCCACAGCTCGGCTCCACATGTGGATCCGCTGATATTTCTATCTCCTCTTCAATCCACATGTGGATTTATGGATACTTATTTTTCCTATTCGATCCACCAGAGTGGATCTGTAGATATTTTTATTCCTTTTCAATATATACGTTTTTGACAGTCGTTATGTCGCAGTCAACTGGTTGGAATAGACGTTTGATTGAACAGCTAGCATGTTGATTGCCGTCCAACCAAACATCTAGTTTTGTAGTTGGATCAATTGTGGACACATGTGTTAGTTACATGGCTCTCAAAATTGTATATTAAAGTATCGACCTAAAACTCGATTACAATAACTAATTTGCCCCATCGTTCGACCTGCTTCAATCCGTAATCATAGTTGCAAATCTAGATTATATCCCCGATAGCTTTGCCAATCAGCCGCTTACAGTCAGCTCCTAGCCAACCGGTGGCTAAACTGGTGAAAATCACCGTCGCGTCCAGTTAATTGTGCTATAAGTTAGCCGGTATCTTCCCATTAGGGCCGACAGCACAATCGAGATCCATCGTACATCAGGTTCTACGCAGTGCGCCTAGATAGGTATGGGTGGAGTGATGGGAATAATCCAGGGCCTACGTGACTGCAATTTAATCTGAAAAAACTACTTGACGTATTGCAAAAATTCTTTCACTGTTTGATAGATAAAAGTTAAACCTATGTAACTGTAAAAGAATGATTAAATTCGGTCTAGTAGTTTTTTAGAAAATCTCAACCTTGTTGAGGCCCCCTGTATACTTATCTCTGTCTTCGACGTACAAGAGGTATGAATGAAATAGTGGAACCCTTTTTTTTGCCAATCGAATTAAGGCCTTGGTCTTGTCATTTTTGACAGTACATTTAATTTTTGGCAGTTCTTGTATTTGACAGTTCTTGTCATTTTTGGCAGTTCTTGGCATTTTTGACAGCCTTCCAATATAATCAAATTTATTAAAAAAGCTATTTACAAAATGTTTATTACGATAAATACTATTTTTTAAATGCTTATTTATAACGTGATTCAATTGATTTTTCACGACTGCACGAGGTTGCAGACCTGAGTATTTGGTATTAATTTCACTTGATCCGTCCACGCGTTTCTGAGATATAGGTCTTGACAGACAGACTGTAACAAACCCCCTCTGATGAAAAATACCTTAATTTACCAAAATAAAACTCGCAACACTCCAGGCACATGATCGTCTACTAGAACTCTTCATTGCGTAACGTATTAAATATAACCCATGAACTTTTAGAGTTGAGAGATTAAAATATGAGGAACAATAGTTATATGATGTAGCATTCAATCAAATGATTGAATGACAATGCTGAAATAATAAAGAATGTTATTAGAATAAAACAATGCTGAAATAAAATAGCAAAACATTACCTTCAAGCAAGCTTGAAGAGGAGATAGAATTAGATAGGATTTCTAGGATTGGAAAGGAAAGAAATACCATAACAAATAATTTAATATTTGTTTTGGGAAGTGGAGCCCCGTCAACGCCCTACTTCTATGAGGACCAGCCACTTTACCTAATGCCCTCTCCTTGAGTGGATTTTGGATCAAAGGTAATATTGACTTCAACGTCACGCTTCGCAAAAGCAAAGTAACCATTCAATCCAACATATTTGTTAATTTCATAATCATAATTATTAGACAAAGTCTAATGATTGTAAAGGCGTAGACATCGATGGAGCATAAACTCAATATTATAAAACTGGAGCAAAGCTGTGTGATTCGTTGGAGCAACAGCTCATTATATAATTGGAGCAACAGCTCAATATGTAATTGGAGCAATAGCTCAATATGTAATTGGAGCAACAGCTCAATATGTAATTGGAGCAACAGCTCAATATGTAGTTGGAGCAACAGCTCTACTTGTAGTTGGAGCGATAGCTCAGTATGTGGAACATCAGTTCAATGCATAATTGGAGCAATAGCTCAATATGCAATCGGAGCAATATTATAGCTCTACGTGTCTTTGGAGCAATACAGCTCAATATATTAATAGAGCAATGGCTCTTAATGATGTTGGATGGAGCATTAGCCCTACGTGCTGTAGGAGCAGCACAGTGGCCCTGAATGAAAAGGAGCAACAGCTCAATATAATAACATAATAGTTGAAATAACAACTGTTTGGAGCATTAACTCATGAATGATATTTCATTTCATCTCAAATTAATAAATTATGACTATAAAATCACAGTTAAGAAAATATGCTAGGTTTGAAATAGTTTTCAGTTCTTAAAATGTGAATTTACATTTATCTATATTTTGGAAAATAAGGAATTTAAGGATATGGAAGGGAAAATAGAGAAAGAAGGAAATGATAGGTTTCATTACTTAACCTAAAGCATGAGAATGCCCCACAACCACTTACTTCTATGCCAATTGCTATTTTGCATAAGACTCCGAAGCAACTGACTCAGCCTTTGCTGACAATGTTTGATAATGTATTGGGTTGAACTAATAATTCAACAACTTATTTGCCGAACAAATTGTTGAATAATTAGCCCGATGTAAGTGTGGGGAAAAGTATATCAGCCGCGTGTATAGTAATATGCGTACAGTCATTATTTCCACAAATCAAAGCTCTCTTGGAACAGACCGCATAGATTGCACGGTTTGTGAGGCCTTACAATTACATCTGCCCCATAACAAGCCTTTGACTTATGAACATACTCCAGTGAGTAAAGCGTATCAGTCGAAACCAAGTCAGTTCACTACTATTTTACTATAGTTAAAATATAATCCAAATGAACAAACTTAGAAATCTTACACACTACGCTTATTGCTCTATGTTGTTGAAACTCTTAAGATGATGCTGATTAAGATTATGCTGAGGCTGTTTGATAATGTATGGGTTGCACTGATACACATTAACCCGCTGGCTAGACGAGCTACTATATCTCAGTACGTTGTACAGTGTGGGGAATAGTATGTCAGCTGCGGGTATAGTAAATTGCTTGCTGAAATATATATATAAAAGATCAGCTCTGCGGCAAAGGAAAGCACCGATAGACGTCTGAAGGGAGATCTAACCTTACCGTCCGAACAACGAACACGATCACTTACATAAATATACCTCAGAGTGTTTAGCGCTACAACAGTCTAATCATAGTCAGCGTAGAATTGATTTAAGTTAAATAAATAAATATCTTAGGAACCCCAACTAACATAGTATTATTTACGCCTTTTGCATTTATGCTTTGCTTCGCCTTATTATCAATACGCCTTATTTTCAATAATACCAATCGGACCATGTAAGTGACTGATGTGCTTGATAACAATGTATTCTTTGAATATTTATCACAGATGTATGATTCAAATGATCAGCTCTGCGGTAAAGGAAAGCACCGATAGGCGTCTGAGCGAGACCTAACCTTACCGTCCGAACAACGAACACGATCACTTAAATTCCACACCAGAATGTAAATGTAATGTGTATTATGTATGTTCAGTAATAAGTCAATAATAATAATTACATGTAAAGTGTCACTGCCCGCTGACCTATTTTTATAAATGATCAGCTCTGCGGTAAAGGAAAGCACCGATAGGCGTCTGAGCGAGACCTAACCTTACCGTCCGAACAACGAACACGATCACTTATAAACAGTATCAGAATGTTCATCAATTACAGGTCAAATTTGCATTGACTTAGGATCTACTATCACCACAAAAGCTATGTACAATAAATTATGAACATATAGTTCACGAAATCTGCCATCTACTGGAACCAGAGAACTCCTTCTTCCGATGTATGAAGTAATACTATATATTATAAAATTACTGAAATGTAAACACATATTAGCGTTTGCTCGTTCATTGCATCTTCACCTATAACCACGAACACTAACAATTATAATAAATATGCTCAATTCATATAGTAAGAAAATTAAGAATCAATTTAAACCTGTATGATTAAGTGGAAGAAATTGTACTAAATGATTTTAAAAGGTTACCTGCAAATCATAATTAAAATAAACGAACTTACAATAACATTGTAAATAACTCAAATGAGTAAAGTAAAGATCAACATAAAAACATTTTCATCTGCAAAGTAATAAATATCAATTTAAAACTGAAGTGTATAATATCTATCATGCGTTGTCTATCATTGTACAATAAGTGATATATCCCTTTACTATTGTTAAAATATTTACTACAATCACTTATTATGACAATGGACTATACCAGCTTGGTTCTTAACTCTCTCTATGATGAGTAGAATATTATATTAGTAGCTAAACAAGAAAATAATAATTACTGCAAGAAATTAATAGAACCAAGTTAGTGCTAAATAGTACAAAACACAAACCTCCGTCGTCTTCTTTTAATCTTAGGATTATCATACTTAAACCGCTGAAATAAAAATAGTTTGACAGTTTTCTTCTCATAACTCTTGAAATAGCTAAGAACAGTTATTTTCCCTTTACTCAAATAATTATAATTCACTCCCACACCCCCATAATTTTCTAACTTCTAACAAATTATAATAGAGAGTGAATTTACTTACTCACTTACTTATATTTTAGACATACATACATAAATTCTCTTATAAACTCTATGGAATATCGAAGAACTATTTAACCTTACTCAGATAATTATAATAAATTCACCCCTATGATATTTTAACTTAACACAAATTATAGCAGAGAGTGAAATTACTTACTCACTTACTTATATTTTAGACACACATACATAAATTCATGCAAACATGCATACATAAATTATTATACAGACAGACGGAATTAATTAATTAATGAAGTTATGTTACACTTCACTATGATGACTTAATTCTTCTTCTCCAATTTATTTAAATGCAACTTCATGTTCTCAACGAACCATACTACACCTACTTACAGTTGAAATTCTTAACGTCTTTTAACAACAATATACACGATAATTCCTAAACAACCGAATGATTGTCAATTGTAGTATTAACTCACTTACTATTTGTAAAATAACTATGTTTATTACTAAAAATATAATTCGGTGTCAATAGTTTCTGAGTATTATTTTCTCATTTTATTTCCTGAAACTCCTAATGTCTAAAGATGCCTTGACAAAGACTTAAATTCAAAATAAGGGAAACACTTAGGAATCTGATATTATGGATTTTAAAATAGTTACCTTTAAATAATAGCTAACAATTGATAAAGATAAAATATTAACGAGAAAGATATCAATCTACTTTCAATTCAATTATTCAATTGTTTGCAAGTATTTTGTAGAGTATTTAAACGTGTAATTGTGTAATATATTTTTATTATACATACATGCATTATTTTATAATTTAACCTAACATTAATAATTCTATTTTGAATTCTTGATTTATTTTATCCTCTTTTGAGAAATAAATCACTTAATACTCAGATTCTAAATCCTCCACTAATTCCTATTATTCCTTCGATTAACTACTAAAGCATAGTCTCACCGAAAGAATAGAAAACCCAGTGAATTTAAATTGATTTGTAAAGTAAGAGCGTCTCATTACAGAATACACAAGAAAACAACACAAGAAAATAAAATAACTTAAAATTAAATGCCGATGAAACATCTCTCAAATTATAATTATCACAGTTTTATATAGTAAGTTTTGTCAGACATTTCAACAAGTAGAATCAAATAATTAAAACAAGTTATTTGATTCCATAATTATATCTAAAACTCACGACCTCTGCCGAGACAAATCCTATCTAAAACACAACACAACACTAAACCATATTTTAAATAAATTATTTTACGCGTCGCGAACCTTTTATATTTTAATTTATTCTCTATTTATTTTCATCACTCAACCACTCATCACTTCACTAACTTTCATATTGTAAACTACAAATAAACTAACACTGATAAAATATAATTCAGAGAAATTTAATATCTTCACCTAACAGAACATTTACTGAATTTAATAATTGAACACGCTCTCTATCCGGCTTCAACCTAACCTCAAAATTTCCTTAAGATGCGTACGCGCACCTCATCGTTCCACGATCCCGGCTTGACTGACCTCCCTTCCTTCCAGAATTCCACATTCGTCCACTGCGTCCTCCGTAAATAAGTACATCTCTTTCTAACTCGTTTCCTTAAGAAATACACGCTACTCTCTCGCACTTACGTATCCTTATGTGTTTGAATAACAAAGGAGCCGCTTTTGTTGTTTAAATGTTTATGTCTCTATTATTTTATAATTCTGTTTCCCTCACTCCTGTGCAGCGGCTTGCCTTTGACTTTTTATCTCACGGTTATTAACGCTAACTATACCTATCAATAATTGACCTTGTGGTCTTGTCATAAAGTTGATTTTACAGTAAACCTAATATTATTTTAATTAGTTCTTAAAAAAAAATTATTCGTTGCCGAGTGGCAGAGGCGCATTCCATGAAGTCTTACAAAATAAATAAATGAAGCTAGGGTGGGATGTTACATTCACCCCCCAAAATTTCAAAAGGTATAACCGATTGTAATTTTGCAAACTATTATAATATGAGAACAATTATAAACACCTGTAAACGTCGAACCCCCCAAACCCATTAATCTCTAGAACACCCCCTCGGCTTTAGACTTTATTTCATTCTTTATCTCTTAATAGTTCATCTTTTCCGTTACAAAACAAAATATTAAATCCTTAACTTTGTAATTTACCTCATCCCTTGATAATCCGCTAAATGATAATCTACACATTCTGATCTTTAAACATCCATCATTCTCTACATGCTTACAAACATACACCACTTACACACTCGCACATGCCCTCACACAAATGTACACTCATGCACACACACCCTACTAAACATATTGAAAATATAATATTGAAATCATTCTACCTTTAGTTAAACTTTTGGATATCATATAAATGCTACTGTAACTTTTTCAGTAACTTCTACAATAATTTGAATTTACATAATTACTTTTAACATACTAACTTGTATTTTGACTGTACCCAGTACTTTTAACTTCGTCTACAAAACTTGTTTTCATATTTACAATTATTTCAAAGTCACACGGAACAGTTCCAACCTAGTGTGAATTTCACACATTACTAAGTCAATGTATAAAAAGGTATGGTAATTATATAATTTCACTAATCTCTTGAATGGCCCATTTGTTTGAAACTATTTTCGTCTCCCTTCTTAAGCGAAACTTCCTTTATTTATTTCTATATTTGCATTTTACCTAATTCCTTAGTCATTCTCACTCTGACAATCTAATCTAAACGTTCTCATCCTTAAACACCCCCAAGTTAATTAGACTCTTTGACACCATCTACTCTTGAGAATTCCCTTTCACTGATTAATATAATAATTTTTAATATATTAAACTAAATTACATAAGCTAACTTCTGTTTACACAGCGGCAACTGCTAACTACTATTCTCGTTCGACTTTAAACTAAAAATACTATTACCAAATCTTCATCCTATATTGTTCAAAACTTATTCATCAACTTCTTTTACTCACTTTAATAACCGCATTCTTTCAATTCTGACTTAATGTTCCTATAAGTACTACTTTATATTTCCTATCCACACCATTTTCATTCTCATTACCTTCCTCATTTTCGATCTCATCAGACTCTTTCCATTTCACGAACACCAAATTGTGGCCTGAAAGGCCTACATAGTTTAGAATATTACGAGTTATCCTGGTCACGGCACCAAATTGTAACAAACCCCCTCTGATGAAAAATACCTTAATTTACCAAAATAAAACTCGCAACACTCCAGGCACATGATCGTCTACTAGAACTCTTCATTGCGTAACGTATTAAATATAACCCATGAACTTTTAGAGTTGAGAGATTAAAATATGAGGAACAATAGTTATATGATGTAGCATTCAATCAAATGATTGAATGACAATGCTGAAATAATAAAGAATGTTATTAGAATAAAACAATGCTGAAATAAAATAGCAAAACATTACCTTCAAGCAAGCTTGAAGAGGAGATAGAATTAGATAGGATTTCTAGGATTGGAAAGGAAAGAAATACCATAACAAATAATTTAATATTTGTTTTGGGAAGTGGAGCCCCGTCAACGCCCTACTTCTATGAGGACCAGCCACTTTACCTAATGCCCTCTCCTTGAGTGGATTTTGGATCAAAGGTAATATTGACTTCAACGTCACGCTTCGCAAAAGCAAAGTAACCATTCAATCCAACATATTTGTTAATTTCATAATCATAATTATTAGACAAAGTCTAATGATTGTAAAGGCGTAGACATCGATGGAGCATAAACTCAATATTATAAAACTGGAGCAAAGCTGTGTGATTCGTTGGAGCAACAGCTCATTATATAATTGGAGCAACAGCTCAATATGTAATTGGAGCAATAGCTCAATATGTAATTGGAGCAACAGCTCAATATGTAATTGGAGCAACAGCTCAATATGTAGTTGGAGCAACAGCTCTACTTGTAGTTGGAGCGATAGCTCAGTATGTGGAACATCAGTTCAATGCATAATTGGAGCAATAGCTCAATATGCAATCGGAGCAATATTATAGCTCTACGTGTCTTTGGAGCAATACAGCTCAATATATTAATAGAGCAATGGCTCTTAATGATGTTGGATGGAGCATTAGCCCTACGTGCTGTAGGAGCAGCACAGTGGCCCTGAATGAAAAGGAGCAACAGCTCAATATAATAACATAATAGTTGAAATAACAACTGTTTGGAGCATTAACTCATGAATGATATTTCATTTCATCTCAAATTAATAAATTATGACTATAAAATCACAGTTAAGAAAATATGCTAGGTTTGAAATAGTTTTCAGTTCTTAAAATGTGAATTTACATTTATCTATATTTTGGAAAATAAGGAATTTAAGGATATGGAAGGGAAAATAGAGAAAGAAGGAAATGATAGGTTTCATTACTTAACCTAAAGCATGAGAATGCCCCACAACCACTTACTTCTATGCCAATTGCTATTTTGCATAAGACTCCGAAGCAACTGACTCAGCCTTTGCTGACAATGTTTGATAATGTATTGGGTTGAACTAATAATTCAACAACTTATTTGCCGAACAAATTGTTGAATAATTAGCCCGATGTAAGTGTGGGGAAAAGTATTTCAGCCGCGTGTATAGTAATATGCGTACAGTCATTATTTCCACAAATCAAAGCTCTCTTGGAACAGACCGCATAGATTGCACGGTTTGTGAGGCCTTACAATTACATCTGCCCCATAACAAGCCTTTGACTTATGAACATACTCCAGTGAGTAAAGCGTATCAGTCGAAACCAAGTCAGTTCACTACTATTTTACTATAGTTAAAATATAATCCAAATGAACAAACTTAGAAATCTTACACACTACGCTTATTGCTCTATGTTGTTGAAACTCTTAAGATGATGCTGATTAAGATTATGCTGAGGCTGTTTGATAATGTATGGGTTGCACTGATACACATTAACCCGCTGGCTAGACGAGCTACTATATCTCAGTACGTTGTACAGTGTGGGGAATAGTATGTCAGCTGCGGGTATAGTAAATTGCTTGCTGAAATATATATATAAAAGATCAGCTCTGCGGCAAAGGAAAGCACCGATAGACGTCTGAAGGGAGATCTAACCTTACCGTCCGAACAACGAACACGATCACTTACATAAATATACCTCAGAGTGTTTAGCGCTACAACAGTCTAATCATAGTCAGCGTAGAATTGATTTAAGTTAAATAAATAAATATCTTAGGAACCCCAACTAACATAGTATTATTTACGCCTTTTGCATTTATGCTTTGCTTCGCCTTATTATCAATACGCCTTATTTTCAATAATACCAATCGGACCATGTAAGTGACTGATGTGCTTGATAACAATGTATTCTTTGAATATTTATCACAGATGTATGATTCAAATGATCAGCTCTGCGGTAAAGGAAAGCACCGATAGGCGTCTGAGCGAGACCTAACCTTACCGTCCGAACAACGAACACGATCACTTAAATTCCACACCAGAATGTAAATGTAATGTGTATTATGTATGTTCAGTAATAAGTCAATAATAATAATTACATGTAAAGTGTCACTGCCCGCTGACCTATTTTTATAAATGATCAGCTCTGCGGTAAAGGAAAGCACCGATAGGCGTCTGAGCGAGACCTAACCTTACCGTCCGAACAACGAACACGATCACTTATAAACAGTATCAGAATGTTCATCAATTACAGGTCAAATTTGCATTGACTTAGGATCTACTATCACCACAAAAGCTATGTACAATAAATTATGAACATATAGTTCACGAAATCTGCCATCTACTGGAACCAGAGAACTCCTTCTTCCGATGTATGAAGTAATACTATATATTATAAAATTACTGAAATGTAAACACATATTAGCGTTTGCTCGTTCATTGCATCTTCACCTATAACCACGAACACTAACAATTATAATAAATATGCTCAATTCATATAGTAAGAAAATTAAGAATCAATTTAAACCTGTATGATTAAGTGGAAGAAATTGTACTAAATGATTTTAAAAGGTTACCTGCAAATCATAATTAAAATAAACGAACTTACAATAACATTGTAAATAACTCAAATGAGTAAAGTAAAGATCAACATAAAAACATTTTCATCTGCAAAGTAATAAATATCAATTTAAAACTGAAGTGTATAATATCTATCATGCGTTGTCTATCATTGTACAATAAGTGATATATCCCTTTACTATTGTTAAAATATTTACTACAATCACTTATTATGACAATGGACTATACCAGCTTGGTTCTTAACTCTCTCTATGATGAGTAGAATATTATATTAGTAGCTAAACAAGAAAATAATAATTACTGCAAGAAATTAATAGAACCAAGTTAGTGCTAAATAGTACAAAACACAAACCTCCGTCGTCTTCTTTTAATCTTAGGATTATCATACTTAAACCGCTGAAATAAAAATAGTTTGACAGTTTTCTTCTCATAACTCTTGAAATAGCTAAGAACAGTTATTTTCCCTTTACTCAAATAATTATAATTCACTCCCACACCCCCATAATTTTCTAACTTCTAACAAATTATAATAGAGAGTGAATTTACTTACTCACTTACTTATATTTTAGACATACATACATAAATTCTCTTATAAACTCTATGGAATATCGAAGAACTATTTAACCTTACTCAGATAATTATAATAAATTCACCCCTATGATATTTTAACTTAACACAAATTATAGCAGAGAGTGAAATTACTTACTCACTTACTTATATTTTAGACACACATACATAAATTCATGCAAACATGCATACATAAATTATTATACAGACAGACGGAATTAATTAATTAATGAAGTTATGTTACACTTCACTATGATGACTTAATTCTTCTTCTCCAATTTATTTAAATGCAACTTCATGTTCTCAACGAACCATACTACACCTACTTACAGTTGAAATTCTTAACGTCTTTTAACAACAATATACACTTATATATATATTTATTTCTTCATGCGGAACCGGCGACACACACATGCATGTTCATCGTTTAAATAGTCATCTATTTTGTCGCATTTATAACTTACAGACTAAGAGTATTCCAAAGCTTGTATTCGTAAGCGTGACGTAAGTCTTTTAGTTTCTTAACGAACTTAATTATTATAGGAGCGAACTGAAGTTTTTGCCGACCCCGGGGATCCGTGGAGACAAACCCTTTTTTTTTACTTGGGGAAATGCTTTTCGCATCTCACCGCGCCAATGAGAAGGGGCGCGCGGTGAGTATGTGGGACTGCCGCCAGAATACGGTCCTATACCCACTAAAACCCCAAGGTGTTCAACGCATCGCGTTTGGAATGAGGTTGTGGGAACGCAGCGCCAAATACCACAACCTCGTCCGCGGCCGCCCTCGGGGGCCCTTCTCGGGGGTCTACCCCTATACCTCCGCTTAAGGCGCCTCGGAACACAGGACGAGACACCTTACAGCTCGGGACCTCTAAGCGAGCGCCGGACCCCCCGACCCGACGCCCGCAAGTCCCCGTTAGGGCCGCAGGCGCGGACATACGCCCGTGCCCGTCGCCTGCGGCCCGCAACCATCGAAACGATCGAGAAGAAAATTCAATATCAGTAACGCCATCTATCGTTGGATTGTAGCACCAGGTGACTCATTCGTTAAATTAGTTCGGCTACCTTATACTAGATGGCAGCACAGGACATATATCTGAAAAATAAAAAATATTTGAAGTTTATCATTTTATTTGTTTTGCAACTAGCTGTAAAATCATTTCAGAAGTTTTGGCGTGATACTTGAACATGGACACAGACAGACAGACAAACAAGAATCTTATAAAAAATGTTTTGGCGTCAGTGTCTCATTCATTGCACATTCTTTTCCAAAAACATCAACTGTACCAGACTCAACTCTTTTTACAGTCTTAATATTATGTAGAGATAGATGACGGATTACCGCGGAGTACCTACAGAAGTTTATTTTATTAATGGACTCGACACTTCGTCATTTGCCAATGTTATGTTACAGAATATTAAAAATTTCATAGTCTTTCTTCAGAGGGGTCGCCGTGGCGTTCGTCACTCTGGATAACCACGTCTTCATGTCTTCATCCAGAGGAGTCGCCGTAGCGTCATCACTCTGGACGAAGCAGCTCGACAGTCACGCCCACTCCCGAGCTCGTAGCGGGGACTCCTCGAAACTTCAGATCTTAAATGAATCATCCAATAACTTCACCATATTACCAATGTCGCTCGTCACTTCCTGAGCAACAGAGTGGTTCAGGCCTGGAACTCACTTCCAGACGACGTTGTCTCTGCCGTCTCAGTTAACGCATTCAAAAACAAATTGGACAGTTATTTTGAAACCATTACCAAGAATAATACCACTAAGTGATAGACTTTACAAACACTGTGAAGTGGACATATCAGCGATGAGCTGCCGGGACATAATTAAATAATAATAATATTGTCATTCGCGAACATTTTCTGATTAATTTAACGTGATATTAAACACAAAATAACCACTGTAGACATTAAAACAAAATGAAAATTATCAAATAATTTCGCAACCGTCGTTTCGCGCCATTTTTGAAAGCCATTTGAAACTTATTTAGGAAACAGTCCGATCACCAGTGGCGTATTTAGGTTCAGAGCTACGGCCCCCCCCCCCCCCCCCCCCCCCCGGCCCACTGATAGTTTTTTCTGGGGTTGTCTCCACCGATCCCGGGATCCGTTTGGATTGGAAACGGATCCCGGCAGTTTGTCTCCACCGATCCCGGGATCGGTTTCCAACGCAAAAAACAATTAATGTTTTTACCCACCGATCCCGGTATCCGTGGCTACAAGAAATAAATTATATTAATTGTGGAAACGGATCATAGTGGACAGAGATAAGAAAGGAATTATATTAGGTATTTATCCCAAAAAAATCTTTTCACCTAATTTTCAAAATAATGGAAGTTATAAATAAAACACATAAATTAATTTCATGATGTTATACAGAGTGTTTTTTTTTACATGGTTTCCATAAATTATAGAAATCATTTTAAAACTCTGTAAGATTAAACACAAGATAACCAAAAATTATTAAACTATGTCGCAACCGTCGTTCCCCGCTATTTTCAAAAGCCTCCTTGCTTATCCCTATAGCGGTCACAAATCCCCATAAAACATAAACTATGGGTCAGTTTAATTTCCGGGTCAGTCCCGTACTACTGACCAAATACCTCTAAGTATGAAAGATATGACCGGGAGTCCAGTTTCCGTACTACTATCTTATCTTGTATCGAGTTAACTATGAGTTATTATGGTCACCCTTGACGTAAATCAATGCAGATTATGGAAGCTAGTATTTCCATGTAGTTTCATTCGTTATCTAATATTTATTTATTTATTTTATTAGAATATAAAATATGTTTATTCCCATACACCAATTACATAAGCTTACAAAAAATCAATCAAGTAGTAAGTTATAATCTAATATAGTTATGCTAAGTGGAGGGACGTCGGTGGCTCAGTGGTTGGGTCAATGGACTTGCAATATGGAGATCCCAGGTTCGATTCCCAACTAGGGCAGCCATGTACCAATGAGTTATCCTCGGTTTTTTCGATGGAAAAACTTACGTACATTTACCGAGTGCTCTCAAAACGGTGAAGGAAAACATCGTGATGAAACCTGCATGTCATAGAAAAAAAAATGGGCATGTGAAAACCGCCAACCCGCACTGGGCCCGCGTTGTGGATTATGGCCCGAGCTCCCTCGATGTAAGGGAAGGTCTGTGCCCGAGCAGTGGGGCAATATAAATAGACTGATGATGATGCTAAGTGGTGCGGCAAAAGGTGCATGTTTCAGCTGAGCTGACACCGAGGTGTGCAGCGCTGTGACTCGACATACACCTCTTCCCTGCCAGAATATATACCTGGTATTCGGTATGATAACGAGCTTGAACTAAGATAGCCTAGTGCTATCTTCCCTTTGAACTATACTAGGGTGGGTGACTGGGTGTGTAGGTGTGTAAGGTGGGTGAGTATTTGTGTGAAAGTGTTTGTGTAAAATTGATATAGTAAACAAGTGTGTCTTTGTATATAGATAGTATGCTAAGTAGTGCTTTATGTGTTACCAAACTATTAATGGACTCGACAGTTCGTCGTTAGCCAATGTCATGTTACAGAAAATTCAATATATAATAGTCTTCTATCTTCATCCAAAGGAGACGCCGTAGCGTCATCACCCTGGACGAAGCAGCTCGACAGTCACGCTCACTCCCGAGCTTGTAGCGGGACTCTGGATAAAAGCTTGAAACTTCAGATCTTGCTCAAATTATCCAACAAATTCACCATACTGTCAATCGCGAACATTTTCTGATTAATTTAACGTGATATTAATCTCAAAATAACCACTGTAGACAATAAAATAAAAATTATCAAGTAATTTTGCAACCGTCGTTTCCCGCCATTTTCAAGAGAACCTCCAAGTGGCTATCACTTTCCTTATTTACTAACGAAAATGCAAAAGACATTGCCATATTTGAATGGAGCTTTGCCCCACCTACAAAACTACGTGACCATTTAAGCTGTACCTATCATTTTGTTCGGGACTTATTACAGGTTTCATATTGCATAATCATAATCAGTATCATTTTCTACTACTCTCGCAACTCCTATAGAAGAATAACAAAAAAAATGAATAATTCGCTTCGATTTCTTACTATTTTCTGAATTCTTAATTAAGCTGTTTTTTTTCCAATAGCAACTTGTACAAAACTTTATTTTAAACCAATAATTTTAATAAAAAACGGAGATATTTTTACATTTATTCATTATCTTGTACAACTTGCGGTCGATGGTGGGGCAGAATCTGGCATTGTTTGAACTTTAAGTTTAGTAACTTAGTTTATATTTTTAGTTATTTGAATAAGGTTTTTAAATGTTTAATGTATTTGATATTCTTTTACAGTACATAGTTTTAAGTTTTATCTATCTAACAGTGAAATAATTCTTGCAATAGGTCAAGTAGTTTTTGAGAAAATCTCAACCTTTAAAACTCTACTGTACACCTTTCTCTGTCTTCGACCGTATAATCGATAAATCATCATACTTACATTGTGAGTTGCAATAACAAGTTTTATGAAGCGGTATCTCTCCGTCCTTGACTCTTAGTGCGATGTTAAATTACCTACATTGTAAAAGGCACTAATCGAATTACAAGCTCAGCCCCTTTACCTTGAAGTCTTATAGCAGGATTACTTCCATAATACTTTGTTACTTCGTACAATGACGACCTTAAAGTAAGCTTATTAAAGTCGTCATTGTACGAAGTAACAAAGTATTATGGAAGTAATACTGCTATAAGACTTCAAGGTAAGGGGGCTGGAATGAGCACGTCATTCAATTATAGTTTATAGTGAACTATTGTCGTCTGAGGTACAGTCGACCGCACGTCACATACACAAACACATTGCAAACTGACCCGTATTACACTAGTCTAAGACAGAGAATAGTATGTAGAGTCATTAAGGTTAATATTTTTATTATTATCTATAATTGTTTAGGGATATTTGTACACATAAAGTGACGATGCCAATCCCATCGTACCGATTCTAAATTAACCTATCTACTTAAAAGACATTGCCACATTTCCATGGAGCTTTGCCCCACCTACAAAACTACGTGACCATTTAAGCTATACTTATCATTTTGTTGGGGACTTATTACAGGTTTTATATTGCATAATCATAATCAGTATCATTTTCTACTACTCTCGCAACTCCTATAGAATAATAACAAACACAATGAATAATTTGCTTCAATTTCTTACTATTTTCTGAATTCTTAATTAAGCTGTATTTTTCGAATCGCAACTTATACAAAACTTTATTTTAAACCAATAATTTTAATAAAAAACGGAGATATTTTTACATTTATTCGTTATCTTGTACAACTCGCGGTTGATGGTGGGGAAGAATCTGGCATTGTCATTTATAAAAGATCGAGAACAGCATTTTAGCTGGGCCTGAAGTTGGCTCAGCTAAAATGCCGTGGAATATACCTACATCTAATTTGCCTAAAACTAAACTATTAATAACATGGTCTCTTTCAATCGAGATTTTCTTATAAAGTATTAGGCTTTTTTTAAATTCTTTTCAAACACATTGCACTCGAATTAACTAGTAAAATAATTATTTTATTTATTTATTTTATTATTGGACTCGACAGTTCGTCATTTGCCAATGTCATGTCACAGAATATTCAAAATATCATATCGTCTTCTCATCATCATCATCATCATGAGTCCCATCTGGACCGCCCCTAGAACCGGCCGCCCTGGGCCGTGGCCCAATTTGTCCGTACCTAAATACGGCACTGTCTATCACAGCGCTATCGAAGTGTAAAATAATTAAAAACAAATGTCGATTATCATTATTATTATTATTATTTATTTTATTAATGGACTCGACAGTTCGTCATTTGCCAATGTCATGTTACAGAAAATTCAATGTATAATAGCCTTCCATCTTCCTCCAGGGGAGTCGCCGTAGCGTCATCACCCTGGGCAGCCGCGTCTTCTTGTCTTCATCCACAGGAGACGCCGTAGCGTCAATCACTGTGGACGAAGCAGCTCGACAGTCACGTTCACTCCCGAGCTTGTAGCGGGAACCCTTGATAAAAGCTTGAAACACCAGATCTTGCTCAAATTATCCAACAAATTCACTATACTGTCACTCGCGAACATTTTCTGATTAATTTAACGTGATATTAATCTCAAAATAACCACTGTAGACAATAAAACAAAAAATATCAAATAATTTCGCAACCGCCGTTTCCCGCCATTTTCAAGAGAACCTCGATTATCATTATTGCAAGTCGAGTGCTTCGGAGTCGCCACTGTGGCGCGGCCCTTATGAGATTCCTGCATTTTCTGTAATTCCTCTTCCATAACAACATACTCTATCCTCCTCGCATTAGAGTTCTAAATCTACCCAACTGACTGTTGCACATGACCTCACCACGCGACTTTCCCATGAACCTGTGCTGTCGATCTTATCAGTAAGGAAAATAAGTCGGGTTTTCCTTGAAGTCGTAGGGGTAAACACTATGCCATAATTGAACGCCTCCCCACCCTCCCTTGGCTGAAGTGTTTCCAGAACCCCGCGGGGGAAGCGGGTTGTTTAGAAGAGGTTTTTGCATTGTGGCTGGCAATATCGACCGCTACGCGTCCCGGCGCTGACAGGTTAGCCCTTTAAGGGCTAAATCTAGCGCTTACTTGTAACAAATTAACTCTCAATATTTTAAATTTACAAACTACACTTACCGCATATGAACGAAGCTTGGTGAAAAGAATATAAGAGTTGAAGGAGCTACGCTGTGATTTAATATCATTCAAATTATGTACATGTATGTATTACGTATCAAAAAATCATTTTCTTTATAATATATATCAAATTCCCCTACATACACAAGCTTCAAAAATCAGGTTGTGTTCAAACTACTCAAAGACATAGGTACCTGGTTGTCGGTTAGTTATACTCATACCCTTATGTCACATAAACTAGCTACACAACTAAATAATTTTATTTAAGAATAACAGATATTTAGTCCTACAAGTTACAATAGTACAGTTGACAGCAGATCAATGGTAACACTTTTTACTTTTGACAGTTCTTATTATTTGCGTCGTAAGACTTGAAATCGTACTGCAAGTGTTACCATTGATCTGCTGTCGACTGTACCTAACTAATCCAGGACATTTAACATAAACATAACATAATGTTTCAAAATGCAGCAATCATAATTTTTGCCAGTATTTCGACTTTCATCACACTTTTATCACATTCTTTACCGTTTATCAAAGCTTTCAATGTCGCGTTCATTATAAAAAAAAATTATGTTATCATTATTTTAAAAGACGTGCTACTGAGAGTTTTTGCCACATTTCTCCTCAACGTTTTCACCTTTTTCTTGCAAATTGGTGTAAATGTACATTCAAAAAATATGTTGACGTGCAAAAATGTACACAACGTGCTTACTTGCAATAAAGAAATTTGACTTTGATTCAAATTCTGAATAATGTTATTTTACATTTATAGAGCTACTAAGGCCCGTATTAATAGTACAAGAGCGAATTCCTTGCTTGGAATAAAAAGTTTTGACTTAAACTTATTTAAAGTCGCAGATATACACGAATATAGCGCTTTACAGCGGCTATATCGTATACGACCGTCTGCCCTGTCGCCACGTCCCGCGGCAGTCCTCCCCGCGCGCCGGCCACAGGCGATGCCACGCCGGACCACAACATGCCGCAGCTATGTGCTGGCGGCAAGTGTCCAAACCACAAAAGACTGCTATAATAGTGATATACATTCTACTATACATCTTAGCATCTCAAGTGCTGCATCCAGACCCGACTTACAACTTCGTAAGCGACGATCTCCGCATCGGAGACAAATACGTACTCATCTATTTGGTTTCCGAAACTCAGACGTTCTCTGATATAGACGGCGCTGCAGCTTTTGGTAAACGCTGCGGATATTGCTTCGTAACGAATAATAAAGGCTTTTTGCCTATGAGCGAGTATGATGCAATTATCAGCGATGGACAAGACGCATCTATTGCTGCTTTTGTAGAGAAGAGGTACCGCATAGAAACCAGTAGGACTTGTCTGAGGAAGAAATTTGTGAACTGCGTAATGAAGCCGAGAATATCTTCGGCTGCTGTTGAAGAGACCTTCGATTTGTGCAGCCTGTGCCAGTATTTACACAAAAAGCGCCTTAAAATAGAGCAGTAAGAGTTTGAATTAGCTAGAATGAATAAAGTAAGAATTGTGAAGACTGACAGAGAAACCTCAAAGGAAAGTTTAGCTTTTGACAAATTCGGAATGAAACCATCGTTTAGGAGTGTTTTTTTATGAATAACAACTTCGGTGCTTTGAGATTTAAAGATGTATCCCCAACAGTGGGAATGTAAACGGGTTTTCTAAGTGTTATCTAACTCTGAAACAAAATACATGGGCCGCATTAAGATTGTCATTTTCTCAAAAACTACTTGACCAATTTCTAAAATTGTTTTAGAATTACATAGGGTACTCTCTAAACTATCTACTAGTGAAAGAATTTTTATAATCGGTCCAGTAGTTTTTAAGAAAATCCCAACCTTAATGAGGCACTGTTTTTATTATATTTTATACTGTAGTTACCCATTGTATGTACGGTTAGAAATGCCATGTACAGTCGAAGACAGAGATAAGTAAGGTGGCCTTATTAAGGTTGAGAATTTCTCAAAAACTACTGACAATTTTTTTTGTTAGAATTTTTTAAAATATTAATTACTTAAAATCTGTCATGTTGTTTTTGAGAAGCTCTCAGTCTTAATAATTATCCTGTATACTTTACTCCATTTTCGACTGTACATTGATTAAATTCAAGCACGAGCCATTTGTAACCTCTGTTAATTGTTCTGTGTTTGTAACCCATTGTTATTGTTTATTGTCTACTAAACTAGAACATGAATGAAATGGTCTAGAATCTAGATAGTTTTAAATTGAATGAGAGTCCTGCCAAAGGTTTAAGTAAAGTAGATTTTACCTATAATTATATCCTAGCTTAGCTTTTGCATAAAGTAAAAAAAAAATACTTAATGTGGAAAAAAATATATATATTTTTTTCACAAAGATTTCTAATAGGGGCACATAAGTACACCAGTTCACAAAACAAGTAGATAACCCTTTTCATCATTTACCTACAAAAAATGTACATTTCTTATCGCATAAAAATGTTAGATAGGTAATTTAGGTATGAAAAAAAATTGAAATTTGCTATTTTTACATATTAAAGTCTGTATAAAAATAAAACAAAAATTTATTAAAAATGGGGGTACATAGGCAAGGAATATGTACGATGGAACACAGACAATGGAGAGTTTTAAGGGTTGAGATTTTCTCAAAAACTACTTGACCTATTGCAAAAATTCTTTCACTGTTTGACAGATGAAAGTTAAAACTATGTAACTTTAAAAGAATTATTACATTCGGTCCAGTAGTTTTTGAGAAAATCTTAACCTTATTGAGGCGCCTATATACTTATGTCTGTCGTCGACTGTACTTAATTAACGTCTTTGGAAAAGCTTTCGAATTAAATATTGCAGTCGTGGTTTTCACTCATATTTTTAGTCTGTTCCTCGAAATTTCGTAGACTCATTCGAGGAAATTATCGAGACTGCACGAGAAGGAGGGTTATGTTTTTGAAATTAAATTTCTTTTAATAATAGGATTTCAAATGTCGATTTGAGGTTTTCTTATTTGAGGATGAGTCGAGGAACTTTTAAAGGAACCGACTACGAATGGGTGACTGTTTCATTATTAAATAATTTCTCTAACGACAATAATTTTAGAAATATACAGGGTGTAACGTAAAGGGTATATGAAGCCGAAGGGACGGTGTTCAGTATCGGTAATTGAACAACTTTTGTTCTACGACTTTTCGAATAAAAAATAAAAATAAATTAATGTCTCATACAAATCGATCAGCTGACCGATACGAAATGTATGAAAAGTCAAAAAATAAATTCGCGAAAATTGAAAACCCTCCTTTCGGCTTCGTATACCCTTTACGTTACACCCTGTATAAAAAATGCTGAATATAATTTATTGCAAGTCCATTGACCCAACCACTCCTCTAATTGAATCTATAACTACGACGTCACTAAAACCCGTCATATCAACATCGAATTTGAGCATATTTGGCAAACATTTGCGCACATGTCTGGCGCCAGGGTTACGTCAAATATTTGGAAAGTTGATACAAGCTTCAATTGGCCATGTAAACCAAATACTACTTGAGCCAGTACTAATTACTTTTTACGCTTTACAGTGTAATTTATTGTATAAAATATTATCCTTATTAATTAAAATGTATGATTGGAACGCTGACGTGAAAAAGTGATTGTTACAATATGATTACGATGGCCTTGTTACATGACATAATTAATATAAAAATATATTAGAATGTATAAACATTTTAAGAACAAAAATATTTATTTTTATTCATATTTTTGTCGAGGCTTTTGGGTCTGTTATGTTCCATGCCAGCCTCAAAGGAGCATAAATATTATGAGCCTTCCTTGAGCCAACTAGCGCCGCCAATCTTAAAAAAATAATATCTACCAATATAATATTTAAAAAAAAAACTACATTTACAAAATGTTTATTACGATAAATACTATTTTTTAAATGCTTATTTATAACGTGATTCAATTTCTGTAATTTGTAGTTCGCATAATTGCGAAAAACGGCCGTTTTTGGCACATTTGTGAACTACAACTTAGCTTGTCGCAATTATGTCATGTATTGTATATTGAAAAATGTATTCATCCTAATAAACATATTGTAAATAGCTTTTTTAGTAAAATTGATTAAATTGGAAGATATTATTTTTTCAAGATTGGTGGCGCTAGTTGGCTCATGGAAGGCCCTACTTTCGCAACTACCGGGATTCGAACAGAGGACTATCAGAGCTAACGTGACTCGGATATCGGCTTCCATTTAATATCTAGATTTTCATTTCGCATAGCAGATATGCAAATTCAAATCGTATTTAAAGGACATTAAGTTCAAAATGAAGGTTCTTATTATTATAAACTAACAAAAAAATTAAATGAATAAGTATCATATTATAAAACAAAACAAAAATTAAGTACAATTTATGATTTTGTTATAAATGCACTTACATACTATGTTAATATTTAATTAGAAATAATGAACACCAATGTAATACCTATAGGTAGGTACATTGATTTTTTATGTTACTTGCAATTATTATAAATCATTGTTGTATTGTAATAGTTATTATGTAAGTATAATAAAATCTGCTAATATTTTCGGAGCATATTGGGTTTTTTTTTCATAGTTTTCGGACCAAAATAACCTTGAAATCAAAAATCTTTATCACGAATTAATATATAAGTCGCGCTTATGTGAACTCTATCTTACAAAATATTATATTGTTAGGGTGGTAAACTATCCATAATGTGCCATTGAGCTTGTGCATTGATTAGTAAGTACCTACCTGATAATGATGTAGAGCTACGCAGAAAATTAGCATTGTTTCGATAATAACGCCTGCATTTGCAGGCAAGAATAAACCCTTTTATGTTATACAGGGTGTCCCACGGAGAGAAAGTACATTTTGAAGATAGGATATTTTACTGAAAGAAGACATCATTTTATTTTTTTAATAATAAGTAGAAACTGCACTCACAGATTGCCGGGAATCGAACCCGCCAAATGTGAAAACAACAACATATTTTATGATAACGGTCGAAAGGGTTAATCATAAGGATTATTTTTTCCTAAATCACATGAAACGAAGATCATGAAATCTGAAATCTTTTATAAAGTAACTAATTGGGCTTCTACATATTACTTTTAGAATCATTCATCTAATGTTAAAAAAAATGCTGAATATAATATATTACAAGTCCATTGACCCAACCACTCTTCTAATTGAATCTATAACTACGACGTCACAAAAACCCGAATCAAATCAACAATCATATCAAGAAATCAACATCGAATTTGAGCATATTTGGCAAACATTTGCGCACATGTCTGGCGCCAGGGTTACGTCAAATGTTTGGAAAGTTGATATAGGCTTCAATTGGCCATGTAAACCAAATACTACTTGAGCCAATAATAATAGTTTTTGCGCTTTACAGTGTAATTTATTATATAAAATATTATCTTCATTAATTCCTTATTAATTAAAATGTATAATAATCGAAATTACTGGAAATAACTCAATAAATCAATTTCAAACACATCAACCGAAAAACCGAACCTCTCACTACACAGTCGGCTAACAGGCAAAGGATATAACTCAAAGGAGAAACACACATCCTTAATTACCCAATCCTTCAGTTCCTCATATCGCAACCGGCGGCGGCGGCGGCGGCCATCCAACCGTGGCCACTTCCACTCTGGTTGGCCAACAGACATACAGACAGACAGTGCGCTATTAGATTAACGTGTTATTATTGATGATATTGTGGTGATGAAGTTTAACAGGTAATCTTTATTTATTTAATTATTTCTCGACAGTTCGTCATTTGCCAATATCATATTACATAAAATTCAATATGTAATCTTCTATCAATAGTCTTCTATCTTCCTCCAGAGGAGTCGCACCGTCTTCACCCTGGGTAGCCGCGTCTTCATGTCATCATCCAGAGGAGTCGCCGTAGCGTCATCACTCTGGACGAAGCAGCTCGACAGTCACGTTCACTCCCGAGCTCGTAGCGGGACTCTTGATAAAAGCTTGAAACTTCAGATCTTGCTCAAATTATCCAATAAATTCATCATACTGTCATTCGCGAACATTTTCCGTGACATTCAACACAAAATAACCACTGTAGTCATTAAAATTATCAAATAATTTTGCAACCGTCATTTTTCGCTATTTTCAAGAGAACCAACCAACCAGGTAATCTTATAACCTATGTCTTTGTATACAAAAACTACCCTACCCTAATAACATTTTAAGCAGTTTTGTGATTGCATACGAGGGGCGTTCAATGTATTCTCGGTATCAGTATGAAAAACAATGCGAATAAAACTGATTTTTTTTTTTTCAATATAATTTATCATAACCTCAATACATTTACTACATCTTGAAATTAACTTTTCAATCCCCTGTAAAAAATAATTTTCTTCCTTGTCGGAAAAATGATCATTTATGGCCGTCTTGAGCTCTTCATCATCGAAAAATCGTTTCCCTCGAAGATTTTTTTTTTAATTTTGAAAGAGATAATAATGACTCGGCGCCAGGCCGGGGCTATAGGGTGGGTGGTTAAGTTCTTCGAAGCTACATCCTCGCACAGCAGCCTTCGAAACACGCGCTGTGTGCGCCGGAGCGCTGTCGTGGAGAAGCAACACACCAGCGGTCAGTTTTCCTCGCCTTTTTTCATTAATATTTTCCCTTAAATTACGCAAAGTGGTTGCGTTAGATGCTGCGTTTATGGTTTCACCTTTTTTCATGTACTCGATCATCAAAATTCCTTTAGAATCCCAAAACACCGTGGCCATGACTTTTCCGGCAGATGGAGTGACTTTAAATTTCTTAGGGTGATCTGCACCCTTTTTATGACATTGCATAGACTCCTGCTTACTTTCAGGGTCATAGTGATGAACCCATGTTTCATCTCCAGTATCAATTCGGTCAAAAATATTAGTAGGATTGTCACCACAGAGCTCCAAAAACTCGCTACGCGGTGCTCTATTTTCTTCAACATTGTCGCGTTAGTCATTGCGATCGTCTTTCACCGAGGATTATTAGAGAACTAATGATCATAATTAGATGAAATTTTATATTTATACCCTCAGATAAAGTAACTATTTAATGAAGTTATAAAATTACCCAATTCATTAGGTAATAAGTCCGATACCGAGAATACATTGAACGCCCCTCGTAGTTATTTTCACATTATTAGATCGGATCATTTTATTTTCACAATGATGAACAGGTTCGATCAATCAGTTCCTTCAGTGTTACATCACAACAGGTAATTAGACGATCATATTTATTTACAAAATAAGACACTTGATTTGGGCTGCGATATACACACGAAGACAGGGGGCCTCAATAAGGTTGCGGTTTTCTCAACAACTACTGGACCGAATTTAATAATTTTGTATGATAACCGTTTTACGGCGATTACCGTGTACAGGTTTAGATATAATTTTCATTTTAAAGGACATGGAATATGTTTGAGATTTTTTCTATCGATCGAAGTTTGTCCAATCGTGTATCGGTATTCATCAGTCTCTAAATAGACACCCCAAGATTGCTATATATTTTTTTCAGACGTTTAATTTTAGTAGTTATTGCCGTAGCCTTCGCAGAAAAACTGCAAATACCTTAACTTGTTCGATCGTTTGAACTTGTACCCGTAACTGGTGGAGCACATGTTGGTCAGTTTATAAACTAAAACAATGAAATACAAAGTCGAGGTAAAATCTAGCTCAATCTAGATACGAATAAATATAGAACAAGCGACTATTGAATTAGGTCACGTTCTAAACCCATTAGACTCACTGAACTAAATACAACTTGCATACTTTGTATACTATAGTCGACAGCAGAACTTGCACCAAAACTATTGCAATCTAGGCCGTATTACCAAGGCATAAAATGCCAGTATTACACTTTTGATGTCAAAATCTATCTGTCTTTTACAATGTACAGCTGCTGTACATTGTATAAATAAGATAGGTATCAGATTGCAGGCCATCAGTTTCAGTAAAGTAGAGTTTAATATATTGGCTCGTAGCTCTAGCTAGGTGAAAGCCAGCTAAAATCCGTGATTGGTAAACCTTAAGGTCTCGGCACACTGTAACGCGCCGCCTTACTCGAGCGTTCATATGTTCATATGCTTTGTATGAAACTCCATACTGGAACGCACACTATTCTAGGCTAATTTTTCAAACTAATTATGAATGTGGATTAATAAATAATTTTATGGACAGTTTAAAATTTTGTTCCTACACAACTAAACAAATTATGACGAGTAATCGGTTTTTATAAATAATCTATCGATGTTTATAATTTGCTTATTCCCGTCTCTATATAAACTATGACCGCAGGTGCGCAAAGTGGAATAGAAATATAAATAATTTTATTATGTATTGTTTGCGCACCGTTCGGTGCGCTAAGTGGAATAGTTTTGGTGCGCATCGAATGGTGCGCAACAAAACGGTGCGCTAAATGGAATACCTCACGGCATCGCCCTCTGACAGCTATCACTCACCTGTAAGTAACACGTCACCTGTCAGTTACGTCAGTGCGTGCCGCGCGTGCGCCTGGCCGTCCCCGCGCTGACGTCTCACGGTCGAGGGGAGGTGATCAGGCGGTGATGATACGGTTCCGGGTTGGTTTAATGTGCGACAACCTTTTATCTAAAAGTATAGATGTGACAAAATTCGACTCGTCATATTTTAAATTTTATTAGGTATGACGATTGTGGAACCATTCCAAGGTATGGCCAAAGTATACTATGAGCTCAAACCCTCAAGAGTGAATTCAGCTGATATACTCTCAAGACGTGATCAGATCACCATCTCAAGTATGTCATTTATTAATAAACCAATCTTGAGGGCGTATCACGTGATGTCTTTCTCAAGTCGCGGTTCGCCTGCAATCAGCAAATACGTTCTCAAGTGTAAGTTTGACAGTTATCTTGAGAAGTGAGTTCTGTTTATCAATACGGCGTTACTCACGTGAAACTTGATTCCTAAACGCGCACCTAAGTTACGTTTATTAATAGGAATGTACGGTGGAACACAGAGAAAGGTGTACAGGAGAGTTTTTAAGGTTGAGATTTTCTCAAAAACTACTTGACCTATTGCAAAAATACTTTCACTGTTTGATAGATAAAATTTAAATCTATATATATAACTGTAAAAGAATTATTAAATTCGGTTAAGTAGTTTATGAGAAAATCTCAACCTTATTGAGGTCCCCTATATACTTATCTCTGTCTTCGACTGTACATGCTGCTATGGTGCTCATACTCCAGTGTCCTGTTGGTCCTGGTGGCCGCAGCCAGCGCCGACCTGTTCTCCAAGGCCACTCGCTCCAAGAAGGACGAGCTCGACCTTCGCAACAGCGTCTTCGACTTCATCATCATCGGCGGAGGCACCGCGGGCTGTGTGCTCGCTAACAGGCTATCAGCTATTTCAGATTGGAAGGTACGATCTCACACAGCGAGAGTTTTGCGGTTGAGATTATCTCAAAAACTACTTGACCTATTTCAAGAATTCTTTCACTGTTAGATAGATAAAAGTTAAAACTATGTAACTGTAAAAGAGTTATAAATATATAAATAACAATACCGCCGTCCGCCATACTAAACATTTTTAGTTTAACCGTTGATAAACTTATCACAATATGATGACGCGCGTTCCTGTTATTCGTAAAGAATTATCTAACTTCCATGAGCCAACTAGCGCCGCCAATCTTAAAAAATAATATCTTCCAATATAATCCATTTTATTAAAAAAGCTATTTATATACAAAATGTTTATTACGATAAATACTATTTTTTAAATGCTTATTTATAACGTGATTCAATTCCGGTAAGTTGTAGTTCGCATAATTGCGAAAAACGGCCGTTTTTGGCACATTTGTGAACTACAACTTAGCTTGTCGCAATTATGCCATGTATTGTATATTGAAAAATAGTATTCATTCTAATAAACATTTTGTAAATAGCTTTTTTAATAAATCAATTTTATTACTTATTATTAAATTGGAAGATATTATTTTTTCATTGATTGGCGGCGCTGGTTGGCTCATGGAAGGCCCTTAAATGTTATTCCAAGGTTCAAGCCAGTCCCATTTCTAATGTTTTGAATCAAGTGTGAAAGTGAAAAAACACGGTTAAAGGTGGTTAAACTAGGTTTATGACTTTCAGACCCAGCGCTAAGGTCACAACTCTAGTTTAGTTATAAAGGGGTCGTGATTTTTTTCCATATCTATGACTCAGATCAGTTTATGAGTACGTACCTAAAGGCCTTGCTTGATTTAATCAGGGTATTATAGAGCCGAGTTGTACGCAATACCTTCCTACTTGTTAATTCAAAAGTAAACAGTTAAGTAAGCATTGGCGTAGCTGGGGGGGGGGGGGGGGGGGGGCCGCCCCGGGTGACACCCGAGCCCTACTATGAGTATGACCATCAGTTATAGTTCTTTCTACATGTAAAAAATCGTAAATCTGTGGCAGAGAGCATAACCGCCACTTATTTATAATAATATATGCATCAGTTGCTTCATGTGAGAGAAGTTTCAGCAAATTAAAATTAATTAAAAATTACTTGCGGTCTACAATGACTGAAACCAGATTAAATAATCTTGGTATTTTAACGATAGAACATGAAGCAACACAAAATATAAATTTTGAAGACGTGATTTCGGAGTTCGCAAGTGTCAAAGCTAGAAGGAAGAAATTTTAATTTTTAACAAACTAAATTTGTTTCATATAATACACAAATATTTGTAACGCTCATATTTTAATAAAACGTAAATGATTATTACTTTTTATTTTAAAAGTTTCGATTGAGTTTTGGGGTGACACCTACAAAATCCGCCCCGGGTGCCACCTATGCTAGCTACGCCACTGTAAGTAAGTCATCAGGTGCTGCCCCCTTACCTTGAACTCTTATAGCAGTATTACTTTCATAATACTTTGTTACTTCGTACAATGTCGACCTTAATAAGCTTACTTTAAGGTCGACATTGTACGAAGTAACAAAGTATTATGAAAGTAATACTGCTATAAGAGTTAAAGGTAAGGGGGCAGGTATATTAATCGTCAGGATTTGTGTCTTCGGGATTTTAACTTTCGACATTTCAAACTTTCAGTCAAACGTACGATCGGGATTTTAAAGTTTCGGCCAAATGAACTTTCGGCGTTTTGATATTAGGTCTTTCGTGCATAGGTCTTATGAAATTCGGTCTTATGAACTTCGGCCTTATGATGCGTAACCATTTTTTGAGTATGAGACGGTTATACATTATTGCTGTTATTCATTAACCTAGTTAAACCTTATTTATATTACATCCTAATGACTATTATTTTTATTAAAAATTATTTAAAGACTTACTCTAAATTGTAAAACATTGCCAAGGCCTCTTTACAGCCGCAATTAGATCATTTTGTTATATCCCGTGGGTCGGTTCTTTGCCCTGTTTCTCTGTTCGTGCATCCAGCCGTAACCTAGTTTGTATTCTGTACCTTATATTATTGTAAATTATTACATTATGTGTGACATAACCAAGTGTTCCCTAGAGCTCATAAGGTTGGATAAATGAAGTATTGAAGAAGAAGTATTGAAGTAATCGTGTTGCTATTTCACACTAGATAAAGGATTTTATGAATAACAGCCTATGTTGCTAATGCTATAGCTAGGCTAGTTAAAAATAGAATATGTGAAAACCTATATAATAAATTATTGTATATAAACGGATATCACTCACTTATATTGTTAAAGTCGGCAATTAGACCGACAGTTTCGACCGATTTCGACGGTCTTTTTCAAGGTGAGCGCGCCACGCCCGCGTCGCCGGTGACGTTTCTTCGCGCACTGCGGATGAGCGCCCTCTGTGCGCGCTCCGACATAACTTGTCCCGCCGACGACGACGCGCGACGGTGCGTTCGATGGCTGTAGCTGGATTCGTTGATCGCTCTCACTTGTCGGGGAGTTACCGCCACTCCCGTTAGGTCCTGTCACGCAGTATGTACTCACTGCGTCTACTACGCATTCACTCAATATAAGTGAGTGATATCCGTTTATATATAATAATTTGTAGTAATGGCTCACTATAGTTTTAATTCTAAAACCTATATAATAAATTAGGTTTAACACAGTAGTAAAATAAATAACTAAAAATTTTCAAGATCCTAAATTAGTTAAGAGTCTTGCCAATAAGAGATACCCTTCAAAGATATGTCTCTTAAGAGTATCTCCAATTATTATTTTAATCCATCAACTCTGCAGGTCCTCGTCCTAGAAGCAGGAGAAGACGAGAACATAGACTATGATATACCAGGAGTCCCCACTAAAGATTACCGACCTATACTCTGGAACTACAGGACGGAACGCAACGGGTACTCCTGTCTCTCCCGTCCTGGAGGAAGCTGCGAAGTCAGGACAGGGAAGGTCCTGGGAGGCTCCAGTGTTACCAATGACATGAAGTATACTAGAGGATCCAAAGTGGATTATGATGGATGGCATAGTACAGGAGCCTTAGGGTCTTTGGACTGGAAATTTGGGAACCTTATTGAGCATTTTAAGACTTCTGAAGATAATGGTAAGGATTTTTTATAATAGCTTAGCCCGTATCAGTCAAATGCTGGACGCAGGCCTCTCCCAAAGCGCGCCACTCAACCCTCTCGGCCCTCTGCCAGTCCCTGCCAGCCATCTTGCGAAGCTCATCCCTCCATCTGGTCCCACACTACGTTTACCCGTTCGTGGCCTCCATTCGAGAGCTCGTCTACCCCATCGGTTATCGGTTCTACGACAGATCACTTCACAATAATAAGTTGCTTTGTTTGTTTTTGGCAAATCTTGATTTTGTAATCATCATCATCATCAGTCTCATTAGTCATATTGCCCCACTGCTCGGGCACAGACCTTCCCTTACATCGAGGGAGCTCGGGCCATGATCCACCACGCCCAGTGCGTATTGCCGGATTTCACATGCCTTAGATTTATTTTTCTACGGCATGCAGGTTTCATCACGATGTTTCCTTCACCGTTTTGAGAGCACTCGGTAAATGTACGTAATTTTTCCGTCGAAAAAAAAAACGAGGATAACTCATTGGTACATGGCTGCCATGGATAGGAATCGAACCTGGGACGTCCTTATCGCAAGTCCATTGCCCAACCACTGAGCCACCAAGCTCTTTTTTTTATAGTTTTGTAATCAATAGTAGCATATCCTTTTTTTAAGTTATTAAAATAACTTTAGCGGAAAGAATTGCAGAATTATTATACCCGACAGTTGTTGGTTAGTTTTTAAAACCTACTTGATAGTTAAGGAAAAACAAAAAGGAATTTTAATAGCGGGAAAAGTTGTAATTTACCCGTTAGATATAACGCTTTTTGAAGTAGAGAAACCCCAGAATAGTTTAGAAGTCAAATATAATTCAATAGGCTAGTTAACCCAATTTTGTTTGGTCTTAAATAGTTAATAATTGTTATATTATACTGTACAAAAAATTACTGAATTTTTAAGACCTTTAAAACACCAAAAAGTTTAATTTGAAATACATTTCAAACTCGACCAAAAACACTGTCCGCCATGATTATCTGTGACATGACGTCATCGCGGCCCCGATAGACTAGGGTTGTTCGATGTTGAGAAGACACGATGGTAAAACATCGATGTTTTTACTCTCAACATAGATTATCAACGTCTAGCTATAAGGAAGCCTTCAAATGTATTCATATCCATTTAATTGGTAATTATTTCATTTAAGTTATTGAATTTCGATATGAATGATATTGTTTCGAAAATTTTAGGTGACTACGATGTACTGATGAACTCTTTCCACCATTCCCGAGGCGGAGAAATGCACGTGCAAAGATTCAAGTACGCCGACAGGTATTTAGAGATATTTACCGCCGCGTTCAACGAGATGGGCTTTCGTACCCTGGACATAAACACCAATGTCGCGGAAGCAGTCGTAAACCACCAGTTCGCCGTCCACAACAACACCAGACTTAGCAGCAACAATGCTTTCTTGAAGCCAGTCAAACACAGAAAGAACCTAACAGTCATGACCGGTGTCACTGTCACCAAAATAGTTATAAACAAACAAGAAAAAACTGTAGATGGAGTTATATATGAGATAGAAAAAGGAAAAGAGAGACCAGCTTACGCTAAAAGAGAAATAATTGTAGCTGGAGGAGCTATCAATAACGTTAAGTTACTGCACATGTCAGGTATAGGACCTAAGGCTGAGTTAAAGAAGCACAATATTACTGCTATTGTAGATCTACCTGTGGGATTGAATTATCAAGATCAAGTGACGACCGGAGGCCTAGCATTTGCTCTAAGCGACGTTGCGCCAGTCAGTGAAAGTCAAGTCATTAATGATTTTAAAACTTGGTTCCAAAATCGTAACGGGCCTTTAGCTTCCAGAGGTATCAATCAGGTATCGGCTTTCATACAACTCTATGAAACCAATAACGCTCCAGATGTAGAGTTAACTTTAGAAGGCAACTTTATCAGAAGCGATAAGTTCATGTTGACCAATGTAAGCGTGCAAGCTGCCGAAGAAACTAATGTTCCACTGCCCTATTATAATTTAGTAAATGTTTATCCCGTTCTCTTAAAGCCTAAGAGCAAAGGTAAAGTCACCTTAAACAAAAGAAATCCCAAATATGGACGTCCAGTAATACAGGCAAATCTTTTAAAAGAATCTGAGGATTTAGACACTTTAGTAGATAGTATAGATATAGCGTTACAGCTACTAGATAAAAAAGAAATTAAGAAAGCCGATATAAAGTTCGCACCTATAGACTTATTTCCTTGTGATAGATTAAAAAATAGAGATCAATGGAATTGTATAGCTAGACATTATACTAAAGCTATGAGTAATCCAATAGGAACTTGTAGGATGGGAGAAAATTCAACAACTTCTGTAGTAGACTACGAATTAAGGGTTCACGGCATCGAAGGACTCCGAATAGTAGATGCTTCAGTCATGCCATCACATGTCAGAGGAGGCATTTTTGCAGCAACAATGATGATAGCCGAGAAAGGCGCAAAGATGATTATAAAAGACTGGAAGGAGGAGAAAGGATTTTACTACAATAGAAGATAAAACTAGGTACCTTTAGGAGCATTTGTAAATAAAAGCTTTATTTAATACCAAGTTGTTTTTATTAAATCGCTACCTTTTTCAGCTATCATAATAACGGGGGCAGCAGTTGAACCCCTTGTAATTTTGGGAATAATTGACGCATCAACTACTCTTAAGTTTGTTACTCCGTACACTCTTAAATTATTATCAACGACAGCTTCGGGGTCTTTCGCAGGCCCCATTTTGCAAGTTCCAACATAATTGTGTAACGGACTCGAGAAATGTCTGATGATACAAGACCAGAATTCCTCAGATACTCTATCGTGCTCCTTGCATTCATTGTTTAAAATTGGTCGGGGATCGAAATCAATTTCAGCAGTCTTGAAAACTTCTGTGTCGAAGAGTTTCACAGCGTCTTGTATGCCTTCTAGAAGCTTCTTCTCGTCCGTAGGGTCTTTGAGAAAATTCGGGTACAGCAATGGTTTTCCGAACACTGGTTCTGAAGCGTTGAGCACAATTTGGCCACGACTTCTGGGTGTTAAAAGAGATATACACATGTCAAGTTTATCGTAGTACATATTAGAGTCATGTCCTTTGAATCTGACTTCGATATCAGGAGTTCCGAGTATGTCAGACAGATTCGTTTCGATAAACGCAACTACTTGAAAGTTGGCTGACAAGGGACCAATTCCTTTCGAATAGTAAGTGGTGATATCTTTCATTTTCTCAGTGAATTTTGTTTTAGTAGCAGTTTTTGTCAATCTCATGACGGGTAAACACACCGATAAATGATCTTGAAAGTTTCCTCCGACTGGCAAATCATAGTAGGTTTTGATGTCTAAATATTCCAAGTAATCCTTAGGTCCTATGCCAGATTGCATTAGTAGTTTCGGTGTATTTATTGCACCAGCACTTAATATCACTTCTCTTTTAGCAACTGCTCTAACTTTTGTACCGTTTTTTATATAAACTACACCAAGAGCTCTAATAGTTTCTTTGTAATCTTCAAACATTATTCTTGTTACAAAGGCTTCTGTCACTATATCGATATTAGTTCTAACCTTCCTAATAGGTTCAATGAAAGCTGTGTATGTACTGACTCGTTCGCCAAAATAGGACATCGTCTGCATCCGCATAAAACCTAACTGATTCCTTCCATTAACGTCAGTGTAATTGTATCCTAGCTCATTAAAAGCACTGAGAAGTACGTCAACATTATCATCCACGTATGGATATCTTCCAACGTCCAGTGGACCTTGCGTAGAGTGAAATAACTTATTTTTGAAAATGTCTTTGTCGTAATTTCCCTCTGAATACTTGAAGTACGGAAGCACTTGTGTAAAGCTCCATCCATCGTTACCGTTTAGAGCCCACTCATCGTAATCAGCTGGGCTTCCTCTCATGTAAGCCATATCATTTATGACAGAGGTTCCGCCAAGCACTCGTCCTTGGACCACTTCGCATCCTTTTTCAGCACGATACTGGCAGAATCTGAAACGTAATAGAACTATACATTTGTTGATAATACAGTTACTTATGTAGGGTCTATCGAAGAATTAGCTGCGTTTATATTTATAGGGTTAATTTGCACCAGCTCCATCCTTCGATAGACCTTTTATTTTAGCTGACAAAGCCTAAACTCACCCCTTTTTCGGCCTCATGCTGTACTGCCAGTCTATACTTGAGCCTTTGAATTCGCTCGTAAGTCCTGGAATCAACGCCATCTTCGGTTCTTCAGGACCAGCTTCCACCAACAACACCTGTAAGGTTTAGAAATAAAATTAATGAATGAGATGGTAAATTCTTTGGCACTTGCTTATACTGGGTGCTGATGGGGCTGTCGCGATGCTGCAGCGCGTCAGGGATGTTTGCGGAAGCTGGCGTGGACGGATTCCATGGCATCATACGCAAAAGAGTCGCGTCCCTGATGCGCCGGGTTCGCGGCAGCCCTAACGGCATCCTGAAGGGCATTGCGGATACCAGGGACAGTCCTCTGAGACACTGGGTGCACTGACATGTCCCGGGGTCTCGGAGTCGGGCCTAAGTCGCATGTCATAGCGCGTAATACACCTCGTGTAAACACTAACATAATTTTAAGTACTTACTAACACTCATATGGTATTTGTGACTGCAATAAATCGTTTAAATTGAATTGAATTATATAAACTTGATGATTCATTGACAATCTAATTAGTTTTGGTTCTACCTACCCTCCATTTCCTGTTCTCCGAGAGTCTGCTCGCAACAACGCACCCCGCCGTCCCTCCACCAACTACAATGAAGTCATATTCTTCAATTTTCTCATTCTCGTCACCTTCTCCGTTCTTTCCGTCTTCTAGCGGCACAAACTTATCATGATAGGAGAACGTTTTGAATTTCGGTGCTTGCTCTTCAAATTTGGGATTATGTTTAGCTTCTGATTTCATGAGTTCTTCCTTACCAGCGAAGTAATCAGGTTCTGGTGCGATGTGACCGTACAGGGTATGTACCAGGGCGATCAAGAGTATAGCAGTGGGCGCACATTCTATTCTACCATCACATATCCTGCAGAGATCGTCGGTGGTGTTACCAGCTGATGTCATGGCATCTTTTTCAGGTTAACTGTCTTCCTATTCGTAGTATTGGCAATCTTATTCGAATCAATGTGATCCGTCTACATAGTAGGTTCTCACATCACATATATTATATAGTTTTTTTAGTATCACCTTCTACGTTGTCGGCTATGCTATTCTTATTAACTGCTTCTGTAGATATAATGATGTAATATCGCAATTAATCTTCACATTCGTGTATTACGATTTAATTTCTGTCTATATTAAGTTCAATGCATTAAATTAATAATGATTTTCCCGGTATAACACTATTTTAGAGAGAAAAAATCCCGGATACTTATTGTTTAAAAAAATTCTAATCATTTACGTTTTTCTTTGATTGTTTTCCTTCCTTTTCCTGGATTGTTTTTAATACCTACTGATTTAGTATAATTTTATTTAGGTTATTATGTATAATTTTATGGTTTTTCAAGGTGAATGACCTGTCAGAAATCAACTCTAAACACCGGTTTCAACCCCAAAAGTTAGTTTAATCGTCAATAACTGAATGGCTCACTATACAGAGTGTCTTTGAATTCATTGGGGGTTGTACTCATGATAAATAGTAAATTGGTAAGGTTTATTAGTAAATGAAAACTGCAAAAAAAAAAATCACAGTCAAATAATGACCTTTAGGTCGAATTCCAGTGAAAGAAATCGTTGCAAAAAATTAAAAAAATACCTTAAAATGTTATAAACTCCAAAGCACAGTTACGATGCACATTAAATAAATAAAAAATGTATTTTTTATTTTTCTCCAAATTGTTTAATTTACTTAAACGCTGTGCAGAATTGATGTATGTCACAAGCCTAATGAATTCAAGGCCATCCTGAAATTTTAATTCAATGTATAATTTGTCCGTTGAAATGTTTTTACGCGAGTGGAGTGAAGGCTCCGCCGCTCATTACTGAGTGCCAGGAATTTAGTTGTTGACATTTCATTGTTTTGTTTACAGTGAGAGCATTGTTGTCAATTCTGAGAGTTCTCTTAAAGTGTATTGTTTATTTCTTATTTTAACAACGTTGCTCGACTATAAGTTAATTTATTACAATAACAAGTTTTATAAATAAAATTGTTTAGTATTAGTTTCTTGGTGTTTCAAGGAAATTGTGGTATAGAGTGGTGTATACTGATGGTCATTTTATAGGTTCCAGTTCCAGGTTCGATCTCTAAACAGCCATATTATGCACGAATGAACTGTCCTTGATTATTTTTCGAAACCTTTACCGAATCCTCTCCAAATGAACAAAATATTATGACGAAATCTGTGTGATTGGTATTAAAGTTCTATTATAATGTTGATGATTGAGGAAGGGTACTGTCCGTGAAACGGAACGTATGGCGGCGGGCCATCGCGGGGTCGCCGCGCGGGGGTGAAGTGTCATATGAAACTGTCAAAGTGTGAAGGTCAAAAGTGTCACATTCAAATTAGGAACGACGAGAACTTTCGGACTATCTTAAACGGACAAGCGTAAAATTTCTTTGTTCAAGTGTTTTATCTTTAATATACCAGTTACCTAATAATAATATACAATCCACTTATTTACTACCACCGACCGCAGCTACAGGTACCTAATAATCTTATCATATATATCTCTTTATTGCAAATATTGGAATTACAAACACATTGTTCACAAAATCAGTGAATGAATAATTGATACGAGTGCCTACCAAAAATTGAATAGCAAAGTTACACATTAGTTGCTAATATGAACCGTCAGGCACTTTTCTCACACAGTTGAAGTAAAACAACATAAATTGCAAACGCCTTCGTAAAACAAAGTAACATACGATCTAAAGTTATACTATTAATTCATGGAGGGGTGTCGATTTTACGGCGCCCCAACAAGCACGTTTGTAATAAAACTGAAGTTACCAGCAGCACAGCTCCCTGAAGCGTTATTAGTATTCATAACTTCATTAACATTAACAATACGCGCGGTGCGTTGTTTCCAGTTATGTAAATGTGAAGTTATAGAAAGCAGATGTACAAACATTTGACACAAATACATTACAATACAATATTTTGTACAAAAACTCGATGGTGGATTGGGTGATATATTTTTAACCCTTCAATGCCCGTTATTTCTTAATGACAATTATAATTATCATTATAAGTTTTTTATTTATAATTTTTACATGTTTTGTAGGTTTAGATAGTTTAGATTTAATTTGTATTTATTTGTAAATTATATACTTCCTTAATTTTATTTGTACTTAATAAATGTTTAATAATATAATCATTTTCATTATTTTAAATTATATTTTATAATACTTACCAACAAACAAAAAACGTTCACCAATTTGGGAGATATGATGCCGCCGACACACAGACAGACATGTTAAGGGCCTGACATAAGCCAACGAGCGCTACCAATCTTAAAAAAATAATATCTTTCAATTTAATCAACATTATTAAAAATGATATTTACGAAATGTTTATTACGATAAATACTATTTTTTAAATGCTTATTTATAACGTGATTCAATGTCGGTAAGTTGTAGTTCGCATAATTGCGAAAAACGGCCGTTTTTGGCACATTTGTGAACTACAACTTAGCTTGTCGCAAATATGCCATGTATTGTATATTGAAAAATAGTATTCATCCTAATAAACATTTTGTAAATAGCTTTTTTAATCAAATTGATTAATTTGGAAGATATTAATTTTTTAAGATTGGCGGCGGCGCTAGTTGGCTCTATGAAGGCCCTGAATAAAACACCCCACTTTTTGAGTCGGGTGTTAAAATTGCAAAATGTAGTTACAAATTAATGTGATGGAGAAAATATGAATGATCAGTGGGGTGACCGCGACTTCCAATCGTTATCGCTTTCAATTTGACACATGGACGCTATACATTGCTGCTATGTTTTTGCAAGATGTAACAAACGACAACGAAACGCAGCAATGTATATCGTTCAAGTGTCAAAATGAAAACGATAACCATAACGATTGAAGTCGCGGTCACCCCTCAGTTTACCTCTAAAATGGCCGCTATTCATTTACGTTCACATAAGAACTAATGTTTTCCTCGTATGTCCTCTGTTGTCGATCAAACCACCTGAACAAAGGCATCGTTTTATTATTTCTTCATAAGTTTTCCATGGAAAGGCCTTCCCTTGTTATTATGTCAAGTGTGGATCGATGGCGTCGGCGACAGCTGGTGGTTCCATCCATTAGTTGATTGTACCTAGCCCTTACATAACAATATATACAGGGAGTATTTAAAGTCATTCGACAAATTGGGCTGTACTCATGATAAATATTAAAAACTGCAAAAAATGAACTAAGTACGTCACAAGTCACACAATGACCTTAGAAATGACCATTAGGTAAAATTCCAGTAAAAGAAATCGTTGCAAACAATTAGAAATACCTTAAAATGTGAAAAACTCCAAAGCACAGTAACGGTGCACATCAATTTAATAATTTTTTTGATAGTTGAATTATTGTAAATATTTTATTTTTATTTTTCCCCAAATCAAGGGGCTGAAATGAGCCAACTAGCGCCGCCAATTTAATAAATCAATTTTATTAAAAAGCTATGTACAAAATGTTTATTACAATTAATACTATTTTTTAAATGCTTATTTATAACGTGATTCAATTTCGCTAAGTTGTAGTTCACACAATTGCGAGAAACGGACGTTTTTGGCACATTTGAGAACTACAACTTAGCTTGTCGTAATTATGCCATGTATTGTATATTGAAAAATAGTATTCATCCTAATAAAGATTGTGTACATAGCTTTTTTAATAAAAATTATTGATTTGGAAGATATTACTTTTTTTGAGATTGGCGGCGCTAGTTGGCTCATGTAAGGCCCTTTGCCGAATTAATGTATGTCACAAGCCTAACCATCCATTTAATTTTGTCGAATGAATTCAAGGACAGCCTGTATAAAACGTGGGATTGGCATTGGCGTTAAAAAATTGGACAATGCTGTAGGGTTTTAGCTATGTAGGTTACCGAATAGGTCACCCGACGATTGGTAGCACGTTCATGGACAGTAGAAATTACGAAATGACAGTGAAAATTCTCATACAATTCGGAACTACTGTCATAACCGACAAAAATGTACCTACAACCTTTATTTTTGACAGTACACATACCTATTTTCTACACAGAATGACAGTGGGACCGCTCCACAAAGAAAACCGTCTACGACGCCGCGTGAGATGCCGTTGTGTCTTTTTAAATGCATCAAAATACTACGTCATACGCCGCCGTACTGTCATTTTCCGAATACTCAAAGTACGGCCTATGCCGCCACTGTCCATGAACGTGATGGGCGGTGTATTGTTTTCTGATGTGACAAGGTTACTGGAATGCGCTTAATCATTTTTCAATTTACGTTTTCAGTTATTTGTGGTTAATTATAGCCTAATTGTTTGTGCCTAATAATTTATTTATTCAATACATAACTGACTGGTTTACAGATATGAGCAAAGCACCGAGTCAGTGGATACAGATGTATTTGTAATACAATATAAAAATAATTCTTATAATAATCAATTACAATAATTAGGGTAAATTAGTGTTAAGATAGCAATATATATTTTTATACAGAGAACACCATGGATCGGCAAAAACATCAGCATCTTCTACTGCGTTTAAGAAACAGTTAATTATAATTAAGTAAGTAATCTGAAACAGACTTTTCAAAAATAACTGCTTGACATTTTTTTTTCAATCTTTTACATTTTTGCATGCTGAACGTGAACTATGAATAAGCTAAAGAATTTTTACAGTCGGTCGCGTAGCTTTTGTGAAAATCTCAATATTGTATGTACAGCTAACAGCAGATCAAGTGTAACACTTTGGACTTTGGACCGTACTTATTATCTGCGTTGTAAGATTTAAAATCGTACTGCAAGTGTTACCATTGATCTGCTGTAGTCCGTACCTACCTTATTTAGACCGTAGGTACCTACCTAGAAAGTTTAAAATTTGTAAAAATAAACACAGTTTTGCAACTAAACACAGAGAAAGGTGTACAGGAGAGTTTTGGAGATTGCGATTTTTGCAAAACTAACTTGACACTTATTGCAAAAATACTTTCACTGTTAGATAGATAAAAGTTAAAACTGTTTAACTGTAAAATAATTATTAAATTCGTTTTAGTAGTTTTCGAGAAAATCTGAACCCTATTGAGGTGTATACTTATCTCTGTCGTCAACTCCTATTTCTTATTTTTTTAATCTTAACGTCCAAAAATTACTACTGTGAATTACTGTGGCTAGTTTTTCGATGTAATTCGTAGCAAAGCCGTACCATTCGACGGAAACAGAAACCTCAAACTATTTTTGTTTCATATTATTATTGTATTAATGTTCATAATGGGCACTAAATTGCTTTAATTTCATGTAATTTACGCCATGCTATTGTAATCGCGATTTAAATCTTTCGGGTTAATCGACTGTGGCTCTTATTTTTATAGCAATAAGATTTATGAAACTGCCACCAAATATTATGTAGGTGAAACGCCACCCGAGTTGTGGAAATTGAATTTTGTTATTATTATAATAATACAAATCTGGCTTTGTTATAATGCTACAAATACAATATTTTAGTATTGTTCCCACAGTGTATCGTCATACTTAAATCTATTGTAATCTAGGCTGTATTACCGCTGCCTAAGTACTGTCGACTGTACAAAAACTCTTGAATTGTTTATTGAATATCTACCTTAACTCATTGATCTCCTATAAACAACTAGATACACAATGGTCTTACTAAAACAATTTAAAAAACGTCCAAATAACAACGTCCATTGTTAACGTGCAAATAATGTCCAATGAAGCAAATGAGGGTCCATCCGTTTGGACCTTCTTTGCGCTCGGACATTTTTAGAAGGCAGACTGTGTGTCTAGTTGTTTATAGGAGATCAATGAGTTAACTACATAAATTACAGAGTCATCATCATGGGGGGAAATTATAGGTTGTAATAAATATTTCTGATTTATAGGGTAATTAATTACTGACTGTAAGTATATGGTTTTTCTATGGGTTGAAAGTTTGAAAACTTTTGCTACATTGGTAAGAAATCTGTAACTAAACTGTAATTAACTTAGACATTTTAAGACAGGGACATTCTGCGTAAGGGACCATTCTGCGTAAGGGGACAATCTGCGTAAGGGGAAATTCTGCAAAAGGCGACGTTGTGAGAAGCGGACGTTTTGCGCAGTTTTCATGGACTTGAGCCGATTGTAATAATACAGGGTGTAACGGAAATGGTATATGAAGCCTAAGGGAGGGTGTTCAGTATCGGTAACTGAACAACTTTTGTTCAGTTACCGATACTGAACACTACCGATACTTAAAAAATATTTCGACGAATTGATAACCTCCTCCTTTTTTTGGAAGTCGTAAATTAATGTCTGATATAAATCGATCAGCTGACCGGTACGAAATGTTTGAAAATTCAAAAAATAAATTCGCGAAAATCGAAAAGTCGTAGAACAAAAGTTGTTCAGTTACCGATACTGAACACCCTCCCTTCGGCTTCATATACCCTTTCTGTTACCTGTATAATGTGAAAATAAAGGGCTCATAACTCCTTTTACAACTCTAGGTAAGTATATGAACAAACAGTCAATCAATAAGAAATATGGTATAAATTTACATAAAAAGTGATTAATTGTAGATTAAAGGCACAGTAAATGGCCAGAGCCGCGTAACGGTGAAATAAATCCATTGTAATTGAGATATTTAAAAATTTGAAAAATAATATCTTCCAATTTAATCAATTTTATTAAAAAAGCTATGTACCTACATAAATTTTTTTTACGATAAATAATACTATTTTTTAAATGCTTATTTATAACGTGATTTTATGTCGGTAAGTTGTAGTTCGCATAATTGCGATAAACGGCCGTTTTTGGCACATTAGAGAACTACAACTTAGCTTGTCGCAATTATGCCATGTATTGTATATTAAAAAATAGTGTTTATCCTAATAAAGATTGTCTACATAGCTTTTTCAATAAAAAATTATAATTTGTATGATTTTTTTGAAGATTGGCGGCGCTAGTTGGCTCATGTAAGGCCCTTAAATCACTATCACTATGCGATAGCAATAACAATCGACAATAATATCTGCACAACTCTCGCCCCGAGCGCGAATAAAACCCCCAATAAATGAAAATATGACTACAAAATGCAATGAAATTCCGAAACTGACATTACTTTTAATTTTAATGCCAGTCATGTGCAGTTAAAGGGTTAACCGGCAATTCGATATAACGCCATCTGTGGTTAGGTAGCCGTACTTTTGTTTTAGTTCCGCTATCGCCCGCCCCGCGGCGCTGGCGCTCGTATAAAGTTAGGGCGGATTAGTAATATGCAAATGATTGCAAATGGGAACCGCTGTGGCCAATGGTTTTTAGTTGCGTTTGATTGAGAATTAAAGCCGATATCCAATTCGGATTTCCAATATCAAAGGTTGGGTTAATCATGGTTGAGACTTTTCATACAAAAATTGGTGGTTTTATAATTTAAACTATAGTGAGCCATAACTTAAAAATATTAAATAAGTTCTGACACGAATTAAACTCACTTGAATGCTTGAAGCCGGTGTTAAGACCGACAATTTTTACCGATTTCGCCGGTTTTTTCAAGGTACTATAAGCGCGCTACGCCCGCGTCGCCGGTGACTATTCCGTTTATCAAGACGATTCTAACGATACCTCATACACCAAAATCCATCGGCTATAGGATGGCAAGAAAAAATTGTAGTAATGGCTCACTATAGTTTTAATTATAACATTATTGACAACAACATATTGTGTGACGAATAGGCAAATAAGACGAACATTTTGTCACACATACCAACCACACATGGCAAGTATAACAAATACGAATAGCCAAGTGAAGTGGGAGCCACCACTTGTTTTCTGTGATGTAAGAATCATCATCATCATCGGTCTATTTATATTGCCCCACTGCTCGGGCACAGACCTTCCCTTACATCGAGGGAGCTCGGGCCATAATCCACCACGCGGGCCCAGTGCGGGTTGGCGGATTTCACATGCCTTAGATTTTTTTTTCTTCTACGGGATGCAGGTTTCATCACGATGTTTTCCTTCACCGTTTTGAGAGCACTCGGTAGACGTAAGTTTTCCGTCGAAAAAAACCGAGGATAACTCATTGGTACATGGCTGCCCTAGCTGGGAATCGAACCTGGGACCTCCATATTGCAAGTCCATTGACCCAACCACTGAGCCACCGAATGCTTGATGTAAGAATATGTAGATTAAATACCAAAGGCATCAAAGCCGTTCAATTTCATTTTAATGAAATATCTACCATTTCAGATGCATAATGCATCCGGCTTGCATCGCTTGTACGCACCGACATGCTGCCCGCAGTGTAATGCAATATCAGACTTAATAGTTGTGACCTTTAACCCCTACCATTGGTTCACGTAACAAGATCGTTTTTTACACTGAGGAAAGGTTGCATGTAGCAGTTACATTTACTTAGTTGTTGATTTCTATTCTACAACAACTACTAGCCCAGTAGAAATCGACACAAAAAAAGGCTAAAATCGCAAAGCATGATGTAGTTCTGCATCTTTGATATATTGTAGGGATCAGTTAGGGTGATGTAAATCCAAATTTGCAACTTCGAAAAACTTGTGCTCGCTGCGCACCACGCGATAAACTGCGAAATTTTGTGACCTTTTTTCACTTATCGCTCTAATAATCATAAACTATGCATTTCCGACAAACAGTATTCAGTAGTCTTACAAAATCAATCAAATTATCAATAATTTTAAAGCGAAAAGTCACAAACGGTTACGTAGTCGTTAACGAGCGCACTGACTACAGGCAACCCGTGGTAGTGGCTCCGTACGGGCTGGGCGTCTGAGCCCACTGCGCAATTACTAATTACATGTTTAACATATTTAACACAAGAAACTCCAAGTTGCTATAAGTACTGAGAATCACCAGAATTCTTAAGGGCCTTCATAGAGCCAGCTAGCGCCGCCAATCTTAAAAAAAAATATATCTTCCAATATTAATTATATAATAGACCAGTGGTTATCAATCTTTTTTTGACCAGGGACCACTATAATTTCGTCATAATTAACCGCTACGTTAAAAAATAAACTAACTAAAAAATAAACTAACCTAACTTTAATAGCAACGTTAAGTGGAAAAGTGTACAGGAGAATTTTTAAGATTGAGATTATCTCAAAAACTACTTGACCTATTGCATGATTTTATTCACTGTTACATAGATAAAAGTTAAACCTATGTGATTGTAAAAGAATTTTTAATTTCGATCCAGTAGTTTTGAGGTAATCTCAACCTTATTGTACACTTTTCTCTTTCTTAGACCGTATCTATAATATTCAGCGTATTTTTTGGACTTTCAGCTTTTGATTGAAGTCATCAAACTGTTTCTCAGAAGAGCATTAAATAGCTTCCTTTTGACATTAAAAAGAGAAATAAATGCATCATTGCGTGCTAAGTCCAAAGGTAGCCATTATGCGCTGGAGGCGACGCACAGTGGGCCGCATTTCACGAGACTTGGACAAAAAATGCGCCAAATTACCACGACTTTTTGCCCAATGTAATAAACTTATTATCCGTTGTGGGAGAGGACAAAGAAAAAAAAATGTCAGCTTTTAGAATTGCATGCTAATTGCCTCTGCTGTCTATGTAAAGGGTTATTGGTTCTATTCGCAGTCGAATAGGTACAACCAAAAGTTTGGGTGTAATTATGACTATTTCTTTAAACCAATATCACATTGAATCGTAGTTTGGCCAAATTTTCGACTGCGAATAGAACCAATAACCCTTTACATAGATGTTAATGTTATGTTTAAGATTATGCCTCATTTATCTATATTTTTTAACCATATCCATAGTTTTTTGTGGATTTCAGGTAATTTTTTAGGCCTTGAAAATAAATTAAATTAAATGCTCATACCTTTAAAACAATCACGCATTTCTTTCTACCCTTGATTATAGCTGTAGCGGGTTAATTGTGAAATTCCTGGCTACTTAGCGAAGGTAAATAAAGGCGTTAACGCGGATCAGTTAAGGCAGTCGGCGCGCTAATTAGCGGCTCGGGGTTCGATTCCCGGCGATGATATCGGCGTGTGCTTGCGTGTCCGCCGAGATTGCGCTTTGCTTACGCTTTGTGGTTATTTTGCTTGTTTGTTTTGCACTTTAATTGGATTTTTGTCCGTCTATTTTGTACTTTGGACCACTGTGCATTTGAATTGTTATGTCTGTAATTATTTTATACACTAATTTCAATTTTGTAAGTAAGTATAACGAAAATAATTTAATTTTCGACATTTTGTTAAAAATCTTTAAACTATTAACCTAATGGAAGATTTTTTTGTTGTAATTTAGGTTTTTTTCTTTTTTTAATATACTAATCCGCACTACTAGCACGAGTCGCGTTAGCGATCGCCGCTACGCTGCAGAGCTGTCAAACTAATGTCAAACGCCTTGTAATAATGTCACTTTGACAGCTCCGTGGCGTTGCGTCGACCGCTAACGCTGACTCGTGCTACAAGGGCTGGGCCTGCGTGGTGGAAAGACAAATCCTCCTTCGATGTAAAAGAAAGCCTATTCCCAACAGTGGGGAAATGACAATGTTAGATTCTGCCCCACCATCAACCGCAAGTTGTACAAGATAACGAATAAATGTAAAAGTATCTCCGTTTTTTATCAAAATTATTGGTTTAAAATAAAGTTTTGTACAAGTTGCGATTCGAAAAAAACAGCATAATTAAGAATTCAGAAAATAGTAAGAAATCGAAGCGATTTATTCATTGTTTTTGTTATTCTTCTATAGGAGTTGCGAGAGTAGTAGAAAATGATACTGATTATGATTATGCAATATGAAACCTGTAATATGTCCCCAACAAAATGATAGGTACAGCTTAAATGGTCACGTAGTTTTGTAGGTGGGGCAAAGCTCCATTGAAATGTGGCAATGTCATTTAAGTTATCCGATGATTCTTTTGTCGACATTTATCATACTTTTTGTCTCATCAAATCCTAATTCTATTTCTAATACGTAAGACAACATTAATAATAGAAAATGGCTCGTTCAAACCAACCTAATGCATTTTTAATAGTTAATACAATTCGTCAAGTCCCGAAATGACAGGGCCATAGAGCACAATAGAAAATTACTATAGCAGTTGACGATTTGGAGCTTGAAGCGATGAGAATCACCTTACGAACCGTTTGGCTCACCTTGAACGCTTATTCTGTATTATGTTGTGTATATTTATTTATTTTATTAATGGACTCGACTGTTCGTCATTTGCCAATGTCATGTTACAGAAAATTCAATATTTTCAATAGTCTTCTATCTTCCAAAGTCAAAGTCAAATTTCTTTATTGCAAGTAAGCACGTTGAGTATATTTTTGCACGTCAATATATTTTTTGGAATTTACATTTACACCACTTTGCAAGGAAAAGGTGCCAACGCTGAGGAGAAAAAGTGGCAAAAAACTCTCAGCAACACATCTTTTAAAACAATGATTACTTAATAACTATACAATACGTAACTATTACTATTGTTAGTAAGTTTATCCCTCGTGCGGAACCGGCGACACACACCAGGGGAGTCGCAGTAGCGTCTTCACCCTGGGTAGCCGCGTCTTCATGTCTTCATCCAGAGGAGACGCCGTAGCGTCATCACTCTGGACGAAGCAGCTCGACAGTCACGTTCACTCCCGAGCTCGTAGCGGGAACAAGAGATAATTTCACAAATATCAAGTTGAGTATTCATATAAATAGAAAATTAAACGAATAAAAAATCAATCCACCATTCCAAAATGATGGCGGATTCGGTAATTTGTCTGTCTCTTGTTTGTCTGCTTGTATGATTGTTATATTCCAAGAACCAGTAAATGGCGTTTATTCCCTGTCGCTACCACATTGATTGCCCTTTTCTCAAAAACTACTGGACCGAATTTAATAATTATTTTACAGTTACATAGTTTTCCCTTTTATCTATCAAACAGTAAAAGATTTTTTGCAATAGGTTGAGTAGTTTTTGAGAAAATCTCAACCTTACAAACTCTCCTGTACACCTTTCTCTGTGTTCCACCGTACCTTATATTATAAATTATTACATTATGTATGACATAACCAAGTGTTCCCTAGAGCTCCTAAGGTTGAATAAATAAAGTATTGATATACATTTAGCCAGTATGAGATCGCAACGATCTGACCACAGCCTCCAGAATCCGTCTTGGCCAACTGTCAGCATGCAGCATCGCTCATCCATTGGGCACGGCTGTCGGGACGGACGGCCCATTGCCTCGCCGCGGCTTTTTGTGGAAATTCATTTGCCATTGACATAACAGAGGTTATACTGTTATGAGCCTATAATGGTCGCAGGCGCAGTACTTAACACATTCTGCATTATACACGGGATTAATAGGGTATCTTGACTTTAACCAAATAAGAGATCGAAAAGAATCTCAGCTTTAAGAGCTAGACGGCCAAGCCTAAGTTTTACTTAGCATGTTGGGCTGTATGTTCAATGTGCTCTTAGCCTATGTCACAAAGGGTAAAAAACTTCAGTGACCAACGTTCGCTAACCGCCGCCGCTGGACGAAAAAGTAAGTTTACAACTATAAGTTTGCCTAATTGTTCATCCGCGTGTATAAGAGCCTTCATAGAGCCAACTAGCGCCGCCAATCTTAAAAATATAATATCTTCCAATATAATCAATTTTATTAAAAAAGCTATTTAAAAAATGTTTATTAGGATGAATACTATTTTTCAATATACAATACATGGCATAATTGCGACAAGCTAAGTTGTAGTTCACAAATGTGCCAAAAACGGCCGTGTTTCGCAATTATGCGAACTACAACTTACCGACATTGAATCACAAAAAATATAAAATATTTACAATAAATTCAACTATCAAACAAGTTATTAATTTGACGTGCTTTGGAGTTTTTACATTTTAAGGTATTTTTAATTTTTTTGCAACGATTTCTTTCACTGGAATTTGACCTAATGGTCATTTCTAAGGTCAGTGACTTGTGACTTAGTTCAATTGTTTTTTGTAGTTTTGATTTACTAACAAACCTTACCAATTTATCATGAGTACAACCCGTTCAGCTGGCTCCTAAGATACAGGATTTTATATCCTAGTTTAGGACCAGATGATATGCGCAATAAATATATATTTTTAAGTAACCATCTAAGCTGTTGTAAACTGTCTAAGTAGTTTAATTTCTTGGTGAATAAACTTTATTATTATTATTATTATAACCCCCAGTGAACATTTTTTATATATAAGTATTTTTCGCCGGCGTCGGGGCAGACCTCGGCGTAGGTGGAGAGACGATATCGTTAGATACAGGGATGGGTGGCTGGAAGAGGCTCAGGACAGGGATGGATGGAAGAGGAGGGAGGAGACCTTTGCCCAGCAGTGGGACAATTTATAGGTTAACAAAAAACAAAAAAAAGTATTTTTCCCAAAATTGTTTAATTTACTTAAACGCTGTGCAGAAATAATGTGTGTCACAAGCACAACCATCCATTTAATTTCGTCGAATGAATTCAAGGCCACCCTATATCACTCACCAGCCTCCATCCGGTAGAGAGTAGAGCCAACATGCGCACACGCACATAAATCTCTACACGGTGCGTAATGGCTCCTAATGGTAGGGTCCCACGACCCGCGGCAGCCATTGAGGGCAGGTAGTGGTCCAAGGTTTGGTGCACGGAATTTGGGAGTACGTAGTTTGGTAGCTGGTCTTTAGGAAGATAATAATAAACTAAATGTATAGTAATAAAAATTAGAAATAACTATTATATGCCGCCAGCATTTTGGGCACGTTGCCGGACAACGGGGATCGGTTGAACTATCTGTAATGCTAAGTCATTCAGATAGTTCAACCGACCTATTGTACATATAGTTTTTAGTTTAATTTATATATATTTTTTTTGGTTAACATGAAAATAAATTGATTTTCATTCATTTGTTACTTAGGTATACATCTAAACCGAAGCCCAAATCAAGTGTCTTATTTTGTAAACAAAAACTACCCTACTAACATTTTAAGCTGCTCTGTGATTATTGCGTAGTTATTTTCACATTATTAGATCGGATCACTTTATTTTCACAATGATGAACAGGTTCGATCAATGAGTTCCTTCAGTGTTACATCACAACAGGTAATTAGACGATCATATTTGTTTACAAAATAAGGCACTTGATTTGGGCTGCGGATAGGTATCTAAGTTTCTGGGCTCAAAAGTCCTATATAAAAGGTCCCGTTCTAAAAATGTAGTTTATGCTAGTTTATACTAGTTTATAGTACACTACCTTCTAAACCTAAACTCATGTAAAAGTAGATTTTTGCTAATTCTAGAATGCGTACGTCAATAGTAGTCGCCTCTAAGTGAGGCGTCTCGCTCGCTCTTACGGGACGTAGCATATGAGCGACATTGACAGTTGAGTTTAGGATTAGGATTCGACTTAGTGGCCGCGATACCTAATTAGCTACATCTCCTTTTGTTTGGTGAAATACAAATCTATTTGGGCAAAGCTCCATTGAAATGTGTTTTATGCAGTTGGGTTTTTTGGTTCTAATTTTAATTATTTATGCATAAGATGAGTTTCATGACCCCTCGCGACACCTGTGCGTTCCGTGCCGGCTGCCATTAATAATATGCTGTTAGCACACCACACGGACGCAGGTCAATCGATAAGCACCTCTTAATAATATAGCTCGTTGGCTGACCTTTGAAACTTAGGCCTTTTTTATTGCTAGAACTACCTAATAGTTGCCTGTAACTGGTACTCTACTACTTCAGAATTTGGGTTCTCTTGAAAATGGCGGGAAACGACGGTTGCGAAATTATTTGATAATTTTCCTTTTAACGTCTACAGGGACTATTTTGTGTTTAATATCTACGCTACTGACGCTACGGCGTCTCCTCTGGATGAAGATAGAAGACTATTGAATTGAATATATTGAATGTTATGTAACATGACATTGGCATATGACGAACGGTCGAGTCCATTAATAAAATAAATAAATAAATACTTCAGAATTAAAGATGGAAAGAGTATAAGTAAGCCGAAGGAAGGATGTTCAATCAGTATCTATAATAGCATATAGGCTTTTGTCTGAGTTTAAAAATAGCACAGCTTTCGCCTGAATTAAAAAAAGTCTACTCAACTCAAGATTATGCTGACGATACATTAATATTTTTTTTTTAATTTAAACTGTTTATTTCAGTAAGAAAGGGTTACAAAGTATTATATATACACTTTCCGGGCTCTTAATCTCATTTGCAAGATACTATATGAGCCGGAGAGGTCGCCAGTAGTCCCTTGAACATCATAAACTCACGACTGATTCCCGTAGGGGTAGGCAGAGACGACTTCCATCTGCTGCGATCCTGGCACACAACCCTTGCCTCCTCCACATTCATCAATCTCTTCATGCATGCTCGTCGGTTTGTAGTAGACCGTACTTGACCCTTTTTCAAGACCTCGCCAATCTGGTCGCCGCACGTTCTCCTCGGTCTACCTCTGCCGACCCTCCCGTCATCATTCTGTGTATTTCTTTCGTTACCCTTCCTTCACTCATCCGCAATTTCATATTTTGTAGAATTAACTGCAGTGTAATATTTTTCAATGTTTATCAACTACCTTGACTGGAATCGGAGGAGAAGATGCAGCTTAGGGAAGGTACCAGGAGAATGGATCTCCAGAACGTGATCCGCCCGCGATTGAGGATAGTGACGCATTGCTCAAGACATCAGGCAGTGACTCTTTTCAACAGGATGCCTCTGCCCCCTTACCTTGAGCTCTTATAGCAGTATTACTTCGATAATACTTTGCTACTTCGTACAATGACGACCTTAATAAGCTTACTTTAAGGTCGTCATTGTACGAAGTAGCAAAGTATTATCGAAGTAATACTGCTATAAGAGCTCAAGGTAAGGGGGCAGGAATTTAAATCTATTCACTGTCTAAATACTTTCAAGACCAAATTAAAGGACTTTCTGTTGGAAAGGTGTTGTTACTCTATTGACGAATTTTAAATCTTTTTTGTTGTTGACATGCGTAGTAGTTTTAGTTCTTGGCATGCCTAATAATTACATTGATTGAATTGATTTTTTATTTACATATTGACTAATTATAAAATTCGCATACAATGTAATTGTTACTGAATAAATGAAATGAAATGAAACCTTTAAGCTGGTATTACCCATCTATGCTGCGCTTGCGCATTCATCTTTATATGCGCGTGATGGACGTCGCGTCGAAGTTGGCGCGACACGTACAGTCGGCATCACAACTTACACTGTATCATTGCAATATAGGTCCTAATACTGTAACTTAGAGTGGATTGCGTTTGAATCTGTTTTCTCAGATACAATGTATTTGAAGTTTTTGATGTTTTATGCAGTTATTGATATGTGATGGTACTTCGCGTTACTATCGGTGAATTGGTACAAAAAGTCCTGTAATATCAATTTTAAAGATTCATTGATGCATTTTTTTTTGGACTTTTATCCACTTCAATTCTGAGTTAAGATTGACAATTCGAAATTCTTCTTTAATATTGCCGAATCTCATATTTTGATAGGCAGACATGTTATAATGTATTGATAAACATGTTAAAATCTATTGATAGGCAGGCGTGTCAAAATCTATTGATAGGCATGGTAAAATCCTTTGATAGGTATTATAGAATCCTTTGGTATGGTCAAATCCATTGATAGGTTGGTAAAGTCCTTTGATAGGCCTGTTAAAATCTATTAATAGGCACGTTAAAATCCATTGAAAGGAATTTATATTCAAAGTACCCAAAAGTAACAGTAAAAGAGCTCAGTGGCTCAGTTGGGTCACTGGACTTACGATACGGAGGTCCCAGGTTCGATCCCCGGCCAGGGCACCCATGTACCAATGAGTTATCCTCGGTTTCTCGACAGAAAACATTTACCGAATGCTCTCAAAACGGTGAAAGAAAACGTCGTGATGAAACCTGCATGTCTGTAGACAAACATCTATTGCATGTGTCACCAATTCGCACTGGGCCCGTGTGGTGGATCATGGTCCGATTTAAGGGAAGGTATGTGCCCGAGCAGTGGGGACATATAAATATGTGATGATGATGATTATTCATAGTACAGTCGAAGACAGAGATAAGTATACAGGGGGTCACAATAAGATTGAGATTTTCTCAAAAACTACTGGATCGAATTTAATATTTTTTTTTTACAGTTACATAGTTTTAACTTTTATCTATCAAACAGTGAAAGAATTTTTGCAATAGGGCAAGTAGTTTATGAGAAAATGTCAACCTTAAAAACTCTCCTGTACACCTTTCTCTGTGTTCCACCGTACCTAACTGTAAAGCATGTAATAGATTATATCTCCGACATAATTACTTTAATTCCATAAAATTATTTCAGTACAGTATTACGTATGGTATAATTGAATCAATTATCTAATTTCCGCGCCTGCGCGTCTCGCATCTTAAAGACCTATGCCTGGCTGAGATATTAGCTCGAATGTGGACAACGGAGCACTTTATGCCGCGGTAATACAGCCTAGATTGCATTGTAAAGATGACGTGTCGACTGTATTCGTAGGAAAAATGGATGTTTTGATTGATATCCGATGTATTCAATTAAGTATGTTAATATCGACGTGACTGATGGATGCCTCTGTCAAGATATTGTTTTATGGGGCTGTTGGGAATTAAATAATGGGCGTATTAAAATAACTCTTATACAGGGTGTGACTTAAAGAGTATATAAAGCCGAAGGGAGGATGTTCAGTATAATACTATAATATATGTAAATAAATAAATAAATAAAAATGATTTTTATTAAAACTGTTTTTGTGAAAACTACTTTTTTGTGAAAATTCTAATTGAATAGTTCCCATGGTATTTAGTGACGTTAAGTTGATCAGGAGATGTCCGCCAACGTTTCTATTAATCGGAGTGCTCGAAAGAAGTCGTGTTTGTGAAGTTTTGTGGTCTTAGCAGGTTTCCTTGCATAACTCGATGATTGCGTGGATCGTTGAGTTATTTCGTTTAGGGGGTTGGGAGGGTTGTGCATAGGTTTAGGTCAGGCTATCTTTTATATATGTATGTGTTTATAAGAATTCAGACATTCTATTAACATCCGACAAGGCTGTACCTATCGTTGGCTTTGCCTTTCCCTTTAAGAAGAATTTTATTTAAAAAATTACAAAGTCGTAGTATTGTTTTAGCTAGAAATCAACTAACTTAACTTTTTTTGGGTTATTGCGTTCAACCGTGCATTTTATCAGTTCATTGGTCATCATCTAAGTACTTGTCACTGGCAAAATTGCTGTTCCAGCCACGGTAGAAGCCATATTTTAATTTAAAAAGTGAAGTGAAGTAGGTAATAGTTAAATTATAATCCTAATAATTTTAATTTAATGTAATTAATGATAAACTTAATTGATATAAAAGAAATTTAATTTGTTCAATTAAATATGTTTTGATTTCACTCATGAAAAAGTCCAAGTAAAAGAAGAATAATAAAAAAGATTCTAATTTTAGTTCAAATGAAAAAATTTACTATTTTAAATAGATTAGATTAGATTAGATTTATTTATCACAAATTATAATGTCATTTACATATGTACTTATTTACTATTATCTAAAAGTCATCCATAATTTGATCGTCAGTCTGGTTGAAAATTAAATTAAAACAATTAAATAAAATATCCATTAATAATAATATGTCAATGTTCCTATCAATATCAAATGTCATTATTAAAATTATATTATTGTCAAACTGAGAATTAAATTATAGGTAATTACTACAAAGTTGTATACAGTATATACTTAGGTACCTAAGTATTTGTTAACAAGTCAAATTCCATAATGGAGTACAATTCATTATCCAATAAGAGATTTTTCAGTCGGCGACCAATAAAGTAATTATTGGAAAAATTAAAGCAAAGTGAATTTAGCTGCTAAAGGCTACACTGTTTTTGAGTGCCGTGTGAAGTGTGAAGCGCATTGCTATCACTAATCAGCCATTAAATTGCAAATGCGCGGTGTCAAATTATACAGCGGGAGTGCGCGCGCGCAGAAAAACGGATCGCAGCGTCTTATTGAGTTAGACGACTATAGGAGCTGTACAAGTAGGAACATTTAGCGAGTTTATGGCAAAAGGGTGATAATAAAAAAAATGAGGGACCTATTTATTAAGATTCGATTCCCAGCCAGGGCAGCCATGTACCAATGAGTTATCCTCGGTTTTTTCGACGGAAAAACTTACGTACATTTACCGAGTGCTCTCAAAAACGGTGAAGGAAAACATCGTGATGAAACCTGCATGTCGTAGAAGAAGAAAAAAATCTAAGGCTAGTGAAATCCGCCAACCCAACCCGCACTGGGCCCGCGTGGTGGATCATGGCCCGAGCTCCCTCGATGTAAGGGAAGGTCTGTGCCCGAGCAGTGGGGCAATATAAATAGACTGATGATGATGATTTATTAAGATATTGCTTCCAATATAATCATTTTTTATTTAAAAAAGGTATTTAGCAAATCTTTATTAGGTTAAATACTATTTTAATGCTTATTATCAACGTGATTCAAGTTCCCTAAGTTGTAGTTCACATAATTGCGAAAAACGGCCGTTTCTGGCACATTTGTGAACTACAACTTACCTACATTGCATCACGTTACAAATAAGCATTTAAAAATAATATTTATAGCAATAAACAATGTGAACGTAGCTTTTTTAATAAAATTGATTATATTGGAAGATATGATTTTTTAAAGATTGGCGGCGCTAGTTGGTTCTAGGAAGGCTCTTAAATCACGTTTATGTACCTATAACCGCATTAGTTAAACTGTTGTGATATCAAGAGTTCGCTTATAACTTAAACACATAACATATGTACTAGAAGTTTATACCAACAAGTTTTTCTGCCGCATCCAGTTTGTTGACTATGACAATTGCACCGCGATGTCATATCTATCACACCGTCCATTGCACTATCAGTTGCGTCACACAATGCATCATCTCTGCGTTAGTACGCAATGTATGTTGTACATTGTTGTTAAGACATTACGATGGGATATATTATTCTTGGTAGTAGCAATAGGGTTGCCAACTTTAAACTTGGTAAATAAAGAAAGGTTTTTCATTTTATAATTCTATAGGGTTACATTATTATAGCAACATTTAATTATACTAGGTATGTAGATATAAAAAGCTACCGACATAATTAAATACTCTTAAAATACATTATATAAAATTTAGTAATAGATACGTAGGTACATTTTTTGATTAGAAATTGGCAGTTAATGAATAAGGATCCATAAATAATATCAATTCATTAGTCAGGATTTCATATTTTATTGCATTACCTATGTTACGATAGGAAAAAATTATGGAGAAAAATTGTCGTCACGATGGGGATTCGAATCAGGTAGCGTACCTGACCATAACTACATCTGATCAGTGGTAACACTTTCAGTACGATTTCAACTCTTACGACGCAGATAATAAGAACGGTCCAAAGTGTTACACTTGATGTGCTGTGGGCTGTGTAGGTACTTCACCTTGCACGTAGTTCGCATCAATTGGAATCTTTATTTATTTTTTTTAATTTTAAATCTTCCATTTGTTATAGATTTGATTGATTGTTATTAATCAGTTAATTCAACTATTACACTGACTAATTAATAGGGAAAATAATAATATCTAAACGGCGATGAAGGAATATTTTCCAGTCTCTAAATTCCACGACAGCCTAAATCCCGAAGTGGCAGCCCTAGCTCCAGGCTCCTGTTATTTATTACAAGAACAACCCGTTTCGAAGTTAGGAATGCGTAACTACTTATTAATGGGTTTTTGTACATTTTTTTAAATTGTGATTTTATCTTCGGGAAAGGGTAATTGGCCGAGGATATAATTCTTTTGTGAGAAATGTTGCCACTGCATATTATACGCGTATGTATGACATGCCACTTGGAAATCCCAGTAAAATTAGAAATGAGAAGGTTTATTTATATAAATAATAAAATAATAATAAAAGGTTTTATGGCCTTATTTCTTTTCTTTTCTCGTGTGGTTTAGTGACCGCACCTATTTGTCAGAGTTATTCAGGCCGCCCGTAGGCCTTTGACGTGGCCTAACGACTGCTGTCAAGCGACAGCAACCGGGACCAACTGCTTAACGTGCGCCCCGAGGCACGGAGGGGCTCAAATGAAAGTGTCACTAACGGTCACCCATCCAGGTCTTGATCTCGCCCAACATTGCTTAACTTGTACGATCGTTTTCAACGTGTACTCGCAACTGGACTATGAACCCCTCTTATGACCTTACTTAATTTTGTACGTTTGTACACTTTTATCTTATTTTATGTTAATTTACCCAATTTAATTACACCATATAACCTCTGCATCCAGTCCCCGCCAGCCATCTTGCGAAGGTCATCCCTCCATCTGGTCGGGGGACGTCCCACACTACGTTTACCCATTCGTGGCCTCCATTCGAGATCTTCATACCAAAACTTAATAGATATGTATTCACAAAACTAATTTATTTCGATATTAATATGAAGTTTTTTTTTGTTGTTGCAGGTAAGAGCCATCATCATATATGAGTAATAAATTCGTCAGCAATGGTAAGGCTATCATTATACCGCCATTCGATACGGCACAGATAATCTAAAAACAAATCAAATTCAATTTCTATGGAGAAAACAATAATTCGCATTCAATTCTCTGAGTAACAAAGAAATTGAATGGAAAATAAGAAGATCATTATTTTTCGAGATCTAGAGTTACAATAACATTAGGCAGTGTACACACATGCACAAATCGAAGTCAAAGTGAAATCATTTATTTGCGTGAATGTATAATCAGCCGTCATGATACAATAGTAAGCCCCTAATACATTCTACCACTTATATGGCATGCAAATATAAAGTATATAAATGAATTTAATGTCTGAAATTGGTAATTTTGTATGGATCCCATGAATCAATGATCGATCGCGCGTTTGGGAATGTTAAAAACATTATGGGACCTGATCACCTGAGTGACGATTTTACTTCTTCTTCCAATCGACATGAGATGAAGAAGTCACCACTTAGTAGACCATTAGATAACAGAGAAGAAAAATACGTAAACAGTTTTTTGAATTCACTCAACTTGATTTTTACTTAGAATAAACCTCTTTCGATCAAAACTACATTGTCAATGGATTAATGGCGTAATGCTATAACATTAGGTATATGATTTGATTAATATCATGGCAACTATTAGCAATACGCAAAAATAAAACGCTGCTTTTCCTCTACATTGTCTAACACCACCTTTACCCAAAACAAAGCCTTAAACTTTCAAAGGAATGTGAACTTTAAACGCTCGAAATCATTCAAATTGGCTGTAATTTTCAAAAGTAGTCATCTGTCTCGAGCCAACATTGCCGATTTACCCTGCCTCCCTCGGTAAAGCTTTTATGGAACTCTGCGGGGGGAGAAGTTCTAGCGTTATAGGTCTAGATAAAACGGCGGTATAGTAAACTAGAGGTGCCCAAATTACCGGTAATCATAGACAACTGTAGGCAAGCGGTGAGATGTTTTGAATCTATTAAATATCGGGGTCAATGGCCCGAAACTGAGCTGTAACGCCGATCGGATCGAGTGACCATAAAATGGCAATTCACAGCGTGAATTGATTGGCTGCAATCATGGTTTTAATTGGAATAGAAATTTTGCAAAAAAAAGTTGCAAGTTATTTTAATGTACAGCCCAAAAAAGGAAAGTTTACAAGGCCTCTATAAGGGTGAGATTTTCTCAACTAATTAGATATATTTATTGCAAAGAATTTTCAAAAATAATGTTTCAGATGTAACGCATTATTATTTTTATAATCTTTGTTTTCGAACATTTTGTTTCAAGATATACTTACTTATATACAGGGTGTAACGTAAAGGGTATATGAAGCCTAAGGGAGGGTGTTCAGTATCGGTAACTGAACAACTTTTGTTCTACGACTTTTCGAATAAAAAATATAAATAAATTAATGTCTCGTACAAATCGATCAGCTGACCGGTACGAAATGTATGAAAAGTCAAAAAATAAATTCACGAAAATCGAAAAGTCGTAGAACAAAAGTTGTTCAGTTACCGATACTGAACACCCTCCCTTCGGCTTCATATACCCTTTACGTTACACCCTGTATATATATTGTTCAAGATATTTTAGTTGATTCGATACCAACCTGCATGGCATGGTTTCTCTGGTCTTCACATCCTCAACAAATCAGTATGGTACACACGAAGGCAGAGATAAGTATACGGGAGCCTCAATAAGGTTGAGATTTTCTCAAGAACTACTGGACCAAATTTAATAATTCTTTTACAGTACATTGTTTTCACTTTTATCTATCTAACAGTGAAAGAATTATTGCAATAGGTCAAATAGTTTTTGAGATAATCTCAACCCTAATAAGTATATTTTAATGTTCACTTTTCTTTATGATAAATCGCACAGTTAGCTCATCTACCAATTTGCCGTTCCTTCGTATAAAAAATATATCACATAAATACCTTAGAAACGCCATCACACACCAAACACTCAGTTTTTACCGTCCAGCCATCACTGGGAGATAGATAAGTGAGGATTTACCATCGTGGGACAAAATAACTTAGCTAATAGTGCCGATAAAGTCCAGTCTAGAGTCGCAATACGGTCACGAATGTGACCCAAAAATATTCGGGTTTAAATGATGAAATTTCCTAGCCGTGGACTGGTCAGTAGCGGATTATCCTAAAGGCAAACTAGGCACGTGCCTAGGGGCGCGCACGGAAGGCGTCTAGTTGACTAAAACCCAAAATAAGTACATATAAATACTTACTTACATAAAATAAAAATGTCATAATATAAAGCTAGATTCCGACTCTGGTAAAACCTGCGTTTTCACGCCAGACATTGTCACGATTTCGCTAATAATGTCGTTTTCAGTGTTTTTTGTGATTCAAAATCCACCTTTAGAGCTTCCTAAGTGCCAAGTGTACTTCATTGCGCCTGCATCATCAGATTCCATAACAGAAGTTGATAAGATATAAAAACCGAGGGGCGCCGGTGAGGTGGTAGCCTAGGGCGCTGTCGACATTTAATTCGCCTCTGGGACTGGTAATCATTTAAATGACAATGCCAGATTCTGCCCCACCATCAACCGCATGATATACTAGATAACGAACAACTGTAAAAATATCTCCGTTTTTTATTAAAATTCATGGTTTAAAATAAAGTTTTGTACAACATGCGAGTCGAGAAAACAGCTTAATTAAGAATTCAGAAAATAGTAAGAAATCGAAGCGATTTATTCATTGTTTTTGCTATTCTTCTATAGGAGTTGCGAGAGTAGTAGAAAATGATACTGATTATGATTATGCAATATGAAACCTGTAATAAGTCCCCAACAAAATGATAGGTACAGTTTAAATGGTCACGTAGTTTTGTAGGTGGGGCATTGAAATGTGGCAATGTGTTTTTTCTCTATTTATAATTTTTTGTCATTTGTGTTTTAAAACCTAAAGCGTGTCCGGTCTCTAGTGTGGCCAGTGTGTGAGAGGCTATTGGTTCGGTTCCCTATCCGGCTCCGGCCAGTAAGTGCCACCGAGTGCTAAATAAGATGGAGCCACATTATCAAAACACAAGAAATACTGCGCTCGTCTTCGGCAATACCGATAGATAGTTTGAAGTTATTTTATTATAGTATCTCTTATAATATGAGTGTGTATGCATTGTGTTCATGTTAGTACGATAACCGAGCTAAGTGACGCAGGACCTTTAATAATATATATTTTATCTATAAAAAAAAAAATATTTCAGACCCTTTTTTTACATCCATATTTTGTTAGTAAACTTAAATAACTATGTTAGTACATACTGGTGCGCACCACATACAGGGTGTAACGTAAAGGGTATATGAAGCCGAAGGGAGGGTGTTCAGTATCGGTAACTGAACAACTTTTGTTCTACCACTTTTCGATTTTCGCGAATTTTATTTTTGGACTTTTCATACATCTTTCACCGGTCAGCTGATCGATTTGTATGAGACATTAATTTATTTTTATTTTTTATTCGAAAAGTCGTAGAACGAAAGTTGCTCAGTTACCGATACTGAACCCCCTCCCTTCGGCTTCATATACCCTTTGCGTTACACCCTATATAATAAGACTGTAAAAAAGTTGTGTCTGTACATTGGATATTTTTTGAAAAGAATAATTGTAATGTGTTTTAGGATCGATACTGATGCCAAAACAATAATTTTTAGAATTTTTGTCTGTTTGTCTGTGACTTTGTGCAAGTATCACGCCATAACTAGTGAAGGGATTTTGATGGGAGTTTCACTAGGAGATAGCTGAAATATCCGGACAGCTCATAGGCTATAAGCCATGGCGGTATGGGATGTGGAAACAAGGATCCAGAGAGGAAGATCTGCCTCCTGATCTCCTCCATCCTCCTCCTCTACGCAAACGAAGTTACGGGGTACCTACAGCTAGTTATTAATAAGAGTATGAAACATTCTTGAAAAGAAATTTTCTTTATAAGTTAGATATTTATTTATTTATTTTATTAATGGACTCGACAGTTCGTCATTTGCCAATGTCATGTTACAGAAAATTCAATATATAATAGTCTTCTATCTTCCTCCAGGGGAGTCGCAGTAGCGTCTTCACCCTGAGTAGCCGCGTCTTCATGTCTTCATCCAGAGGAGTCGCCGTAGCGTCATCACCCTGGACGAAGCAGCTCGACAGTCACGCTCACTCCCGAGCTTGTAGCGGGACTCTTGATAAAAACTTGAAACCCCAGATCTTGCTCAAATTATCCAACAAATTCACCATACTGTCACTCGCGAACATTTTCTGATTAATTTAACGTGATATTAATCTCAAAATAACCACTGTAGACAATAAAACAAAAATTATCAAATAATTTTGCAACCGTTGTTTCCCGCCATTTTCAAGAGAACCATAAGTTAGATATTATAGTACTTATTCGATTTCCATAACATCCAATAGGTACGGACTACAGCAGAAGAATGGTAACACTCGCAGTACGATTTTAAATCTTACTACACAGGTAATAAGAACGGTCCAAAGTGTTACACTTGAACTGTTAGCGTACGTTATACCCGTTGCTTGCACAGTGGGTCGACACAACGTGTTTCATCACCTGCTTCTTACAAAAAACACCTCCCTTTCGAGTCGGTTTTCGACCTGCCCTCGGGTCACTGTGCAATTAGACGGGCGCCATGACACGCCATTTAGAACTCTATCTCTTCACAATAAGATGCTAGCTCGTTAGAAACGTGTGGGTAGAGTCTGTAATTATTGCGAGTTTTGTTTTTGAGAGCAGGTTTTTTGTGTAGTTTTTGAACTGACGAACTAAGAAGGTCTATAACTATAATTTGTTTAATGTGTCTAGGTTTTTTATGAACTTATAACCTTGGGATCTTCATGAAAGTTTATGAAAGGTACAGTCAAAATTACATCAAGTGTAACACTACCATTTTTAGGGTTCGGTGCCTCAAAAGGGGAAAAAAGTATCACTTTGTTGTCCGTCTGTCCGTCCGTTTCTGACGTGTTTCTGAGATATATGTCTTGACAGACAGACGTCTATATATCTCAGAAACGCGTGGACGGATCAAAATTAGATTTGAAATTAGATTTATTTATTTATTTATTTTATTAATGGACTCGACAGATCGTCATTTGCCAATGTCATGTTACAGATAATTCAATATATTCAATAGTCTTCTATCTTCCTCCAGGAGAGTCGCAGTGGCGTCTTCACCCTGGGTAGCCGCGTCTTCATGTCTTCATCCAGAGGAGTCGCCGTAGCGTCATCACTCTGGACGAAGCAGCTCGACAGCCACGTTCACTCCCGAGCTTGTAGCGGGAACTCTTGATAAAAGCTTGAAACTTCAGATCTTGCATAAATAATCCAATAACTTCACCGTACTGTCATTCGCGAACATTTTCTGATTAATTTAACGTGATATTAAACACAAAATAGCTCCTGTAGACATTAAAAGGAAAATTATCAAATAATTTCACAACCGTCGTTTCCCGCCATTTTCAACAGAACCATTTGAAATTAGATCTCCCCAAAAATATTTTTTTAAAGCGCTCGGGCCTTACCATGAACTCTTATAGCAGGATTTCTTCAATAATACTTTATTATTTCGTACTATGACGACCTTAAAGTAAGCTTATTAAGGACTTCATGGTAAGGCCCCTAAATTTTTCACTATTTAGGGGCCTTACCACACCAAGGGATAATAACTATAGGTTGTACTTATAATTTAAACGTAGGTACTAAATAACCTTACTTGTTAATATGGGAGGCTATAGGTTTATAAGTAAAAATGTATTTAGAATTAAGTATTTGAGAAAACTGTTTGTCTCCAAATAAAACAAAATAAATAAATAATGTCCGCTTCCCAAAAAGTCCGTTTTCCCATAACGTCTGGTTCCCATAATGTTCGCTTCCCATAAAGTTCGCATTCTCATTGCCAGTCGACAGTTTTTGTAGTCGACAGTATTATTGAAGTAATCCTGCTATAAAAGTTCATGATAAGGGGGAAGGTCTCACTGTCAGATGTAGAGCTTATTATTATATTAATAAAATCTCAAATTGAGAAACTAAATCTCGATCTAAAAATTCTTATTAAGGCTTCGTATGCGCGTATTTTCAGTTTTTCGATGAAGGCTGCGGCACTAACTACTGAAATTAATCGTCTGAAAAAAATATATTGCAATCTTGGGGTGTATATTTAGGGACTGATGAATACCGATACACGATTGGACAAACTTCGCTCGATAGAAAAAAATCGCAAACATACCCCTTTCATGTCATTTTAAATTGATATTATGTCTAAACCGAAATAGTTATTCATTAGAAATATATAGGTATCAAAATGTAGGGTATTATAATTTCGAGAGCATGTTTTAAAAAAAATCTGATTTTTATTGGCGTATTTTAATTTCCCTGCCAAAATTAATCCAAAATCAATAAAAATACTAATATGGAGTCACTGTGCCGTGCTCTTCACTCCGCCGCAGCGGGACATCTTCTGTCTCGCACTCGAGTTTGACAGCTCGCCGCACCTTAAGACGTGACACACCTTATCCATTGAATGAAAGTTTTCAAACAATGCCCATCTCTCGTCAACTCCGCAGCCAGACCACAGAATGTGACAGATGCCCGCAGCCATCACAACAAACGCGCAGTGCAACGAGTTCATTGTATGCTGCGCACGCGCACAATGGGACGATATTTACGGGACCAATCATCACTTGCGGTGATAACGGGCCGTAATGCTGGGCTGAGAAAGCTCAGATACCACAGAGAAAGGTGTACAGGAGAGTTTTTAAGGTTGAGATTTTCTCAAAAACTACTTGACCTATTGCAAAAATTATTTCACTGTTTGATAGATAAAAGTCAAAACTATGTAACTGTAAAAGAATTAATTAATTCGGTCCAGTGGTTTTTAAGAAAATATCAACTATATTGAGGCCCCCTGTATACTTATCTCTGTCTTCGACTGTACATCAACAAACTACCAGTCACTAAAAACCAGTGAATAAGGTGGGTTAGGCGGCAATTAGAGGCTTTCAAGGTTACATTTAAAAAAAAAAAAAAAGTCCCACTAGCCCCGGTAGATGGCACTGACTGGTCTGATGTCAACATTAAATGCGTTGTTATTGCTTGTAACTTGGGCTTTTCGTATTTCATACCTAGTATTAATATGTACTGTATTGTTTAAATTACACAAACAATCCAATAATAATAAATTATTCAGCGATCCCTGAAATTTTTGTTCAAGGTGCTGTGTTTTTTTACGATGACAGCGCACTTCGGTGCAACGCCATCTATTATCAACTTAAAAAGCTTGTTTTTTTCTTACAACTGTCACTTTGAAAACCCTTCATTGGTCCCATTCCCAAACTAGGACCAGTTGACCATTTCCTAATCCATTTCAAATAATTAAGGTTAGATTCGTCTTGATTGTAGAAGTGGCATAGGCTATAAAAAAGACATTGCCACATTTCAATAGAGCTTTGCCCCACCTACAAAACTTCGTAACCATTTAAGCTGTACCTATCATTTTGTTGGGGACTTATTACAGGTTTCATATTGCATAATCATAATCAGTATCATTTTCTACTACTCCGCGCAACTCCTATAGAAGAAAAACAAAAACAATCAATAATTCGCTTCGATTTCTTACTATTTTCTGAATTCTTAATTAAGCTGTTTTTTTCGACTCGCTAGATGTACAAGACTTTGTTTTAAACCAATGATTGTAATAAGAAATGGAGATATTTTTACATTTGTTCGTTATCTTGTACATCTTGTGGTTGATGGTGGGGCAGAATCTGGCATTGTCATTTAATCAAAGTTTTTTGTTTGTTTTTTAAATTAATTTCTGCTTGTTGGTCGCCTTCAAGTAAAGGCGACAAGAGAGTGAGTCTCACCCCGTGGTAGCGCGAAAGCCTCCGTCTGCTGTGTCGGTCATTACGCTGATTGCTGTCGGTGGCAAATGATACCCGCTCCTCGCGCCGACACACAATTTCACATTCAATTCTTATTATTACTACAGGCATACCTTGATCCTTCGACACAATTCACGTCACCGGATTTAATAATGCAATAACTTGCTATTTTTAGAGCTGCATATTTAGGCATAGTGTCTGCAAGGTATGTTAGACTTCTTCTACCTGAGCCCTTGCCATGGTCTCTTATAGCAGGACTACTTCAATAATACTTTATTATTGAAGTAATCCTGCTGAAAGACTTCATGGTAAGGCCCCTGATCTCTACATTTTTACTATATTTAGCCAAGGGAACCTCAGGTTCATAACATAATGTCCGCTTCCCCAAAAGTCCGTTTTCCCATAACGTCCGGTTCCCATAATGTCCGCTTTCCCAAAAGTCCGTTTTCCCATAACGTCCGGTTCCCATAATGTCCGCTTCCCCAAAAGTCCGTTTTCCCATAACGTCCGGTTCCCATAATGTCCGCTTCCCATAAAGTTCGTTTTCTCATTGCCAGTTAACTGTTTTTGGGAATGTCTCTAAAATATATTTGTACCTAATACTTACAACATCTAATTTTTATTAATATTTTTTAAATACAGTTAATTTTAGAGGTCTAATTTGAAAGAAAGAAAACTCATGTATTTGTCACTACAATAGGCAACAACATAAGAAAAAGAAACATTAAAAAAAACAATACAATTTTTTTTAAATATAAAAAAAATGAATAAGGCATCAATAATTCTCTCAACTTCTTTCTCCTGCATAAGGTATTTTCTGCATAAGGTATATTCTTTCTCCTACATATTTTGTAATAATATACTTATCCGACAGACGAAAGGAGGAGGTGTGTGGTATGTTTTTGAATGTGAGTATGTTAGGTTCCTTTGAGGCCTTCTGCAGCCTAAACGGCTTGATAGATTTCGATATATGAGGCATCGTTTGATTCGTCTTGACATTGAGACAGCCATATTATGCCAAAAAAATCGAGTTTTGTAATAATTCGCTCTTTGAAAGAAGCCTAAATATTCAACCAATTAACTTGAGTACCAATTAAATTAGAGATTGGCCTTAGACGTTATTGATAATGATATCCATTGACCCGCTTCGGCGTAACTGTTACTTCTGTACGGCGTATCTATCAACTGATAGGTGGACAGGGGCGGGCCCAGGTACATTCCTATGGGGCCACTAAGATATTATAACCAATACGTTCTAAGATGCATCACTCAGGGCAAAACTCTAGTAACTACATTTATTTATTTATTTATTCAATCACATACACACATTCTAACGACAAATATGTCGACGTCCTCGCGAGCAGCGAGCACGTCGCCGAGCAGCGAGCGAGCGCGAACGGTGGGCGCGGCGCGTGCGCGTCATACATTACATATTATTTGAGAATTTTGTATTTTGTAGGATGCATATTATTAGCAGTTTTGCCACAATAGCAAGCAACATTATGAATGAATTAGATGTTGCAATGTTGACCGTGAAACATGAAATTGCTTTAACTTTGAACTAAGTAATTTGGTTGGCTGAAATCGTCGCACTCAGGGCCTAATTTGAAAATGAAAGACAATACAAATATATTGAATATAAATGAACAGTAGCAGAATCTATCGACAGCTCCTACCTACCTTTCTGCCAGTACCTTTTTGTAAATATTCAAGAATAGTATGATAATGTTGTACTTTCGAATGTACAAATTTTAATCAGTTTTCAGCGTGCGTTGCGAAAACAAATATAGCATTTCAGAGTATTTGTTGAACAACTCTAATGGTGGCACTTCACTTGGCTATTCCTGTTTGCATATATTTTGTCATAATTGCCATGTGTGGTTGGTATGCTTGACAAAATATTCGTCTTATTTGTCAAGTATTTCACAAATACGACAAACATCCAATAGCGAATACAAATAGCCAAGTGAAGTGCCACCATGACAATAGACTTGATAATTAAACTACACGAAGACTGTCGACGTAACATTTGAGGTCGGTAATTAGGGACCTCTTTCGCTTCCCTGAATACCTTCCTGTTAACAAACCGAACTCATTAAGTCCACGGAGTTAAATTAAGCTATCTTGTGCCCATGATATTTTATGACAGGCTTCCCCGAGAGCCTTAACCATGTCATATAAGGTGTCACAGCGGCGATAGCTCACTTAATATCACACGATCATGACACGTCGGCGTATCCTGATTACAGTATTTACTGTGTCTTCCTGGATCTATGGTCGTTGGAGCCCTGATTGGATGCCATATTATGGTTATTTATTGATATTACTTTGACCATAAATACATTTAATATGCCTTACAAATGAACTACAAACAAAAAATGCCGCCTGTCTCCCGCGCTAGGCAAAGATCTAGTACTTATTATTTATTTTATTAATGGACTCGACAGTTCGTCATTTGCCAATGTCATGTTACAGAAAATTCAATATATTCAATCTTATTCAATAGTCTTCTATATTCCTCCAGGGGAGTCGCCGTAGCGTCTTCACCCTGGGTAGCCGCGTCTTCATGTCTTCATCCAGAGGAGACGCCGTAGCGTCTTCACTCTTGACGAAGCAGCTCGACAGTCACGTTCACTCCCGAGTTTGTAGCGGGAACTCTAAAAAACAATGAATAATTCGCTTCGATTTCTTACTATTTTCTGAATTCTGAATTAACCTGTTTTTTTCGAATCGCAACTTGTACAAAACTTAATAATTTTAATAAAAAACGGAGATATTTTTACATTTATTCGTTATCTTGTGCAGTCGACGACAGAGATAAGTATACAGGGGGCCTCAATAAGCATGAGATTTTCTCAAAAACTACTGGACCGAATTTAATAATTCTTTTACAGTACATAGTTTTAACTTTTATCTATCTAACAGTGAAAGAAATTTTGCAATACGTCAAGTAGTTTTTGAGAAAATCTCAACTTTAAAAACTCTCCTGTACACCTTTCTCTGTGTTCCACCGTACAACTTGCGGTTGATGGTGGGGCAGAATCTGGCATTGTGATGCCAACAACTTTCTACCGGCTAGTTAAATGGCATAGCTTCTGGCATCTCATTTACGTCCACTGGCATATATGCCACTAGATGCCACTTGACGCAAAACCAGTTATAATTAAAGTCATAAATAAAAATTTGAATAGCTCTAGTAAAGGGATGGTTTTGTATAGCTGTCCTTATCGGACTAATTACAAATTGTATGTTTTGTTTCATGCCCGGGGGCCGAGGCGTACGGTTGGCTGGCTACTGTGTTGCCAACTCTACGGGTTTACCATCATTTGTGGGACTTTCTATGACATTCCTGTTTTGTTTATTTTAACACTTTATTGCATAACACTAATAATAATAATAATCTCGCTCCATAGACCAGACTGACTGACCCACCAACACCCCACACCAATAGCCACAATTAAGTTGTAATTTCCAATCACTGCAATAGTTTATGCACCTGACGGGGTCTGTCATTGAGTGCAGTCAGATGCGCTCAGAGACGGGTCCCGCTAGGTGCATCACATATCCTTTCAAATTAAAGTTCTCTAAGGGGCCTCTACGCGTTGGACCTATGTCTCCGTGCAAGCCTTTCAAAGGACCGGGTTTTCTTAAACCCGTGAAACCTAGAGAGATACAGAATAATCCTAATAAGAATTAAGATAAGATTCTTTATTGCAAAAAAAGGATTACACAAAAGAAATAGGCTAATACAGTTAATATTACAATTGGCGGTCTTATCGCTCAAAGCGATCTCTTCCTTTGGGTAAAGAATCCAGCGTATGAATAGGTAGCTTGTTGAGCATTAATTAAAATTGGCACAAAGGGCGAACTTATCTCAAAAGAGATTTCTACCAGCAAACTCGCTGTCTATTGTCGCCTGTATGAATCTGTCCTGCCTGTTGTCTAGTTAGAACAGTATATACTGTTTTTAGCACCATGGGTCAATTATTATTTGAAGAGCAACAAAACCGTAGTAATAGCATTTAGGTTGTTTTATTTTATTTATTTATTTTATTAATGGACTCGACTGTTCGTCATTTGCCAATGTCATGTTACAGAAAATTCAATAGTCTTCTATCTTCCTCCAGGGGAGTCGCAGTAGCGTCTTCACCCTGGGTAGCCGCGTCTTCATGTCTTCATCCAGAGGAGTCGCCGTAGCGTCGTCACTCTGGACGAAGCAGCTCGACAGTCACGTTCATTCCCGAGCTTGTAGCGGGAACTCTTGATAAAAGCTTGAAACTTCAGATCTTGCATAAATAATCCAATAACTTCACCGTACTGTCATTCGCGAACATTTTCTGATTAATTTAACGTGATATTAAACACAAAATAGTCCCTGTAGACGTTAAAAGGAACATTATCTAATAATTTCGCAACAGTCGTTTCCCGCCATTTTCAAGAGAACCATTTAGGTTGTTTCAAATATCGCTACATTCTAACCCTAAATGTATGCCGAACCACATGAAATGTATTTATATTGCATAAAGTGTATATTTTTCACAAAAAAAAAGAGAATGCTGAAAACAAGATAATTCAAGTTAAAAATGAGAAGTATGATTTTTCTTTTTTCTTCGGGGCTTAATTCCTTGAAATTGTCAATTTATTTTTGGGATGTACTTTGATTCATGCATTTCTATGAGATTCTATGAACATTATGAAGAAATATGTTAACACTACTGCGCAGGTAAAGGAGAGTTACGTGTTTATCAATTTTGTACATATATTATTTAGATTTGTGTAGTTGTAAAGCTTTTGTAGAGCCGTAATTTTTCAAATTAAAGCTATTAGTGAGCCATTTTTTTTAAATTTACTGGATAAATACCATTGAAATCATCAGTATAAATACATTCTTCAACCAAATAAGTAATTTTAATTCATATTCCTATAATAATTTGATCTAAAATTACAATTATTCCGATTTTCAACAGCATTTTAACTGCGAATCTGGTGATTTCCAGTCCGGTAGCTGGCAACACCGTGCCCCGTGTCACTCAGTTGCGCGTGCGCATTCACTAGAAGCGTTTGTGTTCGAATTTCCGAAAGTTTTCGCGCGCTGTTGCGGTGCGTTTTGGAATTGGTTCGTGTTGGAGCATTGATCTCCTATAAACAACTAGATACACAGTCTGCCTTCTAAAAATGTCCGAGCGCAAAGAAGGTCCAAACGGATGAATGGACCCTCATTTGCTTTATTGGACATTATTTGGACGTTATGGACCCTTAATTGGACGTTTTTTAAATTGTTTTAGTAAGACCTTTGTGTATCTAGTTGTTTATAGGAGATCAATGTGTTGGATGTGTTTTAAATAAAGGTGCGGTCTCATGCGCCGGATTCACGGTTCGTGTGTTGTCAACGAGTGGATAGTATTGTGTTGTGTGGAAAGTGAAGTGAACAGAGGATCACAGTGATTGATATTGTTTGGAACACGTGAGAGTCTTATAATTGATAGCCTTGACTTGCGCTAAAACAACCAAGGGGTTAAGACTTAAGTACGGTTTAACATAAACGTACAGGAGACTTTTTTTGATTAAAAAATTTCAGCATATTTTGAAGAAAAAAAAATAATTACGCCCCCCTTATGACAACCTAACGCTAACCGAAATGGAACAAGATTTGTACCCCCTTAGCGACATTCTGGCCTTAAAGTTACTATGAAGTATTATATCAGGATTACTTCAATAATACTTTGTTATTTCGTACAGTCGAAGACAGAGATAAGTATACAGGCCTCAATAAGGTTGAGATTTTCTCAAAAACTACTGGACCGAATTTAATAATTATTTTACAGTTACATAGTTTTAACTTTTATCTATCAAACAGTGAAAGAATTTTTGCAATAGGTCAAGTAGTTTTTGAGAAAATCTCAACCTTAAAAACTCTCCTGTACACCTTTCTATGTGTTCCACCGTACCATGACGACCTTAAAGAAAGCTTAATAAGGTCGTCATGGTACGAAATAACGAAGTATTATTGAAGTAATCCTGCTATAAGAGTTCTTGGTAAGGGGGCTGTACCTATACACTTTTGTCCATGTTCGACTGTACTTAACCCCTGTTCAAATTAACAATATTTGAATATTTTCACTTAAATCTGATTGATTAATGATTGGAAAAAAGTTTTCTGATAAAAATATGAGACTGTATCGATTTTCAGTTAATTAGTTTTCTTTAGACAAGTTTTTATTGTATGAACTGCACAAGTACATTTAACATTAAAAAAAACTATTTAAGAGTTGATCCTATTGGATTCTTAAAAAAACATAATATAATAAGATTAATGCCGTGAGTGAAACCTCACGCTTATATCAAGTAATTAAATATCTATCACGTTTCCGTTTTTTTCCATAGTTTTACCGTTTTTCTATCCAACAGTGAAAGAATTCTTGCAATAGGTCAAGTAGTTTCCGAGAAATTCTCAACCCTAAAAACTGTACACTTTCCTCTGACTTAATTTTTGAGGTTGAGATTATCTCAAATACTACTTGACCTATTGCAAAAATTATTTCACTGTTTGATAGATAAAATTTAAAACTATGTACTGTAGAAGAATTATTAAATTCGGTTCAGTAGTTTTTGAGAAAATCTCAACCTTATTTAGGCCTGTATACTTATCTCTGTCTTCGACTGTACCTACTAGTAAGTACATAGTTAAGTGGTTTCTAAGGTATAAATAGATAACCAATGAAATGTATTATTTACGGCTTTCTGAAGTAAGTACACCATAAAGTTAGTGTTTACGCAAAGGAAATATTGCACGCGAGTTAACGGTTGACAGAGTGGTAAACAGTTTATGGCTCGTTTCAATTTAATGGTCATAATTCGTATAGTTTTAAAATAATGTGGGATGCCCCCTGAGCTCAGTAAATGGAGGAATGTCCTGTGCAAGGCTGGTAGAAGCTGCAATGTCATAGCCTTTGAGCCAAGAGCGAACCAGAGCGAGGAACGAGGATCGAATCCTCGCTCCTTGAGCCTGCGCCCCAGCTCCCGGTATTTATTTATTTTATTAGTAAAACATACAGCTAAAACAACACATATAGATTAAACAACTAAGCAATACAGAAGCCAGTGAAGTTTTCACAAATAACATGAACTACATTGAGTCAAAGTCAACGTCAAATTTCTTTATTGCAAGTAAGCACGTTGAGTACATTTTTGCACGTCAATATATTTTTTGAATTTACATTTACACCACTTTGCAAGGAAAAGGTGCCAACGCTGAGGAGAAAAAGTGGCAAAAAACCCTCAGCAACACATCTTTTAAAACAATGATAATACAATGATTACTTAATTCTAAAACATAAGGTCGCTTCGCTTGACATATTAAAGCTAGCAATTAAGCTTTTGATTTCATAATATGTCCACCTGGTCTGCACTCTTGTTATATTTATCGCACACCCTTTTACACACACACACACACACACACACACACACACACACACACACACACACACACACACACACACACACACACACACACACACACACGCGCGCGCGCAGTTACTTAGCTAAAGTTGTTATATAACAGGAGGGAAAAAGATGTCACAATTACAGTAAATAAGTAAGAGTATCATAAGATAGCAAACTTAGCGTAAGTTACGTGAGTTATTTGCATAGCGTAACGAACCGAACGCACTTAATATTCTAATCATCTAACAGTACGCAGTGTATCTACTTGTTACATTACATTACGTAACACGAGGCAATATCATGTCATAGTTACAACATTAACTAATACTTAGATATTGTCTTAAGTTTAAGAATATTATGAGTTCAAAAACATTCAGTAAACTGAAGTGTCAGTGGGCTGGTCACATCTGTCGTAGAACCGATAACCGATGGGGGAGACGAGTTCCCGAATGGAGGCCACGAACGGGTGAACGTAGTGTGGGACGGCCCCCGACCAGATGAAGGGACCTTCGCAAGAAGCTGGCAGGGACTGGATGCAGAGGGCCGAGAGTAGGGTTGAGTGGCGCGCTTTGGGAGAGGCCTGCGTCCAGCAGTAGACTGATTGCGAGTCGTACTCGCGCCCCGAGGCTTCCGTGCAATGCAACTTAATCCCGTAACTTTGCTCTAACGAAAAGATAAACTAGATTTAGAGACCAACTTATCTTTGCCATTATTAAACTTTTATGTCCATACATCGATATACTCCTGATTAGTTCAATTCTGCAAATATACGAACTTATGTAAGATTAATTTAAAATTTTCAGTTTTCGGATTTTTCCTTTACTTGTGCTATAAGACCTAGCTTCTTGCCAAATTTCATGATTCTAGGTCAACGGGAAGTACCCTATAGGTTTTGAGTTACTTGCGGTTTCATACAAATATGCGCCAAAATTCGACATAAACGGCCATATCTTTTGATTGCGTTAACGTAGAAGGTTGATTTTTTCACGGCAGCATGAGGTTGGAGACTTGAGTATTTGGTATTAATTTCAACTTGATTCGTTCACGCGTTTCTGAGGTATAGGTCTTGACAGACAGATAGACGTACAACAATGTGATCCTAGAAGGGTTCCTTTTTTCCTCTTGAGGTAAGTACGGAACCCTAAAAGTATTGACGTGCTAATAATATACATAATTTAGTTACTTGCGAAAATGATAGGAATCTGAATGAATGTACCTATATTACAATGCAAAGTCATAGTTGGATAGATAAAGAGTTAAGTTTTCTGACACGGTTTGTTGGCACTCATTACTCATTTGTCGAAATAACTTTTAATTGCAATTGGATTATTAAAACATTTCATTATATTTATTAAACAACCAATTTATTTATTTCGTAAAACTGTGAAAATAATTGAAAACGGTTAAAAAATAACATAGTTACATATATTTTAAAATCAGAAAATTAATAAGTTAGATTTCTAAGATTCCTATTGAGCCAAAAGATTGGTGAATGTGGGTCAAACACAATGACATAATATTATTATATCGAAAGCTATCATTCAGCCCGTGTTAGCGCAGTGCGGTGGTACCAAGTACCAACAAACACATTTAGTATCGTAATTGTAACAACTGTTGATACAATCGACGACGGTGTATATATTTGATGTGCTCGACATTAACTTTATCATCTTGTTTGATATTTTCTTGCATATGCGCTATGCGAAACAAAAATCTAAATGAGAAATTGAGAAAAAAAAAATTTTTGGCCCTCAGACGAGAATATGGAGACAAAATTCACGATCTGGATACGAATCACGATGGCTCTGTTGGAATAGAGCGTGCCACGAAATGGCGAGGTCCCGGGTTCGAATCCCGGTCGTGATGAAATTTTTTCTTCATTTATCATTTATCATCTTATCTCAACATCAAACAAAACTAATCTTAAATGCGCTCTTTACATGCAATACGCGACTATGCGACTATGCGACTTAAAAGATATAAGTACTGAGTATTTGAAAAAAGATTGTGCTGAGAAGTAAAAGAGGGAAAAGGAATTAAACAGCATACCTGCGTATATTTTTAAAAATAACTATGATAATTTTTAACATTGTAATACAACACTTGTCACAATAACTAGACCATAGCCCGTAGTAGCACCGCGGCCGGCGCTGATCAATTATCTAAATTAGCCATTATAGCAACGCATTGTTCGTGGAGTGAAACCGTTTTTAGAAAAGCTCTCGTGGCGCGTTCACTTATGATGACTTATTGTATTTATTATGATACATAGAGGTTTAGTATGATACAGAGGGCATAAGAGCTCGGTGGCTCAGTGGTTGGGTCAATGGACTTACGATACGGAGGTCTAGTCCTAGGTTCGATTCCCAGCCAGGGCAACCATGTACCAATGAGTTATCCTCGGTTTTTTTGACGGAAATACTAACGTATATTTACCGAGTGCTCTCAAAACGGTGAAGGAAAACATCGTGGTGAAAACTGCAGCCGTAGAAGAAGAAAAAAACTTGTAAGGCATGTTGAAATCCGCCAATCCGCAGTGGGCCCGCGTGGTGGATCTCAAGTATGTCATTTATTAATAAACCAATCTTGAGGGCGTATCACGTGATGTCTTTCTCAAGTCGCGGTTCGCCTGCAATCAGCAAATACGTTCGCAAGTGTGAGTTTGACAGTTCTCTTGAGAACTGAGTTTTGTTTATTAATACGGCGTTACTCACGTGATACCCGATTCCTAAACGCGCACCTAAGTTACGTTTATTAATAGGAGGTCGTTCTCAAGGCTGACTTTTGAGCTGAGAGTGATTTATTAATACGGGTCTCAATCGCACGATAAAAAGAAGATTATAATACATTCATACGTAAATAAACTCACGCCTGTATTCCGTAGTAATAGGCAGAGATGATAGACTTCCATCTAATGCGATTCTGGCACATAACCTCGCTTCTTCAAGAAAAAACCTTTGAAAAAATAGTAAAACGCGCGCGTTGATGTCTTTTCTATGAATCCTTTTTCTATGAACCCTACATTATGGTGGCATGGAATTATATTCAATATATCTAGATTAGATACAACTTATTTAAACTCTGTTTCTACACCAATTGATGAATATTTTATAAAATTAACGAAATAAATATCAATAGGTACTTGACCCTTTAAAAATATGTTGCCCTGAAAAAATATAATATAGGTACTTAATGCATATACTTGTGATATAAATTTTATACAAGTAATAATAATAAAAAAGTACCTATTTACAAAATATTTACATTATAAAAATATCGCCATTTTCTTAAGAGGAAAAAAGGGTTCCTTTGTACGGAACCCTAAAAAGAGAGAAAAGAGCTTGGAAAATGCACAAATATATTTTTACGTTACAAATCTAGAAGCATTATGATTATAAAGATTTGTGTGATGTCATAGACGGCTCTGTCAGCCTTATTCCATTATTTATATCCCTTCCCGCGAAGCCTCTGCGACAGTAATTCTGTAAGGACCGGACTCTCTCGCATGCCTTATACGTCAATACAACTCGAGAGGTGTGAGAACCATTTTCAATCAATTTGCTGGAACTAGCTTTTGGAAGTGACTTTACTTGCATATTATACCAATTTAGAAAATAGTAAAAAATTTAAAAAAATTACGATGAAAAATGATGTCTCTCTTGAACTGGGATTTTTTGTTTTTCTCATGTGGTTTAGTGACCAAACCTTATTGTCAAAGTTATTTAGGCCGCCCGTAGGCCTTTGACGTGGCCTAACGCCTGCTGCCAAGCGACGGCAACCGGGACCAACTGCTTAAAAAAATTTAATTTTAATTTATTTTAGACAAAAATCAGTATGTTTTTTGGGTGGGATTTAATGAATACTGAATATTCGTAAAGCAAATTCTCTTAAGGGCCTTCCATGAGCTAACTAGCGTCGCCAATCTTGAAAAAATAATATCTTCTAATTTAATAAATTTTATTAGGATGAATACTATTTTTCAATATACAATACATGGCATAATTGCGACTAGCTAAGTTGTAGTTCACAAATGTGCCAAAAACGGCCGTTTTTCGTAATTATGCGAACTACAACTTACCGATATTGAATCACGTTATAAATAAGCATTTAAAAAAAAAAATTATACAAAGCATCGAGGTCCACGTGTACTATCACATCCAATTTTTATATTCGAGTTATAATATAATTCATTCAAAAAAAGTTAGATTTATCGGACTATAACGTGCGCCCCGAGGCACGGAGGGGCTCAGATGAAAGTGTCACTGTCACCCAGCCAGGTCCTGACCTCGCCCAACGTTGCTTAACTTGTACGATCGTTTCCAACGTGTACTCGCAACTGAACTATGAGTCCCTTGCTCATTGATCTATCTATAATCTAGTAATCCTTGTAAAATATAGTCCTTTTCGATTGATATTTAATGTAAAAAACGGAATTATGTTACAATAGAAAATCAACCTTGAAAAAGACCGTCGAAATCGGTCGAAACTGTCGGTCTAATTGCCGACTTTAACAATATAAGTGAGTGATATCCGTTTATATATAATAATTAATAGAAAATCGTTTATTCAAATCTACCAATTCTACCATGACTCGCGATATTTGACAACTGACATTTTTGCTTTTATTTTTGAAGATGCGTTCCGAAACTCACCAATCCTAACTGATCTAGTTAGGCCCAAAGACTGCTAGACTTGCGTTTGGTGTACGGAACCAGTAGTGCCGTTAGCTACAAATTGCCGCGACACGGCTCACTTACTGACACGAGGCACTCTCAGCAGGTACCGGGCGGCATTCCTAGCTAGGATGATGATTATAATTTAATAATAATATCTTTATTTACTGGTATATAAACAGCTCGGTGGCTCAGTGGTTGGGTCAAGGAATTCCGATACGGAGGTCCGAGGTTCGATTCCCAGCCAGGCCAGCCAGAACACAGAGAAAGGTGTACGGTACAGGAGAGTTTTTAAGGTTAAGTTTTTCTCAAAAACTCTTGATCTATTGCAAAAATTATTTCACTGTTAGATAGATAAAAGTTTAAACTATGTACTATAAAAGAATTATTAAATTCGGTCCAGTAGTTTTTGAGAAAATCTCAACCTTATTGAGGCCCCCTGTATACTTATCTCTGTCTTCGACTGTAGGTCATTACACCAAAAATGAAGTATAGTATAACCTCACCTCTCTCGGTCCCCGTTGTCGCCTACCCCCGCATCCCTGTACCGCGCAGGCGAAGACTGATTTAGACGGTCATACTATAGGTAATTTTTGCTAAAAATTCTTGTTTGTTTTTGAGTGTTCCTCGTTTTTTCAACGGAAAAATTACCGAGTGCTCTAAAAACTGTGAAGAAAACATCGTGATGAAACCTGCATGCCGTAGAAAAATCTAAAGCATGTGTAATACAAGCATGTTTAACATGTAAATTGTTACTTCGTTGTATTCAAGTAGGTACCAGTTAGGTATCGATATATATTTAATTATTGCTCAACAAGCTACCTATTCATCCGCTGAATTCTGTAAACAAAGGTTGTCTGGAAGAGATCGCTTTTAGCGATAAGACCGCCAATTGTGATACTAACTGTATTAGCATATTTCTTTTGTGTAATTCCTTTTACTTTGCAATAAAGAATATTTATCTTATCTTATCTTAATACGCCAGTTGTTTATACAGGATGTTCTTGAATGCATTCGACGTATTTCTTGAGATTCTTAGTCCTAAACCAGACTTCTTATAATTCCAAATGTATATAATATAACTAGAAACAGGCCAGTACTCGTCGCATTCCTCACAAGTCGTTACAAAGCTTACAAAGTCACAATACACGTTACGAAGAAAAGCGCTTTTTGCTCAATTAGGTCACAGAACTCACAGACAGACAGAGCCCTTGTTTACGTAGTTGAGTTAACGCGTTGATACAATGTAGAGAGCAATGAATGGACAGGGTTGGCATTTTTTAAACCATGTTTTATTTTATTTATTTATTTTATTTCGTCATTTGCCAATGTCATGTTACAGAAAATTCAATATATTCAATAGTCTTCTATCTTCCTCCAGGGGAGTCGCAGTAGCGTCTTCACCCTGGGTAGCCGCATCTTCATGTCTTCATCCAGAGGAGACGCCGTAGCGTCGTCACTCTGGACGAAGCAGCTCGACAGTCACGCTCACTCCCGAGCTTGTAGCGGGAACTCTTGATAATAGCTTGAAACTTCAGATCACATATGAATTTGCTTCACATATGAAGCAAAATCTCAATATGAATACTATTTTTCAATATACAATACATGGCATAATTGCGATAAGCTAAGTTGTAGTTCACAAATGTGCCAAAAAAGGCCGTTTTTCGCAATTATGTAGACTACAACTTACCGAAATTGAATCACGTTATAAATAAGCATTTAAAAAATAGTATTTATTGTAATAAACATTTTGTAAATGGCTTTTTTAATAAAATTGATTATATTGGAAGATATTATTTTTTTAAGATTGGCGGCGCTAGTTGGCTCATGGAAGGTTCGAAATACTGGCAGTCAATGTAACAAAATGAATGAAAACTAGTTCTCAAAATCGAGACTAACCTTACCTATATTTACGTATCTAGAAAACAGTCGTCATTTGCAGGCAGCCGGGACAGCAGTCGGTAATTTAAACAGGACTTTACCCAGGGGCAATCATTACAACCTACCTGGGACTCCACCATCTTACCCTGACACCTCCATACCTTTAATATCAACCACAAAAGAGCTCATGATATAACAGTTTTCAAATATAAATAGACCTCTGAAAACGTTAGTGTTTAACTAATAAATGGTTCAGGTTAAACTGGTTGTGTAAGTTAGTGGTTTAAACCCGGCTTCGCCTAAGGCCTTGTGCGGTTGCTACTTTAGTTTCTTTATTTCTGTAATTGATTTTTAATGGGGTTTCCGGCCAAATTGGTTCGTTGAATTCTTGGTTTGGATGAGGGCAAATGGTTGGTATACCCTTGAAAAGATGTGAAGAAGAAAAAAAGAGTTTTAGTATGATAAAAAAAAATTAAAAAAAAAAGTACTTGCTGTTTTTTTCGCATAAAAATCTATATTAGTCCCGTGAAACATCAAAATCCACCAAAAAGGCCGTTTAGACTACCGGCGACAAAGGAACCGATATGGTTTAACGGAATAGGCATAAAAGTATGAATTTATGTATAACCACAGAATATATAATAAGTATAACGGGAATGTATTTCATGACTTCGATGTTCATTACAGCGAATATTACCAAAGCGAAAGTTTGTGACCGCGACGTACGTTACTGGACTTCGAAAGTTTATAATCGCGATGTACGGTACAGCGAAAGTATGCGATTTCGATGTACTGGACTTCGAAAGTTTGTAATCGCGATGTACTTTACTGCGATAGATGTGTCTATATGTAGATGTTTTCATATCCTCTTATACCCTCTGACATCACATGGGATAATATAATTTAACGGGATATATGGTTAAAACCTTAAAAGTTAGACTTAAAAGTCACATTTATACAACATAAGGGGTCATTTTCCACATAAATATCAAAAACATATTCTTCATCAAGTTTCAAAAAAATACAAAATTATCCTTCATCAAGCCAAAAATGCGCGTCGGTAGCAAAAACTCCATAATAATATAATCACCAACCAACCTGCCGTTTTTGCGAAACAACAAACATACACCTGTCCTTATCACTCCCGTGTATCTTATATTGGGTGCGAGTGAGACGGGCTTTATTGGCTGATTATTTGCATGCGATGCGTATGCGCAGTGTCCTTGTGCAAGTTAATTAGGTGTATGCAGTTAACGGTATGATATAATCCATTTTGTCGAAATTTAAAGTTATTTTAAAATATTTTTCTTATTAAACAATCTTATTATACTTCAGCACATCGCTGTGGTTTTTTTTTTGGAATTTAGGTTTACAACACTTTTCAAATAAAAAGTTACAACAGTACTTACATCTTTTCAAAATATAAATTACATTATTAATTAACTAAATCTTACTACTTACATTATGACGTTTATTCCCATAATAATTAAAACTTAGCAACTATTCCGGAAACTATCAACCATTTTCGTCGTTCCAGAATTGGCTATTTTAGAAAATCATAATAAAATACTTTTACACAACTTTCCAAGGATAATAACCTAATCATCTATTCTGTAAATAAGGTTTTTGAAATCAAATCAAGTGTCTTATTTTGTAAACAAAAACTACCCTCCCCAATTACCATTTTAAGCTATTCTGTGGTTATTGCATACTACATTATTAGATCGGATTACTTTATTTTCACAAAGATGAACAAGTTCAATCAATCAGTTCCTTCAGTTTTACATCACAACAGGCAATTAGACGACCATATTTGTTTACAAAATAAGACACCTGATTTGGCATCCGGTATACATCTATGTCTGTCTAGTAAATAATGTTTCTATGAGTATTTTTACAATCCACTTAAATTGAATCATATCTTTCATTAGCCCGATCGTTTAAAATTCCCGCACTCGGCGGTAATGTCAGCATACCGGTCGCATTTTATTGCCCGCGATACCAATGCAATGACTCCGTACCGTTTCGAGTTTATTAAAATTGTGGCAACCCTATAAAGTATACAAATGAAGTCATTTTGCAAATAGGTTGCTTTGAGTCAACTTACTTATCATTAAGCAATGAAGTACGGCCCAGGCTCCATACTTCTTAGGATTTTATCACACCAATCGTCAACGTCAAACTTATTTATTGCAAGTAAGCACGTTGTGTACACTTTTGCACGTCAACATATTTTTGAATTTACATTCACACCACTTTGCAAGGAAAAGGTGCCAGCTTTGATGAGAAAAAGTGGCACAAACTCTCAGCAGCACATCTTTTAAAATAATGATACTTAACACAAGCTACATTAGACATGTAGGTTTCATTACTTCACCTTCAAAAGTGAGCACTCGGTAAATGTACTTAAGTTTTTCCGTCGAAAAAACTGAGGATAACTCATTGGCCGCCCTGGCTGGGAATCGAACCTGTGACCTCCGTATCGCAAGTCCATTGATTGGCCCAACCACTGAGCCACCAAGCTCTGCATATTTCTGAGTCAGTTAATTATTTTAAAGTTGAGTGTCTCGTAAATGAAAGACCTAAAAGCCTAGCGCTAAAGTCTGACTTTAGTGTTATTGTAATACCTAGGTTACCTGTAGATAATCTGTGAAATAGAGTAATGTTTGCCGTACGTACAACACTAATTATAGTCGATGAATCAAGCGCAACCCGCATCTGTGCAATTATCGATGTTATCGATAAAGTTGCGGAGCAGCTCTATTGTATCAGAGATGATTTGTTGTTCATAGAATGTTGTTTAGAAAGAGAAAGAGAATCTCTGAGTAACATAGTGAGTGAGTGAGATAGCATGAGATAATTTTTTAAACATGTTCATTGAATAAGGTTGTATTAATATCATTATTTAAATATTGCACCTCAAGCTACATATTCATCCTCTGGTTTCTCTAACCAAAGGTTGTCTGTAAGAGATCGCTATCAGCTATAAGACCGCTAATTGTGATACCCACCCGCAACCCAAATCAAGTGTCTTATTTTATAAACAAATAACGATCGTCTAATTACCTGTTGTGATGTAACACTGAAGGAACTGATGGATCGAACCTGTTCATTGTGAAAGTAAAGTGATCCGATCTAATAATGTGGAAATAACTATGCAATAATCACAGAAAAGCTTAAAATGTTAGTAGGGTAGGGTAGTTTTTGTTTACAAAATAAGACACTTGATTTGGGCTTCGGTATAGGTACTTCTTTTAGTATGTCATCGACAACAAAAAATATATATTTTTGGAGTATGTAAAAAGAAAAGTACTATTTGTTACAGAATATTTTCAGTATCTTCTTAGATAGTAGAAAAAGTGGCAACAATTTTTAAGAGTATTTCCTATGAAAAGATTGTTCAAATGTATCAAAGAGGACTCAAAATTCTCGAAATTAACTTACACCTTTAAAAAATAACAATTAATACAATTTAGGTAGGTATTTAAATGATACAATCAGACGAGCCACCTGTAAGCGGGCATCATCTAAAGACAAGTCGCAACAGGATAAACATTTAACTCAAATAGTAATCACCATTATAAATAACTATAACCCACAACATTCCTCACAGCTACTTTATAAAATAACACAGGAACCATGAAGCTATGAGCTCGGAAACTTTCATTACGCTTGGAACACAATTAACCAGTAAATCACGGGCGAGATGGAGCGAGCCTGCTGATAATAAATAAACAGCAATCAGACAACACGGGATTAAGGGGCAGAAGCGAGCTGGTAATAACCGAGAGCCTTGTAGACAACTATAGGCCTGGTAATAGAGTTATGATAAGCTTTGTAGACGAAAAAGAGATAAGTATATGGTTACGGCTTTAGATATTTCTTTCTCTAGGAAGACATGATATTTATTTATATGTAGGTATAACAAATCAATAACATATTTACATAAACAAGCAAAAATGATATAAAAATTAATTAGATAAAACGGGAATTACCGTGTTAAACATTTATTATTGATGTCTCGATATTTCGACAGCATTGCAGCCATCATGGTCACGAGTAGACTGAAACTGTCGAAATATCGAGACATCAATAATAAATGTTTAACACGGTAATTCCCGTTTTATCTAATTAATATGTATACAAACCGTGAAAGTTTAAAAAGTGATATGATATAAAAAATTGAAAAATAAAATACTTAAAATATAAAATTCTAAAAATGTACCTACTTGGACGCGGTATTCCAGCTGTGACTGGCCTCTACCAGTCACAGGTAGAACACCGCGTCCAAGTCCAAGAGAGACATATATACAGGGTGATTGGAAATTCGATACATTCCTTGAAAGGAGTTCAGTTCAGTTTCAAAAAAGTCTTTATTTATCAATAAACATATTACAGTATTTTATGACACAGTCTATAGAATACCTACACAATAATAAGTTAACATTTCACCGACAAAAGTCTTTCGGAAATTTATATAATTGTATATTTGAAAGGAGTGATACTAGAGGTGGTTTGCAACAAATTAGGCCCTATTAACGAGGGTTCGAAAATGAGTGGGTTCTGAGTTACGGTAGTTTTAATTTGATTTACTTGTTCTCAAAAAAAAATTGATGTTAAAAAACTGGTCCACTCTGAGCATTGAAATAATACTTTTCTGAAAGCTGACAAAGTAGAGATTACCTTAAAAAAATGCATGTCTAAAATTCCCTTTAACTCAAAAATAAAAGGTCTTAAATCACGAGGTTTGAATGTTTATTCTCATTTTCGACCCCTCGTTAATAGGGCCTAATTTGTTGCAAACCACCCCTTTCAAGGGATGTATCGAATTTCCAATCACCCTGTAATGTATAGTTATTATAGAAAATCTATAAAAAAATCAAAATTAGTTTCCACACTGATATTCCAATTTGTAGAAATTAAATAACGCTTAATATGATCGGGCATTCAATTTTGTAATCTTTTAATTTGCCAAAGTCAAATTTCTTTATTGCAAGTAAGCACGTTGTGTATGTACATTTTACACCACTTTGCACGGAAAAGGTGCCAACGCTGAGGAGTAAAAGTGGCAAAAAACTCTCAGCAGCACATCTTTTAAAATAATAATAACACAATTACTTAAAAACTAGATATTACACAACTATTACTATTGTTAGTAATCTACACTTTATCCCTCATGCGGAACCGGTGACACACACCATGCATGTTCATTTGAATCGATTATTTAGTGATTTCATTCATGGGTGAAAATATCTAACAATTACAATTTAATTTTTTTTATTAAAAATCGATACAGTCTCATTTTCAATCCAATATAGATTTGGAATTTTACTTGCATATACTATATGCGAATCGAAATCTAAATTTTAAATGGAGAATTTTTTTTGTCACGACCGAAATTCGAACTAGTGTTAGCCTTTCTATTGGGAATGAGCGTACCATGGAATGGCAACGTTGCCGGTTCGAATCTCAGTTGCGACAAAAATCTTTATCTATTTCATTACAAACCATACGACTGATTTTGCAGCTAGCTAAAGAACATACAATAATGTCTGCTACCGCCACCCGACACGTGAAATCATCGAACTCTGCCAACATACTAATGTGCAAGCAATGGTGGAAAGTATGCTGGATGCACGGAGACCAGGAGAAATACTACAGACAACTATATGGAAGAAGAAAAGTTAATAACATAAACACGAGCTTCTTAAACTTCGATCTAGTAGACTCTAAAAGACCTGGAGCTCAAATAACTGAACTAACTGACGACTTCTTTGAAAACAACACTCAGATAGAACCTGCACCTGATGAATCTAATGCCCCTGACAATAGTGATTATTTTGCCACAGACCCAGAACCCATATACGGATTCGATTCAAAATGGCAGAGAGACCAAAGAAGACAACCTATACAACAGAATTACGAAGAGTATATGACTTCGACAGATCTAGACCAAATTTTAGGCATAGGCATAAACGAAGATAGTATAAGAAGCATGTTAGAAAACGGTATACCTCAATCTAGCGATCAACTAATAGATTCAAAGGAAGAAATTCATAAAAACGGTAATATTGTTGGGAAGACATCTAAAACTGTTTGCAAGACCAGGAAAGGGGCTTTAGTTACTGAAGAAACAGATATAACGACAGATGGGAAGAGAACAGCTAATTTGAAATTCCAAAGATCTACAGTGAAGACTGCTCCGAATAGAGTGAAGGAGGTTCTGCAGCCGCTGAAGGAAGATAAGGTTCTGGAGGAATATTTGAGGATGAAGTGTGTTGGAGACACCTTGACCACGACTACGACGACGCTGGTGACGGTATCACAGACTTCGGTGACCTGCTGTAATGAGTGAGTAGATAGTTTAATTTCTTTTCTGTTTTATTTGGTCTTATTGTAATCATCATTATATTAATGAGATGAAGCAGGAGTTATCGTGTTAAACATTTGATTGCAATGCTGTCAAAATGTCGAGACCTCAATCCTCAATGTTTAACAGAGTTTACATAGCACATCAAGTGTAACACTTTGGACCGTTCTTATTATCTGCGTCGTAAGAGTTGAAATCGTACTGCAAATGTTACCATTGGTCTGCTGTTGTTCGTACTTTCCATTTAATCACATACCTTCTAAGTTTGAAAGTGATATATAACTCTGATAATAGAAAGTACCCTAGAGAAGATAAAAGACAAAAAGGTAGACCGAGGAAAAGGTGGGAGGACGAAATGAAGAAGGAAATTGTGGTCACCTGGACCAGGGAGACTACGGACAGAAAGAAGTGGCAAAACTTGGGGGAGGCCTTTGCCCGCGTGAGGGTTGCTGAAAAACGAATAAAAAGTAAATAAAATAATAAGTAAATATTTTTAAAAGACATTTATAAAGAAACACAATTTAAACAATTAAATATCTATAAATGCATGATATCTAATAATAATGAGTAAAAATGATAATAACATAATAATAATAATCTTAAAGTAAAACGAAATCTATAAATAATCTATACTTAAGAACGAAATCTATAATGTATTAATTGGCAAGAATAAAGGCTTTTTTTAATAGAGTTATTCAAAAACGAGAAGAAGATATAGAAGCTATAAAAATTGCCTAATTAAAGCTAGCTAATTCAAAGACTTCATAGATAACTTCTATCAATCATGACTTGGTTCAAACAGAATTGAACCCATTGGAATCATACATCGACAGTATCAAATTACCATATCCACCTAAGTTCATATTATGAATAAGAAAATTGGGGTCAAATCAGAGTTCTTAAAATTCATCTCGAAATCTGACCGATTAATTTAAGCGGGCTATTACTTTCACTCATGAGAAACGTTACGAGTAGGTACCTCAATAGATAGAGTTCATTGGAAATGTTTATTTTAATCACTTTGTAATAATCAACGTTATATATTAGGTATATTATGTCTTAAATCTAAAGATCAAATGGCATTTTTAAAAGCTCTATTTACAAAACATATTGCTATATTTCTATCAAATTCCACAGGATGATGAATTGATAAAATCGAGACCTTTTTCAAACACAGCAAAGCTTTTATCCAAATTGGTAACACAAAATTAACTACTAAACTAATAAATGGTATGCATACTTATATTATGATAGACAAATTGTGTATATTTAAAAAATTTAAGAAGTTTTCACCAAATGCTTTCTTAGCAGAGAATTACCACGTCGTCGTTCATGAATTTTACTAGAGCTAAATATTACGAATAAAGGATTTAATTTTTTAATTCATTAGGCGCATCTTGGATATGTATTATATTTGCGATAGATGTGTTAATGAACTTTATAATGCTGTTGACTTATAACTTAAGGGCCTTCCATGAGCCAACTAGCGCCGCCAATCTTAAAAAAATAATATCTTCCAATATAATCAATTTTATTAAAAAAGCTATTTACAAAATCTTTATTACGATAAATACTATTTTTCAATATACAATACTTGGCATAATTGCTACAAGCTAAGTTGGTTCACAAATGTGTCAATAACGGCCGTTTTTCGCAATTATGCGAACTACAACTTACCGACATTGAATCACGTTGTAAATAGGCATTTAAAAAATAGTATTTATCTTAATAAACATTTCGTAAATAGCATTTTTAATAAAATTGATTATATTGGAAGATATTATTTTTTTAAGATTGGCGGCGCTAGTTGGCTCTATGAAGGCTCTTAAAAAAATATTTCTCTGGAATAATTTATTATTTGCAAAAAAGTTGAATTCTTTAAAACAGTTTCCATTCTTAAGACGTCGCAAGCACTCCATACGGAGGAATATTCCAATACAAGTCACACACTTTAACACCATATTTCTAAAGTCTTCCTCGTCCCTCCCGAGTCTTGATGCGACAGGTCCCCTCGGGGGAGGACTCATTATCATTACGGTTTCTTGGGTGCTGGTGGTACGGTACGGACTATTGTTCAACCGCATGCGTTTAAAAGAGTCCCCGCTATTCTCACCGTAATGGCCATACGAGGAATTTCACAATGGTTGTGGTCTGGAGGGCTTTAGCTTAAGTCATGAATTTACAGCGGACCACTTTACATAGTCTTTCTATCTTCCTTAAAATTTCCAATGGTTATACATTATCATCATCAGCCTAGTATCAGTCCACTGCTAGACATAGGCCTCTCCCAAAGCACGCCACTCAACCCAACTCTCGGCTTTTTGCATTCAGTCTCAACCTTGCGCAGGTCATCCATTCATGGGGAGGCGTCCCTCACTGCGTTTACCCGTTCATGGCCCCTTCCAGATCTATCCTATCGGTTACCGGTTCAGCGATAGATTTGGCTAGCCCACTGTTATTTCAGTTTCCTGATGCTATGAGCATTGTCAACCACTTTTGTTCTGGGGGATAAACTAATTTCTTAATCTATCCACCAGTGAAATTTCAATCAGAGCTCCTTCCATAGCTCGCTGAATAACTTTGAACTTGTGTGCCAGTCTCAACGTCAGTATCCACGTTTCGGCTTCGTAAGTCATCACTGGTAGGCCGCATTTGTTGAAGACCTTTATTTCCAGGCATTGTGTTATTGAAAATATTATCATTGTTCAACATTAGGCAAAATTTGTTGGGTCTAAATTTCTTGTAATAGATAACTTAGTTGAAACCGTTTCATCGTCGTCATTAGCAGTATGATCAGTTATAAGTGAATCCAAGGCATTAAAATACTCATAGCAGGCGCTAACTTCACACTTTTATAAACTTTTTTACTTTATTTTCAAGTTAAAGTTACTGTTTCTCGCTCCCATTTTATATTCAGACCAAACGTTAAGTTCGCCAAAATTGTGCACGTCGGGTCTTTAAAGTTATTAACTGTAATATATTTAAATTCCTCGGCAAGCATATCGTTATTTCTGTCGATTTACATAAAAATATCATAAGTATGAGGGCGACATTTATTTTTTACACTTAAATAATAGCCCTTTTGTCTTTCAATTGATGACGTAACAGATATGAATACTTAGTTAATTCTACCAATTAATATAATCTTCTGTTATATATTCTAGGTCTCCTTTTCTAGGTACTCCTATTCATATTCTAGGTCAACGGTAAGTATACCCGATAGGTTTACAGTTTTTCGCGTTTTCACATAAATGTGCCCCAAAATTCGACATAAACAACGATTATGATTGCGTTAACGTAGAAGGTTGATTTTTTTCACGGCTGCATGAGGTTGCTTGAGTATTTGGTATTAATTTTAACTTGATACGTCTACGCGTTTCTGAGATATATGTCTTGACAGATAGACAGACAGACGGACAAAGTGATCCTATAAGGGTTCCTTTTTTCCTCTTGAGCTTCGGAACCCTAAAAATAACTCATGCTGAGGAATTGAGGATAGATCATCCCCTCTCTAGAAACTTAAATTAAAATACAGAATTTAATTTAATTTTCAATACCGTCAACTGCCCAAATATGTCTACTGACAGTTTTTACATTGAGCTATTCCGCACAATCCTAATTTTCACTATAACTGTATCCCATACATCGAAATACATTTATATTTTACTCCTCTTTTGTGTATTATTATTTATTTGTTTTATTAATGGACTCGACAGTTCGTCATTTGCCAATGTCATGTTACAGAAAATTCAATATATAATAGTCTTCTATCTTCCTTGCAGTAGCGTCGTCATCCTGTTCGAAGCAGCTCGACAGTCACGCTCGGGAGTGAGCGATGAGCTTGTAGCGGGAACTCTTGATAAAAGCTTGAAACCCCAGATCTTGCTCAAATTATCCAACAAATTCACCATACTGTCACTCGCGAACATTTTCTGATTAATTTAACGTAATATTAATCTCAAAATAACCACTGTAGACAATAAAATAAAAATTATCAAATAATTTTGTAACCGTTCATTTCCCGCCATTTTCAAGATAACCCTCTTTTGTGTAATTTGAGTCCAGTAGTTTCGTTAACAGGATACCGTGCACTCACGGAAGGATGCCGAGAAGCCTTACGTCCCGATTTCGAAAACGTCGAATCAATTTAAAAAAAAATCTGTGGTCGCTTTTTCATCCTGGCGATTTATTTCAATAAAAAGTGCAATTGAAAACAAATACTAAAACAATGTTAATATACCTGTAATACTGATTTAATAGCGAACCGTAGTAGGATAAAACATTTCACAGATTATAAACGATCCAAACAGATGTCAATGTCAACAAAATCAGGAAGGGTCCATCAATCGATCAGCGCTGGCTGTATGTCGCGACATCAATGCCTGTAAACGGTAGCGATACGAGATAACATCGTCTTGTCTCTGGCCGTTCGACGCCATGTTTCTTTTTTACTTTTTTTGTTTCTTTTTTTACCGCGAAGGCAAAGGAAGCGTGCTCTCAGCCGGCTGTCGTTAAATTGTGCGGAATAAATTGCGGATTACAGTCGTTTTATGATTCAACGATATTAATCGAATGAACAATCGATATGAAATGAGTTCTACATTTAAGCTGGCGTTCGCCGAGGTGTTCTCTGTTGTTTAGTGGCCAGTCAGTGACCACCCGCGGTTTCAATTAAATGCAGTCTGATATGAAACAAAATAAACGACACAAATGTTTTATTAGCATCATCATCAGTCTATCTGTATGTCCCCACTGCTCGGGCACAAACCTTCCCTTATATCGAGGGAGCTCGGGACAGGATCCACTACGCGGATTGGCGGATTACACATGTTTTTTTTACCTTCGGCATGCAGTTTCATCACCTCGTTTCTTTTATCGTTTTGAGAGCATTCGTAAAATGACCTACGAAGTAACCTAAGGAAAACTCATTGGTACGGTGGAACACAGAGAAAGGTGTACAGGAGAGTTTTTAAGGTTGAGATTTTCTCAAAAACTACTTGACCTATTGCAAGAATTCTTTCACTGTTTATTGGATAAAAGTTAAAACTATGTAACTGTAAAAGAATTATTAAATTCGGTCCAGTAGTTTTTGAGAAAATCTCAACCTTATTGAGGCCCCCTGTATACTTATCTGTCTTCCTGTGTACATGGCTGACCTGTGGGGTGACCGCGACTTCCAATCGTTATCTTAATCGCTTTCAATTTGACACATGGATGCTATACATTGCTGCTATGTTTTTTTGCAAATTTTAACAAGCGACAACGAAACGCAGCAATGTATATCGTTTAAGTGTCAAAATGAAAACGATTGAAGTCGCGGTAACCCCCCTGGCCGGTAATCGAACCTGGGACCTCCGTATCATAAGTCTACTGAACCAACCACGGCGCCTCAGAGCTCTATAAAATATGATACAAACACGAAATATTTCCCATAACTTTCTCCGGTTCAAATCCACAGGGGGCACATACCGAACCCAAATGATTCAAAAGAGTAAGGTTCATCTTCGGCCTTCGAATGGTAATGAGGAAGCTGTCTTACGGGTGTTCGGCGTATCAATATATTACGTACTATATATGAGTTGTCTTAATCATCGAAATAACTGGTATTCTTATATTTACAGTCACTGGTGCTTCGGTAAAAATCTACAATGAGAGATTCCTCTCATTGATGGTTTTTGTTATGTCATGTTCATCGTTTAAATAGTCCTGACGATTCTCTAATTTTGTTTGAAGGAATGTAGTATTTATTCATATGACAATAATAAAAATTAGAAATAGCTATTATAATATTAACCTAAAAAATATATATAAACTAAACTAAAAACCGCTTCTCCCGCCACGCGGCTTTGAACGACATTCTGCGCCGCTCTCTTGCCACCGCCAACGTGCCGGCTCTTCTCGAGCCGAACGGTATCGTACGTGACGATGGCAGGAGACCGGTCGGAATGTTGCTCATCCCATGGAAGATGGAGCGTGCTCTGGTGTGGGACGCTACATGCGTAGACACGCTGGCTCCGTCCCACATACGGAGCACTACCAGCAGGCTGGCGCGGCGGCTGAGGCGGCCGAGAAGAGTAAAGCTCTAAAATACAGGGGTCTCGACACCCTTTACAACTTTGTTGCTTTTGGTGTCGAGACCCTCGGCCCGTGGGGTCCCGGCGCTTGGTCGTTATATAAAGAGGTTAGCAAACGAGTAGTAGATGCCACTGGTGACCCAAGAGCTGGCAGCTACCTCGCGCAACGGATTAGCATCGCGATCCAGCGAGGTAACGCTGCCAGTGTCTTGGGTACTCTTCCTGCACCTATTTTTTTTAAAAATAGTTTAGATTATTTTTTTTTAAATATTGAATGGTTCTTTTTATTTTATATTGTACCTTTTTGAAATAAACAAAACTATAACTAAAAACTATATGTACAATAGGTCGGTTGAACTATCTGAATGGCTTAGCATTACAGATAGTTCAACCGATCCCCGTTGTCCGGCAACGTGCCCAAAATGCTGGCGGCATTTCCCTTTTTGTTTTGATATTTTCTTGCATATGCGCTATGCGAAACAGAAATCTAAATGAAAAATGGAAAAAAATTCACGATCTCACTATCATACGAATCACGGTGGCTCTGTTGGAATAGAGCGTGCCACGGAATGACGAGGTCCCGGGTTCGAATCCCGGTCGTGATTAAAAAATTTCTAAATTTTTCGTTTAGATTCTCTAATTTTCATTCATGACCTATAAATAACCATAAATTCATTACATTTAGCCAAACGACTCACTGGATGACTCACAAACTGATTTCCAACCGGCAATAAATAAATTAGTTAGCAATAAATCTTGCATACTTAAAAGGCCGGATATGCTAACGGTCTAGAAAGCTAGATTCAATTTCCAGACCGTGTCTATCTCGTCTAGGCTGATTAGTGGTGTCCTCGTCGCCTAGATCAGGCCTCATCACTCATTGCTAATCTAGATTAATAATCTTGTCTAGGTCTGGTCATAATCTACAGGGATGTTGGATACAACTAATATAAGTTGTGACTAAGGAACTACTCCTGTTACTGTTTTTAAAAAACCATTTTCAATGCCGTTCCTTTTTCATATCCAATCCTGAGATTCAACATTTTGGGAATTCAACTTTCTGGGCCGGAAGGGAAGATGTCAAATAATAGGCTAGTTGAAAATTAAAAGTTTTTCATTATTATTACAAAATAGACACAAATTCATGATCAACTGAGACGAGTTCTCGAATGGAGGCCACGAACGGGTACACGTAGTGTGGGACGCCCCCCGACCAGATGGAGGGACCTTCGCAAGATGGCTGGCAGGGACTGGATGCAGGGGGCCGAGAGTAGGAGAGGCCTGCGTCCAGCAGTGGACTGATACGGGCTAATGATGATGGCGAACAAATTACCGAAATTATGAAAAAATTCTAGCCGTGGACAGGTCTTGAACCTGTGACCTTTGTTATTCCGTCATTATCATTATTATTGTCATTAGTCTTATTTATCATTAAGGTACTTTCTCCATTGGCTCAGTAACCCGAAGTGGATCTTGAATCGAATTTACTATAAAAGAGTGTTGGGTTAAACCGTTGCACTTTTAAAACTGAAACACTGCCTCGTCGATATAATCCAGTTTCTCATCTCACTCTTGATATGATCGATTCTTAATCCATCCGGCTCCAAGGACCATGTCCAGGTGGTATCTTCAGGTATGTAAGTATGATGAAAACGCCTTAAGTGTTGTAAAATTGGTATATATTGGAAAATAGTAAACCAACTGCGTCTTATGTATTTATTTATTTTATTAATGGATTCGACAGTTCGTCATTTGCCAATGTCATGTTACAGAAAATTCAATATATTATAGTATAGTCTTCTATCTTCCTCCAGGGGAGTCGCAGTAGCGTCTTCACCCTGGGTAGCCGCGTATTCATGTCTTCATCCAGAGGAGACGCCGTAGCGTCATCACTCTAGACGAAGCAGCTCGACAGTCACGTTCACTCCCGAGCTCGTAGCGGGACTCTTGATAAAAGCTTGAAACCCCAGATATTATCCAACAAATTCACCCTACTGTCACTCGCGAACATTTTCTGAATAATTTAACGTGATATTAATCACAAAAACACAACAACGACAATAAAACAAAAATTATCAAATAATTTTGCAACCGTCGTTTCCCGCCATTTTCAAGAGAACCCAACTGCGTCTTCTCTAGGATGACAAGAATAAAAAAAAGTGACAGTTGAAAGCAGTGTTGCCAGTTGTCGCGGATAAAACATAAAAGGTAGATTCTGAACAACCCCCGTAACCAAAAGACAAGAAGCTATAAGCATTAGCTACTACCATTCTAAATTACACCGCCTTTGATAGTTTCCCACTCTTTCAAGTCAAACGCGAAATATATCCAATATTGACATGTCACTCAGCGAGTCAGTAACACAATAATCTCATCATGGGGCTCATTACGGGCGAATGACTCCCCTCCCCCCGCCCCCTGCCCCCCTCCCCCGGCTGCCGTGCGCGCGCGCAGTAAATCCGATGCTCCGGCGCAGACACCGCGATGATTTAAAGGTTTAAACTCATTTCAATGCTGGAGATAGAAGCTTATTTCTTTCTTCATTCACAATGAATGTACACAGCGAACTTAATGCTATACCATTCTCAACCAAGCAACCTTTCGTTATGTAGACAAGATTTAAGCGGTAATACGAAATTTTTAAGATAGTTATTTAATACTAAATCATTTAATACATAAAGATCTGCTTAATAATAAAGTGAGATACTGTTGAGATAACAAGTTTCTGGGATATTAAGTCCTTACTTAAAGTATACAAGCTTAGATGTAATCTGTAGATATCAGATAACATTTAAATATTAAATGGAGAGAGAAAAATGCATCTTCACGCCAAAATTTTCACGTAAGCCAATCAGCCGACGGTACGGACAACAGCAGATTAATGGTACCATTTGCAGTAAGATTTCAACTCTTACGACGTAGATAATAAGAGCGGTCCAAGGTCCAAACACTTGATCTGCTGTCAGTACATACATTACGGATCTAAATCAGGAGGATCACGTAGTCTAGCTGCGAGTACACGTTGAAAACGATCGTACAAGTTAAGCAACGTTTGACGAGGTCAGTACATGGATGGGTGACTGCTAGTGACATTTTCATCAGGCCGTGCCTCGAAAAGCTCATCAAGCAGTTGGTTGTGCGGCGGTTGGGGGGTTTTAGGCCAGCCCAAGCACACCAGCAGATAGGGTAGGTAGGTAGGGGTTCAAATAAAAAGATGAGGTAGGTTCACCAGTTTATTGAAGCCGTTATATCACACTTCCTCCATACGCCCTAGGTCTAGACTAGAACACAATCACTGGCCTTGAGTCTTCGAGCATCGGCAGCTTAGAACCTGCAGATCCGTGTCCAGGTGGGTAGATTTAGGTTGGAACTCTAGCCAGTCAGCATGCAGTAAAAGTAGACCAAGGTGCCGTGGATCCTGGGGACCAAGCACAGCATTAGCTGGCTGTCCTGCAAGTGCCTCGCCACCAATTGCTACCAGACCCAGAGTCCAGAGACCCGTGCAACGTTACAGTTGGAGAAAAGAAATAGGATCTAAATTCGATAAATTGCTGCGATCATCTTGCTTTCATCTCTGCACGGAAATTGGAAATCAGCGGCTGCGGCGCGACGCGGCGGGAACCTTCGCGATTAATTGATACAACACGTACCGAGAAACTAGTAATAACTCTTACATAATCTATGGGGAATTAATAACGCTATTCCTACGGCGATTACCTTAATATTGCCTGGGGTCCCTCAGGGATGCCACTCTGATCACTTACTTTTCATTAGTAGTTATTTTGGCATACGTATATTAAAAAAAAAAGGATATTTTAGTGTTTTATAAATGTTGCCTCCCTTCCACACACTAAAATCATGAAAAAGAATGGTACAGTCGAAGACAGAGATAAGTATACAGGGGGCCTCAATAAGGTTGAGATTTTCTCAATAACTACTGAACCATTTTAATAAAAAAATTACAGTACATAGTTTTAACTTTTATCTATCTAACAGTGAAATAATTATTACAATAGGTCAAGTAGTTTTTGAAGAAATCTCATCCTTAAAAACTCTACTGTACACCTTTCTTTGTCTTCGACCGTAGGTACTACTTTTAGATATTTGAATACGCACTAAAGAATCGCTGCAATATCTTTTTAATTGACATTTTACGATCTTTGATGACAGTTTATAAATTAGTAATAATAACTCTTACATAATCTATGCTCAATTAATAACGCCATTCCTATGGCGATTACCTTAATATTACCTGGGGTCCCTCAGGGATGCCACTATGGTCACCTTACTGTTTATTTGTAGTTATTTTGGGATGCGTATTTAAAAACTAAACTAAATGTGAAAGGTAAAAAAATGCTGAATCCTGCTCATACACTAAAGGCTTGAAAAGGATTACACTACTTTTAGATATTTGAATACACACTACAGAATCGCTACAAATATCTTTGTAATCCAAATACAATCTTTGTCGATAGTTTGTTTGTGAATGAGTAATAACAACTCTTACATAATCTATGGTCAATTAATAACGCCATTCCTGCGGCGATTAGCTTAATATTGCAACGGGGTCGCTCAGGGATGCCACTTTGTTACTTACTGTTTATTTGTAGTTATTTTGGCATGCATTATTTAGAACTAAACTAAACGTACAAGTCTAAAAATGCTGCCACCCTTTCATACACTAAATAGTCATGTCAAAGTCAAAGTCAAAATGTTTTATTGCGATCATGTGGTTAATTCTAGGTGTTACATAAAAATCCAGTACTCAACATGAACCCTGTCAGGGCAATGCAACATAATTTAAACTTATATACTAAACAAAAACATGAAGAGGATGGCACTACTTTTAGAAACGTCAAAAGCATTTGATAAGCAGAATCGCTACTTGGTATCGTTATTTGACGACAGTTTGTTTGTGAATTAGTCCAATCACAATCGAATAAGTAAAAAATAAATTGAAAAATCATAACACAATAAGAGTTAAAGTTTCTTAACCTAAAGGTTAAGCATGTACGAAATTGACAAAGATTTCTCATAACAAGACGTCATTGAACAAACTCTATTAAAAATCAGCGTCGTACAGTGTTAGACTCAAGTTATTATCATCATAAACAATTTCGACTATCAAACTCGTATCATGTTAAACTTGTGTGGAAGCTTGTCCCATTGGAGTCACTTCTCGAGAATCGGGTGCTCACGAAATGTTTATTCACACTTTCCTCACAAATCTACCGTCACGTTCACTCTTTACATGTCCTATAATAAGTCGAAAAGAGACGGGGTTATGTTAAATTTCTCGGTAGCCCGCTAGGCGTATATTTGACGAGCTCTTGAGGAATCGTTGGCTTTTCTTATTGACTGGTCGGAAGCAGGTGCTAGTTATATGAAGACTTTACAAACAGTACCGGACATTTTAACACATACTTAGGACAGAGTGGATCCATAGGCATATCTAATATAATAATAATATTTGTACAGAATAATAAATGATTGGACAAAGTGTGTGACGGTCTACGGAAGGTAGTTGGTGATGCGGAGAGAAATTTGGGAAGATTGTGCATCTAGGAGGCCTTATAGACCTTTGACAAATTAAGGTAAAGACTGAAAAACATTTAAACAACCGTCCAATTGCGAGTCGAACTCGCGCACCGAGGCTTCTGTGCAATGCAACTTAATCCCGTAACTTTGCATAGGTGTGCTGTTTGTCTGTCAAATAAACGATTATTCTATTCTATTCTTTGCTGTAACTAAAAGATAAACTAGATTTAGAGCTTATCTTTGCTATTATCAAAATATTATGTCCATACATCGACCGATATACTCCTGATGTGTTTATTCATATAACAATAATAAATATTAGAAATAACTATAATATTATTAACCTAAAAGTATGTTTATTTCAAAAAGGTACAATATAAAATAAAAATAACCATTCAATATTTAAAAAAACTTAATCTAAACTATTTTTAAAAAAATTAGGTGCAGGAAGAGTACCCAAGACACTGGCAGCGTTACCTCGCTGGATCGCGATGATTAACCTAAATATATATATATAAACTGAACTAAAAACTATATGTACAATAGGTCGGTTGAACTATCTGAATGGCTTGCATTACGGATAGTTCAACCGATCCCCGTTGTCCGGCAACGTGCCCAAAATGCTGGCGGCATTTCCCCTCTGCATCGCTAGGCTGATCCTTTGGGCGGAATACAGGCCAGCATTTTGGTTATTTATCCTGATTAGTTGATCATCTGCAAATATAAGTTAGTAATAACAAAAAAAAATCTTTTGGAGGGATGTAATTTCAAATCTACAGTTTTCGGTTTTTTTCCTTTACTTGTGCTATAAGACCTAGCTTCTTGCCAAATTTCATGATTCTAGGCCAACTATGCATAAACCTTATAGGTTTTGGTTTTCTTGCATTTTCATACAAATATGCGAGAAAATGCTACATAAACAGCAATATCTTTTGATTTCGTTGACGTAGAAGTTTGATTTTCTCACAGCTTCATAAGGTTGCAGGCCTGAGTGTTTGGAATTAATTTCAACTTGATCCGTCCACGCGTTTCTGAGATATAGGTCTTGACAGACGGACAACAAAGTGATGCTATAAGGGTTTCTTTTTTTCCTTTTGAGGCACGGAACCCTAATAATTATGCGTTTTAACAGAAAGTTACAAATTATAACGACTGTAGTTGAGTGAATGGGTTCTCTTGAAAATGGCGGGAAACGACGGTTGCAAAATTATTTGATAATTTTTGTTATATTGTCTACAGTGGTTATTTTAAGATTAATATCACGTTAAATTAATCAGAAAATGTTCGCGAGTGACAGTATGGTGAATTTGTTGGATAATTTGAGCAAGATCTGGGGTTTAAAGCTTTTATCAAGAGTCCCGCTACGAGCTTGGGAGTGAACGTGACTGTCGAGCTGCTTCGTCCAGAGTGATGACGCTACGGCGACTCCTCGGGATGAAGACATGAAGACGCGGCTACCCAGGGTGAAGACGCTACTGCGAATCCCCTGGAGGAAGATAGAAGACTATTATATGTATATTGAATTTTCTGTAACATGACATTGGCAATTGACGAACTGTCGAGTCCATTAATAAAATAAATAAATATAAGGACTGTCTGTAGTTGAGTGAAAACCGTCCTTATCTAAGGAATTCGATTAAAAAGTGACTAATTTGCATGTGTTGAAAGCAAAACAAGTCAGCGAATAGACCTAGCGGAGCCTTGTATAATATTAATTAATCTTATTTAGCCTAAGGCCTATAGCGAAGCGGTCCCATTTATAATGTTTATAATCTACAGTGCGTGTACCATTTATTTTTGTTTGAGACATGTATAGAAAGTTTTAATTTGACTATACTCAATACTCAATATATTTATTGCATTCCATAAGTTATAATACAGGTGTTCACATACTTAACATTAAAATGTTACAATGTTCTTTATGGACCTTGTTTACAATACAAGAGAGAGACGACATTTCTTCTTCAAATATAAAGTAAATTGTAGTTACTAAGAAGTAGTAGGTAGCGATTGTTTATTATATTTTCTCATTTAGAAATTCATCTACTCTGTAATAGCATTTAGCAGTAATAGTTTAAGCAAAGTAAGTAAGTAAGTATAATGAGTATTGAAATATTGCCATACAGCGAGGAAATGCTGCCAGCGTCCTGGGCAGAAGCATGCCACAGAACGGGAACCTCGACGACGACGTGTTCGTTATTTATATCATAATTTTTTATTAGATATTTCTAAATAAATAAATAACGAACACGTCGTCGAGGTCCCCGTTCTGTGGCATGCTTCTGCCCAGGACGCTGGCAGCATTTCCTCGCTAACAAAATAAAACTAACTTAATAAAGTTAGTTTTATTTTGTAGTAAGTACTTAATTAGTTTTTTTTGCAATAAAGTTAAGTTAAGTTACGTTTAAGCAAATAAATAAACACAGATAAATTATATAAGTTAGATATGGAGTTTGTGACGATCCCAACCCGCCCTAAAAAGCTACGCACCTCTACACACCCCAAAAAGACTCTACGAAAAGCCTACGCAACCCTGAAGGGGTGAAAACCTACAAAAAGGTAAAAGAGACCTACCTAAATACTTACGAAAAGCACCAGCTCTGCAACCCCTACGTGAAAGCTAGATAAACCTACAAAATAATTAAGCTTAAAAGATACTTACCAAAGCTCTTACTAACTTCCTTACAATTAAAGCTATCTGTACCTACTCAATTGACTTCATATTACTATGTAAAGTATTAAGCTAATTGAAATAAAGTAAATTGGAACTAATATTAAATCATAATTAAAGCAAAATTAAGGATAATAGAATATTAAATTACTAGAAATTAATAAGGCCAAAATGTGATCGTCTAACCCTACGTTGTTATTTCCTAATGTAGTAACACACAGAATCTTCAAGGGTTCAGCGGAGATCAGGTAGATGAATATAAATTAAAGCATAACAGGTTTATAACGAAAAGATAATATTTATTGCGATAACCTAACATACAAAACTACTAGACTTATTACTAGCACGATTAATAAAACTTACGCTAAGTTATCTTAAATCTAAATGAGCGTACTGACAACTATTAAGAAGTTACTTAAGTTCGAAATAACGTCCCTATATAGAAGTATAAAAGGTTATTAATTAAAATGAGAATTAAATTAGATTATTTACATATAACCGAATTTGAAATTGAAGTTAATTAGCTACCTACCTTCTGACATACTTATTGACCATACCCAAGGCCTGAATACAATACTAAAACGCAACAGTATACCTACAGAACTACCGTGACTATGAGTTAACCCTATGAAATCTTTAAATCAAAAGAACTTATACATTTTATATTGAAAATGAAAAAAAATAAATAATTAGAATCGAGAGAGGTTCTTACAACTAATATTAATACCGTAACGGAGTTTTCCTGCAACAGAAAAATAGGTTAATATCGACTTCAAGATAATATTTACACAAAATAAAGGGAACTACATAAAGAAATAGATTTAGGTAGGTACTGGAAGACAATACAATTTATTGGTTTGGAACTCTGGATGGAAGTAAAGAATATTACTCTGGACATCTGAATCTCTGTAAGAAATTACTGTTAGACGTGAGAACATTTCCTGTAAGAGGTTAACCTCTAAAAAAAAATGTTTTCACCCCCCTGGCTCCAACACCACGCCAAGAGGGGATAGACTCCAACCAGAATGCGAGTCTCCTCAGGAAAGGATGATGGAGAGGAATCTGATGTTAAAAGTTGCTATTTCGCAAAACTAATAATCTTTCAGCCCCTCTCATTGAATTTCTTAATATTACTAGATTCATTCTAGTGGTTTCTGGAGTGCCCAGTTACTGATAGAAGTATTTGCACATTGTGCGTACAAAGGTAGGTTCAATACCTTGTACAACTGAAAAGGTAGGTTCAATACCTTTTCATTGCAACTGGAAAGGTAGGTTCAATACCTTTCCACAACTGAAAGGGTAGGTTCAATACCCTTCCACAAAATAAAAGGTAGGTTCAATACCTTTTATATTTCCTGTAGGGAATATAAGAATAGAATGAATTTTAGTAACGGTAAGAATAAGACAGACCGAAGTGATTGTGCATAAATAAATCATAAGCTACATTTAATACGCATTTATATGCCTTCAGAAAGGAGTGGGTAGGAAGTTCAGAAAGATGGGAGAATGATTGTTAGGAGGATTATTGAAGGGAATAGATTTAAACTAAAGCCAGCAACTTGCCGTACTAGTGGGTTGAATCCACATCCTCATTACCAAAATAACCCTGGCCTAAATGAGTTTGGTGAATGAAGGTTGAAGGTTGAATAAGCTGTATATTACCTCACCGGCCAAGCGAGGTTCCACACAGCCAATTCGGTGTGCAGTGTGGGGAAAATTTGATAGCTGCGGGTATAGTGTAACTGCGTGCTCCGATAAAACCACCAGCAAGTCACATCGTTTAGAATAGCTTGCCCGTGATAATATCAGAGAATATGTCTCAATCAACCCAGAGTTACGTTAGCATGAATCAGGGTTCGAACCCGATGATTATTAACTTTAGGCCAATATAGTGCTAGGCCTCAATTCAATCTATGTTCGGGGTAGGTTCGCTTGCGTACCGCCACCCTTAATATTACGCCTTAATTGCCTAAGCGGTTTGAATACACAAGTATACAACAATGAACACAATACAAGAAAATATATGAATAAACTCATCAACAGTAAAATGTCAGTCAAGGAATATTATAGAATAGGCACATAATAAATATACACACACACAAGAGAAATACCAGGAGAAAGAAGTGTACAATTAAAGAAGTGAAATAATTAAATCAACTATCCGTTCATAGGGTTGCCAACACATTTCGCATAAGCATGAACCCTAAGTACGAATCTCAATTACCCACAATAGTAATAAAAATAATGAAACATTAAAATGTACACACAAAGCAAGACAATAGTAGCACTTACCCAACACGGAGAATAGCTGTAATAAATATGATTAGTAACAAAATATTTAAACCTTACTCACGTCCGCTCAGCCGTAGGGGAATATATGAATGAATAATAAAGAATAAATAATATAATAAATAAGTATACATATGGTAAATACCTTTCTTCACTTGAAATCGCTGGGATTCCAAGCAGTTGGAACATGGGAATGTATAGGAATTAGGTTTACCCGACACTCTCACTCAGACTCAAGCAAGATTGTTATAATACTAACACAGGATAAAGGTGTCTTGTCCTGTATCGGGCTGGTTGGTTTAGGAGGAATTGTGGTCAGGGAAAAGGGTATAAGGTAGTGGAAATAGGAAGAGTTTGACCTAAGGGGCCCTACGGGGGAATATAATAAATAAATAGAATACACAAATTAAACTTCAATAGAAAGAAGTTTAAAATTAAGAGAGACTACTACTGCACAACAAATTGCGCGCCAAACTCAGCTAAGATCGCACGTCCGTCCGGCAGCGGTTCCGCGATCCAAAGAAGAAGAAGCCCCCGCCACGCTCGGTCAAGTCTATTTAAGCAGGCGCTGCTTCCCCTCCTCTCTTCACCTCTCGTCCCCTCCTTTTCGGCGCCGGTCTGTCGCACCAGCCACCTGTGCGAAGTGGCGTGACTTTCTGAAATAGTTCCTAATTAGACGTAACTAACATTAAATGCTACGCTACTATAGGCCTTGGGTATAGTAAATCAAAGTCCATAAAAATACTATGAAAGTTGAATGAAAATCATACGATCGACCACTGGCGCCTGCCTGTCGCATGAACACCTGTGTCGTCGTGGCGTGATCTCTATGTAAAACCCGCTCCTAATTAGGCTTAATTAACTTATCGGCAACTAGGCTTTATTCCTACTACACTAAAGTCGAAACTCGTTGTATTGACTTCCGATTGAAATTACTTGTGGTAGGCTTTATACTACAGGGTGATTTATTCCCTAATAAAATCTCAGAATTAAATGAATAACATTTAAATAACTCCTACCTAATAATCTAAAATAATAAATTTTACCTATATGGAACATTCCATTATAAAACTGAACGGCGGGAAATCCTACCTAGGTACATGTAAGAATGCAAAACCGAAGAAAATTCAGTAGCTTTTCAGTAGACAAGGTGGAAATATGAAAGCTTTAATGTTGTGAACTAAAAAGAAAATTAAATGAAGTATTTTCTATTGTAATTCCGGTATGACCGGTACACCACCCCCTGGAGAATTAACCGAAGATATTATCTATAATATCTGAGGCTTGATTATCCAACCATTCAAGGAAAATACTTCTTAATAGAATTCTAAGTAGAATTCAACACTTAACGTAACAATAAGCTACCTCCCAGCCTATCACAATACCTACACATAATACGATGAAAGATATTATCTTTCCACTACTAATTAAAATTCACTGCTTAGTTCGCATCCGGCCCTATGCACACAATATACCTACTTCTCGTCTATCATTTCCTAAACGTACAGAATGACAACAGACGCGACGTCGATTAAAAAAATCTACACGATAATAAATACTATCCTAAACTTGATTATCGAAGCTTAATCGAACGAGCATGTTGAACCACCGACCAACGGAGTGTCCCCTAGCGGCGCTCGTTTCACCTTAAAGAAGATTAGTTTCTAATGACGCAATACAAATATGATAACTGAACCTGAACAATTTCGAAGAACCTTACAAATATACTAACTATAAAAATCACCTGAATTTGTAACTACTTCGCCAATCTGGTAACACCGATCAAAACGACAACATTGTTTTCGACTTCAGGAGATAGGTAAAGGTTATAAGAACCACACATCCAAATACAAGTTTAAATAAATTGAACTACACTAACGACAATCGAAGTAACACCTTACTCCACTACACAACTGCTATAATTCAATTAAACATCGATAATGGAACAACCCACAACGTCTGCAAAGTCTGCTACTTGGTAACAAACCTAAAACTTTGTACCAAGGCCGATAGATGGCGCTGTTAATAAAAAATGACACGACAACGCTAGCTCCACCTGTGTTTATATCCACACAACCAACGATAACGGCGACGCTAGCTCCACCTGTGGTGATACACGCACAACTACCTACCTAATACAAGTGCAATTACACATCTATCTATAACAAAGAAAAATATGAGGTCTGTCGAAAATCCTACCTACTGTGCGAGCGCATAACGTTTAGCTAGGTTAATTTTATCGACATCATCACAAGTACTCCACTGCTGGACATAGACCTCCCCTAGACACGCTACACAACAAGACTTCAAAGTGACAGTGGCCCTTCGCAGATCTTCCGTCTATCTGGATGGGCCGCCCAACACTACATAAATTCGAATAATTTAGCAATAGGATAAGTACCTTAAAAAAAATATGATAACAACTAAGGTCACGGAGGCCCGGGTTCGACATCCAGGTCAGTCCGTACCTACCCTACTAGCACTGCAAGCAAAAATAACTTATCTTAACGTAGCACAGAGTACAGATGAACTTTAACTTGAAGCTTAAAACCAAAGCATTATGCGTTATATTTCAACTGGAACAACAACAACAAAACAAAAGGGAACAATCAGACAAATTAATAACAAAACAAAAAAAACCTAGCGGTAACCCATCCAAGTCCAGACCTCGCCGACAATTGCTTAACCAAAACGATTAGTGTCAACAAGTGCTAATAACATAACCCAAAATAAATAACTACTTATTCAAACCCTAGCTTAACTGGAACGATCCTTGTCATTTCTCAGCCAAATACCTAGTGACAAAACAACCAATCATTTTTTTTTTCTAACGAATTAAATCCTAACGGTCACCCATTCAAATACAGACTTGTCCAACGTTGCTTAACTTGAACGATCGATGTCAACGCGTGCTCGCAAATCGCACCTCGACTAGGAATCTCCAATTATTAACCAAACCTACCAACAATCAGAGTCAAAACAATTTAAACGTACATCTGAAAATGGAAGGTAATGGATAAAACGATAGCTTACTGCGGCGCACGCGCTCAAACATCTACCTACCCACATACATAAACTTAAACTTGTTTACCGTAGCGGCACCTAGACAGCGACGATGGACGTATCTACCTAGTACCCCTAAAACGATGCTAGACATAACCGTGACTTAAAGTCAACCCATGGTTCTAAACATAGTCCTAATGGATTTTATAGTCTACCTGTCTAGTGCTATCCCTAAAACAATGCTAGACAAAATTTAACATTAACCCACGGGTTAAAATACTATCCTAATGGATTTTATAGTCTGCCTGCCTAGTGCTATTCCTAAAACAACGCTATACATAAACGCGGCTTAACGTTAACCCACGGGTTAAAATAAGATCCTAATGGATTTTATAGTCTACCTACCTAGTGTTATTCCTAAAACAATGCTAGACAAAATTAACATTAACCCACGGTTTAAAATACGATCCTAATGGATTTTATAGTCTACCTATCTAGTGTTATTCCTAAAACAATGCTAGACAATATTAACATTAACCCACGGGTTAAAATACGATCCTAATGGATTTTATAGTCTACCTATCTAGTGTTATTCCTAAAACAATGCTAGACAATATTAACATTAACCCACGGGTTAAAATACGATCCTAATGGATTTTATAGTCTACCTGCCTAGTGCTATTCCTAAACAACGCTAGACATAACCGCGGCTTAACGTTAACTCACGGGTTAAAATAATATCCTAATGGAATTTATAGTCTACCTACCTAGTGCTATTCCTAAAACAATGCTAGACATAACCGCAGCTTAACGTTAACTCGCGGTTTATAACATGATCCCTCCGTACCTAACTTAACAGTTTCTCGATGTAAGAAAGTGATGAACAAGTTTATGACTAAGAACACAACCTGCCGCCATCTCCGCAGACGGATATGATGAACGCACCTACCTACCTAGTAAGCTATTCCTAAAACAATGCTATTCCTAACCATAAAACGACTTTTATGGAAATGTGAAAGTGTCAGAACAAGGTAACAGAAATGAGGTTAACCCAGATTTATGGCTAACAAGCATCAACACATTTTGACTTCAGTTTCCGCATACACAGAGAAAACATGAAACAGACACGAAACAGACGAACCTACCTAGTATTCCTAAAGTAAATACGTAATATATTAGCTATAAATGCGAATTAAAATAATTGCACGATTCAAATCTAACCACGGTTCCTATCCTACCTACCTATCGGGTTTTATCAAAATGTAAAAAGGACTACGCGTGGTTTAAAGATCAATGAAGTTAACCTAAGTTTACGGCTAACTCCCTTTTAAATACACGGCCGGCCTCACCCCCGGCCTGTGTAGCCGCTCATTTTGAGAAACTCTCAAGCAACTTAGAATCCTACATACACTATTTACACACATACAATATTCACGCCAGCCTCACATGGTGGTAGGCAGCGACGATGGATATCCATCTGCTGCCATCCTGATTTCTATTTTTCCAAGACCTACTAGAAGTGACAAACGGACCGACATACATAAGTACCTAACCTATATGAGTAACTAGTGAGTATCACTTTTAACCGCATCTAAACTACATACAAGTGACAGTTATTAAGGGAGGGGGCCTCACCCCCACGGCTAGGTAGCTCGGTACCCATGTATCCTACAGAAATCTCTTGATCAAACCTAATGTAATAATACATCACACATCAAAATACACTAGCAATTAAACCTACAGGAATCGCAAAGAGACATATTCTGAGAACCCTTCTACTGTCGGTAGTCTGTTAATAAAATACAAATTAACGTAGTTAAACATGTTACAAATGAACCGACATACATAAATTCGAAAAACATTACCCTACTCCTATGTGCAGTCGGTTATAGCTATGATAGGACCGACACTTGAGTTACGAGCGACATAACATTCGAAAACATTACCCCGTCTCCTATCTGCAATCGGTTTAAGTTCCGATGGAACAGACATACTTAAGTAAGTAATGAGAATATAACTTTCAACCGCATCTAAACTTAACTTATTAAGGGTGGGGGTTTCACCCCCCCGGCTAGTCAGTCCCGTATCTATGTATCCTATAGTAATCTCTTGATCAGGATGGATGTACTCATACATCAAAATACATTATCATCACAAAAAGACATACATACACATACTTTGAGAACCCTTCTACTATCGGTAGTCTGTTAATAAAATACAAATTAACATAGTTAAACATGTTACAAATGAACCGACATACATAAATTCGAAAAACATTACCGTACTCCTATCTGCAGTCGGTTATAGCTATGATGGGACCGACACTTGAGTTACGAGCGACATAACATTCGAAAACCATTATACCATTCTATCTGCAGTCGGTTAATGACCCTACGCATTTATCCGACCAAAGCAAAACATTTAGTCTACAAGAAGTTACGAGGGAACCGACACACACATTCGAAAACATTACCCTTCCTATCTGCAACCGGTTAACTACAACCTACACATTCCTAGCAAGTCAAACCTTTTGCTACAAGAAGTTACGAGGGGACTGACATACATACGAAACATTACCCTACTCAACTTATACACTATCCTAATAAGCCAAAACTTTAGCTACAAGAAATCAGGAGAGAACTGACATACATACATTCGAAATACATTACCCCTTCTCCTATCTGTAGTCGGATAACCTACACATTATCCGACTTAACCTGAGTATCAGAAGTAACTAGGGGACCGAAACATATTCGGAAAAATATTTTTCCTAGAATATTAAATAGAGAACACTCCATATCCTACAGTCCCGACACCCCCCATTTAGTACAGTCCTAACACCCCCCAGTTCCTGTGATTACCATGACAAAATGACAGAATTACCTGAATAAACCTACGCAATGCAAGCGAATAAATACCAATACATAAACTCATGTCTGCCATAGTGCTGAAAGCGCTGACGGAATTCCGTCTACTGCGATGATGACATAACACCTTCTCCACATTCATCGCTACTTGTGTTTCCTACGTAACCAACTTCGCTGCCTAGACCTTATATTATTCACCTAACATTACCTAGTACTATTTACGAGTTACGACTAACCTTAGCCCTTTAGCCTCATAACCCTAACGCACCCCCGATTCCTTAAGTTTCCTAAAATCCTAACAAAATGTAATTTTACGTACCTAGTTTATTAAGACTATTATTAACGCGTGAATTTAATATAGTAAACCTGTAATTTAACCTAATAAACCTGTAATTTAACCTAGTAAAACCTGTAATGCATCAATTCAATCCATCCACAACTGATCTCTTGAACCCCTCATTTGTTTACACGGAAACATATTGTGGACCGAAGTCCACTTTAAGATATACATAAATACATAATAATATACATAAATACACAATATAATATACGTTATACATAGATATATACAGATCCTGGGAATTTAGGCACCATATTGTGACGATCCCAACCCGCCCTAAAAAGCTACGCACCTCTACACACCCCAAAAAGACTCTACGAAAAGCCTACGCAACCCTGAAGGGGTGAAAACCTACAAAAAGGTAAAAGAGACCTACCTAAATACTTACGAAAAGCACCAGCTCTGCAACCCCTACGTGAAAGCTAGATAAACCTACAAAATAATTAAGCTTAAAAGATACTTACCAAAGCTCTTACTAACTTCCTTACAATTAAAGCTATCTGTACCTACTCAATTGACTTCATATTACTATGTAAAGTATTAAGCTAATTGAAATAAAGTAAATTGGAACTAATATTAAATCATAATTAAAGCAAAATTAAGGATAATAGAATATTAAATTACTAGAAATTAATAAGGCCAAAATGTGATCGTCTAACCCTACGTTGTTATTTCCTAATGTAGTAACACACAGAATCTTCAAGGGTTCAGCGGAGATCAGGTAGATGAATATAAATTAAAGCATAACAGGTTTATAACGAAAAGATAATATTTATTGCGATAACCTAACATACAAAACTACTAGACTTATTACTAGCACGATTAATAAAACTTACGCTAAGTTATCTTAAATCTAAATGAGCGTACTGACAACTATTAAGAAGTTACTTAAGTTCGAAATAACGTCCCTATATAGAAGTATAAAAGGTTATTAATTAAAATGAGAATTAAATTAGATTATTTACATATAACCGAATTTGAAATTGAAGTTAATTAGCTACCTACCTTCTGACATACTTATTGACCATACCCAAGGCCTGAATACAATACTAAAACGCAACAGTATACCTACAGAACTACCGTGACTATGAGTTAACCCTATGAAATCTTTAAATCAAAAGAACTTATACATTTTATATTGAAAATGAAAAAAAATAAATAATTAGAATCGAGAGAGGTTCTTACAACTAATATTAATACCGTAACGGAGTTTTCCTGCAACAGAAAAATAGGTTAATATCGACTTCAAGATAATATTTACACAAAATAAAGGGAACTACATAAAGAAATAGATTTAGGTAGGTACTGGAAGACAATACAATTTATTGGTTTGGAACTCTGGATGGAAGTAAAGAATATTACTCTGGACATCTGAATCTCTGTAAGAAATTACTGTTAGACGTGAGAACATTTCCTGTAAGAGGTTAACCTCTAAAAAAAAATGTTTTCACCCCCCTGGCTCCAACACCACGCCAAGAGGGGATAGACTCCAACCAGAATGCGAGTCTCCTCAGGAAAGGATGATGGAGAGGAATCTGATGTTAAAAGTTGCTATTTCGCAAAACTAATAATCTTTCAGCCCCTCTCATTGAATTTCTTAATATTACTAGATTCATTCTAGTGGTTTCTGGAGTGCCCAGTTACTGATAGAAGTATTTGCACATTGTGCGTACAAAGGTAGGTTCAATACCTTGTACAACTGAAAAGGTAGGTTCAATACCTTTTCATTGCAACTGGAAAGGTAGGTTCAATACCTTTCCACAACTGAAAGGGTAGGTTCAATACCCTTCCACAAAATAAAAGGTAGGTTCAATACCTTTTATATTTCCTGTAGGGAATATAAGAATAGAATGAATTTTAGTAACGGTAAGAATAAGACAGACCGAAGTGATTGTGCATAAATAAATCATAAGCTACATTTAATACGCATTTATATGCCTTCAGAAAGGAGTGGGTAGGAAGTTCAGAAAGATGGGAGAATGATTGTTAGGAGGATTATTGAAGGGAATAGATTTAAACTAAAGCCAGCAACTTGCCGTACTAGTGGGTTGAATCCACATCCTCATTACCAAAATAACCCTGGCCTAAATGAGTTTGGTGAATGAAGGTTGAAGGTTGAATAAGCTGTATATTACCTCACCGGCCAAGCGAGGTTCCACACAGCCAATTCGGTGTGCAGTGTGGGGAAAATTTGATAGCTGCGGGTATAGTGTAACTGCGTGCTCCGATAAAACCACCAGCAAGTCACATCGTTTAGAATAGCTTGCCCGTGATAATATCAGAGAATATGTCTCAATCAACCCAGAGTTACGTTAGCATGAATCAGGGTTCGAACCCGATGATTATTAACTTTAGGCCAATATAGTGCTAGGCCTCAATTCAATCTATGTTCGGGGTAGGTTCGCTTGCGTACCGCCACCCTTAATATTACGCCTTAATTGCCTAAGCGGTTTGAATACACAAGTATACAACAATGAACACAATACAAGAAAATATATGAATAAACTCATCAACAGTAAAATGTCAGTCAAGGAATATTATAGAATAGGCACATAATAAATATACACACACACAAGAGAAATACCAGGAGAAAGAAGTGTACAATTAAAGAAGTGAAATAATTAAATCAACTATCCGTTCATAGGGTTGCCAACACATTTCGCATAAGCATGAACCCTAAGTACGAATCTCAATTACCCACAATAGTAATAAAAATAATGAAACATTAAAATGTACACACAAAGCAAGACAATAGTAGCACTTACCCAACACGGAGAATAGCTGTAATAAATATGATTAGTAACAAAATATTTAAACCTTACTCACGTCCGCTCAGCCGTAGGGGAATATATGAATGAATAATAAAGAATAAATAATATAATAAATAAGTATACATATGGTAAATACCTTTCTTCACTTGAAATCGCTGGGATTCCAAGCAGTTGGAACATGGGAATGTATAGGAATTAGGTTTACCCGACACTCTCACTCAGACTCAAGCAAGATTGTTATAATACTAACACAGGATAAAGGTGTCTTGTCCTGTATCGGGCTGGTTGGTTTAGGAGGAATTGTGGTCAGGGAAAAGGGTATAAGGTAGTGGAAATAGGAAGAGTTTGACCTAAGGGGCCCTACGGGGGAATATAATAAATAAATAGAATACACAAATTAAACTTCAATAGAAAGAAGTTTAAAATTAAGAGAGACTACTACTGCACAACAAATTGCGCGCCAAACTCAGCTAAGATCGCACGTCCGTCCGGCAGCGGTTCCGCGATCCAAAGAAGAAGAAGCCCCCGCCACGCTCGGTCAAGTCTATTTAAGCAGGCGCTGCTTCCCCTCCTCTCTTCACCTCTCGTCCCCTCCTTTTCGGCGCCGGTCTGTCGCACCAGCCACCTGTGCGAAGTGGCGTGACTTTCTGAAATAGTTCCTAATTAGACGTAACTAACATTAAATGCTACGCTACTATAGGCCTTGGGTATAGTAAATCAAAGTCCATAAAAATACTATGAAAGTTGAATGAAAATCATACGATCGACCACTGGCGCCTGCCTGTCGCATGAACACCTGTGTCGTCGTGGCGTGATCTCTATGTAAAACCCGCTCCTAATTAGGCTTAATTAACTTATCGGCAACTAGGCTTTATTCCTACTACACTAAAGTCGAAACTCGTTGTATTGACTTCCGATTGAAATTACTTGTGGTAGGCTTTATACTACAGGGTGATTTATTCCCTAATAAAATCTCAGAATTAAATGAATAACATTTAAATAACTCCTACCTAATAATCTAAAATAATAAATTTTACCTATATGGAACATTCCATTATAAAACTGAACGGCGGGAAATCCTACCTAGGTACATGTAAGAATGCAAAACCGAAGAAAATTCAGTAGCTTTTCAGTAGACAAGGTGGAAATATGAAAGCTTTAATGTTGTGAACTAAAAAGAAAATTAAATGAAGTATTTTCTATTGTAATTCCGGTATGACCGGTACAAGTTGAGAGACGGGACAGCTTTGAACGCGACGAACATAGACAGTTTTGAGTGCCAGTTTAGTTTGAGTTCGGTCTAACAACTGTCAGATTTCATTTGTATTACGCATTATCCATGATTATGATGATTCTAGGAGATCTTCAGCTGTTTGGTAATCATCAGGCGATTCTATGGTATGGTATGTGAGCAACTTCAGATCGATTTATAAATGAACTGAAGTGGCTCACATACCATACATGAAATGAATATGCAAGAACATGCAGGTTACCTAGGCCTGATCATGTAGTCAGTAGGATACCCAACTCACCACCATTATATAGCAGAGGTATCGTGTTTGAATTTGGGCTCATGAGAATTGTCTCAGTGAATGTGTCAGGGCGGTATTAATACACCATTGACCAGATCTTTGAAATTCTTCAGTCTTCACTAAGACATTCAACTTTAAGTTAGGAATTCCTGAACAGATTCCTTCGTCGATCTACAAGTAAGAAGCCTAATAACCAGATTCAGATAATTGGTTAGTTGTAGCTCTGCGGGCTACATCGGCACGTTGGCTGTACAGTGTTCATTACCACGCTAATGAGGCAGGCTACTCCTAGCTACAACCTATCCCAGACAATGTGTTGGTTGGCTTCGCTGGAATTCCAAGAGGTTGTTGCGGAATTAATTACTGGATTGTGCGTGAAATTCAATTTGCTGTTCCGTAACTGTAACTAATGATATTATGTGCACTAACTCCCGCACATATTCTGTAGTGGTAGGCAGAGATGATGGACTATCATCTGCTGCGATTATGGAACACAATTTTCATTCAACTCTTTGGTTTGTAGCAGACCGCATATGACCATTTTTTTAAACATCTATATGATGGTCGTACTTCCTTCTCGGTCCACCTCTGCCGACTTTTCCGCCAATTTTTCCTCTATGTATTTCCTTCGTTACTTAGTTGTTTTTTTCAATCACTCGCTCTAAATGCCCAGTGTAATTTTCAATGCTATGACTTCAATACATACATTCTCTTTCAGACCCTCTCTTCCTCTGATCACTACATTATTTATCAGGTTGCACGGTTTCACTCCAGCTAGTTGATTTTATTTTTGTTATTATTTTTGTTTTGTTAATACTTAAGTATTGTTAGTTAAGTCTTTCCCACACAGGCGCGATCTGCACGCGGCTTGCGGCCTACGGATAGTTGAAACGCATGCTCTGCCCCATTTTCTCCCGTCGTTAACGTCCAGTAGGTAGCGGATTGCGGCCTAGGCCTCAGATTGCTACCTACTGAACGTTAACGACGTGAGAAAATAAGGCAGATCGCGTATGTAGGTGTCAGGCTTTTAATAGGAGTAAGTACAGTGCGCGAGGCGTAAGCTCGGGTTTACATTTGTGTGAGTGAGCGATCACCAAGCTGCTAGCGGTACAAGAGGTGAAGTGCGGTGCGTGCGCGGCAGGGTGGCGTCCCGCTGTGTATAAATTTGTATGCGTAGGACGCGTCGCGCCTCAGGCCGAATATCACTCTACACTATCTGTGTGCACTCACATAATTGCAAACCTGAGCTTACGCCTCGCGCACTGTAAGTAGTTTAAATCAAAAGCCTATAGATAGAAACTCACAAACAATATCTCCTATTATGTAGGACACTAAATTCGGAAAGAGAATGTTACCAATTTAATTTTATGGCTCCCAATTAGCGTATTTGTGCTATAACGTGTAACCGGCGCCATTAACAAAAGACGAGTAGGTAATGGAGACATCGCCGGACGCGGGCAGTAAACACCCACTGCTCTAAACACAGACCACTTACCCCATAGACCTGTAACAGGAGGGCCGTCTCGCCTGCACATGAGCGCAACATTGCTTCGTGACTATCGCGACACGTGTCACCTAGAGATATTACCGACATGGACGCATCTCTTTAATACGACACCCCTGGCCCCCCTCTCCGTCTCTATGCGCTCATCGTTGACAGAAATTTTCGCTTGCAAATGACAATGCCAGATTCTGCCCCACCATCAACCGCTAGATGTACAAGATAACGAATAAATGTAGATATATCTCCGTTTGTTATTAAAATGATTGGTTTAAAATTAGTTTAGTAGTACTTACTTACATCTAGCGAGTCGAAAAAACAGCTTAATTAAGAATTCAGAAAATAGTAAGAAATCGAAGCGAATTATTCATTGTTTTTGTTATTCTTCTATAGGAGTTGCTAGAGTAGTATAAAATGATAGTGATTATGATTATGCAATATGAAACCTGTAATAAGTCCCCAACAAAATGATAGGTACAGCATAAATGGTCACGTAGTTTTGTAGGTGGGGCAAAGCTCCATTGAAATGTGGCAATGTCATTTGTACCGATTTCATGTTTATTGTCTATTTGGTTTGTCTAGTGGTCTGTGGCTTTAAAGGAGTACTTAACTAGGAATTAACCAATTCATTTTGTTAACAGTTCCTATCATATAGCTGTTGTCCAGTTGCAAGTTGCTTAAAGCACATCAAGTGAAGGCTTTGGACCGTTCTTATTATCTGCATCGTAAGAGTTGAAATCGTACTGCAAGTGTTACCATTGATCTGCTGTTGCCCGTACTTATCCAATCTGAAAATCTAATTTTGATTTATTGAAGAAAAAAAGTGGTTGGCATTGCTCATAGAATCAGTAACCTGAAGTGTCAGTGGGCGTCACATCTGTCGTAGAACCGATAACCGATGGGGGAGACGAGTTCTCGAATGGAGGCCACGAACGGGTACACGTAGTGTGCAACGCACCCGACCAGATGGAGGGATGACCTTCGCAATATGGCTGGCAGGAAATGGATGCAGAGGGCCGAGAGTAGGGTTGAGTGGCGCGCTTTGGGAGAGGCCTACGTCCAGCAGTGGACTGATACGGGCTAATGATGATGATGATGATGAAGAAAATAGAAAGTCATCCAAAATCTCTCTTATTAGATTAGATCTCAGTCTGCAACTCTGCACGCAGTGAAGCGTGCAGAGTTGCAGACTGATTTTTAGTATCAAAAGTAGTTATAAAAGTCGCGCGCGGTAAGGCGCATTCTAAATCGTTACAAAAACGTAACGTAACGTTACAGAGGCGTGACGGTCACGGTGGCTTCACGTCGTCACGGCGCAAGGTCACCTCGTCAGATGCGGAAACCCAAATTGTGGTCAATTATTTACTTTACAAAGATTGTGGGAAAGAAAGTATAAAAAATCCTTTCTGAAAGGACTTCAATTTTTATTGCAAAGGTGTATGCAAAACCAAAATCTAAATACTTACCTATGTTACATGGAGATAAAACTACACGATTTTCAGCCACGGTAGCTCATTTAGGCCCGTATTAATAGTGTGAGCTCAATCAAACCCGCTCAAAACCTCAAGAGCGAATTCAGCTGATACACTTTCAAGACGTGATCACCATCTCAAGTATGTCATTTATTAAAAAAAAAAAAATCTTGAGGGCGTATCACATGATGTCTTTCTCAAGTCGCGGTTCGCCTGCAATCAGTAAATACGTTAGGTATCAAGTGTGAGTTTGACAGTCCTCTTGAGTTTTGTTTATTAATACGGCGTTACTCACGTGATACCCGATTCCTAAACGCGCACCAAAGTTACGTTTATTAATAGGACTTGAGGTCGTTCTCAAGATTGACTTTTGAGCTGAGAGTGATTTATTAATACGGGCCTTAGAATAGATAGTGGCACTAAATAGCGAGGTCCCTAGTTGAAGGGCTTATTCCACTTTGGTCATAGTAGACTTATGTCACACCTTGGAATGCTTCCAAGTACATCATGAGGGATAAACTTACTAACAATAGTAATAGTTACGTACTGTATAGTAATTAAGTAATCATTGTTTTAAAAGATGTGTTGCTGAGAGTTTTTTGCCACTTTTTCTCCTCAGCGTTGGCACCTTTTCCTTGCAAAGTGGTGTAAATGTAAATTCCAAAAAATATATTGACGTGCAAAAATGTACTCAACGTGCTTACTTGCAATAAAGAAATTTGACTTTGACTTTGACATCACACCTAGTAGCAGGACGCCAAATTTAGTATCGATCAGAACTGTGGAAGTTGGCCACATACCTTCATCAACTAATTGAATGAACCGGCGATTTTATATGGCATATAAACCAGCGAAAATCTATCTATACATGTAATAAGACTGTAAAAACGTTGTGTCTGAAACTGTCACCCATTAGTCGTAGTCGGTTCCTTAAAAGTTCCTCGACTCATTCTCAAATAAGAATATAATAAGACTGTAAAAAAGTTGTGTCTGTACATTGGATATTTTTTGAAAAGAATAATTGTAATGTGTTTTAGGATCGATATTGATGCCAAACACACAATTTTTTTGAATTTTTGTCTGTGACTTTGTGCAAGTATCACGCCATAACTACTGAAGGGATTTTGATGGAGTTTCACTAGGAGATAGCTGAAATATCCGGACAGCTCATAGGCTATAAGCCATGGCGGTATGTGATGTGGAAACAAGGATCCAGAGATTAAGATCTGCCTCCTCAACTCCTCCATCCTCCTCCTCTACGCAAACGAAGTTGCGGGGTACAGCTAGTCCTCAATAATCCGACATTGTCCGGGCTTAGAAAGATGTAGGTAATCGGAACAACATTTTAATTAACTAAGATAATTAAATCGCAAAACTAAATAACTCGTTTGAAACGGAAGCATGTCATTCCGGATTCCGAAATAAAACATTTTACGGCTCCGACTACTTAGACAATCATCAGAAGTAACAGCTTGTCCGGTTTGAACCGCTTTCCTGCGCAACAAGTGAAGTTTAAAAAGAATAGAAAAAAAACTGTACCAGTTACTGCTTATCTAGTGGCCATAAAACAAAAGGTGGGCCATTTGCGTACTAAAACTAGTTTCGGCATTTTAAACTGTTATAGAGATGTGACGTGAGTATCAGTTACAAAATAACGTGACGAGATTCCTATCGCTATTGATAATGTCAAATTAAAAACGAAGTGTCAATAGATCGAAATGTTGATTGCATTGCAATATGTTAAATATGTGAGCTGTCAATTCAGTACCGGTTATTTTAAAACTAAAAAACAAGTTACTAAAAGTATTGTTATTTGGTCGGTTCCTTGATGAAAAAGATAATGTCATTTAGTTATTCTATTTAGCATATGCATGTCACTTCTCAAATCTTTTTGCAACAGACATTTACATGACCTAAATGTAAATTGTGATCTGTTTTCAAATGTTCTTAGCCTTAATGTTACTTAAAAGCTATTTTACTGTTAAAACACATACTGAACGCGGTTGTCGCTCCTTTGCTTTGCTGCTGACGCTCCATTGCTGCGTTCAGTCTGTCATCTATCATAGAGTTTTATACATTACAACCGCTGCCGTTGCCGTTACGCTGCTTTTTAAATTGTGTTTTCCCAAAGGAAACGCTAATATCGATTCGCTTTTTGTTCAAACAATATCGATCAACTAGTTTTTTATTTATTTTATTAATGGACTCAACAGTTCGTCATTTGCCAATGTCATGTTACAGAAAATTCAAGATATCATAGTCCGCTATCTTCATCCATAGGAGTTAGCGTCGTCACTCTGGACGAAGCAGCTCGACAGTCACATTCACTCCCGAGCCTGTCACTCTTGATAAAAGCTTGAAACTTCAGAGCTTGCTCAAATTGTCCAATAAATTCACGATACTGTCATTCGTGACATTTTCTGATTAATTTAACGTGATATTAAACACAAAATAACCACTACAGGTAGTATCAAATCCGCCATTTTCAAAAGCTTCTATACGACTAGTTACAAATTACGAACGTAGAAAATAACAAATAGATATTTGTGTCACATCACTACGAACAATAAGAAGAATGGTAGGTCACGCCCCGGACCGCTTCCGACATAAAAAACATCTAGTAGGTGGTCAAGTGGAATGATTTACTGGAATGATTACTTATACAATACATAAGGTGTTTTCATTGTCGACTTTGGTAAGAACCCTGTACCTAATTGGGTTAAAATCTAATGTAATCTATCTTCATTTGTTTTCTAAACAAATGAAGAAAATCGTTTCGTAACAACATGCAAAGATGCTTCTTTATTTAATCTTTGTTTTTCCTTGATAATAAAAGAAATGACAATGCCAAATTCTGCCCCACCATCAACCGCAAGTTGTACAAGATAAAGAATAAATAAAAGATAAAGATAAATACACTTTATTGCACCATAATACAGTATTAATTACATAATTGAGAAGCATGTACAATTTTGGCAATAAATGTAAAAATATCTCCGTTTTTTTTTTTAATTATTGGTTTAAAATAAAGTTTTGTACAAGTTGCGATTCGAAAAATACAGCTTAATTAAGAATTCAGAAAATAGTAAGAAATCGAAGCGATTTGTTCATTATTTTTGTTATTCTTCTATAGGAGTTGCGAGAGTAGTAGAAAATGATACTGATTATGATTATGCAATATGAAACCTGTAATAAGTCCCCAACAAAATCATAGGTACAGCTTAAATGGTCACGTAGTTTTGTAGGTGGGGGCAAAGCTCCATTGTAAAGTGGCAATGTCTTTTATTTCTAACATCTAAGATTAATATGAGATTTTCTTAAAAAAAAATACAGGTTTTCACCCAAATTGACGATGGTACGTAACACATAGAAAGGTTTACAAGAGAGTTTTTAAGGTTGAGATTTTCTCAAAAACTACTTGCCCTATTGCAAAAATTCCTTCACTGTTAGACAGATAAAAGTTAAGACTATGTAACTGTAAAAGAATTATTAAATTCGGTCCAGTAGTTTTTGAGAAAATCTCAACCTTATTGATCCTTATCCCTGTCTTCGTGTATACACATCAAAGCACAGTAAATGTAACACTTTGGACCGTTCTTATTATCTGCGTCGTAAGAGTTGAAATCGCACTGCAAGTGTTACCATTGATCTGCTGTTGTCCGTACTTATGTTTACTAATAAAATGTAAATACGACAACCATTACATGGTATGAAAATGACTACACACAATAATAATTGACTTTTGCTAAAACTATCTAAAATCTAATTCAATTCAGCATATGTATGTTGAATGGGGTTATTAATTCAACTATTACCAACATAAAAACGTCAATTAGTACCAACATGCTGGATAAGCACCGCATTGATTTACCGCGCTATTCACAGCACTATCGCGGGGATAATTACTTGTGTTTGCTTTCACTAAGGCTTTCTCGAGTATTTACGCGTTACTAAATCACGTAAGATAAGTATTAGGGGCTTATTCCACTTTGGTCCTAGTAGACTTTGGTCACACCATGGAATGCTTCCACGTACGGTGGAACACACAGAAAGGTGTACAGGAGACATCAATAATAAATGTTTAACACGGTAATTCCCGTTTTATCTAATTAATATGTACAGGAGAGTTTTTGAGGTTGAGATTTTCTCAAAAACTACTTGACCTATTGCAAGAATTCTTTCACTGTTTCATAGATAAATGTTAAAACTATGTAACTGGAAAAGAATTAATAAATTCGGTCCAGTTATTTTTGAGAAAATCAACCTTATTGTTGTATGGCTTATTCCACAACTTATCTCTGTCTTCGACTGTACGTTACACCTATTAAAGCTTAAAATATTACGAGTCTACTTTTAGATTATAGTGTAACGTTGCACGTTTTCTGCAAGCGGATAGTTAGGACGATTTTAGCAGCATAGCTTCGTTTCTTGACGAGCAGCGCCTCCTCGCGTCGATTGCGTCCGATTACCGCGATTTTCTCAGTTTACCTAAACATGGATTTCGCGAATGTTATTGCTGATGACGTCACTCGAGTCTAACGGTTTTATTTTACCAATCATGGAATAAATGTGCAGCGTTTTGAAATTAAAAAGGACCCATAACCTGTACTAGATATTCCTTAACACAATAAAATATTTTTTTCTCAAGCCCTGATTTTAGAGTAATCTTATCATATCAATGATAATTATCAAAAAGCGCAGGGGTTGGCTCAATGGATTTGCGATACGGAGGTCCCAAGTTCGATTCCCAGCCAGGGCAGCCATGTACCAATGAGTTATCCTAGTTTTTTTCGACGGAAAAACTTTCCTACATCAACCATGTGGTTTCGAAACGGCGAAGGAAAACATCGTGATGAAACCTGCATGCCGAAAAAATCTAAGGCATGTGAAACCCGAGCTCCCTAGATGTAAGGGAAGGTCTGTACCCGATCGGTCGGGACATACCTACAAATAGACTACTGATGATGATTTAAAAAAAAAATTAGGCCGTCTGTACACTAGGTAATTTTAGTTTTCTATGTAACCGATGACTTCATTTTATGTGCAAATAAAGCATAATTCATTTGATTTAGTGGCTGTATTTAAAACCACCGCCGCCGCTAATGTTCCATTGCCGTTGCATATATTATAAGTATACATTTATTTATTTTATTAATGGACTCGATAGTTCGTCATTTGCCATGTTACAGAAAATTCAATATATACCTACCTAATAGTCTTCTATCTTCATCCAGAGGAGTCGCCGTAGCGTCGTCACTCTGAACGAAGCAGCTCGACAGTCACGCTCACTCCCGAGTTCGTAGCGGGACTCTTGATAAAAGTTTGAAACTTCAGATCTTGATATTATCCAATAAATTCACCATACTGTCATTTGTGAACATTTTCTGATTAATTTAACGTGATATTAAACACAAAATAACCACTGTAATAATGATTGATAATAAAAAATTTCAAGTAAGTTTGCAACCGTCGTTTAACGCCATTTTCAAGAGAACCAAGTGTACATTTATTATAAGTATATTTCTTTTGTTTCAGGTGAGTATCAGCTGTCGATAATGCAGCAACCAGCCACTATTTACGTAGTAAGTTAAACAACAGTTGTTTTCGTGGAAATTATTTCCTGGCGTCGACATAAATATTATGTCTGTCCGACGACGACGCAACTCTGTTTATCAACAATGGTTCGTCGCTCGTTAGATTCCAAACTCTGGAATAGGATATTTGACAATTAGCGAAAATTTAATGATTTTCATTATATTCCGTGATGTAAATCGTTGCAATAAATTAAAAATACCTTATTTTATTGGTTAAGTTTTATTATTCAATTTTTATATCATTTTTTTGTTTATGTAAATATGTTACTGATTTGTTATAAATAAAGAATAATAAAAATAAAAAATACCTTATAGTGTATAAAAAAAACCCAAAGCACAGTAAAAAAAACACAGTAACGATGCACATCAATTTTTGGTAAACATTTTTTTTAATTTTCTCCAAATTGTTCAATTTAAACACTGTGCAGAATTAATGTATGTCACAAGCCTAACCATTTAATTTTGTCGAATGAATTCAAGGCCCTGTAGACACAAATTGATGATCAACTTTACTGTGGAATCAATGAAATAATTACAGGCATCTAAATGCCAACTTTTCAAATGCAAAATTTCCAAATGCATAATTTCCAAACGCAAAATTTCCAAATGCAACATTTCCAAATGCAAAATTTGCAAAATGGAAAGAGACTAAAACAGTACAGTACATATGTACTGTGGTCTGTGATGTCACGCGTAAGTGGCGTCATACAATTATGTACCTACCTACTATTAATTTAAAGACCGTTTTGCAATTCTCCGGAAGAACGGAAGATATCCATTTATCCTGGACAACCCAAAAAAGCAATAAAAGTCAATTAAAGAGATTTTTACTGTAAGTTTTAATTTATTGTTATTTAAAAATGATTCTATAAATGCATGGTATCTAATAATAATAAGTAAAAATGATAATAACATAATAATAATAATCTTAATGTAAAACGCAATCTATAAATAATCTATACTTAACACCGAAATCTATAATGTTTTAATTGGCAAGAATAAAGGCTATTTTTTTTAAAATGATTAACTCGCATTAATCATATTTTAGTTCGTTATTCTTACTCACGATAGCTATCTACAAGTTTTCAATACGTATACAGTTTCAATTATAACAGTATGTATGGGAGAAATGCCTAATTTATAACCTTAATAACGTACCACAAAAAATGTGCCTAAATTGATGAGATTGCGTCGGAAGCTTCTGATTGATGAAGCTAGTCGCCTGGTCGCGTCTCCACGGTCACACGACATTTTTATTATTATTCGTCATAACAAAATCCACAGCACTTAAATAAATTACTTTTCAGTTTAAATCATAACATACTGCCAATGACGGATTTACAATACTAAAAATGAACATTAAAATTAGGGAAGTTAAGTGTGTGTTGGTTTGATATGGAGGGTGGGTGAGGGTGTGTACGTGTGTGAGAGAGTGAGAGGGTGGGTGGGGGTGTGTACGTGTATGTTATGTATTTACTGTAGTACTCATATCCCCCAACAATGCCACGACATCCTTCTTGAAGGTTGAAGGTGTTCCTGCTACATACGACGGACTCTGGTATTATGTCACCTCGGCGCCAATATAGTCCGATAAAGATAAGTTGATTTTGCATGGTTTTTAAAATTAATTCATAACTCATATTTTTTTTAATCCAATGTTCCGGACCACTTTCTTGGTGGTCCATGTGTACTACACACACCCAGTTTTTATATTCCAGTTATAATTTAATTCGTTCAAAAAAGTTAGATTTATCGGACTAATAGTCAAAGTCTTTGTCAAAGACGCTCAAATTCGATGTTCATTGATGCCTTCGTAGTTATATATTCTGTACGTTGGAACACAGAGAAAGGTGTACAGGAGAGTTTTTAAGGTTAAGATTTTCTCAAAAACTACTTGACCTATTGCAAAAATTCTTTCACTATTTGATAGATAAAAGTTAAAACTATGTAACTATAAAAAAATATTAAATTCAGTCCAGTAGTCTTTGAGAAAATCTCAACCTTATAGAGGCCCCCTGATTACTTATCTCTGTCTTCGACTGCTTAAAAAAAAGCTTTGTAAAAATGGTAGGTAAAACTTTGAAAAGACGCTCACATTTCTGGCGCCGGCGTTAGACTTAGACTGAGATTCATAAACAGTTTTGAGTGTGAGCTTATAATGTCAAACTCAAAATTGTCTCCGATTTTCGGTAGGTACGAGTATCTCACAGTTCACACACAACTGTCAAGTCATGAGATTTGTTTGCTGTTTGCAAGAGAGAGTTGACATTAGTCGTCCTTAGGGACGAGATGTAAATACAGTTTTGAGCGCAAGCCTAGTATGAGCTTGCTCTTACAAACGTCAAATTACATAGACGTTAAGACGATTGGGAAAGCAATTTCACACTAGGCTCGCGCTCAAAGTTGTCATTGAATTTTGTTTGAAGTTGCGACAATCACAATTCACATTTAATCCTGCCTCGCTTTGCGAGACAAATCGATAATTTTTTACAGTTATAAGAGCGAACTCACACTAAGAACACGCTTAAAATTGTATCTCAATCTCAGCCTTAAAGCTCTGGCCATTGGATATTCAACAATGGACACAAACTCCAACTAGCTTCTAACAAATAACATATTACAAAGAATATTATTTAATTATTTCCAAATCAATTCCACCACAGTCATTACTCACCTAATTGAATCTTAATGTAGTGTCCATAATTGAAGACTATTATTATTTATTATTTTGACCACGTTACGGACATGACAAATAATTATAGTTTATAGATTACTTTAAATTGTTATTTAAATTGATTGGCGGAAGAAAAGGAAATGACTAATTATTTAACGGTGTAGTCGGTGTGGTGGTCTATTATTATATATAAACGGATATCACTCACTTATATTGTTAAAGTCGGCAATAAGACCGACAGTTTCGACCGATTTCGACGGTCTTTTTCAAGGTGAGCGCGTCACGCCCGCGTCGCCGGTGACGTTTCTTCGCGCACTGCGGATGAGCGCCCTCTGTGCGCGCTCCGAGATAACTTGTCCCGCCGCCGACGACGGTGCGTTCGATGGCTGTAGCTGGATTCGTTAATCGATGTCACTTGCCGGGGAGTTACCGCCACTCACGTTAGGTCCTGTCACGCAGTATGTACTCACTGCGTCTACTCCGCATTCACTCACACTCCTAACATCGGATACGGCCCTGAGTACCTACTTAACTTTTAGCTATCTTAGCTTCGTAGCAAATTATAGATTACTTTTGTAAGTAAAAAAAAAACAGATTTATTTAACACCACAATTACAAAAGTGAGTTAGTTATTAAGTGTTATTTTTAGACTTAGGTGGCAGCTCGACCGCACAAATCTCGGCCGACGGTCGAGCAGCCACCTTTTAAAAAAAAGTTAGGTGTCAAGTCGACCACTCGACTACAAATCTCTCGGCCGATGGTCGAGTGGACTACCTGTACTGTTAGTCGTCGGGTCGACCAAAAGGGTCTGATAAATCCATATAATGTAAGTTTTTTTATATAAGTATAGAAGTAATGTATTTTTAGATAGGACTTTTATTTTAATGAATAAATTATTCTTTCATCATCATCATCAGTCTATTTATATTGCCCCACTGCTCGGGCACAGACCTTCCCTTACATCGAGGGAGCTGGGGCCATGATCCACCACGCGGGCCCACTGCGGATTGGCGGATTTCACATGTCTTAGATTTTTTTCTTCTTCTAGGGCATGCAGGTTTCATCACGATGTTTTCCTTCACCGTTTTGAGAGCACTCGGTGAATGTACGTAAGTTTCTCCGTCGAAAAAACCGAGGATAACTCATTGGTACATGGCTGCCCTAGGTGGGAATCGAACCTGGGACCTTCCGTATCGCAAGTCTGTTGACCCAACCACTGAGCCACCGAGCTCTCATTATTACTCTTTACTATAATGTAAGTACTCGAAAAATAGAAATAAATTATACAGTGTGGCAGTGTGATCACTGTTAACCTTGAAAACGTATAATAACAGTGTTACTAAGTTAATTAATAAAATTTAAATCCAATGTAAAATTTTTAATGAAAAAATGTCTCTTACAAAACGATCGATCGTAAAAATGTATGGCAAGTTTTTTTTTTTATGAAATAGGTTCCCCACAGGGTGTACACCAAAACAATTACAGTGTAACAGTCCACCAAATAATTATGCTAAGTGTCACCCCAATTATAGGCCACAACGGCATGCTTAGACATCCAAGGAAAAGGTTACAATGTATATCGATCTTAACAATAAAAATAAAATTCTACTTTAGAAAACATTTCAGTTAGTAGAAAACATTTTAATTCTTATTAAAAAAAAAGTCGGTTTTATAATTTATTAATCACACTGATTATCCAGTTCAATGGTCAACCAAGTATATCCTAAAGAGAATTAGTCAAATATACTTAATGTGTTCATTATTGACCAATCTTCCCCTTTATGAGAACATTTTCCCATAATGTTCAGCTTTCCCATAACGTCCCCATAAACCATATGACTGGACGTAACACGGTAATGCAACAGGATGTGTCAAGTGGTTATTAAGAGCAGTTGTCTGGAAGAGGTCGCTCCGAGCACGCAGCGTGCCACACGCAAGTGTAGGTTAGGTCTCAATCGGCAGATGCCATGTTATGTTAGGGTTGGCGATATCACAAATAATTCAATTTTTATTTTCTGCCGACAAACGATGAGGTAGACGTGTTTTTCATTTACAATTGAATTTTGTTTGACAACAATGTTTTTATATTAATTAGATAAAACGGGAATTACCGTGTTAAACATTTATTATTGATGTCTCGATATTTCGACAGCATTGCAGCCATCATGGTCACGAGTAGACTGAAGTCGGTGAGTGCAAATATCAACAACTTTTCTCAACGCAGTCAGCGAACACGAAAGAGGGTAGATCGTTTTGTGTCACCCTTCTGACGTTCAACACTCACCGACTTCAGTCTACTCGTGACCACGATGGCTGCAATGCTGGCGAAATATCGAGACATCAATAATAAATGTTTAACACGGTAATTCCCGTTTTATCTAATTAATATGTATACAAACCGTGAAAGTTTAAAAAGTGATAACAATGTTTTTGAATGGAAGTTACGAATGGGTAAATGTAGTGTGGGAGACTCCCTGACTCTTGAGGAATGACCTATGCAAGGCTTGCTGGGACTGAATGCAAAACGCTGAGAATCTGAGAGTCTGGCGCAAGGTTTCATTGTACGATACCAAATTTTTTTTGACATAACCAAGTGCTCTGTAATGTTTCGTATGGTTAGAAACAAAGTATATAAATATGAATCGTATTGACTGTCGCGCCGTCGACGTTAGGGCCGGCGTACAACGCTACGGCGCGACGCCGTGCCGTCGCATGGCTTGGCGTGTCACGGCGTCTGCCGGTACCGGTGCACGATGTCGGACGGGGCGCCAGTCACGGGTGGACAGCGTCGTGTCGGCGGACGGCGCCGTCCACAGGCGCGGTACTCGGACGCAGACGTGCGCCGGCGGAGGCCGCGCCGTGGTGTTGTGCGTCCGCCTTTAGGCCTGCATCTATCTACGGAATGATGATAGTTTTTACAATAATAAGATTAATAAGTATAACGGCTTGCAGCTCTACTAGGTTAAAAAAAATTAAGATAAGATAAATATTCTTTATTGCATAAAAACAGATACACATATTAAGTTTAAACAACTATTATACAATAGGCGGTCTTATCTTCGATATTGTCTTTGAGAGCGATCTCTTCCAGACAACCTTTGGGTAGAGAAGCAGTGCGTTAACTGTCTTATTAAATTTATAAAGGGACAAGCCTTTTTTACTTTTATTTTGGATATCTTCTATATTAGTTATGATATTTTTCACAAACTAAAATGACCACTCATGGTCGGTAGATTATAAGGGTGAAAAAAAAATTTATCTGCTCCGTATCTACCTTGTCTATCCAGGAAAAAAACTATTTTTTTAAATAAAATTATAAGAATGTGAAGTGCCAACCCTACGTTATCGGGTGCACTGGCCACGACATCCGAGTATAGGGGCATTATTTTTTTCTTCTTTTTTTCTCGTAGCGTTTTGTTCAACGTGCAGCGTTATCGCCCGAGACTACAGATTATGGTTGCCTCTCTAGATTGGTGCGTTTTTATCCGTTTAATACTCTTTTAATGGCGATCAGATATCAATGTTGAAAGGGTTGTTAATGTAATGTCTGTCGGCATTGCGGCTGTTTTAGTTATGTTATTGCAATACACTTGTATTTGTGGGATTTTGTAGTTCTTATAATCATTTCTTGGATTTGTTTAATAAAAGTGAATGTTTGTATGTTTGGCTTTTTGTAAAATTGTTCCCAGGGGAAAGGCAATGCCAACTAGGGTATACAGCCTGGTCTGATGTTGTAAATGTAGTTGGCTTTATCCCTCAGGGAAGAATCTTACAAAAAAAAATTAACTAATAGGTACAGTTAATTTTTTTTGTAAGATTCTTCCCTGAGGGTAAAAGCCAACTACATTTACAACATCAGACCAGGCTGTATGCCCTAGTTGGCATTGCCTTTCCCTCTGGGAAGAATTTTACAAAAAAAAAATCCTGATCGTGGACCTGCTGGGAACGACCCGTTTTTCTATTATTACATCGATTTTATCAATTTACGTTATTTCATTGGTTTATTATATAAGTCACCGCTGAACGCCCACGCAGCGTATCAAGCAACAAGTAATTACTATATTTTGCTGTAATTCTTTTTTCTTTACATATTAAAATGACAATGCCAGATTCTGCGCCACCATCAACCGCATGATGAACAAATAACGAATAAATGTAAAAATATCTCCGTTTTTTAATAAAATTATTGGTTTAAAATATAGTTTTGTACAAGTTGCGAGTCGAAAAAACAGCTTAATTAAGAATTCAGAAAATAGTATGAAATCGAAGCGAATTATTCATTTTCTACTACTCTCGCAACTCCTACTGATTGTGATTATGCAATATGAAACCTGTAATAAGTCCCCACAAAATGATAGGTACAGCTTCAATGGTCGCGTAGTTTTGTAGGTGGGGCAAAGCTCCATTGAAATGTGGCAATGTCATTTCCAAATAAGTGTATTCCTGTTCCGACGAAAATGGAGGGGTATTAACCTATAACTTTACATCTGTCAGTCTGTGGTATTGCAGCTCTCAAACATGGTGAACGGATTTTGATTTAGGTTTTATATTTGTTTGAAAGAGCGTTTTTAAGTTAATTTAATGGCGCAAAATTAGACCATAAAAGCATTTATCAGGAATAATTATTAAATAATAACGATTTTATTAAATACCAAATGAATATAGGTTGTTAAAGAATTAATATATAGGTAGAAACTCTCGAGCCCGACTCCCACTCTTTCTCATAGTCAACACAAAAAAAAAACCTAAATGCCGGGAGCCGCCATTACAGAGAGTCTCTATTAGGCTGACAGACGGGCTGACAAATCCTTTAATGGACGATTACGATCTGATGAGAGATAGGCGGCCTTTTCGGAGATTGCCCGGCGGCCGGTAACGCACTGCGACATAAGCTTAATTGACCAAGTTAAACAAAGTTAAAAAAGATTGTTTTACATGAATTATTATATATAAACGGATATCACTCACTTATATTGTTAAAGTCGGCAATTAGACCGACAGTTTCGACCGATTTCGACGGTCTTTTTCAAGGTCACGCCCGCGTCGCCGTTGACGTTTCTTTGCGCACTGCGGATGAGCGCCCTCTGTGCGCGCTCCGAGATAACTTGTCCCGCCGACGACGGTGCGTTCGATGGCTGTAGCTGGATTCGTTGATCCAATAAATAATTAATTCCAGTTGATGTTATAATAATTTGTAGTAATGGCTCACTATAGTTTTAATTCTAAAATTGTTTTACATGACTTTTTTCCTTCATTATGTTCACACAGTTTTTTATTGAAGGCTTTTGAAAATGACGGGAAAAGACGACAGTTGCGATATTATTTGATAATTTTCATTTTAATATCAACAGTGGGTATTTTGTGTTTAATATCACGTTAAGTTAATCAGAAAATGTTCGCGAATGACAGTATGGTGAAGTTATTGGATAATTTGAGCAAGATCTGAAGTTTCAAGCTTTTATCAACAGTCCCGCTACAAGCTCGGGAGTGAACGTGGCTGTCGAGCTGCTTCGTCCAGAGTGATGACGCTACGGCGACTCCTCTGGATGAAGACATGAAGACGCGGCTACCCAGGGTGAAGACGCTACTGCGACTCCTCTGGGTGAAGATAGAGGACTATTATATTATATTGAATTTTCTGTAACATGACATTGGCAAATGACGAACTGTCGAGTCCATTAATAAAATAAATAAATAATACTAGTAATCTCTACACGGAAAGAAAAGATTAGCGTATTCGCCATTGCAGTTACAAACTGGACATTCACAGCCTTACTTATACCTAATCGATGATTAAAATTAATACCTTGTTCAACAATTGTTTAAAAAAAATGTTTACTTATAAACGCTATTTAAAGTTAATCAACTCCTGAAGAACCGAATAAGTAGCTGTCAGTTTAAAGAACGTCGTAGGGTTGTTTAAATGCTTAATTAACAAAATGGCGGACCGAATTCGGAACAGCTGATTACATTTGATACTGCTAGATCCATGAAGAAAAAATTTCGACGCGCGCGATAGTTTTGTTCTTGTATGTTCATATTCATATTCATTTATTAGTTAATATTCATATTCGTCAAAGAGCTGTCCAAGCGGCTGGTCGAGGAGTCCGGTGACCAGAGGGCTGGCAGCTACCTTTGCCAACGTATTGCGTTGGCAATTCAGAGAGGGAATGCTGCCAGCCTTCTGGGCACCGTGACTCCCGATGCCCTCCTAGAGGACATATTTTATTTATAGTTTATTTATAGGTAGTTTTAGTTTTTAGTTATTTAATGTTAGTTTTTAATCATGTATTATATTATTCTTAGAAAATATTTTATTAGTAATAATCATACATTGTCAAGTTAATACATTTCATAAAATAATTAAAATAATTCTGTCAATAATTATATTAATAATTAATTATACAATTGTATATTATAAAATTAACGCTATAAAATAGATTAGTCAATAATAAATTAATTACTTAGTCAAATGATAATACATTAGTAGTATGTCAATTTAAAATGGACTGTCTTCGACCAAAAACTCGACTACAGAGTAGTAGGCCTTCTGGACCAACCATAATTTTAGTTTCGCAACAAAACCATCAGTAGTTTTGGCTTCTTTTATACTTATTGGAATTTTATTGTAAATACGAGGGCCCATGACGTATGCGGTAGATACAAGGTACCTAAAAAATATTTTAAATGTGCATATTGAACAAAATGAAAGCAACAGAATATTGTCACCATCAACAACTCTAGAAGGAACCCGTTCGCAAAGACCGCCGCCGGAGGGCTTAAGAATTGCTTGACGCAGAATACTTAATATGCAAATGTGGTCGGTTTAGCAGCTCAGCCGCGCCATTACACCGACATACAGACAGACGGACGGAACGACGACAGATTGAGCCGATTATGGGATATGCTTTTCGGATTTAATATAGGAAATAATTCCGTTAATTATTAGGGTTCCGTACCTCAAGAGGAACCCTATAGGACCACTTTGTTGTCTGTCTGTCTGTATGACCTATATCTCAGAAACGCGATAACGGATCAAGTTGAAATTAATACCAAATACTCAGGTCTGCAACCTCATGCAGCCGTTAAAAAATCAAACTTCTACGTCAACGCAATCAAAAGATATGGCCGCTTATGTCGCCTTTTCCCGCATATTTGTATGAAAACGCGAGAAACTCAAAATTTCAAAACCTATAGGGTACTTCCCGTTGACCTAGTATCATGAAATTTGTCAAGAAGCTGGGTCTTATAGCATAAGAAAAAAATCCGAAAACTAAATGACAATGCCAGATTCTGCCCCACCATCAACCGCAAGATGTACAAGATAACGAATAAATGTAAAAATATCTCCGTTTTTTATTAAAATTATTGGTTTAAAGTAAAGTTTTGTACAAGTTGCGATTCGAAAAAAACAGCTTAATTAAGAATTCAGAACATAGTAACAAATCGAAGCGATTTATTCATTGTTTTTGTTATTCTTCGATTGGAGTTGCGAGAGTAGTAGAAAATGATACTGATTATGATTATGCAATATGAAACCTGTAATAAGTCCCCAACAAAATGATAGGTACAGCTTAAATGGTCACGTAGTTTTGTAGGTGGGACAAAGCTCCATTGAAATGTGGCAATGTCTTTGGGGTTCCATCACGAAATATTTTTATTTTGTAATTACAATCTTATATTTGCAGTTGACGCCTGGTGTCGATGTATGACGTTATCAGTTTCGAAAACGCAAAGATAAGTTTGTCCCTAAATCTAGTTTATCTTTTCGTTAGAGCAAATGTTATGGTGAAGTTGCACGGAACCCTCGGGGCGCGAGTCCGACAGCCGACTCGCACTTAGCCGGTTTTTATTTTATGTTTTTATAGATACAGTTGAAGACAGAGATAAGTATACAGGTGGCCTCAATAAGGTTGAGATTATCTCAAAAACTACTGGACCGATTTTAATAATTCTTTTACAGTTACATAGTTTTAACTTTTATCTATCTATCTTGCAATAGCTCAAAGTAGAGTTGAGATAATTTCAACCTTAAAAACTCTCCTGTACACTTTTCTCTGTGTTAGATAGTACGGTGGAACACAGAGAAAGGTGTACAGGAGAGTTTTTAAGGTTGAGATTTTCTCAAAAACTACTTGACCTAATGCAAAAATTCTTTCACTGTTTGATAGATAAAAGTTAAAATTATGTAAATGTAAAAGAATTATTAAATTCGGTCCAGTAGTTCTTGAGAAAATCTCAACCTTATTGAGGCCCCCTGTATACTTATCTCTGTCTTCGACTGTACCTACATACCAATCTCATCAAACACTCCGCCATGTCAGGAAACTGAGCATCATGTCAGACCAGAGTTTAATAAAACCATTGACATAAAATATCGATAAGCAGTCGCGATACCATCGCAGATAAGTATCGATAGATTACATCGATATCGAGCACCGAGATATTTTTATTTAATTTCCAATTAATTTTTATTTCCTGGGAAAACTATTTGCGTGGTATTCGCATAATGGTGCGCCCGCGCATGTGTCTGTAATATGAGCTTCATCATCAGTCTATTTATATTGCCCCACTGTTCGGGCACAGACCTTCCCTTACATCGAGGTAGCTCGGGCCATAATCCACCACGCGGGCCCAGTGCGGGTTGGCGGATTTCATATGCCTTAGATTTTTTTCTTCTTCAACGACATGCAGGTTTCATCACGATGTTTTCCTTCACCGTTTTTGAGAGCACTCGGTAAATGTACGTAAGTTTTTCCGTCGAAAAAACCGAGGATAACTCATTGGTACATGGCTGCCCTAGCTGGGAATCGAACCTGGGACCTCCATATTGCAAGTCCATTGACCCAACCACTGAGCCACCGAGCTCTCCGAGAATATGAGCTTAATTAGAAGTTAATCGTATTGACTTTTTTAAAACAATTCATTTGATTTTTTTTCATGTAGTTTAGTGATCAAACATATTTGTCAGAGTTATTCAGGCCGCCCGTAGGCCTCTGCCGAGCGATAGCAACCGGGACCAACTGCTTGACGTGCGCCCCGAGGCACGGAGGGGCTCAGATGAAAGTGTCACTAGCGGTCACCCATCCAGGTACTGACCTCGCCCAGCGTTGCTTGACTTGTACGATCGTTTTCAACGTGTACTCGCAACTGGACTACGAGACTCTCATTCATTTCATCATCAGTCTATTTATATGTCCCCACTGCTCGGGCACAGACCTTCCCTTACATCGAGGGAGCTGGGGCCATGATCCACCACACGGGATCCGATCTAACAATGTGAAAGTAACTATGCAATATAATGGTCTAATTGCCGACTTTAACAATATAAGTGAGTGATATCCGTTTATATATAATAATTTGTAGTAATGGCTCACTATAGTTTTAATTCTAAAATAACTATGCAATGATCACAGAAAGGTTAAAATGTTAGTAATTTTTCTTTACAAAATAAGACACTTGATTTAGGCTTCTGTTAGATACTTTTATCTTTAGTTAAAACGACTTCAAAAAGAAGATGCGCGGCAGTGCCCTAAACACGACAATATCAATTAAAATAAAACACCTTGTTTTTTATATTATTAATGGACTCGACTGTTCGTCATTTGCCAATGTCATTGTTAGAGCTGAAGGCTGGATGATGGAGAAGTAAAACTGCAGAATATGAACATATATATATACTGCTGATGAATGTAACTTGTTTATTTGAGGAACTTTTACAGACTGAAAATAGGAACGTAAAACAAAAGCATTCAAAAAGTGATATAAAATTCCATAAGTATCAAAATGACGTCACCTTTCCAGCCAGTTGCAAACAGTCATGTTACAGAATATTCAATATATCATAGTCTTCTCTTCATCTAGAGGAGTCGCCGAAGCGTCGTCACCCTGGATATCCGCGTCTTCATGTCTTCATCCAGAGGAGTCGCCGCAGCGTCATCACTCTGGACGAAGCAGCTCGACAGTCACGTTCACTTCCGAGCTTGTAGCGGGACTCTTGATAATTGCTTGAATCAGATCTTGCATGAATTATCCAACAACTTCACCATACTGTCATTCACGAACACTTTATGATTAACTTAACGTGATATTAAACACAAAACAACCACTGTAGACATGGGCGTACCCAGGTTCTGGGCCAAGGGGGGGCAAATCAGATTTTTTTATAAGCTAGGTGCTTATAGAAAGAACGAACGCGCCGCGTAATTTTTAGTTGTAAAAATATTGTATTGCAAACAAATGGCAAAAAATTCATTTTCTTAATTTTTTTCGATAAAAGTACTAGATAAGATACTTAGTAGGGACGTCAACATTGTTCATTACACCCCCCCCTCCCCCCCCCCCCCCCTTCACCTGCCCCTACCTGGGTACGATGACTGTAGACATTAAAGCCAATGATACACTAGGGGACAAATGTCCTACGACATGTATCGGCGACATGTCAAGCGAAGCCGGCCGATTTCGCCTGACATATCTGGCGACATCGCGCGACTTATGTCCAGAGCGACCAGAGCGTGCCAGACATGTCGCGCGAAGTCCGGCAACGTCGCGCTACTTCAACTTGGCTTTAAGCCAAGGATACATTAGGGGACAAATGTCCTGCGACACGTGTCGCCAGGGACGTCGGGTGAAGTAGCGCGACGTTGCCGGACTTCGCGCGACATGTCTGGCAACATCGCGCGACACGGGTCGCGAGGGACGTCGGGCGTCGCGCGATGTCGCCAGATATGTCAGGCGAAATCGACCGGCTTCGCTTGTCATGTCGCCGATACATGTCGTAGGACATTTGTCCCCTAGTGTATCATTGGCTTAAACTATCATTTTTAGCTGATCGCCTTCAAAAAGGAGACGCGCCGCGGTCATAAACACGACCGAGACAGTTTCAATTAAAATAAAACACCTTGTCGACATCAATTCCACTATTTATGCGGCTGTTTGTCAAACACTGTTGTCCACTAAAGTACCGTTTACACCCACCGCTGTCAGTAGGCGTGCCACCGCCACTGCGACTATCGCACGCACGAAATCGCAGCACGAGTGATGTATGCGACGAGATTTGTGGCCAGTCGTAGAATACTTTAGCAAATAGGATTACGGGAATACACTAGTATTGACAAATCTCAAATAGTAATTAAATTAAAATATATCTAAACTTAAATAAAACTATATTATGTAGATAATAGGTCGGTTGAACTAGCTTGCAGTACAGATAGTTCAACCGATCCCACTCCCATTACAGATAGTTCAACCGATGCACGTTGCCGGATAAACAAACATTTTCTGATTAATTTAACGTGATATTAAACACAAAACAACTGAAATTATTAAATAATTTTGACACCGTCACTCTCAGGCCATTTTCAAATATCGAATTTTTATTACCGTCAGAATGGCGCGGACGAGCTCCCAGGTCCTCGAGGCCTATCCTGGACTGATGTACCGCTTAAGCTGGAATTAGTGACGGAGTCTCATAATTTGTGACGCAATAGTTTAAAAGTTATAAGCCTTTGAAGGGGGCCGCGCCAAGCTGACGCTTGAAAATCTGACTGATCAAAATCAAATTAATGAACCCATATGGAACAAATTTGATTGATAAAACAGGATGTGACGCTGAAATGATGAGCATGTACCCAATTTTCATGTTTCAAACATAAACAGGTAAAAAGATATAAGCATTCATAGGGGGCCGTGCAGAATCTCGCACCACCCCCCCTGGATCTCGAGAACTAGACAAGCTACACAACAGCGGATTGTATGAGGACATAATGCCGCAGAACGCTGAATTCGTGACGGAAGAACCGACATTTAAACCGCAATAGTTCAAAAGTTATAACCATAAGAACTATTCGGAGCGTCAGGATGGCGCGGCCCCTTACAAACGCTAATAACTCGGTAAATATATCATCACGGATGATGTGACTACCATCAATATTTCGGCATTCAGCGGCTCTAATTTGTGACGCAAGGTCCGGGGCTCCAAGTTTAATATTTGCTGAGAAAACAAAAAAACAAATTCCTATGGAGGAAGTCGATAGGGTGACAATGTTACTGAGTTTTATCGGACTTGTACTTAGTATATGTATAACAGGATGACATAATCGTATATAAGTAATTATCAATAAAAAGTTATTAGCAATACTTAATTTTTTTTTTTAAATAAATGTTACGTTATTATTATGTTTATTATTTGTATGCTGTATATGCTCGGTGGCTTCTACCTTTCGCTTCATATGATTGTAGAAATCGTTATGTCATCATGTTTGACATAGTCTTAGTATAAGTCCGGTAAAACTCAGTAACATTGTCACCCTATCGACTTCCTCCATAGGAATTTGTTTTTTTGTTTTCTCAGCAAATATTAAACTTGGAGCCCCGGACCTTGCGTCACAAATTAGAGCCGCTGAATGCCGAAATATTGATGGTAGTCACATCATCCGTGATGATATATTTACCGAGTTATTAGCGTTTGTAAGGGGCCGCGCCATCCTGACGCTCCGAATAGTTCTTATGGTTATAACTTTTGAACTATTGCGGTTTAAATGTCGGTTCTTCCGTCACGAATTCAGCGTTCTGCGGCATTATGTCCTCATACAATCCGCTGTTGTGTAGCTTGTCTAGTTCTCGAGATCCAGGGGGGGTGGTGCGAGATTCTGCACGGCCCCCTATGAAGGCTTATATCTTTTTACCTGTTTATGTTTGAAACATGAAAATTGGGTACATGCTCATCATTTCAGCGTCACATCCTGTTTTATCAATCAAATTTGTTCCATATGGGTTCATTAATTTGATTTTGATCAGTCAGATTTTCAAGCGTCAGCTTGGCGCGGCCCCCTTCAAAGGCTTATAACTTTTAAACTATTGCGTCACAAATTATGAGACTCCGTCACTAATTCTAGCTTAAGCGGTACATCAGTCCAGGATAGGCCTCGAGGACCTGGGAGCTCGTCCGCGCCATTCTGACGGTAATGAATTTTTTTGGCGAATGGCCATTTTGTTACTGAGATAATTCTAAATGATATGATGTATCCTTTGCATTTATTTTAGCGAACAGAATTGACTCACATACTTGTAAAACAATGTAAGTTCTCGTAAATATCAGAATGCCAGTTTCCTGCTATCGACTACATTATCCCCATGTCTGTCCGTACGTTGTGCCACGAGGCCTCGAGTACGTGGGCTGAGCCACAAAGGGTTCTGTACATCAAAGGGAATGTCCAGCGTATCGTAACTCGTATCAGTCTGCTGTGTCTCTCAAACTTTAACTCATTATTTATAACCCATGCTCGCATGCCCGTTTCTAACTTTCCAAGTATGCGTTTGTACCACCTCCTTTCCGAAAAAATTACATTCGCAATAGCTTTATTTCGCGTTCGCTACGTCTTATGACAAGGAATTTTCTTCCATTGACATCTTCAATGTTTCTCTCAATGTATGTAAGATGGATTTATATCACAGGTTGTCGAATGCCTAATGAAACATTAGGTATTCGACAATAATTTACGGTGTAGATCAATTTCAGGCATTAGTAATGATTTAACAATTTGTGTTATATCTCTATTTAGTAATACTTAATATTTAGCCATAATATTAAGTATTGATATTTCGATCAGTGTCTGTTGGTAAACTTATTTTTAAGTAACTTTGTTTCCAAAAGCCAATGGGCACATTCGTATGGAGGGTGGTGCCTTTTTTTTTTTTCGCGCGGCCAGAATCAGTTTCATATCTACTGTGTAGGAGACCATACAAAAAGAGAAAAAAAGTTGTTCCCGGGGTTCTAACCGCAGTCCGGGCCGAGATAATAGAGTTTAACTTTTACCAAAAGAGAGGAGAATATCGCAACTGCCATCTACAATATACTCCCCATTTGCGACAATTTATTGGTTTCCGGTCTTCAAAAGCGGAAATCCGGTGCACCATGTGCTATATATACACCCCCCCCCCCCCCTCCAAACCAAAAATAAATTGTGTTTCCTATTATTCCTTACGATGTCGCATCCGCCATGTTCAATACACTCCCCCTAGACGGTTTTTTTTGCGGTCAACCAAAGCGGAAATCCGGTTCAACATGTACATTGAACAATATCCTCCCCCTCACCTAAAAATAAATTGAAATGTATTTTATTTCATAAGGTGTCGCATCTGCCATCTATAATACACTTCCCCTTTGATGTTAATTTATTTTTTCCTCCTCCCCCCGTAAAAAAACACATATTTATTTCATTTCCCATAATAATTATCCTCCTTGGTGTAACTTGTGTCCGATGTAGTTGGATTAAACTTGACGAACTGAACTACACTAAATGGTTCCTCAGCATCCTCTGGCTAGGTGATCGGTGTACGGTCGACAGCACATAAAGCGTACCACATTGGCACGCTACGCAGGGGTTATACGACGTAGTTTGCAAAGTTTGGTTTTTTGTAGGTTGATGTGCCGTCGCCTGTACACAAAAGTTAAGACCCTTTGAAAAAAATACACAGAAGTATAACATACGCCGTAACAAGCCCAGTGGCTTGTTAAAAGAAACCATTGCAAAATATATCGTATAACTCCTGCGTATGGTGCCAGTGTGATACGCTTTATGTGCTATCGACCGTACATAGATGGTTGCGGCGTATGTTACACTTCTGTGTGTTTGTATGTGTTAGAGGATATTTTTGCACACATAAACACTCCTACATATTAAAAGTTAAAACACTCCCAAACTCACACCAGACGAGATCCAAATACAAAAAGATACTATTCCTAATATCGTCGATCTGGTTCGAGTCACAGTTTTCAACAGAGCATTAGCTCAACATTAGTTGAAAAAGAATGGCAAGGTCTCTGGTTCGAATCCCATTCGCGATGTAATATTTAAAAAGATACCGTAAATCACAAATTACACTCGGATGAGCAAAACACACCCTAAATAACACAAAAATACTGGTACATAAAAACTCTCTTACACACAAAAATTCCCCTAGATATCGTACTAATTAGTTTTGCGCGTCTGAGTATGGTAGTGTATTTTGAAACTGAATGTAAGTACCATAGAGTGTGTTGTGAGTATTTGGGAGCATTTTTTTATGTTAGGACACGAAAAAATCACAGTTTTCGTTTGTCTATGTATTTTTTTGCGTAAAGTATGATTGTATTTGAGAAGTGCGTTGTTGATTCTAGGTGTTTTGTGGGGCGTATTTGTGTGTATTTGCATATTGTATTTTGTACGCTAAAGAGTATTTTTGTTTGGCTGTGTGCTTATGCATAAAGATGACTGTATTTTGTGTGTTACAAATGCAGTTGCCTGTGTTTTGTGTTGTTCGTAAAGGCATGTTTGTGTGTAGATGGGTGCGTTTTTGTTTCTAGTTGTGTTTTGAGTGTTTGCTTCTTTCTGCGTTAAACAGGGTTTTTATATCGTAGGGTATGTATATATCAGGGTGTAATTTGTGTGCGAGACTGTAATTATGTTTATCTGGTTGTTTTTGTATTAAGGTGGCGTATTCAAACGTGTTTCAGTGTCTAGGTATATTTTATTATGTTTAGGGGTGTGCTTGGGAGTTAGGAGTTTATTTTTGTGTATGTCGGACTCTGGATATAGTTATATGAGTCAGCGTGTGTTTATATCCAACGTGTTTAACGCTTCTGTATACTTTTCTTTAAATGTTGGGGGTTCGTGATAGTAGCATAATAATTATGTATCCTAGCTAGACGATGCTGATAAACGGCTGAGATCGTCTGGATCCTTTATTGGATGTTTTAGGGGAACCGGAAAAAGTTTTACTGTTTTAGGGGCGGGGGTTCCTTACCTCAATAGAGAAAAAAGGAACCTTTATTTAAAATATTTTCAGTCTCCGCGATATTAGAGTTTAAATAAAATGACAAACTAAAGTAACATGAGAGAGAAAGTATTTATTTATAACAGCCGAGTCGTGGCCTTTCGACGACAGTAGGGTCTTTAAAACCATGGGAATTTGCGAGATATTCGATTTTAATTTTTCCTTTACTTAAACTCAAATATCTCGGCCCCGGATGAGTGGGGAAACATAGACGCAACATTTTTACGTTCATCGTGAAGTCCGGGATTCTTACTTTCAGTCAGGGTATAAATATTTAATTTTAAGTAAAGTCATAAAACTTGAGAGGGGGTGTGGTGTAGAGGATACACCGGATGTGAGAGGATTCTTACCTTCCAGGATTTTTACCTTCAGTCAGGGCAGAGATATTTCATCATCATCATCAGTCTATTTATATTGCCCCACTGCTCGGGCACAGACCTTCCCTTACATCGAGGGAGCTCGGGCCATAATCCACCACGCGGGCCCAATGCGGGTTGGCGGATTTCACATGCTTTAGATTTTTTCTTCTTCTACGCCATGCAGGTTTCATCACGATGTTTTCCTTCACCGTTTTGAGAGCACTCGGTAAATGTACGTAAGTTTTTCCGTCGAAAAAACCGAGGATACCTCATTGGTACATGGCTGCCCTAGCTAGGAATCGAACCTGGGACCTCCATATTGCAAGTCCATTGACCTAACCACTGAGCCACCGAGCTCTCTTTTTATATTTAACTTTAAGTAAATGACAAACGTGAGAGGGGGGGAGGATGTGCTCATTTTAGATGATGCACCGGCCATCTAAAAAGAACCGGAGTTCTAGTGGCCCAGTCGGGATGAATTATAACAAAAGTTATAGTAGATGGCCGGTGCACCATCTAAAATGAGCATATCCTCCCCCTCTCTCACATTTGTCATTTACTTAAAGTTAAATATCTGTGCTCTGACTGAAGGTAAAAATCCCGACATACATTTTCTTGTAGACGACCTCATAGTGAATGTAAAAATGTTGATTCGACGTCTCTACCCTCCACCGGGGCCGAGATATTTGAGTTCAACGGAAGTAAAAAGTTAAAGTCGAATATCTCGGCCCGGACTGAGGTTACAGATGAGCTGCCATAATATGTTTTATTTACTTTGCCAATATGTACCTAAATAACCATATTTGGTTTCTGGCCGCGAAAATTTCAAAAGGCTCCAAAAACGCCCATTGCCTTTTGATGTTTGCGCTATCACCTAAAATATTTATGTAAAATTACTTTTCGGCCCTATTTGTCTATTTAAGTATATACCTTAGCTTATTGTTAATATTTCATTATAATGACTGTTTGTGGCCAGAATAAAATAAAATTATTGGGTAATTTACTGGCTTATTCCACCTTGGTCTAGTAGACTTAGGTCACACCTTGGAATGCTTCCACGTACGTCACACGGTGCATTATTAATGTCGAGGAACCTTGCAGATTTACTATTAAGTATTTGTCGTCTTCAGACAGTTCAAACATTTTCATCATTATTCGTATTTTATTTTCATTGAGGACTTTAGATTTTCTCAAAAACTACTTGACCTATTTCAAAAATTCTTTCACTGTTTGATAGATAAAAGTTAAAACTATGTAAATTTAAAAGAATTATTAAATTCGGTCTAGTAGTTTTTGAGAAAATCTCAACCTAATTGAGGCCCCCTGTATACTTATCTCTGTCTTCGACTGTACATTAAACTTTAAATACCAGTCTTTTCGCACGTCCACGCCACGTTGCATTACTGCATAACTCAAAACAGTAAATACAGTGGGACTAACAAAGGTTGTTTCTCATACGTTCAGTTCAACTAAGTTCATTGTCACTTTACAAATTACTGGCTATTCCCCTGACTGCCAATTCCAGAAGTTTGAGAGCCACAGGCGACCTGAATGTGCTACTACAGGTGGAGGCTTGTTAAGGCCTACGCTAGTTACAACAGTTGTGTTACAATCCCATCTCTATCCAATGTGAATTCATATTATCGTTTATTGCCAAGAATTGACATTGCATGACAACCTAAATCAAAATCCGTTCGCCATGTTTGAGAGATAGTAAAGTTATAATACCCCTCCATTTTCGTCGGAACAGGAATATACTTATTGGGAAATGACATTGCCACATTTCAAAGGAGCTTTGCCCCGTCTACAAAACTACGTGACCATTTAGGCTGCACCTATCATTTTATTAGGGACTTATTACAGGTTTCACATTGCATAATCATAATCAGTAGGAGTTGCGAGAGTAGTAGAAAATGATAACAAAAACAATGAATAATTCGTTTCGATTTCTTACCATTTTCTGAATTCTTAATTAAGCTGTTTTTTTCGTCTCGTTTGATGTACAAAACTTTATTTTAAACCAATAATTTTAATAAAAAACGGGGATATTTGCACATTTATTCGTTATCTTGCGTACGATAGATGGTGGGGTAGAATCTGGTATTGTCATTTAGGCGGCCAACTACAAGATGCGGTCAAAAGAGACCGCGTAGTAGCAAGTTAACTCATATGTAATTGCAAGTCATGTAATCGTTACAACAGTCGCCACTATACGATGCTGCAATGGTACCACTGCCACTGCACTCAGATAGTGGGTTATTGCAACTAATGCGACACCGGGCGGCTAATGTATAGGGCCCTTTAGATGCGCCGATACCGCGCCAACTTAGTAATTACACCCGATGTGAAATGGGCTTTATGTAAGGGCTTTCAAACTTAATTTGTGGGATCGAACTTGTAATACGTTTGGAAAATAATCAGACGATCATATTTGTTTACAAAATAAGACTCCTGATTTGGGAGTTTATTTTCACTAGTTCAGTTGTCCAGTTCATTTGACTGAACTATTGAGAAAAAAAATCCCATTTGTTCAGTTTACTGAACTAGTGGGATTTTTTTTTCTCTTGGACTGCGGCACAGGTTTTACGACTGTGGCCAAAACCTATATTAAGTTGAAAACCACAAAAGCCTACTTCGCGATTATTAAAGGAACAAACCTGAACCTGATCAAAAATAAAAGAGTCCCTCTCGGGAGCATCTTGATTAAGGTACAATGCAAAACCTGATAGCTCCGTTTCGATATTTTTCGCCGCACTGTCATCGGCTAGAGGGAGAAGGCAATAATCCAAATTAGGTCTACATCGTTTGTGTGGAATTGTAGAGCTTATTATAAAGGGCTATAAAGTTGAAATTGTTTGGCATAGAATTTAAGTTTTTTGTACAAGGTGTACAACGCCTGCATTTATAGCAAATAATTACACCAATATTAATAATAATGATAAAAGCGCTAGATGAGTTAAAAAAATTTTTTTTGCAATGTCATTAAATCAAACTAAATATTGACAGTCAATGAAATAGCAATCATTTGTAGGGTTCAAAATAGGACTTACTTATTACATGAACTACCAAATTATAAATGATTTATGACAAGGTGTCGAGATATGAACTTAGCACAGATCAGCATGATTTTTATTGGATTATGTATTGTGTAAAAGTGATTTAGGCGCAATATGGTTGTCAAAAGCAAGAGTGAGACACAAGATGCCCCGCAGCGGCGGAGTGAAGAGCACGGCGCAGTGCGTCGATATACGTATTTTTATGACAGGGAAATAAAAATACGCCAACAAAAATTAGATTTTTCTAAAACAAGCTCTCGTATTTACAGTACCCTACATTTTGATATATATTTTGTATGAATAACTATTTCGGTTTAGATATAAAATTCATTTTGAAAGACATGGAAGGGGTATGTTTGCGATTTTTTTTCTATCGAGCGAAGTTTGTCCAATCGTGTATCGGTATTCATCAGTCTCTAAATAGACACCCCAAGATTGATATATATTTTTTTCAGGCCTTTAATTTTAGTAGTCAGTGCCGTAGCCTTCACCGAAAAACTGAAAAACTGCCCAACGCTCCGCCTTAAAGATTATCTAAATCTTGTATTCAGATAGTTCAACCGACCCTTTGTACATATAGTTTATAGTTTAGTTTATGTTTTTTTAGATTAGTATTATTTAAAATAATCATTTTTAAGATATTATTCTTATTTAAATAAATATTAATCTTATATGGTATCAAGACAAACTGGGTTAGCTCATGCAATGATTTTTTCAACATTTCAAACTCTAAAACTTTACCTATATACAAACAAAACTATTACTTACTTAACACTGTCTAAGTAATGTCATTGGACTAACTCTTAGATATAAGTTTCAATTTATAGAATTTTAGGTCAAAATCAAATTACTTGTCTTATTAGTCTTATTGTATTTAGGCTAGATCGTAATGTGAATAAAATGTCATACTATGGCACTTTATTTAATAATATTTAAAATATATATATACAAACAAAACTATTAATTACTGTCCTGCCATACTGATGTGTGGGTTAGGAAATATAATTCGTCACCTTCACATCAGAGTGACAGGTGTTAAGGTTAGTCAGTCGTGATAACTTTGAACGTCCATATTACTCCATCCCCAATAATCATCAAACTTTCGCATTTATTGACACTTTTGAAATTTTGTGGCACCTTCATCATCATCATCATCAGTCTATTTATATCGCCCCACTGCTCGGGCACAGACCTTCCCTTACATCGAGGGAGCTCGGGCCATAATCCACCACGCGGGCCCAGTGCGGGTTGGCGGATTTCACATGCCTTAGAGTTTTTTTTTTTTTTCTTCTTCTACGACATGCAGGTTTCATCACGATGTTTTCCTTCACCGTTTTTGAGAGCACTCGGTAAATGTACGTAAGTTTTTCCGTCGAAAAAACCGAGGATAACTCATTGGTACATGGCTGCCCTAGCTGGGAATCGAACCTGGGACCTCCACATTGCAAGTCCATTGACCCAACCACTGAGCCACCGAGCTCTTTTATGGCACCTTGTTCATCTTAAAACTAGTAGTCCTGTCCAGTAGATTCGTGGGCAGATAAGTTTTTTTCTTAATATAGAGATGTGCCGATTAAATAGGGTTTTTAATATGTAAGCGAGGTATAAAGGCGTATAATTATGTTGGCAAGCTTGCCATTGCAAATAAGAGCCTATGAATAATGCATAGGTTACAGCACTATTTTTATTTTAACACGACCGCTGTTGAATTGAAGTTAGTGAGAAACTATTTTAATTATAGATTTTTTCTTATACAAGGTGTCACTAACACTGTGTCGGTATTTGAATAATTTTTCGATTTCCGCAAATTTTTGGTAGGAATTTACATACATTTTGTATCGATGATAAACTAGTCTATTTGTGTGAGACATTAATTTAAACTGTCTGTTTAATTATCGACTTCAAAAATATAAGTGAGTGATATCCGTTTATATACAGGGTGTAACGTAAAGGGTATATGAAGCCGAAGGTCAGTATCTGTAACTGAACAACTTTTGTTCTACGACTTATCGAATAAAAAATAAAAATAAACTAATATCTCATACAAATCGATCAGCTGACCGGTACGAAATGTATGAAAAGTCCAAAAATAAATTCGCGGAAATCGAAAAGTCGTAGAACAAAAGTTGTTCAGTTGCCGATACTGAACACCCTTCGGCTTCATATACCCTTTACGTTACACCCATTAGGTAATAATTTGAGATTAATTTATTTTTATTTTTTATTCGAAAAGACTAAAAGAGCTTTAGTTATTCTTTTTTCTTTTGTGGGCGAAATATAGGCCAGCATTTTGGTCACGTGTGGACTCCACGAGCCACCGCGATAGGAATATCTCTATCGCTCTCGGCCCCCACGGACCCAGCGTCTCTACCACAAACGGCACAAATAGGTAGCGACGATGTTCACTATGTGACAAAAGTTGTTTTGCATCAGACTGACCACTTCTTGTCAATATTCATCGGAAGAGGTTTGCTTGTAATAATTTGTTGCGACTGTATGCTAGCATAGCATGGTAATGCTGCGCCGGCGCACGGCGGGAGTCGGCTGGACATGCGCTCGGAATTACTTTTATAATGAGTCTGTAGCGAGACTTGTTCACAAGATCGCTTCGGGATGCACTCGAATGAATGGGCATTGAGATACGGCTTATTCCACTTTGGTCCTAGTAGACTTAGGTCACACCTTGGAATGCTTCCACGTACGTCACACCTAATAAAGTTTAAAATATTACGAGTCGAAGTACGTGTATTTTCTCGCATATTTGTAAGAAAATGCAAGAGAACTAAAACCTACAGGGTACTTCCCGTTGACCTAGAATCATGAAATATGGCAAGAAGCTAGGTCTTATAGCACAAGTAAAGGAAAAAATCCGAAAACTGTAAAGGGGTTTTATCATGATTTTTTTTTGGTAATTACAAACTTATATTTGCAGTGAGTATGACGTTATCATTTTCGAAAACGCAAAGATAAGTTTATCCCTAAATCTAGTTTATCTTTTCGTTAGAGCAAATGTTATAGTGAAGTTACACGGAACCCTCGGTGCGCGAGTCCAACAGCTGACTCGGACTTGGACGGTTTTTTTTAAATGATGACTCGTGGCTTTCGCATATGATTTGAATTTTTCAATATCTCTAGCGAGGAATATCGAAAAACTAAATTGTCATGTATTTTCAGATATAAAGTAAGACAAGCCAGCATTTTGGGCATGTTGCCGGACAACGGGGATCGGTTGAACTATCTGTAATGCTAAGCCATTCAGATAGTTCAACCGACCTTTTGTATAAGTATATAGTTTTCAGTTTAGTTTATATTTTCTAGGTTAATATTATAATAGTTATTTTTAATTTTTATTGTTTTATGAAGTTTTTTTTTTCAGTAAGAAAATAAAAATACAAATGTCTTTTCTTTCTTTCTTTAATTGAGTCAACATCCCCATTACCGTCCAAAAGGCAAACGGCGTAACCATATTAGTTCAAATAATCATTTAACGACTTTATTTACTTTGATTTTGGACCTATACGTCGTAAAGTATCGCGTTTTATTGCGACGATGAAATCCTTTGAAATATAACGACGATTTTATTATCTGCACTTAAGTGTTTAATTAAAATAACAACATATCTGTAAAATTACGGCTACGGTTGTCGTCTTGCATTAAAATACTTAAGTAAACTTAGTAAAGTTTAGTAAAGAATTGGCAACATTCTGATTAGCTGAGTAGCCAAGTTTCGTTAAGAATAAGAAGAAAAAATGTATTGACCTCTGTTATGTTAGCAAATGTAATCTCATACGATTCTCTATCTATTCTGCTTTATGAAAGTGAAAGCCACTTGGTTTTTTAAACAAACCTTGGGTGGCCTTGAATACATTCGACAAATTGAAACTCTTGATAAATATAAAATTGGTAGGTTTTTTTTAGTAAATCAAAAGTACCTATACTATAACAATACTACCAGCGTGGTTACTCTCACCTCTTATAGCGATCCAGTTTAGGTTCCTAAACTGAACCGAATCGCTATTTGCTACAATGACGTTTGACGTCATTGAGAGTAACCCTGCAGCAGGTTACAGTAACCCTGTACTATAACAACCATGTTACGACATAAAATAATGAATTAAGGATCACTATTGGCGGTCTTATAGCTCAAAAGGTCTAAGGAAATAACAAGTTTAAATAACAATAGATTTAAAAATGTAATAAAAACGTGGCTAATTCAAAAAAATTCTACGATCTAAATGATTTTTTTTCTTTAAAATATACCTAAATAAATACATTGACTGCTTATTAATTGAAAACTGAATTATTGGAATATATAGAATTGGTAGATTATTTTTGAATTTGAATAATGACTTTTAATAATTATTGACATTGAATATTACTTTTTAAACTTTCACGGTTGAAATGATGATTTCACGGTTATACAGTGCTATCAACTTAAGCTGAGAATTGCATTTGTGTGAGTGCACACCGATAGTGTAGATTGGCAATCGGCTCGTGGCGCGGCGCGTCCCGCGCATGGTTTAAACCAGTTTATACTAGTTTATAGCAAGCGGCCTCAGGCGCGGCGCGTCCGCCACGCGCCGCTTCCCTGCCGCCCGCATACTTCACTTCACCTCTGGTACTGGTAGCAGATAGACGTATAATTTTATGTGATTGTGTTCGAAATATTAGTGAAATGGCTCCTACTGTACTTTATCAGTTGATTCTATAAAACAAAGCAAGATTTGTTGAATATAAAATTTATAATTTGTTCGAAGAACATGGTCACAGCGTTCTACGTCTACCACCCTGATTTCAATCCCATTGAAAATATATGGTCAATGGTAAAAGGATACGTAGCCAAAAGAAACGTGTCAATGAATATGGACACTATAATGAAATTAACATATGAAAAAGTTGACGCGATCACTGCACAAGAGTGGAAAAATGTTTGTGACCATGCAATTAAAAAACGCATGCAATTAAGAAAGATGCAATGAGCGGAGTAGAAGAGTTATAAGATTCAGTCATTATGAGGTCGAGAATTGGACAGTTGGTAACATTGTGTTTTGTGGACTTCCTTTTAATAAAACATTAATTTTATTTGTATGTGTTTTACTAACTGTACTTTTGGCGATCACTCACACAAATGCAATTCTCAGCTTAAGTTGATAGCACTGTACTAATTTGATAAAATGGTCTCGAGTAGACTGAAGTCGGTGAGTGTGACCATGATGGCTGCAATGCTGTCGAAATATCGAGACATCAATAATAAATGTTACGGTAATTCCCGTTTTATCTAATTAATAGACATTGAATATTGTATGCCTGATAAGGTACTTGAACTGTGAAACTGTGATGAAATATTTATACCAACTGTTTATAACCCGTATTCATACAATAAAAATTTCTGATTTCTGAAAACGACCTCTTCCAGACGCCATTGCTTATTGAAACAGTTTTTGAGAAACTCAACTAATTAGACCTTTACTTTCCTCATAGACTGTACCCATTATTTAGAAAACAAAGAAAGAATGACAGATCTAATTTAATTTCTGCTAGTTACCAGCCACAATGGCATTATCTAGCAATCTAAATTACTTGCCTTCCTTTAATACGATCCGGAGGTTTCACTGTCGGCCGAAACCGAACCTCGGACTGTAACTCGATAGAGGCTTTCACGCTTCACGCCTACACCACGTAGTCTAAGAGCTTGTGTATACGGTGTTTGTGCTTCGCTACTAAAAGTGAAAGCACAAAGATGGGTGCGTTTACCTATAGACAACGGTAACACATGACATCTGGAAGACCGCCTTTTTTATTATGCAATATTTCACAACTTCTAGTGGTCTAGCCTAAACAATAAAGTAATAAACATATAAAAAAATATGATTTGGATCGTAATTTTCAGATACTTTTTTGGTCGACCTTAATGTGCCAACTAGAATGCAGAGTCGAGAGTCGGATATTAAATAGCGGCTTTAGATCAAACTAAATCAATCAAATATATTGCAAGTAAGTACGTTGTGTACATTTTTGCACGTCAACATTTTTTGGATTTACAATTACAGCACTTTGAAAGGAAAAGGTGCCAACGATGAGGAGAAAAAGTGACAAAAAATAAGTTAAAACTAGTGTAGCTGTTTTAGGTTTTGATATCTTCTTAAACTTTGTTTTTAAAAGAAATCTTGTCAAGAAAACTACTGTCCACAGACATGATTATTACCGGAACACAGTCTCCTACATGTCAGTCCGTCCATCTGACATGACAGCGGTCGCACGCTCTACTTGTTAGCGCTTTGTTAGTTAATCGTATTCTCTTAGTGTTGTTGATATTAACCAAACGGAAGGGCTACTGGCCAAAGCACATCAAGTGTAACACTTTGGACCGTCCTTATTATCTGCGTCGTAAGAGTTGAAATCCAACTGCAAGTGTTACCATTGATCTGCTGTCGGTCGTACCTGGCGGATACCATGCATACTTTCATAGAAATCTGATAGAATTAATTAGTAATTTATGATGCAAAATGTTTTCTCGAGTTTTATTAGATATGTAAGTTTTATAGAATTTTCATCAACAGTTCATTTATAACCCCACTGTTGGGCTTAAATGAAATGTGGTTATAATGAGGGTGGATGGAGAGATTAAATAAAGGACATATCGTCACTTTATTATTTTATTTTATTTGTATATTTCTGTATAATAAGACCAAATTTTACGCTACTTCGATGTAAAATTTATATTTGTACTAAATATTTTTTTCTAAATTCAGTCTCCTATGCCTATGTAAAGTGACCTAAGTGGTTAGTCTCATCACGTAAGTCTTCCTTTAATTCTCACTTTCACGTTCGTTTTCACTTTTTCTCCTTAGCGTAGGTCTTCCATGCAAAGTGGTATAAATGAAAATTAAAAAAAAAATGTTGAGTTGCAAAAATATTCAACGTAAGTATTTATATTTAGTTGTAAGAAAGATATAGATATGTCTGGCGCTGACCTACCAATCTGGATCGCGGATTTATATTTCTTAAATTACTTTTTTGTTAGTTTTTCGGGCATGATGACTGCCGACGAGAAAATCTCATTTATACATGAACGACGGTGTTCGAACCCGGGTATCAGTGAAGTCCTAACCTAACTCCACACGACTCATTCTTATTTAAAATACCTCTAGAAGCAAACGCTAATTCTGCGGTACAGTTCGGGAGCGGCCGCGCCTGCGCCCGCGGCGACCGCCCGCTTGTCTCACCGCCATCTTGAAATATGGTGTCGCGATATTTATGGGCTGATTTATCAAATTGGAAATACTGCGGTTAGACGCTTTTGCGTCGAGTCGTTTTATTGTAGTTTTACCAATAAATAGTTGTCTACGAAGCAAATAGATACTGTTGTAGGTAAGCATATGGATTTAAATCAAAGTAGTTACAGACATATTTTGAAAATCGAAATCGTATGACGTCACGTTTTACTAATTCCATACAAACCTCTTATTTATTTATTTTATTAATGGACTCGACAGTTCGTCATTTGCCAATGTCATGTTACAGAAAATTCAATATATTCAATAGTCTTCTATCTTCCTCCAGGGGAGTCGCAGTAGCGTCTTCACCCTGGGTAGCCGCGTCTTCTTGTCTTCATCCAGAGGAGACGCCGTAGCGTCGTCACTCTGGACGAAGCAGCTCGACAGTCACGTTCACTCCCGAGCTTGTAGCGGGAACTCTTGATAAAAGCTTGAAACTTCAGATCTTGCATAAATAATCCAATAACTTCACCATACTGTCATTCGCGAACATTTTCTGATTAATTTAACGTGATATTAAACACAAAATAGTCCCTGTAGACATTAAAAGGAAAATTATCAAATAATTTTGCAACCGTCGTTTCCCGCCATTTTCAAGAGAACCACATAAAAACCTCATAAGTTCGTTTTACCCACAGATTAAAGATATAGGTTTTCTATTTTACCATAATGGATGAAGCACAACATTAACCATCAATATCAGTACCAATATCACTCATTACGTATTTATTTATACCTTTGCTTGCCCAGGTTTTCATTCCCAAGCGTTTTCATATAAATATGCGGATAACTCGATATAAAGGGTCATATATTTTGATTGCGTTGACGAAGAAGATTGATTTTTTCACGGCTGCATGAGGTTGCAGGCCTGAGTATTTGGTATTAATTTCAACTGGATACAGCCACGCGTTCTTGAGAAAATGGTATTGGCAGACAGACGGACAACAAAGTCATCCTATATTGCTTTTTTTCCTCTTGAGGTTCGAAACCTTAAAAATTTATCAAGTCTAACAAGGCTTTATCAGCACTATCAGACTAATATACCACATCACAATAAGGACAGACATTATGGGATTTATTATTTATTTTATTAATGGACTCGACAGTTCGTCATTTGCCAATGTCATGTTATAGAAAATTCAACAAAGTCAATAGTCTTCTATCTTCCTCCAAGGGAGTCGCAGTAGCGTCTTCACTCTGGACGAAGCAGCTCGACAGTCACGTTCACTCCCGAGCTTGTAGTGGGAACTCTTGATAAAAGCTTGAAACCCCAGATCTTGCTCAAATTATCCAACCAATTCACCATACTGTCACTCGCGAACATTTTCTGATTAATTTAACGTGATATTAAACACAAAATAGTTCCTGTAGACATTAAAAGGAAAATTATCAAATAATTTCACAACCGTCGTTTCCCGCCATTTTCAAGAGAACCCGGGATAATAATATTTAATAATTTTACAATAGCAAAAGCACAGAGCACACAATAAACAAATAGTAACCTAGCAACGTACTGCTGATGTCGTCACAAAATTAAATAAAAAGAGGGTTCTCTTGAAAATGGCGGGAAACGACGGTTGCAAAATTATTTGATAATTTTAGTTTTATTGTCTACAGTGGTTATTTTGAGATTAATATCACGTTAAATTAATCAGAAAATGTTCGCGAGTGACAGTATGGTGAATTTGTTGGATAATTTGAGCAAGATCTGGGTCTTTGAGCAAGAGCTGCTTCGTCCAGAGTGATGACGCTACGGCGACTCCTCTATATGAAGACAAAAAGACGCGGCTACCCAGGGTGACGACGCTACTGCGACTCCCCCCCCCCCCCCCCTGGAGGAAGACAAGAAGATAGAAGACTATTGAATACATTGAATTTTCTGTAACATGACATTGGCAAATGACGAACAGTCGAGTCCATTAATAATAATAAAAGCGTCACGAAAGTCAACAGCGTCAGTCAATAGAAACAACAATTGCTGTTCAAACTCGTTATACTCCAAGCAACCTCACTACACCATTTTCCCATCAGTTCATCGCATCGCAGCCAATACTTAGTGTACATACAGTTGTATCATAATTACTCACTAATTACGTGTGTGAAGGGACGAGACAGACCTCAGAGACTGACGGACAACTAAATGGAGGTCTACATATAAACATTGGCTGTCGATTCGTCAACACGCACGCATCATAGTAGTTCGTCATTTGCCAATGTCATGTTACAGAAAATTCAATATATTCAATAGTCTTCTTTCTTCCTCCAGGGGAGTCGCAGTAGCGTCTTCACCCTGGGTAGCCGCGTCTTCATGTCTTCATCCAGAGGAGTCGCCGTAACGTCATCACTCTGGACGAAGCAGCTCGACAGTCACGCTCACTCCCGAGCTTGTAGCGGGAACTCTTGATAAAAGCTTGAAACTTCAGATCTTGCATAAATAATCCAATAACTTCACCGTAGCGTCACTCGCGAACATTTTCTGATTAATTTAACGTGATATTAAACACAAAATAGTACCTGTAGACGTTAAAAGGAAAATTATCTAATAATTTCGCAACCGTCGTTTCCCGCCATTTTCAAGAGAACCCTACAGGCCCTTGAATTCATTCGACAGAAATAAATGGATGGTAAGGCTTGTGATGTGACATACATTAAGGCGCTATATGGCTGTATATATATGTACATATATAGGTATAAGCAAGAGTAAGACACATGATGCCCCGCAGCGGCGGAGTGAAGAGCACGGCGCAGTGCCTCGATATTCGTATTTCTATGAATTTTGGCAGGGAAATAAAAATACGCCAACAATAATCAGATTTTTTTAAAACAAGCTCTCGTATTTATACATTACATACATTTTGATTGAATAACTATTTCGGTTTAGATATAATTTTCATTTTAAAAGACATGGAAGGGGTATAAGATAAAGATGAGATAAATATTCTTTATTGCAAAGTAAAAGGAATTACACAAAAGAAATATGCTAATACAGTTAGTATCACAATTGGTTGGGTATGTTTGCTTTTTTTTTCCATCGAGCGAAGTTTGTCCAATCGTGTATCGGTATTCATCAGTCTCTAAATAGACACCCCAAGATTGCTAATATTTATATTTTTTCAGACGTTTCATTTTAGTAGTTAATGCCGTAGCCTTCGTAGAAATACAAAAAATACGCGCGCACGAAGCCTTAATTCTGCATAGCGTTTAAGTAAATTAAATAATTTGGGGAAAATATATACAATAAATTCAAATATAAGTAGTTATTATTGGAATGCAAATTTAATGTTGTACGTTACATAAGATTCTCGATACTGTAATAATTTGTGTTCTGTTACTGTGCCGAAAATAAATAAATATCAAAACAAACAAAAAATTGATGTAAGTACATTGTTACTGTGCTTTGTAGTTTTTACATTTTAGGGTATTTTTAATTTTTTGCAACGATTTCTTTCACTGGAATTTGACCTAATGGTCATTTCTAAGGTCATTGTGTGACTTGTGACGTAATTAATTAATTTTTTTTGTAGTTTTATTTACTAAAAAAAACCTTACCAATTTAATATTTTCAATATTTATCATGAGTACAACCCCCCGTTTCAATTTATCGAATGAATTCAAGAACAGCCTATAGTTTTCAATTAACTTTAACGATGAAAACATCTTAGAGAGGATAGGCTATAAAAATATCTGTTGAAACATTATAATAAAATGCTAAAGACAGTAGACCACTGCGACCTTAGACCTCTATTAGAGCTCTACAATATTTCACAATCACAGTAATATGAGTAGAGTAGCGAATGTTGATTTATAACAACAGGATACGCCCGCCTGTTTAATTATATTGAACTCTTGCCTTGCCGCAGCGTATAAGTCAACGCCATCTCTCGGATTTTAATTGAACTACAATGTTGACGCTCTTAAGGTCGAAATTTAAAGACAATTTTGAAGCTTTTAGAAAATCATAGACAATTTTGAGCTCTAGGTTATTGTGAGCTCACTGTTATTACAAGCGGACATAGTTCGTGCCGCCGCCGCGGCGTTGTGCGTCCGCCCTTACAGATAGTTCACCCGGCCTATTTTGTATAGGTATATAGTTTAGTTATATATTCTTTTATTTTTAATTTTTAAGTTAATTTTGTAAAAGTTACGTTTTATAATTATTTAACGCCCAATAAAAAAGTAGATACTTACCTTAAATGCCCAGAAACTTCTAATTTTGGTATTGGGATTTACCATAATATCAATGGCATCTATTCTATTCTTATTCCCTCATTAATCTTATAATAAATGACATTGCCACATTTCAATGGAGCTTTGCCCCACCTACAAAACTACGTGACCATAAGCTGTACCTATCATTTTATTGGGGACTTATTACAGGTTTCATATTGCATATCTTAATCAGTATAATTTTGTGCTACTCTCGCAACTCCTATAGAAGAATAACAAAAACAATGAATAAATCGCTTCGATTCCTTACTATTTTCTGAATTCTTAATTAAGCTGTTTTTTTCGACTCGCATGTTGTACAAAACTTTATTTTAAACCAATAATTTTAATAAAAACGGAGATATTTTTACATTTATTCGTTATCTTGTACACATCATGCGGTTGATGGTGGGGCAGAATCTGGCATTGTCATTTGGCTAATTTACGATCATGTAGCTACATTGTCACGTTTTCTATCACAATAACGTCGCATTAAAATGATTTATGTAAGTTTTAAAACATTAAATCGGACAGAAAAAGAAAAATATCGTTTGCCATTAGAGAACTGATTAAGATTAACATATTTTTAATGTATTGTCAAACGAGATAGCTGGCCAGTGGCCACTTTAAAACGTTATGCTAATTTGAACAAGTTAGCTGTCCTTTTGGATAGTGAAAGTGACGTTAAAATATACATTTATGTTGTAGTTTTGTGGTAAAAATATCAGTTTATGGTGTTTTAAAAATTTCTTTTTCGTAGAAACTAAAGTGGCCATGGGATCTAAGTTTCTTGGGGATGTCGATCGAAGCGTTCGTGCTGAGGTTGACGCGATCACTATTCGACCGCGCCGACAACAGCAGGCACGCTCATCTCCGCAACCTCCGGAGCTACCGCCTCCAGAGGGAGTTGCTGCGCTCCCCGGCGCCTTGAGCGGCGGGTTTGAGCTGTGCACCAAACGGCCCGCCCAAGTCCCATATCCTGCATACCAAGCGGGACCAATCTCACCGTCGGATCATTATCCGGCGAGCTCATGCCCGGGTAGAGAGGGTATACCTCAAGGCCCGCACTTCTCCCCCGAAGTTAGGGGTGAAAAGACCCGGTCGTCGTGGGGATTCCAGGACATATAAATACATGGATAATGACTGTTCCCCTATTCTGTTATTCATAAACCTAGTTAAACCTCACTTCCCCTAAATCGTGTTGCTATCCCTTTCACACTTCGCTAAAAATGGTTAAGATAGAAAGGGACAGAAGTACTTTTAAATCACGTATGTGATGAGACTAAGGGTGCAACAATACTCACACCAACCTTAGAGCTACGTAATTACGCAGTACGTATCGAGTAAACTTAGTACAGAACCCATAGTTAAGTTAGTTCCAACCCATAGACCACTTACTCCATAGACCTGTAACAGGAGGGCGCCTGTGTCTGCCCGCACATGAGCGCAACATTGCCTAGCGACACGCGTCACCTAGAGGTATTATCGACATGGACGCATTTCTTTAAACCCTTGTCCCCCGCTTCGTCTCTATGCGCTCATCGTTGACATAATTTTTAGCTTGCAAATGACAATGCCAGATTCTGCCCCACCATCAACCGCAAGATGTACAAGATAACGAATAAATGTAAAAATATCTCCGTTTTTTATTAAAATTATTGGTTTAAAACAAAGTCTTGTAGCTTAATAAATTAAGAAGTCAGAAAATAGTAAGAAATCGAAGCGAATTCATTGTTTTTGTCATTCTTACATAGGAGTTGCGAGAGTAGTAGAAAATGATACTGATTATGATTATGCAATATGAAACCTGTAATAAGTCCCCAACAAAATGATAGGTACCTACAGCTTAAATGGTCACGTAGTTTTGTATGTGGGGCAAAGCTCCATTGAAATGTGGCAATGTCATTTTTAGGCCTTGAAAGTAAATCAAATTAATTCCTCGTATCTTTAAAACAATCAAACATTTTCTACCCTTGATTATAGCAGTAGCTTAAATGGTCACGTAGTTTTGTAGGTGGGGCAAAGCTCCATTGAAATGTGGCACTGTCTTTTGTTCCTATTTCATGTCTATTGGGTAAAGTGGTCTGTGGTTCTAACCGCATACATATAGCACTAATGCCAGCGGATGCTGCGGAAACGTCGGAGTTAATAATGGTTAATAATTGGTTAATTCCCGCTAATGGCTGGTGCACACGTTTCCGCGGTTATTATGCGGTCCCGTTGCGACCAGTGTGCTCCCAGCCTTACTGTAATGTTTCTAATTGCATACAAATACTTTTCAAAATGGCGGGATCATGACGGTTGCAAAGTTATTTGATAATTTTCATTTTATTGTCTAAACTGGTTGTTTTGTGCTTAATATCACGTTAAATTAATCAGAAAATGTTCGCGAATGACAGTATGGTGAAGTTATTGGATTATTTATGCAAGATCTGAAGTTTCAAGCTTTTATCAAGAGTTCCCGCTACGAGCTCGGGAGTGAACGTGATGTCGAGCTGTTTCGTCCAGAGTGATGACGCTACGGCGTCTCCTCTGGATGAAGATAGAACACTATTTTACATTAAATTTCCTGTAACGTGACATTGGCAAATGACGAACTGTCGAGTCCATTAATAAAATAAATAAATACACATACAAAGACTTTTAAAAATGGCGGGAACATGACGGTTGCAAAGTTATTTGATAATTTTCATTTTATTGTCTAAAGTGGTTGTTTTGTGCTTAATATCACGTTAAATTAATCAGAAAATGTTTCGGGAATGTCAATATGTTGGAGCTATCAAGTAATCGGTTGAACTATCTGTAATGCAAGCCATTCCGATAGTTCAACCGACCTATTGTACATATAGTTTTATTTTAGTTTAGTTATATTTTAGTAAGTACTTTTATTTTTAGTTTAATATTGTAAGTTTAGTAAGTTAGTCAAATAATTAGATTATGTGCACAATTAGTTTCGCCATCTATATTCAAGAGTGAATAAAATAATCTGAATATGTCTATAATAACAATATAAATTATTAATGGCCTTCCATGAGCCAACTAGCGCCGCCAATCTTAAAAAAATAATATCTTCCAATATAATCAATTTCATTAAAAAAGCTATTTACGAAATGTTTATTACGATAAATACTATTTTTTAAATGCTTATTTATAACGTGATTCAATGTCGGTAAGTTGTAGTTCGCATAATTGCGAAAAACGGCAGTTTTTGGCACATTTGTGAACTACAACTTAGCTTGTCGCAATTATGCCATGTATTGTATATTGAAAAATAGTATTTATCGTAATAAACATTTTGTAAATAGCTTTTTTAATAAAATTGATTATATTGGAAGATATTATTTTTTCAAGATTGGCGGCGCTAGTAGGCTCATGGAAGGCCCTTAACGAAGTTTTAATGATTAAATAAATGATTTCTATTGGTATTTCGATACGCCGAATTAACGTTAAGTTTCCATTATTTTTAGGAGACTTCATATAATTTAAGGTTTATAGTAAAAACCTTTTATGTGGTTATAAAAAATAATAAAATTAAAGAATTAACAAAATACGTTGCGCTTCTCCGTGCAATAAATTATGGAGTAATAAAGCTCCGGGAAGGCTTTAAAAAGGCTTCGACGGACCGATAACGTTGCAATTAAAGAGGTAAATATAAGTTTTTAATTAAAGGATTGTGCCCGGCGAAACTATACCAAGACTGCAATTGAATATTATGATTTAAGGTAGGGTACCTTAAGAGCCTTCCTAAAACCAACTAGCGCCGCCAATCTTAAAAAAATCATATCTTCCAATATAACCAATTTTATTAAAAAAGCTACGTTCACATTGTTTATTGCTATAAATATTCTTTTTAAATGCTTATTTGTAACGTGATGCAATGTAGGTAAGTTGTAGTTCACATAATTGCGAAAAACGGCCGTTTCTGGCACATTTGTGAACTACAACTTACCCACATTGAATCACGTTACAAATAAGCATTTAAAAAATTACTTACTTACTTAAGGCGATATATGGTTGTCGAAAGCAAGAGTGAGACACAAGATGCCTTGCAGCGGCGGAGTGAAGAGCACGGCGCATTGCCTCGATATTCATGTTTTTATGAATTTTGGATGAATTTTGGCAGGGAAATAAAAATACGCCCAAAAATTCAGATTTTTTTAAATCAAGCTCTGGTATTTATAGTACCCTACATTTTGATATATATTTTGTGATGAATAACTATTTTGGTTTAGACATAATTTTCATTTTAAAAGACATGGATGGCAAACATGTTTGCGATTTTTTTCTACAGAGCGAACTTTGTCCAATCGTGTATATCCATCAGTCTGTAAATAGACACCCCAAGATTGATATTTAATTTTAGTAGTTAATGCCGTAGCCTTCGTAGAAAAACTGAAAATACGCGCATACGAAGCCTTAATTTCGAAAGTAGGCTCTGTTATATCTTCCAGTTAAGATCAGCTATGGTATGATTTAAGCGGTTTTCGGTCCAGCGCCTTTCAAGGGCAATGCCCTGACGACGAATGTTAAAAAAAACTGCAATTAACTAAGAACTTCGGTGTTAGTACCAGTTTAATTATACGCTTATCAATGATTTACGCTTATTTTTGGGAAGTCAATGCGTCAGCTCGGTGGCTCAGTGGTTGGGTCAATGGACTTGCAATATGGAGGTCCCAGGTTCCATTCCCAGCTAGGGCAGCCATGTACCAATGAGTTATCCTCGGTTTTTTCGACGGAAAAACTTACGTACATTTACCGAGTGCTCTCAAAACGGTGAAGGAAAACATCGTGATGAAACCTGCATGTCGTAGAAGAAAAAAAATCTAAGGCATGTGAAATCCGCCAACCCGCAATGGGCCCGCGTGGTGGATCATGGCCCGAGCTCCCTCGATGTAAGGGAAGGTCTGTGCCCGAGCAGTGGGGCAATATAAATAGACTGATGATGATGAATGCGTCAGGAAATAAAACTAAGGCCCGGTTTCCACCAAAGCGGGGAGGAGAGGAGATACGCGAGTATATCCGCCAGAAGACAAAAGTGGTTGACATTGACAAGGCCGTAGTTGTTTTAGCTATACTGAAACCCAAATCAAGTATCTTATTTTGTAAACAAATATGATCGTCTAATTACCTGTTGTGATGTAACAATGAAGGGACTGATTGATTGAACCTGTTCATCATTGTGAAAACAAAGTGATCCGATCTAATACCTGTGCAAAAAACTATGCAATAATCACAGTAATGCTTAAAAGATCACTTTTTAAACTTTCACGGTGTGTATATGTCGTGGTCAGATCGTTAAATTGAGCATTTCATGAAATCGTCAATCATTTCATGAAATGGTGGCATTTCACGAAATCGTCAAGTTGTGTTGGGCATATCGTTTAGACGTCAACGTTCATCGATTTGTCCAACGACGTTTGGTCAGATCATTAATGTAGGGTGCCCATTAAAGTTTTAAGTAATAATAATTCTAAATATACTTATTACGAACTTATTTATTGATCTAGTCAATACCAAATCAAAAAATATATGTTACAAAATTCAAACAAATTGTATACTGGAATTAAATATACGTATTTTTTCTTGAGACATGTTGGTTCTTACCTAATAAATATAATAATAAAAAACATTTAATAAATATTTCTTTATTGTCCTTGAAAGTACAAAATTGTATTATAATATTTTATAACGTTAAAACGTTTCATTTCACATATGGTATGAAATTCCGTTAGTATTTCAAAATATTTCTCCATCGTAATTATACGCATAGTAGGATCATCAATGCATTTCTTCTTGTATATTAAAAACTCGTAATTCCAGTATTTCCATCATGTCATATTTTGTAATCCAGTAAATTATAGTCCGTCGACTTTCGTTGCCTGGTCACCCTACTTTCCTTTATTTGTTGTATACCTAACCTAAAAACGAAAATTATGTATGTTAAAGTTCGGTCGGTTTTTGCGTTACTGTCATAAAATTCATACCGTTTCGTATAACTAGTAATACTTTTCCAAGTTTCCAACACACTTTCTTATATAATCTGCACATTATTATTCACTTTTCAACATGAATCCGCATTATTTACTTACGCACACAAACATAAACAATGACAAAGCGCGCTCTCAGCGCCTCTAGCGGTAGTTATTGCTATTTTTCTACGATATGGTCAATTGTGTTTGGTCATATCATGAAATAGCCGTGCGTTTGTTGGACATATCGTAAAACGCTTTCTATTCATTGATCTGGCCAAGCTATTTCATGAAATGACCAATAGACATTTGACGTTTTCGTGAAATGCCACCATTTCATGAAATGGTCGACTATTTCATGAAATGTTCAATTTAAGGCGAGGTGTTGGGACGTTTTTAAGTTTTTCGATGAAGGCTACGGCACTAACTACTGAAATTAAAGGCCTGAAAAAAATATATATCAATCTTGGGGTATCTATTTAGGGACTGTTGGCTCCCGAAACACGATTGGACAAACTTCGCTCGATAGAAAAAAATCACAAACATACCCCTTTCCTGTCTTTTCACAGAGTAGTGTGTCTAAACTAAAACAGTTATTCATACAAAATATATATCAAAATGTAGGTTATTATAAATAGAAGAGCTTGATGAGATGAAAATCTGTTGTTTGTAACGTTTTTTTTATACCAGGCAAAATTTAAGAAAAAACACAATTTGTATAAATACAAATGCACGGCGCTACGAGCTTCAGTGCGCCGCTGGGCGCTGCCGAGGTCGGACCTGTATCGATTTTTGCCAAATGTTCCACTTTGGTCTTTACCTTGGAAATCTTGGAATGCTCCCACGATCGTCATAACGTAATAAAATTTAAAATAATACGAGTCGAATTTGGTCACACCTATACTTTAAGATTATTAGTTTACTAATCACGGAATGATTGTGCATCGTTTTGAATATAAAAAGGACTCATAACCTAAAACAGATATTCCTTAACACAATAGATTTTTCGCGAACCATGTTTTTGAAGTCATCATATTACACGCGACACGAACACCAGTGTCGTATATTGGGAGCGAGCAGTGGCCTGATAATTGCAGATGAAGACAAGTCGGCTAACATTACAGTGGGGCTATAACATTACGGTTCTCAAAACGATCAAATCAAATCATGTCATAGCGGCCGTGAAAGGGACAGTGCTATTGCATTGGTATAGCGGCGTCTCTGGTTGGCGCGCCATGACATGGTATAATTTCATCGTTTTGAGAACGGTAATAGGGGGGCTGATCAGTAACTTCCAAATTGACCAAAGTGGAACAGGCCAAAACAAATGACTATTAACGGTGATTTGTCCCACAGAACAAACAAACAAACAGCAATCGAACTTCAAATAGTTTGTACGTAGTTGCTACTTGTAAAACTATGTACAGTGAACATCACATAAAGTTTGCCACATTTTACTCTAAGCACAGTGATAATACGGGCCAAATTTCAATAGCTACGTAGTTATAGACTGATGCAATATACACTGTGCCTACTTTTAAAAGTACAGTCAACAGCACATAATGTGTGTCATGTTTTACCCTACGCAGTGATAACACGGGCCAGATTTCACCATCACTGACGTCACACCTGACACCAATAATAATACTTACCTAACATCACGTTACAAAATTCGTCATTTATTTAGTTTTATTGATACACTTGACAGTTTGTCACTTAAAGTCAAAAACAGATTTGTTGTAATGTAACCTCTATGGTTATTAAAATTTTAATAAATTTTGTATTTTATAAGAATTTATGCTCAATTTTTTATTAAATCGCGTGAAAGTACTTTCAAAATATATTCCCCTAGCAAATAATTTGATTATTCCTATTTTTCACTTTTATTACAACAATATTACCTAATTGACATTCCTATTATTCCAGGTCTTTTTTTCCGTCAGATTAGTATTAACATAGTATTTTATTCTACTACGTCATACTACATCACTACGCTACGTTACGTCAATATAAATAACTTAAAAAATAATTAAAATATATAACCTGTAGATGCGAATTTGACTGCACTGAACCCACTCCGGACGGTCGGTTTAACGTATGTCTGCTTATGACCTTCCGTATAAATAAATACGTTTAAAAGTACAAATTGCTTTACTTTATTGTCAACTAGCTTCTGCCCACCACTTCGTCTGCGCAGGATTATAAATTATAGCCTATGTGTTATTTTGATGTATAATATGAGCCATATTATTGTAAAGTTTCATTCAGCAACATCCATCCATCCATCCAAACTTGCGCATTTATAATATTAGTGGGAGTGGTATGGGATTGTCACGAGCACAGCCCGTGTTAGGGCCAGTGTAGAAGTTGAAGCCTGGTTGGCGGCGAGAGGTGAACAGGAGGGGTGATGATGATACGGTTCCGAGTTGACATAATGTGCGACAACATTTAGTATAGACAAAAGTTCAAGATTTGAAAGAAATATTTTCCGACAATCGCGAAAATTGAAATAAGTAACTCCGAAGCTGTCAGACTTGGGATATCCCTATTTGGCATTAAATGGGTCGATAATGTTGGCACCGACAAGTGGACTTCGGTATATCGTCTATCCGTGGGACATTCTGTATAGGTATTATTATGGGTAGCGAGCTGTGACGTCACAGTGAGGACACTGGTTACGCTTACTCTGTGTACCTTCGCGAGTAATGACCCCGATCAATGCGCGTCATCCCTCTCTCGCCCCTCCCTCGCCCCGCACCTCACCCCCTCACTAGGCTCAAATGACCCCATGGCCTCGCCTTAAATTAGATAAAACTTTTCTCAACGCAGTCAGCGAACACGAAAGAGGGTAGATCGTTTTGTGTCACCCTTCTGACGTTCAACACTCACCGACTTCAGTCTACTCGTGACCGTGATGGCTGCAATGCTGTCGAAATATCGAGACATCAATAATAAATGTTTAACACGGTAATTCCCGTTTTATCTAATTAATAATGCTTAAAATGTTAGTAGTTTTTGTTTACAAAATAAGACACTTGATTTGGGCTTCGATATAGAAATCAACAGCGAAATAAAAGCTGCTATGGACAACTCTGACTTTTCAGTGTAATTGATCTGGTATGTCTAAGCGAGCGTGACTCACCAATGGCGGCCTCTGTGATCTCGATTCTCGCATCTGTATCGATACGTAGCGATCGACATTCGATTCGATTCGTATCGATTCATCATCGATAATCGTTCAGCGATGCCGGGCTACCAGTACGAATGCCACTGTACAGATCGATATCATCGATTAAGTTTCGTTTTGTTCGTATTGTATGTACTTTGGATTGGATTGCTGTCTTTTTGTTTGTGACTATTTGATCTTAAACTGCTGTTCAATATTAATTTTCCCACAGAGTTCCAGCGCTCTTAGCCATAAAGGTTTCTTAAAAGATATTCCATAGTTTAAATCACAGTCCTAACAACGTTTTTTTAATGCAACTATAATAATAATAAGCACGCAGGGTAGCTTTGTGGCGAGCTGTTGGTGCGTAACGACACGGACCCGAATGCTCCAGAGAGTGGTCCAGGCCCCTGTCTCCGGCTTGCCGCAATGGTTTGTTCGGAGTGGACTCCCAAGGGGACCTGCAGGACTCTCGCCTCTGGCTTGCCTTAGCCAGCCGGCCAGAGTGGAGTCGTTAGAGCTATAACTTACATCTATATAGCTCGAAGGGGTGGAAGTGTTAAAGGCATAAAGCCGGGAGTAGCCCACTTTCTGGCATTCCGGTAATGGTGAAACTGCAGCACACCTCTCGACACCCCTTAGCCGCTCACACCGGTGTTGCTCGCAGTTGTCTTTCTGACGACCATGTTGAGGGCCCGAGTGAGTGGCGAGTCACCGCATGACAATTTTTTCATAACTTCGAGACAATGTGATCATGGCAGGTGTCCGACGTCTCGCTCTATAATACCAGACTGACTGCCCCACCAACACCCCAAACCAATAGCCCCAATTAAGTTGTAATTTCCAATCACTGCAATAGTTTATGCACCTGACGGGGTCTGTCATTGAGTGCAGTCAGATGCGCTCAGAGACGGGTCCCGCTAGGTGCATCACATATCCCTTCAAATTACAGTTCTCTAAGGGGCCTCTACGCGTTGGACCTATGTCTCCGTGCAAGCCTTTCAAAAGACAGGGTTTTCTTAAACCCGTGAAACCTAGAGAGATACATAATAATTTAATATTTTTTTTTGTTAGTTCTGCTTCTGTTGAACTAATTGAATTGTTATTATTATTTTAAAAGATGTGTCGATTAAAGTTTTTTCCACATATCTCCTCAGCGTTGGCACCTTTCCCTTGAAAAGTGGTCTTGTGATAACTGTGTATTTACCCGACTGAGCAAGAAGGAGGGTTACGTTTTTCGAGTGCATGTAGGTATGTATGTCTAATTCTGCACGCCCTCCAGCCTAAACGGCTTGATGGATTGTAACATATGAGGTGTCGTTAGATTCGTCTGGATTGTAGAAGTGACATAGGCTATAAAAATTTAATCAAAGCGGCTAAAAAGTTATAGAATCCAACATTTGGGCGACATTACTATTGTAATTTTCGCCCGTAAGCAACTCGCCCAGTATCATTAAAGCATGTGGGCCAGTTTACTACGTGAAAATTTAGAAAAGGGAAACTCGCCCGCGGACCAGATATTTTGTGGGCGAGTTTGCGACTAAGCCAAAATTTTAGGCATTCGTTTTTTTTAAATTAAGTTTATTATTTGTTACCCGACTGCTGAAACGAAGAGCGTAATGTTTTCGAGTTCTATTTATTTATTTATTTTATTTTATTCAGGGAAACACACAGTCATATACAGACAATGATAAATAGAACTTAAATACTATTAGACCTATAGTCCCATAACTTACAAACGAATGTTACATAAGGTCACATGGAGCGTAGCTAGAGCTAGCACTTATAGCTAGTAACTGAAGATTACATAATAATGTACTCATATAATTACACTATGACAATGATTAGCAAAGGGGTCCAACAACCAGGCCCCCCGGACTAGCGCTGTGCACACATACCCATGTGTGCACAGCACCAATCCGGGAATTGGTACCTAGCTGTTAGACTCCCTACTTCTGTGGCTTTTAGGTAGCAAAGATTTAATTAATTTTGATTTGAATTGATTTAAAGAATTGGAAAAAATGTCGACATCAAGTAAGTTTTTATTATAGAAATCGCAAGAGCGTCTAATAAAAGTGTTTTTGGCATATTTTGTGTTGCACATCGGAATATGGAGAGTTTCTTTTAAACGTTATTTAGTATGTGTCGTTAAAACGTGAAGGCAATCCTCCTTTAAACAATTTTCAAGGCATCAATATTAATGATACAAAATCACATCATTACGTACAATTACAATTAAACAGCTTAAGCTCATTTTAGCTTAATTATGAGTATTGCCGAAACTGTTAAGCTGTGTTTTATTGGTTGAAATTGATGATCTGCTCTACCGTGGGACCAGGGTTACGACTGCAGGTCTGAGGTCATAGGAAAAGGAGATGTTGGATGAAGATAAACGTGCATTGTGAGAGTAAAATAAAAAAATGCAACAAATGAAAAAACATTCATGCGACTGCTAAAACAACACCCACATGCTTTTCGTTAAAGTTTTGTTCACAAATGTACTGTGTCAGCGCTATTTATGTAAAAATATGGCTGGTTGTCTATCAGGGAACCAAAAAGTACCTGAGCAGGTGCCGAAGACTGAGCAGGGGACGAGTAGGTACCTTAAAAATAAATTAATATTGCCTCGTCTCCTGTCGGGGGACCAATTGGCACCTATATAGGGGCCGAATCTACAACTTTTTATCCGGGGGACGAATATTAGGGGACCAATGGGTTCTGACTAGACTTGCAACGAATAGTATATTCGGCCATTCGCCGAATACCGAATATTCGGCAGGTACCCTGGCCGAATAGCCGAATATTCGGCAAAAATATTCGGCCGGCTTGGCGCCGTTTGTGTTCTTTCCTGTCGAGAGCGTAGTTTCTTCCTACACCGCCCTTGTCGCCTGTCGTGACACGTCTTTTGATTTTTACATGCTTAATCTCATTGCGCAACGTAAATAAAGTTCAGTTGTTATGTCTTTCGTCGCGTCGTATTGAGTTAAGTAGTTAAAAATTGAAGTTTTGCGCCAAATCCATCATGGCCTCTAAGTCACCTCTATAGGCGACTTCTTTTTAGTGTCCATGGACATATTTTGACGACGATGAAAGTGATCCCAAAACTGTCGTGTGTAATTTGTGCAAGACAAAAATTTCACGTTGTGGAGTTGGCAAGAAGGCGACTACATCAGACTGGATCGATGCTAATGCGAAAGAAAATTAATAAAACATTTTGTAATACAATAGTCAATCGTTTTTTATTAAGCATTTATCAAACTACAAAAAATATTAGGTATTCGGTATTCGGCCGAATAGTGCTAAGGTATTCGGTATTCGGCCGAATAGGACAAAAGTGGCCGAATAGGCCGAATACCGAATAGTTGCCGAATATTCGTTGCAAGCCTAGTTCTGACCCAAATGCTATTACACAGTAGAGGAATTTCTATGAGAAAAAATAATAAACATAAACAATCGTTACCTACCACTTCTTAGTTACTGCAAATTACATTATATTTGAACAAAAAATGTCGTCTCTCTCTTATGTTACAAGGTTCATAAAGAACATTGTAACATTTTAATGTTAATTATATGAACATCTGTATTATAACTTATGGAATGCAATAAATATATTTAGTACTAACTGTACCCCGCAACTTCGTTTGCGCAGAGGAGGAGGATGGAGGAGATCAGGAGGCAGATCTTCCTCTCTGGATCCTTGTTTCCACATCAGATACCGCCATGGCTTATAGCCTATGAGCTGTCCGGATATTTCAGCTATCTCCTAGTGAAACTCCCAACAAAATCCCTACAGCAGTTATGGCGTGATACTTGCACAAAGTCACAGACAAACAGACAAAAATTCTAAAAATTAGTTTTTTGGCATCAGTATCGATCCTTACAATTACTCTTTTCAAAAAATATCCAATGTACAGACACAACTTTTTTACAGTCTTATTATATGTATAGATTGAGTCCATCAAAGTACATCGAAGTAGAATAATAAATTAACTAGTAATAAATAAACTAAGTACATCTTGCCAGAATAGTTATACGGTCTAAAGTGCAATGTTGAAGTATTATCGATCACAATAATAATAATATAATAATAATTCTTTATTGCAGGCATAAAAAACCCATAAAAATACAAAATAAATAAAATAAAGCTTACATTTGGACCTAATGGTCCTTACGTCAGTCTTAACCTACTTTCGGTTCTCGCTCCGGTGCACAGACAGCCAATGCCGAAATATTGGGCTGGAGAGGTCGTCACTCACCATCATCAGTATGCTATTGTCAGAGCTACGCAGTCTGCTCCAGAAGGAAGCAATACGAGCTCTGACAATAGCAAAGAAGTCTGGCACCCGCGCGTCAGCGAACATGCCCGAGGCGCTGCAGAAACGCGGCAGTCGCATGAGGGTGCGAAATGCATCATTGTATTGCACCCTCATGACGCTATACGATTTCCGCAGGTACTTGACCCAGAGTTGGCAAGTGTAGAGACATTGGCAAAAAGCTTTAAATAAAGTTATCTTGACTTCGTCGCTACACTTGCCAAATCTGCGCGCGAGCATGTTACATCTGACGGACAGGGCCCTCCTCTCCCTCTCGATGTCCTTGTCGTCTGTCGAGTCCTCAGTCAGTATGTGCCCCAGATATTTAAACTGCCGCACAACCCGAACCACTGAACCATCCAGACACACCTCGGGTATCCTCTCCGGACCTCTTCCCGCTCTAAATACCATCATTTCAGTCTTAGCTACGTTATATTTCAACCCGTGAGCATTCGCATAATGCTCACAGACCGAAACAAGCTTCCTCAGAGCACTGATCGAGGGGCCGAGAAGCACCATGTCATCCGCGTAACTCAAACTGTTGACACATACGCCACCTATGTGACAACCAGTTTTAGTGCCTCTCAGCTCCTCAATCAGCCCATTGACGTAAACGTTGAAGAGGTCCGGAGAGGTTATCCCCCCTTGGCGCACTCCGCAGTCTAATCTATAAGTATTAGACGTCGCGTCGCCCCACTTCACACTATTCGTTTGGCTTCCGTACCAGTACCTCAACAGATTCACCATTTCCTTAGGGACTTTAGAGTCTCTGGCCAGAATTTCGGATTGAGAACTACAGTTGGTGCTTTGACAAGACACGGAGCAAGGTCTTAAAATGCGTAGGCCTTATCCTAACTCCAGAAGTCTAGACCTCTACCTATCTTCGCATCAAGGAGTTGTTCCTGGATGATACTTAACTTACACACAATTAGTTAGGCTGTCTCGGGTAGGTATGTTTTTTTTTTTAATTCTTGTCCATTGTAGTCATAAATATGAGTGTCTATTTACAATCAGTCAGTAAGTTTTTAAGAAAATCTCAATATGAATTAAGTTTTCTACATAAGTTTCTATGAGTTAAAATGAGTGAAAATTCTCAAGTACCGTTTATGCATACATTGAGCGTGACAGACAATGCCGTGGCATACAAAATAATATGTTTCTGTACAATATGTATTAATTAAAGTAGCCAGTAGGTATTTATATCCACCATACACGGACACATTGTATGGAAGAATACTATTTTGTCTGCCACAGCACGTTTCTGACACGCTCAATCTCTGTAGATAAACGGAGCTGTCAGAGACCATCGTGGGTTCAAAATCTGGATGGATCTCCTTTGAGATCAACCTCTGCTTATTTTCTATGTCCCCTGATGCACAATAAAGCGCGCCATACACCGGCCAATAAAGCCGCGGTATTTACAGCCTCGCATGAAGGGGTTATAAAGCCATATCATTCGTGTCGACACGTCGCATGGTTACGTCAGGTTGATGCACCGCAGTTTATGATAGCGCCACGTCTGGCCGCTTCTGTGAGCTTGGCCGAATGACATTTTGATTGAAACTGTACTATAATAGTATAGTAATTGGGTTCTCTTGAAAATGGCGGGAAACGACGGTTGCAATTTTTTTATATAATTTTTGTTATAGTGTCTACAGTGGCTATTTTGTGTTTAATATCACGTTAAGTTAATCAGAAAATGACAGTATGGTGAATTTATTGGATTATTTGAGCAAGGTCTGAAGTTTCAAGCTTTTAACAAGAGTCCCGCTACGAGCTCGGGAGTGAACGTGACTGTCGAGCTGCTTCGTCCAGAGTGAAGCTGCTTCCTCCTCGGGAGGAAGATAGAAGACTATGATATATTGAATGTTCTCTTGAGAACTGAGTTTTGATTGTTAATACGGTGTTACTCACGTGATACCCGATTCCTAAACGCGCACCTAAGTTACGTCTATTAATAGGAACGTCATCTTGAGGTCGTTCTCAAGATGACTTTTGAGCTGAGAGTGATTTATTATTACGGGCAATGTATGTACATTTTATTAAGTATACAAAGTTAAGTATAACATGAATTGCAAATTCCAAAATTGTCATAAAAAATTTCAAAGAAAAACCCCGTTTAAATTCGTAATAAAACGCACAACTTAGTACATTTACTGCATTCTATATTACAGTAGAAACAAACCAACAGTTTCATCATCATCATCATCAGTCTATTTATATTGCCCCACTGCTCGGGCACAGACCTTCCATTACATCGAGGGAGCTCGGGCCATAATCCACCACGCGGGCCCAGTGCGGGTTGGCGGATTTCACATGCCTTAGATTTTTTTTCTACGACATGTAGATTTCATCACGATGTTTTTCCTTCACCGTTTTGAGAGCACTCGGTAAATGTACGTAAGTTTTTCCGTCTTAAAAACCGAGGATAACTCATTGGTACATGGCTGCCCTGGCTGGGAATCGAACCTGGGACCTCCATATTGCAAGTCCATTGACCCAACCACTGAGCCACCGAGCTCTCGTACCAACAGTTTAATGTTATCATATTAGCATGCGTGTCGCGGGCGGCCGCGGCAGCGCGCGAGTGTGGGAATGTCCGTCTACGGCGACTCTGTAACTGCTTAACATGCTTGAAGTAATAATAAATGTGTGATAGCATCTGTTTTGAATAATAAAATAAATACATATATGTAGGTAGGTGTTCAGTATTTTCCATTGACTTTCAGGGAAATAATTTGTAACATCGGTCAAGTATTAAAACTATAGTGAGCCATTACTACAAATTATTATATATAAACTGATATCACTCACTTATATTGTTAAAGTCGGCAATTAGACCGACAGTTTCGACCGATTTCGACGGTCTTTTTCAAGGTCACGCCCGCGTCGCCGTTGACGTTTCTTCGCGCACTGCGGATGAGCGCCCTCTGTGCGCGCTCCGAGATAACTTGTCCCGCCGACGACGACGGTGCGTTCGATGGCTGTAGCTGGATTCGTTGATCGATCTCACTTGTCGGGGAGTCACCGCCACTCACGTTAGGTCCCGTCACGCAGTATGTACTCACTGCGTCTACTACGCATTCACTCAATCTCGAAATCGGTCAAAACTGTCGGTCTAATTGCCGACTTTAACAATATAAGTGAGTGATATCCGTTTATATGTAATAATCGGTCAAGTAGATTTTGAGAAAATCTCAACCTAACATTTGAGATTTTGTTAGGTATATTTTTTTGCCACATTTTCTCCTTGACATTGGCACATTTAACTTGTAAATTAGTGTGCCAATGTTAAAAAAACACTGTTTGAAAAAAATCGTTTATTCCCACTTCCCACAGTTCAGTTGACTGAACTAGTGAGATTTTTTCCCATTTCTTCAGTTGGCTACTTGTTGGCAGTTGGAAGTGGAACTAGTGGGGACCCCCTCCTCTTCATTGGGTCGTCTAGAGTGGAGACTTTTGAAAATGTCGGAAAATGACGTCTGCGAAATTATTTGATAATTTTTAGCATCATCATCATCATCAGCCCGTATCAGTCCACTGCTGGACGCAGGCCTCTCCCAAAGCGCGCCAATCAACCCTACTCTCGGCCCTCTGCATCCAGTCCCTGACAGCCATCTTGCGAAGGTCATCCCTCCATCTGGTCGGGACTACGTTTACCCGTTCGTGGCCTCCATTCGAGAACTCGTCTCCCCCATCGGTTATCGGTTCTACGACAGATGTGACGCCCACTGCCACTTCCGTTTACTGATTCTATGAGCAATGTCAACCACTTTTTAGCACGTTAAATTAATCAGAAATTGTTCGCGAATGACAGTATAGTGAATTTTTTGGATTCTCTGCAAGATCTGAAGTTTCAAGCTATTATCAAGAGTCCCGCTACAAGCTCGGGAGTGAACGTGACTGTCGAGCTGCTTCGTCCAGACTGATGACGCTACGGCGACTCCTGATATATTGAATATTCTCTAACATGACATTGGCAAATGACGAACTGTCGAGTCCATTAATAAAATAGCAAATAGGAGAGTCTGTAATAGGGCTGACATAGCTGCCAGGAAAGTCTCCGGAATGAAGCCGCTACCGGTTTGCCGGCAAATTGCTCTCAACATGCAAGCAGGGAAAATTAAAATTATGCAGATAGTCGGGTTTTATTGCACTTTTACTGCACTCGGATGAAAGTTTACAGCGCAATTTGTAGGCCTGGGTGTTCTATAAGAAACAAAGTTGTTTTAAGTGTTCTATAAATTAATTAAATAGACCATAGATATAGTAATAACTAACTGTACCCCGCAACTTCGTTTGCGTAGAAAAAGTTCTATGCTCAGATCACATACGGCCATGCCTATAAGGGAGAACAATGCGATTATCTACATCTAAAAGGCGAAATTTTTTCTCCATTTATCATTAAGACCAATAGTTTCCTATAGAGACCTTTTGCATCTGGCATCTAGTCCCTACCAGCCACCTTGCATAGATCATCCCTCCATGTCGTCAAAGGGCCCACTCTACTTCGGAGTACATACAATATAATAATCTACACCTACATGACTTACGTATGAGTAAGTATAATAATTGTGCAATTTATCATTCGCCTAATAAACTAGAGATAATAAATCAATGCTATTACAACAATAAATAGATCAATCACTATAATGAAGCAAGAAACGGTCTATGGAGTGAGCCATATTTCTTTTTAAACTTTCACGGTTTGTATACATATTAATAATTAATCACCGACTTCAGTCTACTCGTGACCATGATGGCTGCAATGCTGTCGAAATATCGAGACATCAATAATAAATGTTTAACACGGCAATTCCCGTTTTATATAATTAACATGAGCTATATCACTGACCGCTCTGCATGACAAAAACATAGTCACTCATTGGTTTTTCCAATGTTTGAATTTCTACGATCAGTTTGAAACGCATGCCCCGCCTCATTTTCTGCCGTCGTTACCTACTGTACGTATATAGATCGCAGGCCTCAGATCGCTACCTACTGGACGTTAAAATGCCCAGAAATTGAGGCGGGGCATGCGTTTCAACTGATCGCAGTTAGGTCGCGGCTGTGTGTGGAGGGCATTAAACAGATGTCTCTTTCTGACGTATGAGAGTGATAGTGACAGCAGGAGCAGTGCCGACGTAAGTACACTCGCAAGTGACTACGTAAATATTAATGAGATTGGCGAGATTTTAGTTGCGTTACTGGCCGCTAGATGTCCTACACAAATCCAACCATACCGTACGTCCCCGCTGAGATTTACGCAGTCACTAGCGAGTAAACGAACTTACTTTGGCCACAGTTAGTGTACCCATAAAATAATAAATGAAATGAAAATGAAATGATGTTTATTTCCAGAAGAATTCAATATGCTTAATTACAAAGTTATTGTATGTCTTCTAATCAAAATAGTACTTATGTAATAATAAACTAAACTAAAACAGCACAGACTAAAGCTAAATTTGACACATACATTAGCGCCATGCACCACACTATCAGGTTATAGGGACATTATTCTTGTGGAAAATGAAGAAAAATTTTTGTTAAGAGACCAGAGACCTCGCTTTTTTTCTCCATTTAGATTTTCGTTTCGCATAGCGCATATGCAAGAAAATATCAAAAGGTACCCATATAATCAAATCAAATCATTTATTTCTAATAAGTTTACATAATATTATTTGTCAAACCAGTATCGCGGGAGACCGAATAGAACATAAAATGTACTTTAGCCTCTCTCTAAGCGCGGCGTTTTTCCCTCCATGATCACTATGAACCAGTATGCTAGTTACCGACATGTCACGAGTTACCGTGAGTTATTAATGGAATCGAACCCGCACTTAGATGGATTAATGTAGCGCAATAACTGAGCATATAACTCAATCTAAGATGGAGAGAGCGCGATGGCACAGTTTGTGATGCCGACTCTCTATGTGTGGTCCATATACAATCTTGACTCAAACGGACGATGCGTAGAAACTATAGAAACACCTTACAATACTAGATAATACACATTGATCTCCTATAAACAACTAGATACACAAAGGTTTTACTAAAACAATTTAAAAAAACGTCCATATAAGGGTCCATTGTTAACGTCCAATAAAGCAAATGAGGGTCCATTCATCCGTTTGGACCTTCTTTGCGCTCGGACATTTTTAGAAGGCAGACTGTGTATCTAGTTGTTTATAGGAGATCAATGCCCCTACGCAACAGATTTGAAACGTATATTTTATTACTAATACGAAATCTTTCTGATTATAATTATTATATAATTATTTAGTACGAAATAACAGTTTTTTCCTCAGGGTAGTGTTCTAGGTCCTCTACTATTTTTAATATATATTTTTCTTTCTTTCTATATCCCTTTAGAAACAACGCATCTACATAATATACCACTTTTAATCTTATTGTTAGTATTAAATTATGAACAGGCATCATATCCATTTCAGTGTTTATAAAGTCTGTCACTTAGTGGTATATATTATTCTTGTTAATGATTATAAAATAATTGTACAATTAGTTGTTTTTGAATGAGTTAATACTTATTTATTTTATTTATTTATTTATTTCATTAAAATTACAATCCCAACGCCTTTACAGGTTTTCACCCAAGTCGACGATGGTAACTTAATTAATTAATTACAATTCATTCATTCACTATTAAATTATATAAACCAAAATGTCAAATATCAATTATCAAAATGTCAAATATCAAAATGGCAAATATAAAATGTTACTGTGTTATAATCAATGTCAAAAAATGTCCCTAAAAAATTCAAATCAACAAATTATTATTATTATCAATTTAACCAATATTATTACACAAGTAGGTAATACTGAGCTAACAGTCGTCCGGTGAGTTCCAGGATTGAGAACAACTCTGTAAATAATATATTTTTGTAATTTATATAAAACTTACGACCAATCTAATAACTATCCAAAGATATTAGAAGACTAATCGAAAACTCTCTATCTTTCCAGGCCCGTCTGCCGCAACTGCGTGGTCTCCCCAACGGGCTCCTCCCCGCCGCCGCTGCACGAGCTCCCCTCCTCCCCACCACCGCCCGCCCCACCCTCCCCCCTATCCCCCCGCCTGCCCCTACCATCCCCCCAACCGAGCCACAGCGGATCATCAGCACCAAGTCAATCAAACTCCCCTCACCCATACTCCTACCCGAATTTTAGAAGACAAGAATACCTTCAGCATAGTCATAGCGTGAACCAAATTCCTGGTCAGAGCTACTCCCCTCAGTCTCCCCCATCGACTATGTCTCTCTCCCCCCATCCTGTTCCCCAAGGAAAGTTCAGGGGACTTTTGGAGCATGCGGAGAGACTGATGAAGCCAGGAGATCCTCACAGACATTCGCAGAGTGATGATGATTCAGGATGTGCCTTGGAGGAGTATACGTGGGTGCCGCCAGGACTGAGGCCTGAACAGGTGAGGTTTTAATTTTAAAGTACATACATAAACACGTACAGTCGAAGACAGAGATAAGTATACAGAAGGTCTCAATAAAGTTGAGATCTACTCAAAAACTACTGGACCGAATTTAATCATTCTTTTAGAAGAAGATCTTTATTAGGCAACAAAATCCGGTCTTAAATAAATACAAACATATGTGAGTAGTTAACTGTACATATATGTTAGTATACGTAAGTATATACTCCACCTATGTGAGTAGGTAGGTATATACATTTGTGTTTTTTGATGCTAAAAGGCCCCACGCCCAGCATAATGCTGACGGAGCTGACTCCGCCGAGCGCTGATTTTCAGCGCGGCCCTTTTCCTTAAACTAAACCCACCCCGCGTCCCTTTATTGTGTCTGTCTCCAAGCTACAACCCCGATAGACTCATCGCCGACCACACCACTTATTCCTACCACGACCTGTGCCGCACCACACCCTACTTGTGATGACGATTTCAGACGACTTTTACAGTACATAGTACTATAAGTATAACAGTAAAAGAATTTTTGCAATAGGTCAAGTAGATTTTGAGAAAATCTTAACCCTTAAAACTCTCCTGTACATCTCTGTGTTCCACCGTACATGAGTTCGATGGCGCAGTGGTTGGGCTGGACTTACGATACGGAGATCCCAGATTCGATTACCGGTCAGATCAGCCACCTACCAAAGAGTTTTCTTCAATTTTTCGAAGGAAAAACTTACTTATATTCACCAAAAGATTTAAAAAACGGTGAATGAAAACATCGCGAGGATGAAAGTCGAAGAAAAATCTAAGTCATTCTAATCCGTCAATCCGTAATGGGCCAGCGTGGTGGATCATGACCCGAGCCCTCTCGATGTAAGGGCTCGACAGTCACGCTCACTCCCGAGCTCATAGTGGGACTCTTGACTATAGCGCCAAACTTTAGATCCTTCATGAATCCTCCAATAACTTCACCATACTTCGTGAACATTTTCTGATTAATTTAACGTGATATTAAACACAATATAAAATAATTTCTCAACCGTCGTTTCCCGCCATTTTCAAAAACCTCGCAACATGTTATAATGACTTTAAAAGGACTGCCTCCCATACCATGAACTCTTATAGCAAGATTACTTCAATAATACTTTGTTATTTCGTACCATGACGTCCTTAATAAGCTTACTTTAAGATCATCATGGTACAAAATAACAAAGTATTATTGAAGTAATCCTGCTATAAGAGTTCGGTAAGGGGGCTGGAGTTTCTTCATCCCTACCTACCCTCTGTCCGGATGAAACGAAAGCCTCATTGCAAACTGATCTGTCGTGCTGTTGTTCGTGAAAGTTAAAGCCACAAAAAGACAATATTGAGGAAACAATAGCTTTTCAAGACAAAAGCTAAGCAAGCGACTGCTTCCAACAATGGTGTCCACTCCGCCTAAATGTCTACGTTTTAGATTTGCAGACAGTCTGTGGCTAGATGGTTGCTGTGACTTTTATAGAAATGGACTTCAAAAAGCTCGTCTATTGTCAAAAGACATTGCCACATTTCAATAGAGCTTTGCCCCACCTACAAAACTACGTGACCATTTAAGCTGTATCATTTTGTTGGGGACTTATTACAGGTTTCATATTGCATATTCATAATCAGTATCATTTTCTACTACTCTCGCAACTCCTATAGAAGAATAACAAAAACAATGAATAAATCGCTTCGATTTCTTACTATTTTCTGAATTCTTAATTACGCTGTTTTTTTCGAATCGCAACTTGTACAAAACTTTATTATAAACCAATAAATTTTAATAAAAAATGAAGATATTTTTATGTTTATTCGTTATCTTGTACAACTTGCGGTTGATGGTGGGGCACAATCTGGCATTGTCATTTATACACAGCGGGACGCCCCCCTGCCGCGCACGCACCGCACTTCACCTCTTGTACCGCTAGCAGCTTGGCGATCACTCACACAAATGTAAACCTGAGCTTACGCCTCGCGCACTGTATATGACATCAAGACAGTTAAGTTTCGGAAACTGATAGTCAAAATCCAATCATCGCAAACTTCCATACAACACAGTAATAAGTTGTGTCCGCTCGTCATTATTTGTGCATTATGCGTTTTGTGTGGCTCATTATGAGTGCGTGATTACGGGACACGGGAAGATAACAGTTAGCGCACTTATAGGTAAGTGCGGGACTTCATTTTAGTCTTACGTCTGCTGTGTGGGGATGGAAGTGAAATGAGAAAATTATTACTGTTTGTTATTGTTACTCTTTAGTGTGCAAGTAAGTGTCAGGATCCGTTATTAAATTAATGGAATAAGAAAAATGTATATATTATGAGAGCTCGGTGGCTCAGTGGTTGGGTCAATGGACTTGCGATACGGAGGTCCCAGGTTTTTTTATTATTATTTTTATTTATTTCAGTTTTATTATATAATTTACATTTCGTTTGCTTAGTGCCACTAAACATAATGCGTTAATTTGTTCGATTCCCAGCCAGGGCAGCCATGTACCAATGAGTTATCGTCGGTTTTTTCGACGGAAAAACTTACGTACATTTACCGAGTGCTCTCAAAACGGTGAAGGAAAACATCGTGATGAAACCTACATGCTGTAGAAGAAGAAAAAAAATCTAAGGCATGTGAAATCCGCCAACCCGCACTGGGCCCGCGTGGTGGATAATGGCCGCAGCTCCCTCGATGTAAGGGAAGGTCTGTGCCCGAGCAGTGGGGACATATGAATAGACTGATGATGATATTCTACGAGAATATTCAATACAAACTAATGTACCTCAGAAGCTATGAAAACGTCCCCAAATATCCTGTTTTAATTATCAAACAGTAATTAAGAAAACGAAAGGCATTCCTGCAATAACTTCCCAACCCCAGCTTTGAATACAACTCGGTGTTTATAATTACAGTAAAAATAAAGCCTTGAGAAGGCTCTGGGAGCATCGAAGCAAAAAATTAAAATGTTTCTCAAGAGGGCGGTCCACCCCTCCTTGGATTGGTGGATGGACAGACGGATAAAGTGTTTGGTTATTAGGTTTCTATTTAGATATCTTTCTGAAGAATTATAGATTCTTAAGAGCCTTCCTAGAGCCAACTAGCGCCGCCAATCTTAAAAAAATCATATCTTCCAATATAATCAATTTTATTAAAAAAGCTATGTTCACATTGTTTATGGCTATAAATATTATTTTTTAAATGCTTATTTGTAACGTGATGCAATGTAGGTAAGTTGTAGTTCACATAATTGCGAAAAACGGCCGCTTCTGGCACATTTGAGAACTACAACTTACCTACATTGAATCACGTTACAAATAAGCATTTAAAAAATAATATTTATAGCCATAACCAATGTGAACGTAGCTTTTTTAATAAAATTGATTATATTGGAAGATATGATTTTTTAAAGATTGGCGGCGCTAGTTGGCTCATGTCAGCGCCTTAAGATGATTATAAACATCATTATAGAATTTGAGTAATTGCACAATTACTTGATAGATGTCGCTACCGTCCCTAAGACGAGAATATGGAGACAAAATTCACGATCTGGGTACGAAATCACGGTGGCTCTGTTGGAATAGAGCGTGCCACGGAATAGCGAGGTCCCGGGTTCGAATCCCGGTCGATTAATGCGATGCTGGTTCGCCTATTGCGGTATCCAATAGATAATATAGAGATATCGTAAATAATTTATGGCAATAAAGAATACCTGGAAATCATACAGATATTCCAAAATATTCAGTGCGCGGGTAGTATAGGTGTCAAAGACAGAGATAAGTATACAGGGGGCCTCAATAAGGTTGAGATTTTCTCAAAACTACTGGACTGAATGTAATAATTCTTTTACAGTTATATAGTTTTAACTTTTATCTAACAAACAGTGAAAGAATTTTTGCAATAGGTCAAGTAGTTTTTGAGAAAACCTCAACCTTAAAAACTCTCCTGTACACCTTTCTCTATGTTCCACCGTACAATCCAATCAAATACGATTGTCAGTCAATTTGCCCTAATCTATTGAATTCCATAATTACATATTTGTTATCTGGGTGTTGGTACAAGCCCAAGGGTCACTGCGACCTTAAAGGTCTATTTTAACCGTGCACCAAGTCCTTATATCTCGCAAGGTTAACGTTCATTCGTCAGCTGAATAATTTCTTTTTATTGGCTTGTTTGTGTAATTTAAACAATACAGTACAAATTAATATGAGGTATGAAATACGAAAAGCCCAAGTTACAAGCAATAACAGCGCATTTAATGTTGACATCAGACCAGTCAGTGCCATCTACCGGGGCTAGCGGGACTTTCTTTCTTTTCTAAATGTAACCTTGAATACCCATCATTGCAATTAAAACAAATATTTTGGTTCTTTCAACCTCTAACCAAAAAGCACCTTTGGGCTAACAAAACTCTGCCCAACCTTACCCCTATGAAGATTTAATCGTATAGCACCTCCTAAGGTTGTATAAACAAAACTAACAGCTTTCATCTGTGGCGCACGCCCCACCATATTTAATATAGACGATGTGCTAATGAAATCAAGACGTGACCCGCATGTACTAATGTCTGTTCTGTTATGAACGCTCACGATATTACATGTCTTAGTAAATGGGATTCGCCCTGCATCTCCCCTGACTTCTAATGAGATGTAATGCTGAGTTGGACTGCATTTTTAGTCAATTATGCCATCGGGCTTTGAAATCATCAGTCCGTATCAGTCCATTGTTGGACGTAGGTCTACTAATCCATAATGTCATCTATCATTTGTCATCAGCCCGTATCAGTCCACTGCTGAACATAGGTCTCTCTCAAGGTCCGACACTTAACACGACTCACGGTTTGTTGCATCCAGTCTTTGTCAGCAACCTTGCGTAGATCATCCCTCCATCTGATCGGGGGGCGTCAATTTCGTGGTATGGTATCCAATCGAGAACTGGTCTACCCCATCGGTAGACTTCTACGACAGTTGTGATAAACTATAATTATGTACTAAAAACTATAGTACGATCCCCGTTGTTCGGCAACGTGCCTAAAATGCTGGCGGCATTTTCCCTCTGGATCGCCAGGCTGGTCCTTTGGGCGAAATGCAGGCCAGCATTTATTTATTTTATTAATGGACTCGACAGTTCGTCATTTGCCAATGTCATGTTACAGAAAATTCATTGTATAATAGTCTTCTATCTTCCTCCAGGGGAGTCGCCGTAGCGTCATCACCCTGGGTAGCCGCGTCTTCTTGTCTTCATCCACAGGAGACGCCGTAGCGTCAATCACTGTGGACGAAGCAGCTCGACAGTCACGTTCACTCCCGAGCTCGTAGTGGGAATCTTGACCATGGCGCCAAACTTCAGATCCTGCTTGAATTCTTCAATAACTTCACCATACTGTCATTCGCGAACATTTTCTGATTAATTTAACGTGACATTAAACACAAAATAGTCCCTGTAGACGTTAAAAGGAAAATTATCAAATAATTCCGCAACCGTCGTTTCCCGCCATTTTCAAGAGACCTCCAGGCCAGCATTGGTCACGTGTGGACTCCACGAGCCGCCCCGACAGATCAAAACAATTTAACACTTGTCATTTTTATTTTGTCATCATTTCTACTACCGAAAGTATATTCAGCTGCAATATTTATAGCTGGTCGGTCATTCGTTGTTGGACAAATCCTTTTAATTCCACTATCAGTCGTGTCCAGCTAATAAGTCTCCCTCTTTCATAATATTCGGTAACTTGATCCTAAGTCTTATGTATGATTTATTGCTTGGGGTGAACATGTTACTATAGGGTATGATATCACATGATTCGTACTCGTATAGACTACTGTTCTGAATTCTAAACAGACAATTTTATAGGATAAAGTACGTCTAGTAGTGTTTTAGTACGGCGATATTGCCATCATTCCATCTAGATGACATATTCAAATGAATGAGTCCCTTCTTTATCGGTTTTTGCAACTTCAGGAATCTTTCGATCATAATCATGGTGGAATTCCAGCGAGTTTTGACATCCAATAATAGATTTAACTCAATGCCCGTCTCTTCTTTCACATACTTTTGCAAAGTCACGTTTTTTAAAGGACTTTTTCTAAACAATTTTACTAACTCTTAACCTTAACCCCACTTCACCGTTGCGCACAGGCAAAAACTGCGGGATTTTAATTTGAATTTTGTTTGTCGCTTCATTTCTCGAGGTGTTTTTCTCGTCTCGAATTGGCGTGGATTTCGCGAAAACCCTAGTTCTAATATTATGGTTTTTAATATACTAGAAACAGAAGCGTTGTTTTTGGTCAACTTGTTGATTCCGAGGTGTCGTTCCGTCCTAATTATCAATCATCTTTAAAATCCCACTCACTTTAACTCAATCTAGTCTGGTATAGGAGTGACTGTGACAGTTTAATTTAGATTCACTTCAGATTTAACGGCCATCAAAGAATCACTACTCATGTTTGACGTTTTAATTTTAAGTGGACTATTCAATTGAAATTATGTTAGACTTGAAAACGTGTGATCTTTCCAATATTTCTTACTTGAAAACCCCTTTACTTACTACCTCGTTCTTTTTTAATGATAAAGGAAGGAAGATAATGAACCCAAGATACTTCAAGATCCCAAGGCTGTTACAATTTGGTAGCCATGACCAGGATGTATGATATATCCAAATTTTATTATTATTATTTTTTATACTAAATCAGTCCTCGTATTATTTCCAGGTGCACCTGTACTTCTCGGCGCTGCCTGAAGACAAGGTCCCGTACGTGAACAGCGTGGGCGAGAGGTACCGGCTGAAGCAGCTGCTACAGCAACTACCGCCGCAGGATAATGAGGTGGGCATCAGGGTAGGTTATAGGAAATAAGGGTAGAACTAAATTGGTTAAGGTGCATAAGAAGAGTGGTGTCTTAATTTAGAATGCAGATAACTACGATGATGATGACGACCTCCTATGACGACGACTCCCACTAGCTCCTGACCTATGCTGAAGGTGGCTAGCAAATCCAAACTTGTCTTGAAAACTCAATCGCTCTGAGCACATAAGAGCTGTCCGGAACTGCTTCTGGTGTATGCAGCGATTACTTAGTTAATGGCAAGCACGTATATTACTTTGGCTAAGCGCTAAAAAAAGACTTAGTGTTGTATGTAGTGGTGAAAAACTATATTCACGGTAAGATCCCCGGTCAGACTTGTAGAAATGAGTTATCCTGGTTTCTCAATATTACTGTGTCCGGTGTGAATGTCGAGGAAGAGTAATTACCGACGTATGAGGCATTACCTTCTTAGTTCTTAGAACTCCAATAATCTTCAACTTTTCTGGGGTTGAGAGTTCAATTTCACGTTATACCATGACATACTGTTGCGTCTATTAAGTGTTAAACTCTTCTTACCTTAAATTCAACAGTATCTTCTCTATCTCTGACGTCTTCCTCATCTCATCAGTTTCAAATTCAAACTGAAAAAATGGCTCGTTGAGCGGTCGTTCTACAGTTACAACGAATTTATAAATGTAACTAAATACCAATGAATGAAATACAAATATTATATTAAATTGAAATGAATAATTATAATGAAATACTAATATATTATACTATAATATAAATGAACAACTAACGTATATTATGTATGTAGCAATAACGAAATTGTAAATTTATAATGACGTGTAATGAATATTACCAATAAAGATGTCTATGTCTGTGTCTCTATCGCCACCATTTTCTTTATCTCTGCCATTTCTGTTTCCAGGTGCGGTACTGCCACGCGCTGTCGGACGAGGAGAGGAAGGAGCTGCGCCTGTTCAGCGCGCAGAGGAAGCGGGAGGCGCTGGGCAGGGGGCAAGCGAGACAGCTGCACGCGCCTGCGCCGTGCGACCGGGTGAGTACGCGTCTTCTTTTGATGCCGTCTTCTTATAGTACCGTTTTTTTGTGGTACCGACTTCTTATAGTGCCGTCTTCTAATGGTGCCGTCTACCTATGAATGTTTGCGATCATTAGGACTGTCTGCACTCTCGACAACGTCAAATGTCTTTGTTACCGCCTAGTATAATTAGAAAGGATGGGATTGTTATGAATGACAAGACAACTACTTTTCTTCTTATGCCATCTTTCTAAGAAGGTCGACGATCATTATGAAAAATACCTGACTTATCCTCCTGATTGGTCAGTTAGGAACAGAAGACACGTCTAATCGACCACATGTAATCGTAATTCTTCAAAATCTACAAAATCATAAGTTTTCAGAACTCATTTATTAAATATTAATTAGATAAAACGGGAATTACCGTGTTAAACATTTATTATTGATGTCTCGATATTTCGACAGCATTGCAGCCATCATGGTCACGAGTAGACTGAAGTCGGTGAGTGTTAAATGTCAGAAGGGTGACACAAAACGATCTACCCTCTTTCGTATTCGCTGACTGCGTTGAGAAAAGTTGTTGATATTTGCAGGTACCCCCATTTTGCAAAAAGAACTAATTATGTCCGTTCGTTTGCACGCACTCGCCTTTGTGCCTCGTTTACATAAGTCGATCACTGGATTTCAAGTTTTTGACAACAGAAAACCATCGTCGCGATTGAAATTTCATTTATTAAAAATACCATGACTATCAAGTTTAGGTCCTAAACTTAAGCAGTCAGCTTCGGTTAACCGTATCTACCATGAAATGCATGCATTAAAGTTTCGATTTCAGTACTTACCTATTAAAAGTTTTGTTCTAAAAACTTATATAGTTACTTTGAAGGATGCTGTAAAAACACAAGAGACATACTTAATTATTTTCCAGGAAATTTCAGTGAACTAATCATTGATCTCCTATAAACAACTAGATACACAAAGGTCTTACTAAAACAATTTAAAAAGGGTCCATTGTTAACGTCCAAATAATGTCCAATAAAGTAAATGAGGGTCCATTCATCCGACCTTCTTTGCGCTCGGATATTTTTAGAAGGCAGACTGTGTATCTAGTTGTTTATAGGAGATCAATGGAACTAATTAAGAATTTACAGGTCTTAGGTACTATGAAAAAATTAACGTTAAAAGATTACCACAAAAATAGAGTCTTCCACTTAGAATTCCAAGCTGCGTCTTACCATTTAATTGGCCGTATCAATTGGCTCCCGATTTCATTAGAGCCTCCTTGTTACTCCGACCACGTCCGTCGCATTGCATCTCACTCCCCCAACAGGGACTGTGGCCAATACACGACGGTTGAATATTATTTTATTCTATTTTTATCACATCTGGGTTTTTTTCGTATAATTCTTCCCAAAGGGAAAGGCAAAGCCAACTAGGGCATACAGCCTGGTCTTATGTCTTAATTTTTCTCTATTTATTGATTTATTTTGTTAATGGACTCGACAGTTCGTCATTTGCCAATGTCATGTTACAGAAAATTCAATATATAATAGTTCAGAGGTTCACCCTGGGTATCCGCGTCTTCTTGTCTTCCTCCAGAGGAGTCGCCGTAGCGTCGTCACTCTGGACGAAGCTAGACGATAGCTCGACAGTCACGTTCACTCCCGAGCTCGTAGCGGGACTCTTGATAAAAGCTTGAAACTTCAGATCTTGCTCAAATTATTCAATAAATTCACCATACTGTCTTCGCGAACATTTTCTGATTAACTTAACTTGATATTAAACACAAAATAACCACTGTAGACATTAAAACAGAAATTTTGCAACCGTTGTTTCCCGCCATTTTCAAGAGAACCATTTTTATTTTATTTTATTTAATTCAGGGAAACACACAGTCATATACAGACAATGATAAATAGAACTTAAATACTATTAGACCTATAGTCCCATAACTTACAAACGAATGTTACAAAAGGTCACATTTTTATTCTATTTTCTCCTCAGCGTTGGCACCTTTTCCTTGCAAAGTGGTGTAAATGTAAATTCAAAAAATGTTGACGTGCAATAATGTACACAACGTGCTTACTTGCAATAAAGAGTTATGCTTATTTCCCTTGGTTCACCTGGGTGTACGGGCAAAAAAAAAACGGTCAAGTGCGAGTCGGACTCGCGCACTGAGGCTTCCGTGCAAACTGATGATGATGATGATGAAGATGAAGAGACCAACTTACCTTTGCCATTATCAAAATATTATGGCCATACATCGACATACTCATCTGCAATAAGTTTGTAACAACAATTTTAAAGTTTTCGTATTTTTTCCTTTACTTGTGCTATAAGACGTAGCTTAGCTTCTTGCCAAATGACAATGCCAGATTCTGCCCCACCATCAACCGCAAGTTGTACAAGATAACGAATAAATGTAAAAATTACTCCGTTTTTTATTAAAATTATTGGTTTAAAATAAAGTTGCGATTCGAAAGAAACAGCTTAATTAAGAATTCAGAAAATAGTAAGAAATCGAAGCGATTTATTCATTGTGTTTGTTATTCTTCTATAGGAGTTGCGAGAGTAGAAGAAAATGATACTGATTATGATTATGCAATATGAAACCTGTAATATGTCCCCAACAAAATGATAGGTACAGCTTAAATGGTCACGTAGTTTTGTAGGTGGGGCAAAGCTCCATTGAAATGTGGCAATGTCTTTTCATGATTCTAGGTCGACGGGAAGTACCCTATAGGTTTTGGGGTTTTTTGCGTTTTCATACAAATATATCTTTTGATTGCGTTAACGTAAAAGGTATTTTTTCACGGCTGCATGAGGTTACAGACCTGAGTATTCAGTATTAATTTTAATACGTAACCCTAAAAATCACTTTATTTAAGTTAAAAAGGGCTTTCCATAAACCACGTCTCCAGCAAACAAAAGCTAATTAATATTCTAATTAAGTTTGAAGCTCATCCTGACGCGTGGAGTGCCCTGAGCCGGTAAGCCGGTGTATTTGTTTAAATACACAGCGTATTAACACCGGCACCTCGCTGTTTTATCTTCGTACAGTAGATTTAGGTTGTGGCTACATTGGTGCATAAAAACTACCTTTTTAAACCCCATCCATAAAGACTGAGAAATAAATCTCTACTAGACATTAATGAATATAGCATATTATATGCTTTTTAAAAAAATATATACACATTTAATTTATTTTAATTTAATTTAGTTTTTTCGACACTTTTTGTAAGCAAAAATTCTAAATTAAACGGCGGTAGTGAAAAATTGAAAATCCTATTAAGTTAACAGACTAGTACCGTGTTTAATGTCGATCTTACCTTTTAATAGGTATTCCTTTTCTGAGGACATTTCCATTTAGCACACATAGAATGCAGATGGTTGTAAAGTTATGGCATGCTTTCGTGCTAGAGTAAGTTATGGTAGAGTTCTGTAAGTTATATTTATAAACACTTCTTACGAGATCTATTACTAAGAATTTTTTTTTAGGGTTCCGTGCCTCTAAAGGAAAAAAAGGAACCCTTATAGGATCACTTTGTTGACTGTCTGCCTGTCCGTCTGTCTGTCAAGACCTATATCTCAGAAACGCGTGGATGTATCAAGTCGAATTTTGTATGAAAACGCAAAAATCTCAAAACCTGTAGGGCACTTCCCGTTGACCTGGGATCATGTTTGGCAAGAAGCTTGGTCCCGTAGCACAAGTAAAGGAAAACATCTTAAAACTGTGAATTTGTAAGTACATGTCCCAATAACATTTTTTTATTATTATCGCGATTGCTGGAGCAATTTAGCCGCAAATGTAAATTTGTCAATATTATCTATCTAGTTTATCTTTTCGTTAAAGCAAAATTACGGGGATAAGTTGCATTGCTCGGAATCCTCGGTGCGCGAGTCCGACAGCCGACTCGCACTTGGACGGTTTTTTATCTCCTCCTTTTGCTCTTCTCTCCGCTCCACTCATCGCTCCGCTCACCGCTCCGCTCACCGCTCCCACCCTCAACATGTCCCGCGCCGGCCAGGTCGTCCCTGGCGGCGCAACATTTTAATCCTGCAGCCCATAAATCATAGGCCACCCCTCTGTCTACTGCAATTGATACTGGCCATTTTTTACTCTGTGGTTTATTTTTATTTTTCAAAGGTTTTGTTTTGAATGTTTTGCTTAGTCAATTTGTGTGGTGGGCTTATGTGCGTAGGGTTATGTAAGTTCGAGGTTCCGTACATAATACAGGGTGTAACGGAAAGGGTATATGAAGCCGAAGGGAGGGTGTTCAGTATCTTTTTACAACTTTGTTCTACGACTTTTCGATTTTCGCGAATTTATTTTCGAAAACTACCGCGGCCCTGTCGGCGGGTCCCTTTCGGGCCCGACTCGTGCCTCCCCCTTCTCCGCTGATGACGCTCCGGAACACGTGGAGCGCCTTCCAGCTCGAGGATCACTTCATTCGGACGGCGGATCCCCCGATCCCCCGCCCGAAGGTTTCTCATTTTACCCTATTTCAACTAAAATAAAGAACCAGTAAAACTTTATTCATCCCAAAAAATTAGTTAAGACGAAGGTTTCTTTAATTTCCTTGAAGTTCTCCCCTCGGGTAACAATTAAACTTCCGACAGTAACAATTACTGCCCTGAAATTCCCGGGTTCAATTCCCGTCCTGTTCTAATGAGTATTTCTTATAATCACCTAAGTTTTAATTTTTTGTGAACTTGGAAAAGTGATCTTTGTTTTAAGCCGTGCTAATAGGCCGGGGGTCTTAGCGCTAAAAATGTCAATGCCAGATTCTGCCCCACCATCAACCGCATGATGAACAAGATAACGAATAAATGTAAAAATAACTTCATTTTTTATTAAAATTATTGGTTTAAAACATAGTTTTGTAGAAGTTGATATTTTCAATCTGTCCCCCGGTTTGTTTAAGAAACAGATATTTAAAGCACTTTCAAATAATTTATTGTAATACAACATCCAGGTTTTACCAAACTATATTACCTATTGCTAAATTTAACGAGAACTTGGCTACAAGTAAGAAAAAAATCATAATAAATAGGAACAAGACATGATATCTGAGAAAAATGTAGATTTTAGTATACTTGACTTACTTTTAGCATTGATCTCCTATAAACAACTAGATACACAGTCTGCCTTCTAAAAATGTCCGAGTGCAAAGAAGGTCCAAACGGATGAATGGACCCTCATTTGCGTTATTGGACATTATTTGGACGTTAACAATAAACCCTTATTTGGACGTTTTTTAAATTGTTTTAGTAAGACCTTTGTGTATCTAGTTGTTTATAGATCAATGACTTTTAGACATTGAAATACAGCATTTCCCACCTCCCTCCCTACCTACGCATTTTCGTATATTTTCCATACATATCGTGAAATTAATTGACGAATTGCTTATAAGTAAATGGCGTAGAAAGTAACCTAACACACATTGCCACTCAGCGAAAACAATAACGCACGTATTTAATAATCCTGGTACACTCCAGCTTCCTCTGACACGACACCCCCAGGCCATAAATCCACGGGACACTAATAAACAACTCACGGCCACCAGCGCCATCTGTCGGCGACGCTCATAACTAGAGCGCATAAATCACCGCCACGACGAGAGAGGGCGCTGCAACTTGCACGATATATCTCCCGAATATTGGGGAAAAGTTTGGGATTTCGGGGAAAAGATTGTGTTTACGAGGAATGACGGCAGGTGTGAACGTGAAAGGGGAAGTTTGAGTATTCTTAGGTATTAATCTTTTGTAAGGCTTATAGTCACATTTACAAAAACATTACTGACACAACCATACAAGGGGCTCGTAGGCCAGTTGCGAGTACACGATCGTACAAGTTAAGCAACGCTGGGCGAGGTCAGGGCCTGGATGGGTGACCGTTAGTGACACTTTTATCTGAGCGCAGTTGGTCCCGGTTGTTATCGCTAGACAGCAGTCGTTAGGCCACGTGAAAGGCCTACGGGCGGCCTGAATAACTTTGACAAATATGTCTGGTCACTAAACCACACAAGAAAAGAAGATGAATAACTGCATTATGAGTAGAAAACATTTACTTGCACTAAACATAAATAATACACGTAATTTATATATATAGAAAAAAAAAAGGAATTTTGGCGATATTGTTGTTTATAATGAATGTAACCTTATGGACAGATTCCTTGTTAAGCGCGCGAAACGACATTAGCTACTTTTTTGTGAAAATTCTAATTAAATAGTTTCCGTGGTATTTAGTGAATAATGATCACGTTAAGTTAATCAGTAGATGTCCGCGAACGTTTCTATTAGTTGGAGTGCTCGAAAGAAGTGTTTGTGAAGTTTTGTGCTCTTAGCAAGGATTCCTTTTGCATAACTTGATGCTTGCGTGGATCATTGAGTTATTTCGTTTAGGGGTTTGGGAGGGTTGTGCGTAGGTTTAGGTTAGGTTATATTCGTATATGTGTATGTATTTATAAGAATTCAGACATTCTACTAACATCAGACCAGGCTGTATGCCCTAGTTGGCTTTGCCTTTCCCTCTGGGAAGAATTTTACAAAAAAAAATTATAAGTAACCTTCCTTTGCGTTGCGTAGTCTCATTTTGTATTAATTAACTTTTTTTACGTTTATCGTATCGTCATAGTATGATCATACGTAAATACTTTACCTACATTGAGCAAAGCCACGGGCGGTATTAATAAACGCAAACCCTTTACTCATAATCCCAACATCTCACTTAACCCTATGTATAATGTAATGTAACCTGAGACTACATCCCCGGTGGTTAGCGTAATGGCCCATTATCAGACCACACGTCGCGCCGTCTTTGTCTGTCTAATGTATGGTTATTGTGCCTGAAGGAGACGGCTGGAGGTTAGTTAATTGGCTTATGGGATTTAGATATGGAGATACGTTATTATCAGAATGGAAGAAAGTTAAAGAATTGTTATTTATTTACTTATTTAAGTTTATAATTGTCCTTGAATTCATTCGACAAATTCTATTCGACTAAAACTGGGGGAACTGTACTCTTAATAAATAATAAATTGGTAAAGTTTTTTAGTAAACAATAATGCAAAAAAATTTAACTAAGTAAGTACTTACCTACGTCACAAGTCACACAATGACCTAAGAAATGACCAGGTCAAATTCCAGTGAAAGAAAGTGTTGCAAAAAACTAAAAAATACCTTAAAATGTTGCACACAAAATTAATAATTTTTTTGATAGTTGAATTTATTGTATTTTATTTTTCCCCAAATTGTAATTTACTTAAACGCTGCTCAGAATTAATGTGTGTCACAAGCCTAACCATCCATTTAATTTTGTCGAATGAATTCAAGGCCACCCTGTACAGGATATATTAATAAGGTTGTGAGTTTATTAATGACTACCTACTTGATCGATTTGTCAGTTTCACTTTTGATGCTAACGGAATACGATACGACTCAAACAATACTGCTTTTAATCTAACTTTTCATAGTCAAAAAGTTATGAATACTCCTAAACCGTAAAAAAATTACTCGTTTAGGAATTATCACAAACCAGTTAAGTCACTTTTTTTTAAATCTCAACCTTACCGACTTTTCTGTACTAAAGTACTAATTAAACTTCATCAGTCCAAGACTTGGTGGGTGACACAGCCGCACATCTGTTATAACTCATTCACTGAAAGCACCCTTTGAAGCCAAAATGAAAGCGTTATTAATTTTATAGTGTTCTTAAAATTCAGTGTAACAGCCTTCAAGGCGGCACTTGCCGGAGCTGTCATTACGGGAAGCGTTTAAATCCTCTCCAGCGGCCCTGACAGAGAGGATTCAAGACTCTTAATGGGTCACTGGTTCCATTGAAGCACGTCAACTCTTCAAATTCGTCTTCGTGTACGTAGTAATAGTTCAAAATAAAAATACATAGGCATCTTTCAGAGCCTTCCATGAGCCAACTAGCGCCGCCAATCTTGAAAAAATAATATCTTCCAATATAATCAATTTTACGAAAAAAGCTATTTACAAAATGTTTATTACACAAAACAACCACTGTAGACATTAAAATGAAAATTATCAAACAATTTCGCAACCGTTATTTCCCGCCATTTTCAAAAGCCCCATCTTAATTTATTTGTTTTATTAATGGACTCGACAGTTCGTCTATTGCCAATGTCATGTACAGAATATCAAAATATATCATCTTTACCCCTTATCTTTATCCAATTCTATCGGTTGAACTATCTGTAATGCTAAGCCATTCAGATAGTTCAACCGACCTATTGTATACAGGGTGTAACGTAAAGGGTATATGAAGCCGAAGGGAGGATGTTCAGTATCGGTAACTGAACAACTTTTGTTCTACGACTTTTCGAATAAAAAATAAAAATAAATTAAAGTCTCATACAAATCGACCAGCTGACCGGTACGAAATGTATGAAAAGTCAATAAATAAATTCGGGTAAATAGAAAAGTCATAGAACAAAAGTTGTTCAGTTACTGCTACTGAACACCCTCCCTTCGGCTTCATATACCATTTACGTAACACCCTGTATATAGTTTTTAGTTTAGTTTATATTTTCTAGGTTAATATTATAATAGTTATTTTTAATTTTTATTGTTTTCGAAATAATTATTCTATCTTGACGTATCGTCAGAAACAATGTAAACGCACAAGCTCTTATAAAATCAAAGAGAGTCGACCACAGACTACAATCGGCGACAAAGACGAAAGTATTTCCACTACATTAATCGTTAATTGGCTAAGGGGTGCGCTGTACAGAGGGGGCAAAAATGGGAGGGATGGTTTTAATAACTCGTGGTTCTGATTTTATGCTACGCTAGTTTTTGCAAATGGGACAGTCGGGGTACGGAGGAGTTTAATCAAAGTTATACAATTTTCCGTTTAAAGACACCCTGATTGGATTTACTGAAGATTATCAAGAATTTAGTTCTAACTAGCTGTACCCCGCAACTTCGTTTGCGTGGAGGAGGAGGATGGAGGAGATCAGGAGGCAGATCTTCCTCTCTGGGTCCTTGTTTCCACATCACATACCTATGAGCTGTCCGGATATTTCAGCTATCTCCTAGTGAAACTCCCGTCAAAATCCCTTCAGTAGTTATGGCGTGATACTTGAACATAGTCACAGACAAATAGACAAAAATTAGTATTAGACAGATTCTACCCCACTATCAACCGCATGATGAACAAGATAACGAATAAATGTAAAAATATCTCCATTTTTTTCTTAACATTATTGGTTTAAAACAAAGTTTTGTACTTACATCAAACGAATCGAAAAAACAGCGTAATTAAAAATTCAGAAAATAGTAAGAAATCGAAACGAATTGTTCATTGTCTTTGTTATCATTTTCTACTACTCTCGCAACTCCTACTGATTATGATTATGCAATATGAAACCTGTAATAAGTCCCCAACAAAATGATAGGTACCAGCTTCAATGGTCACGAAGTTTTGAAGGTGGGGCAAAGCTCCATTGAAATGTGGCAATGACATTTATTTATTTTTAATTATTATTTTTTAATAACCTGTATTTCTACTATTCTCAAAGATACTGACTATTAACTTCTCTACCATATATATCTCAACTTCCCAAAGTTATCCTATAAGAAGCATATTAAAAGACGAAAATGTCGCAGCTTTCTTATGAAAAAAATCTTACGGTAAAAGTTACTTAGAAATAGGGGAACCTGAAATATATGTGTTTAAAAGTGCCCGAGGCTTTTCCATTCCAACTTCCAACGTTCAAGTTAAATGAAAGTGGTCGGTGTGTGATTGCTACTTTCGGTGACTCGGCGGCAGACGGTCTTCGCATCTTTGCTATGCAAAGTGGCAGTAGAGAGAGGCAGTGTCGATAAAAAATCTACTCTAATCGAAATAATTTTCAATTTCAATAGCCATTTATTTCTTCCAAATATAATTACAATTCATTTACTTAAGTATATTATTTTATGTCATCTAATTTTAAATAATATTGTATATAAGTACCTAGTTAGTTCACATTATATTATCACTTAAGTATGTCATAGTCATATTTATTTAATCATTTTAAACTTTGGAAGACCCTTTTAGGGTATAGGCCTCCTCCAGATCTATCCATGCATTTCTGTCTTGTGCAGTGTCCATCCAAGTGCTGCCCGCTTCGACCTTTAGCTCATCATCCCATCTCGCGTATGTCCTTGCCACATGTCCAGCCCATTTCCACTTCATCCTTCGTATGTATTCAGACGCGTCAATTACTTTTGTTTGTTCTCTTAGTCTTTCGTTTGTTATTTTATCTAGTCTACTTTTTCCTAGGATGCTGCGCTCCATATCGAAATAATAGCGACAATAAATAGCTATATGATGCCACTTTCGGTTGGCAGGCGCTATGTTTCGCTGAGGCAGAGACAATGGGCTTCAATCTGCTGCGATCCTGGCACACAACTCTCGCTTCGTCCACTTTCATAAAGTTCTTCATGCACGCTCGTCGTTTTGTAAGCCTTTTTTCCTAATTCTGTACCTCCTGTGAGGTTCAACTTGAGTTTTTTTTGCGGTATTTCCACTTTCCATGACCGGTTAGACTGCCGGGATCTTGAGATTGACCATTGCGTCTTGCAGTTTCTCACTGGTCATGTGAACTTTAAGGGGAAACTCCACGTTTTTACCTTGGTAGAATCGCCCATGTGTGAACGTGGTGCGGAGTCGCAGACTGCCCATCACATCTTGTGGGAATGTGAGAATTGGGCCTAACGCAGACTCATGCTGGAGGACATCGCACCAGCCTGTCACCCCGTGTATTACAGCGACCTCGTTGCGATCCAGTCCAACTTCAGAGCTTTTAAGCGCTTCTGCCATAGTTACTATTGGCACTATTACAGAAGGTAGCCTTCTGCTACGGCTCATAGCTCACAGCAGTGAGCAACAACTTCTTCATACTCTATTCTTCTTTCTTTTCTTTTAAATAGCCGAGGCGTGACTATATGTAACGTACGGCATTTCAGCCCCATTGTGTCGCTTAAACCCGTCACTGTATGACGGTCCAATAGTACGCCACTGGTGATCCTTTTCAAATAGGAGTTACAGTGGGAGAGGGGGAAAAAAATGACCGGGATTCGAACCAGGGACCACACCATTCCGTGGCATGCTTTTTATTAACATAGCTACTTATATGGGCGTAACTGCTACTTCATTATTCGTATTTGCGTATTTGTCATAATTGCCATATGTGGTTGATATTCTTGACAAAATATTCGTCTTATTTGTATGTACGTCAAGAAGTTGACAAATACGACAAACATGCAATAGCAAATACGAATAGCCAAGTGAAGTGCCAATTAGAAGAAAATGGAGGAAAAACAATATTTTGTTGCCTTTGTGGCGACAATAAGATAAATTCTATACTAGAACATGATGATAAAAATTCTTGCCGCGTCCCGGAATACTACTACTATTGTCCGATAGATGGAATTGCGTAACATACCCTTTAAGTATGTATAATACGATGAAGATTTTCAGTGGGCGTGGCGTGGCCTGTGGTGGCTCAGTAAGAGCGTGTCACGGAATGGCAAGGTCGCAGGTTCAAGTGCTGTCCACGGCAAGAATTTTTCATCATGTTCTAATTTGTTCACTGAGCATGGATAATGCGTAATATAAATTCTGAAGTCTATACTATTTTACACACCATAGATTACGGTAGACAGAGGCGGATTACATGTCGCCAGCGCCCTAGGCTAACATCACACCGGCGCCCCTCGGTTTTTGTCTTACCAAGTTCTGTTATGGAATCTGGCGGTGTAGGTGCAATGAAGTAGACGGGGCGCACTTAGGAAGCTCTAAAGGTGGGTTTAAAATCACAAAATACACTGAAAACGACATAATATTAGCGAATTCGTGGCAATGCCTGGCGTGAAAACGCAGGGAATACCAGAGTCCGAATCTAGCTTTATATTATGACTTTTTTATTTTAAATAGGTACTTATTTTGGGTTTTCGTCAACTAAACGCCTTCCGTGCGCGCCCCTTTGTGACCTCGCGCCCCTAGGCACATGCCTAGTTTGCCTTTAGGATAATCCGCTACTGACGGTAGATTTATAACAAACTTATGGAGCATTGTTTATCGATATTTTCACGATTATAGGTATAGGTTATAGCTACATCCCTATTACTCTTGTGGGCAGTAGTTAAATAAGTTAGCCCGTTCTCGAGTTGTCTACTCCAGCTTGCCTGTCTCGATGCGGTTGGAATTTTATATTACCTTCCACTCCCAAAGGGAATGATATACACATCTTCCTGATTCTTGCGATTTTATTCAAATACAAAATGTTTTTTACTTTAAAAGCTGCATAATTTACGTATAATAGTAGAATCGTTAGATTTGGTAATGTTCTTTTTTAGGGTTCCGTGCAGTGGAACCCAGAGACAGGTGTAAGTACAGGAGAGTTTTAAAGGTTGAGATTTCCACAAAAACTACTTGACCTATTGCAAAAATGCTTTCACTGTTTGATAGATAAAAGTTAAAACTATGTAACTGTAAAATAATTATTAAATTCGGTCCAGTAGTTTTTGAGAAAATCTCAACCTTAATGAGGCCCCCTGTATACTTATCTCTGTATTCGACTGTACGTGCGTACTGCGTAATAATAATCTTCAATTTTCACTTTCAATTCAATATCTCGTTTCAATTACATTTCTCTTCAATACTATCACATAATCACGGTTGTAAAACCGCATAAAAAGCGAAAATTGCACATCATTTTATGCAATAGAAATCGTTAAAATGCACTTTGATTTGCATTTGTTTGTCATTTGAATTTACGACATCGGCGGGTAAAGTTTTCTTGAAGTTTTATTTAAAATCACTTTTCAAACTTTGTTGAGTTATTTTGTGAAACAATGTCAAACAATGCGTCGATTTCTATGGAAAGATACAACATCCTACTGATGGAAAAAACTAAACAGGTAAGTAAGTATACATACTTACTACTAAATTATTAGATAGGTAAAAAAATAATTGTACGAAAGCTGCATTTCCACAAGTATAATTACTTAAAGAAAAGCAGGTTTCTTTATTCACATTTGTAATTTTCAATTTATTCAATGTTTAGACATGATTTCCATTTTCCATTCCCAATTTTCTTATCTCCATAAGTAATTCAATGTGCTGCCCTCTAACGAAATGTTGTAATACTCGTACGCTCACACTACATCCACAACTTATGTACAGATGGCGCTGTTCGCAGCAAACTAGTTTGGTAGGTAATTTTATTCGACGTTCGTTCTAGGTTGGTATCTAAATGTTTCGAATTTTTCATAATATGTGCCGCCCTCTATCGGAATTTTGTGTAACTACTGTAGTGTTATAGTTCCGATGGCGCAGTTCACACTACTCAAACAGTTGCTCAACTTAACTTCGTGTGTAAGAGTTGCATACAAGCGACCGTAGATGGCGCTGTATCGAATAGTTGGCATAACTGTACCTAGATGTCGCTACCGGCCACGTTAACAAAGTTTCAACAAAACAAAAGTTAAAGAAAGTTTATGCATTCATTATGATTTTACATTCGTGTAATAAAATCCTAAAACCTTTCCGCGAAGGTGTGAAAATCATTTTTATTCCACGTTTTTTTATTGTTTGGCTTAGCGTGGGAACGGGCAGGTAGACGATAGTACGCGTACCCACCTTACCTCTTGCTGTGAAATAGTGACTCTGGTTCGGTTCGGTTTATACTTTATAGTTGCATCATGTCTGACGTATACTTACTTAGACCTATGTCTGTTCTTGTTATGGCTTTTAGGGCAGTAGCATGACACGTTTTCTTCACGCTTTTTGACGATTAGATAACGATAAATGTTTTCGAGATGTTCTTAAGTTATAGTTGTCGAAGAACTTTAAATAAAATTCATAATAAATGCCTAAACGGTGGAATAAGTCATGGTTTTGTTAAATAAACCACCGTTTAAGATCATCGTATTCGTAACAGTCGCTAATCCACCGTTTTACGGCGTTAAACTAGTGAGCGAGGTGGTTTAAGTAAGAGACGACTTAATGCTACATTTAAGCGACCGTTTAACGCTAAATCAGGTTTCTGAATACGAAAATCCTTAAACAGTAAGCCATCGCCTAACTTTTAGTCTATAAGTATATTTAGATAAAAAAAAATTTAGAAAGATAAACCGATGCAAAAAAAATTACTTACAACTGAAATAAAACAACAATCTGACATTTTTTATTAAGTACCTAAGTATTAACTTTTTAACGTAAAGTAGGTAAATGTATAAATTCTAAAATCCTCCTTGTAGTGTCTCAGCGACGATGACCGCTTACCGTCAATTGGCTCGTCTACTTTCCCATTTAAAAAAATATTCTTATACTTATTCTTTGCGCCATTATGATTACCCTGGGTAAAGACTTATCCTAAGCAAAACTCTTTACTTATAGTTTATAGGTACCTACTCATACCATGCATGGTGTGTTTTTTGCCTACCTCAGTATGATTTTGTGTAGTGTATTTATGTAGTGTAAACTGTAATATTATTATTTATCCTTTTATATGTAGCTGTATTATTCCTACTCTCTGTGAATACCATTTATTTTTTGATTGTTTTTCTTTTTATTCTTCTTGCATTTCTAGCTCTACCTCTCGCTATTTAAAATTCTTAATTTCCCTAATTAGTTGGTTGCCTGGAAGAGATCGCTTTTAGCGATAAGGCCGCCAAAATTGTACATTATATTCTGTAATCTTTTTCTGTAATTGTTGTGTTTTATTTACAATAAAGTGTATTTGAATTTGAATTGATTTTTGTAGGATTTTCATTTACTTAACCACTTTGCCTTTCCAAGATCAATCCCTATGGAATGCCCGTTTTTTTCCGTAGACCAAAGGAATCGTCAATCTTTAATGTATTTTATGAATGGTGCTATTTATAACTCGGTTCCAACTATAAAAGCTGTGTAATGCGTAGGAATGCACCGAGTGAGCCGTTGACCGACACATCATTCATTCATTCATTCATGGGAATGAGTTATGGGGGGTAATAACTGCTCTATATGTGGCCCATTCATACTACTGTGCTAATTGTAAACAAAACGTATAGGAACCATCGACCTATCTTTAAAATCTCAATGTATATGTCGTGGTCAGATCGTTAAATTGAGCTTTTCATGAAATAATGCGAATTCATTCTGTGGAAAAGTGAATAATAATGTGCAAATGATATAAGAAAGTGTGTTGGGACAGAATTAAACGATATGCCCAGCACAACTTGACGATTTCGTGAAATGCCACCATTTCATGAAATGACTGACGATTTCATGAAATGTTCAATTTAACAATCTGACTACGACACATATTGATTGAATTGACAGTAACAAAAAACGGATTAAAAATAACTCACATCATAATCATATCTTAGAATTAAAACCATAGTGAGCCATTACTACAAATTATTATATACAAATGGATATCACTCATTTATATTGCCGACTTCAACAATATAAGTGAGTGATATCTGTTTGTATATAATAATTTATAATCATATCTCTTTACTTTCAATTGACCTTTGCAAGAATAGAATAAAAGACTAGAATATAATATAAAGTTCATTCCATATTCTATAGCACCATTTATAAGGCTAGTGGGGTAGATTACCCAGTACGCGACATTTCAGTCAAAAAAATGATGACTCTTGATAAAAATTTAATAAAACCGACCACAAAGGCCGACTGTTCTCAAAAAACTGTGAGCTCGTGTCCTCAGTGTTTTTTTAATAAAAAAAATCGTATTCAAATTGAGAGGGAGGCTTTTTGCCCTCCCAGACCACACCTGCCGCTAGTTAGATCATCTGTCGTTACTTTATGTAATAAGTAAATACATAACAAAGGTAATATTAAGTCTAACATAGATAAAAGTATACAAAATTCGTTTAGGTTAAGGCTTCGTATGCGCGGATTTACAGTTTTTCGATGAAGGCTACGGCACTAACTACTAAAATTAAACGTCTGAAAAAAAATAGCAATCTTGGGGTGTCTATTTAGGGACTGATGAATACCGATACACGATTGGACAAACTTCGCTCGATAGAAAAAAAATCACACACATACCCATGTAAAATTTAGATTAACAATCACGCTGATTTAAGCCTACCTACACCTCAAGCTTCATCCAATGACAGCATAGGTTCTCTACTGGTAACAGAAAAATTAGTGCTAGCTCAACTTCAAAATCTAGACACCAGTAAAGGTGCAGGGTGTGATCGTGTACCTCCTTTCTTCATTAGAAAATGTGCCAAATCATTAGCATATCCACTATGTCTAATATACAACAAATCGCTTCGCGAAGGTATATTCCCTGATTTATGGAAGGCTGCCCAGATTGTCCCTGTGCATAAAAAAGGTTTAACCAGTAAAATAGACAATTATAGACCCATTTCAATATTAAACACTTTCAGTAAAACCTTTGAGAAAATCGTGTATAACGCAATCTATCCTATGATTTCTCGGGGCATTCCAGTAGAGCAACATGGATTTATGCGTGGACGATCCACCCTAACTAACCTAACATTATTGTCTAAATTTGTACTAGAAGCCATGGAGGCTAGGGAGCAGGTTGACGTGGTCTATACTGACTTCGAAAAAGCTTTCGATCGTGTGGACCACGTCATCCTGATCGCTAAACTGGCCTCACTTGGTATTCACGGTGATCTCCTACGCTGGGTCGAGTCCTATCTCACAAACAGATCACAGGCCGTAGTTCTTGGAGGTTTTAAATCTGACTGGATTAAAATTCCATCCGGAGTGCCACAGGGCTCACATCTTGGACCTCTTTTCTATAACGCCTACTTATATGACGTTTATACATGCTTACCCAACTCTAACTTCTTAATGTACGCTGATGACACCAAGATTTTCTTAAATATAAAAAAAGCTGAAGATGCAATGAAATTACAAAATGACCTGAACCTACTTGCAGAATATTACAAGCGTAATCGTATATCCGTCAACATCAATAAGTGCCAAGTAATAACTTTCACTCGTTGTCGTCATCCCATTTCCTTTAATTATAACATAGACGGAACTCTTTTGAATAGGGTAAGTGTTGTCCGTGACCTTGGCATCCATTTGGATAATAAGTTTACATTTAGTAATCACATTGATATTATCACTGATAAGGCGTACAAGTCCCTAGGCTTCGTAAAACGCACTTGCTCTCCTTTCAGAAATGCACGTTGCATAAAAAACATTTACTTTGCTTACGTTCGTAGTATTTTGGAGTTCGGTTCCTGTATCTGGTCACCTTTTTACAAAAAATATTCGAATAAAATTGAATCCATCCAGAAACGTTTTCTAAAGTTCCTGGACTATCGTACCTTCACAGCGACATCCTCATACGAAGACAGCTGTTCTACTCATCACCTTATGACCCTTGAAAACAGAAGAATTCTTTTAGACATGTCATATTTGCACGATATTATAAACTCACGCCTGGATTGCCCTGATCTGACCAGCTGTGTGTGTCTTGCTGTGCCGGGTCGCCGCACGCGTCACACATGCGAAAGGCTGCTCCACGTGCCCCTCCACCGCACCAACTACGGTCGCGGCGAAACGATTGCTCGGATATCTAAAACCTATAATGTCTCCTATAACAACTTAGATCCCTTTCATCTCACTAAACCTATTTTTAAAAATCAAGTAATAAACACACTCAGCTCGCAATAACAATATTTATCTCAAGTTGTGATTATTTATTTATTTCGCTTAAATTAATCGGTAGCTACTTACATAGGTACCTAATTCACTGCAATTCGTTGTTTCATTTTGTATTTTACTTACCAGATTGCAATTGCGTTCCCGCAACACCCTTAGTTTACAACTATCTGGTCGTAACTTGAATGTTATTCTAAAATTTACTTGAGGTATATGTCTGGTTTGAGTAAGTTATTTATTGTCATTCACATTCAATATTACTTACTTCACAATAGATACTATTTTTCCCCTTATTTATATATTTATCTCTTATTTATCCTATTTATTTATCCCTTCATTTATATGTTTATCTAATATCTATTTAATTTTGTTCTTTTATTTATTTTATCATTATTATTTATAATATTAGTAGTGCATTTATTTACTCGGTTTATTTTTTCTTTATTTAGTAATTAAACAATACCAATTTATTATTATTACTCATTTATTTATCTATAAGTAACATAATATACCTATATTTATTTACTGCTCGTTCCTACAGGTTATCAATTAAGTAGATATAATCAATGTTTGTATTCAATTTAGCATTATTTTATCAATCACGTCTTTTGTTTTGTAATAATGTGGTAGTCTATTATTTGCCTTACTTTATGTAAATTATCTTTGTTATAAAACCTACTACGCTGTTGACTGCCCAATAAAACCATAAAATAAAAAAAATAAAAAATGAAAATTATGTCTAAACCGAAATAGTTATTCATACATAATATATATCAAAATGTAGGGCATTATAAATACGAGAGCTTGTTTTAAAAAAAATCTGATTCTTGTTGGCGTACTTTTATTTCCCTGCCAAAATTCATCCAAAATTTATAAAAATACAAATATGGAGTCACTGTGCCGTGCTCTTCACTCCGCCGCTGCGGGACATCTTCTGTCTCGCGCTCGAGTTTGACAGCTGGCAGCCACTTAAAAACATTTTGTACCTTGTACAGCTAAAAGCAAATCAAGTGTAACACTTTGGACCGTTCTCAGGTATTATCTGCGTGGTAAGATTTAAATAGACATCTATCCAGTAATTGTGCAATTACTCAAATTCATGTCTAACATTGCAGTTAGAAATCATGTTTTAATTGATGACGCGTTCCTTTTTCATATGTTTTGATTTTTTCTTCCATATACTACGAAACGATAACCTAACTAAATGATAAATGGTGAATAAAAATTATCCAAGATTTTCGTTTCGCATAGCGCATATGCAAGTAAAAATCAAAACATATGTAATAGGTAGGTTTTAGAGTGGGATAGCAGTATTTAAAAACATGTAATACATATGACATAAGAAGAATATACACGTTTGTGCCCTTTGCGGTTGAGACAGCTGGTCCTTGGGGAGCGGAGGCCAGGGAGTTTGTGCGTGGCATTGGGCGGCGAATGCGGGACCTCGGTCTCGGGCCTCGCTCTGAATCGTTCCTGATGCAAAGGCTGTCCATAGCCATACAGCGCGGTAACGCCGCCGGTATTATGGGCACCTTTGCAGCGGGAACGATCAGAGGGGGCTTATTCGATTAAGTTTTTAGTATTATAAAGTAATTACTGAATAAAATATTAAACATGTAAAATTTAATTTAAATTACGAAACACTAACCAGAATCGCTACCATTGATCCACTTGACTTTTTTTCTTTTACCAATTTTGACGGTGATTGAAATCACTAAACCCCATAACTTTGTCGGCAATAACTTTGTGCATAAAAACAATAATTTCTTTGTAAGTATGCGAAATTTTTCAACATTATGTTTTTTATATATTGCACCTACAAGAATCACAAAGAAGCCGCCGTCTTAAATTAGGGATCATTAATGTAAGTAGAGCAAACGCTCATTTCATTTTAAAACTCGGTTGGCCCTTTTTCAGTTTTTTTAAGTAAGTTAAAAAAAAGTCAACTGACTTTATCGTATAGTTGTCGTTACTGCATTTAAGTAAATAAGTGTAATGATTTATTTACAAAAATAATTTTAATTTTAAAATAAAATGTTAGGTACCTACTACTCTTCCCCCAAAAAAAATTACTTTTTCTTCTTCTTTTATTTAACAAAGAAAATTAAAAAATATATATACTAACATTATGCGTCTCGTCGTATTAGGTACAATCCGCGCAAAGAGTGATCAACAAATGACAATGCCAGATTCTGCCCCACCATCAACCGCAAGATTTATTCATACTATACATTTATTCATATTATACTTTATACATACATATACATTAATTCGTTATCTTGTACGATAACGAATAAATGTAAAAATATCTCCGTTTTTTATTATTAAAATTATTGGTTTAAAACCAAGTCTTGTACATCTAGCGAGTCGAAAAAAACAGCCTAATTAAGAATTCAGAAAATAGTAAGAAATCGAAGCGATTTATTCATTGTTTTTGTTATTCTTCTATAGGAGTTGCGAGAGTAGTAGGAAATGATACTGATTATGATTATGCAATATGAAACCTGTAATAAGTCCCCAACAAAATGATAGGTACAGCTTAAATGGTCACGTAGTTTTGTAGGTGAGGCAAAGCTTCATTGAAATGTGGCAATGTCATTTCACAACGACAGATGTCCTGCGCCCGCGCCGGTAGCTAGGGTTGGCAACTTACTATCCTACTCCTACTAATATTATAAACGCGAAAGTTTGTATGGATGGATTGATGTTTGTTGCTCTTTCACGGAAAAACTAATGAATGGATTTTAATGAAACTTTACAATAATATAGCTCATACATCAAAATAACACATAATTTATAATCCTGCGCAGACGAAGTCGCGGGCAGCAGTTAGTACCTAGGTTAATAAATTTGGTGTTATAAATGTTAATTGTCATTGTAATTTATTAAGACTGTTTTTATTTCTTATATGTATATACTTAATAGGCAATAAATGTTATTTTATTATAAATAAATAATACATATACCGTACGTTTACTATTTTACCAAAAAAATCCAATTTTCTCTTGCCTTGACTTTTTTCACTTTATTCATTTTTATTGAAATATATCACTATGTAGATGGTATCTGTTCAAGAATACTTGAATATATACGAGTAAGTTGATGTTGTGCATTATGTGCATAACACGATCCTTAATAGAGTTACCTCCACTTGCAATAACATAAGAGGTAACGACTTAACCCAAAAAAATCCATACAATATTCACACATTGATTATTGCGGATACGAAGGCGGATGTTATAGTTCTGCGATTGCGGATGCGAATGCGAATATCCGCAACGTCCCGGATTTTACCCGACTGCGCAAGAAGGAGGGTTATGTTTTTCGAGTGTGTGTATGTATGTATGTATGTATGAATTAAAACTATAGTGAGCCATTACTACAAATTATTATATATAAACGGATATCACTCACTTATATTGTTAAAGTCGGCAATTAGACCGACAGTTTCGACCGATTTCGACGGTCTTTTTCAAGGTGAGCGCGCCACGCCCGCGTCGCCGTTGACGTTTCTTCGCGCACTGTGGATCAGCGCCCTCTGTGCGCGCTCCGAGATAACTTGTCCCGCCGCCGACGACGGTGCGTTCGATGGCTGTAGCTGGATATATAATAATATAATAGTATATATAATAATATGTATGTGTGTCTAATTCTTTGTCCCGCCCTGCAGCCTAAACGGCTTGATGGATTGTAACATCTGAGGTAGATTCGTCTTGATTGTAGAAGTGACATAGGATATAAATATTTAATCAAAGGAGCTTAAAAGACATTGCCACATTTCAATGGAGCTTTGCCCCACCTACAAAACTACGTGACCATTTAAGCTGTAGGTACCTATCATTTTGTTGGGGACTTATTACAGGTTTCATATTGCATAATCAAAATCAGTATCATTTTCTACTACTCTCGCAACTCCTATAGAAGAATAACAAAAACAATGAATAAATCGCTTCGATTTCTTACTAATTTCTGAATTCTTAACTAAGCTGTTTTTTTCGAATCGCAACTTGTACAAAACTTTATTTTAAGCCAATAATTTTAATAAAAAACGGAGATATTTTTACATTTATTCGTTATCTTGTACAACTTGCGGTTGATGGTGGGGCAGAATCTGGCATTGTCATTTTTGGTAGTCAGACTTTTTTGTTTTTTGAAATTATTTCTGCTTGTGTGTGTTAAAATAAAACTAATTTTTAACCAAAGATCTAATAAAATTTATTCATTCATTGTTTTATTTAACCTCGAGTCAAGTGATAACCGTTCATATCGCAACTCGTAGCTTAAAGATTTGACAACCCTAGTACTGCTCCTAGCATCCTCTATTTAACCTCAAAATGAGCTCGTTTTTGCCGCAACTTTTTATTTAACTTACTGCCTACTAATATTATGCTTATGTTTCCATTTTTTTCTTCACTTATCTCCGTTCTGGGTGTTTGATGAGTAAAAAAAAATTGTTTTTATGCGCCTTAAGGCCAGACATATGGCGCAGCGCGTGCTAGCACATTGCGCACGAGTTTTTTCGCATCCGATTTGAAATTTAAATATGGCGCATGTGCACAGGCGCGGATATTGAGGGCGCTTGTTTTTTTGGCTTTTGTGGCACCGACAGGAGCTATTGTTTGCCCTTAAAGGAAAAAATAACCAATAATCTAATATAAAATAAAGAAAGCTTTCGTTTGTAGAGTAGAGAAATGTTGTTCAATTTTGTAAGGGATAGTTAGTAGTAGGTATGATGGAACACAGAGAAAGGTGTACAGGAGAGTTTTTAAGGTTTAGATTATCTCAAAAACTACTTGACCTATTGCAAAAATTATTGCACTGTTATATAGATAAAAGTTAACCTATGTACTGTAAAAGAATTATTAAAATCCGGTCCAGTGGTTCTTGATAGAATCTCAACCTTATTGAGGCCCCCGGTATACTTATCTCTGTCTTCGTATAGTACATAAGTACATCGAAGTTTTTTTTAAATATAAATTGGTGGAAGATCTCACCCACAACAAAATATATAACTATCGAATTCCGCAAAGAATTATTTTCATAAATAATTAAAAATAGAAAAAATCTAAAGGTTACCGTCGGTTGTTAGACCAAAACCTACGTTTATCATTTTCACACTTAAGCTAAGTTAGAAAGGGACCGTGGCTTAGCTTTTAAGTCACGTTTATAGTTACCATCGTACAACTTTTTGCGCTGTTTTTTATCCTGTCCCTCTGTTACGGTTTCCTTGATATAGTGGCGGTTAGACGCATACTTTATGGGCAAACCCGCGGGCTTGAAGCAAAGAACAGCCTATGGAATAAGCCATATTTACTTAGCAGACTTCTTGCATGACAATTTTAGCGAGTCTGCCACGCATTTGTTTTTTAATTGTTTGAATTTTCAATAGAAGTCGAACATATGAAAACAGCTAACGTATTAATTAAGATTCATTTGAAATGAAATGTTTTATTTACCGGACAATATTTATTTTAGAATAGTTATTTTACATTAACTTATTAATCAGTGAAGCCCACACTAGGCTAAGCCTGTCCCGTGGGATTCTAAAAGAATTACAATTACAGCACGACGGGTTTTTATAGTTGAAGTTACAGATTGTTAGGTATGTGTATACCTAATATATATAGTTAACAGCTACAGACATGGAGCGTGTCCGGCACGCGCCGTGGCAGACAAAATTATAATAAATATGTATTGTATTCTATATAGAACTCGGTGCGGTAACGGATTGCGGCCTAGTCCTCAGATCGCTACCTACTGGACATTAAAATGCCCAGAAAATGGAGCGGGGCATGCGTTTCAATTTGCCGCAGGCCGCAAGCTGTGTGTGGAACGCTAGGGTGAAAGTGATAACTGGGGCCGGAAGTCTGCCCCCATAGGTACAAAATATACTTTAGACTTTTTGACTAGGCTCTCTCCATAGAGCGTGGACATTTTTTTTCCATGGAGATTTTTTCTTTCTTTCATACCCGCCGCGGGGGATTATTTTTAAAACTTTCTTAAGGGTGGTAATTAATGACGACACAGGATTAGCACTTTCTAATTTTTTTATAAAACATAACCCGTTAAGGTGTTGATTTTATGGTCTGTCGTCTTTGAACGGTTATTTATGTGACTTCAGTTTATTTATTTTGTTGGTTAGTTTTTTTATACAGCTGGCTATTAAAATTAATTTGTTTGTGTGGAGTTTTATTTCGTAATAAAATATTGTCTTTACAGGTAAAACCAATTGCATCATCATTAGTCTATTTAAATGTCCCTTACATCGAGAGAGGACTGCCCACGATCCACCATGCAGGTCCAGCCAGTGCGTATTGGTGGATGCCATAGATTTTCTATTTTGTAATCTCAGACATCTCACGATTTTTTTATTTCATAATCTTTTACAGCAATGTAGGTATGTAAACGCAGCCCAAGTATCTTATTTTGTAAATAAATATGACAATTACATAGGTACAGCTAACAGCAGATCAAGTGTAACACTTTGGACTTTGGGCCGTTCTTATTATCTGCGTCGTAAGATTTAAAATCGTACTGCAAGTGTTACCATTGGTCTGCTGTTGTCCGTCCTACCTGTTGTGATGTAACAGTGAAGGAACTGATTGATCGAACCTGTCCATCATTGTGAAAATAAAGTAGTCCGATCTAATAATGTGAAAATAACTATGCAATAGTCACAGAACAGCTTAAAATGTTAGTAGAGTAGGGTAGTTTTTGTTTACAAAATAATACACTTGATTTCGGCTTCGGTTTAGGTACTTACTGTCGACAGCAGATCAATGGTAACACTTGCAGTACGATTTCAACTCTTATGCCACAGACAATAAGAACGACACAAAGTCCAAAGTGTTACATTTGATGTGCTTTTAGTGTAAGTTTTTCCTTCTTAAAAAACCATAGAAATCTAATTGACTAATCTGACCAAGGATCGTTTCTGGGACTTTCGACATCTCAACCACATCGCCACTGGGACTGTCTTTTACGGATTATGTAAATATCGAAATAAATTAACAAAAAGTTAATTATTTCGATTTTAGTTCAGTTAGTTATTTTTTATATCATTTTTTGTTTGTTTATGTAAATATGTTATTGATATGTTCTAAATAAAAAATATATTACGAGTATTTACAAAAAAGTTAAAGAGGAATAATATATTCAGTGACTGTCCCATTATCACCATGTTTACCCTATTTTTTGTAACTTGACCGAAGGGCGACATCAAACATTTTTTTCTTTTACAATAATCAATTTAGTCCTTGAATTATTCATGAGAATTAATTGATGTCATGGATAGGCACCTGCCATATTGCTTGCTCATGATTATCTAGGTTTTATAGGATGTAGAAAAACTACTACTTATACAGGGTGTCCTTAAAGTCATTGGACAAATTGAAATTTAGGGTTGTACTCATGATAAATATTGAATTGATAAGGTTTTTAGTAAATTAAAACTGCCAAAAATTTGAACTACTTCACAAGTCAATAATTACTTAATCATATAATAATGTGTCAATTTATGATTGTAAATTAAATATCACATACTTATACTTAGGTATTTGTTAATATTATTACTGACTAATTAATTTTATTTAAAATAAATAAATACATTATATACAATACTTATTGTACAAATACTTGTATGACTGGTAACATAATGTTACCAATAAAATTTTAATTTTCACAATGACCTTACAAATGATAATTTATCATTAGGTCAAATTCCTGGAAAGATATTGCAAAAAATTAAAAATACCCTATAATATAAAAACTCCAAAGCATAGTAACGATGCACATCAAATTAATAATTATTTTATAAGTAGCTGAATTTATTGTAATTTTTTTATCTATTTAAATTTTTTATTTACAAGTTGGCCTTGAAAATTAAATGGATGTTTAGGCTTGTGACATGATACATTAATTCTGCACAGCGTTTAAGTAAATTAAACAATTTGTCGAATGAATTCAAATACACACTGTATAGCCTCAAACGCAGTGAGATTTAACCAGTGGGTTTAACTATTTATTTGCTCGTAATAAAGAGATATAAATGATTATGTTTCTGCAGTAGCTAAGGGAAACTTGTTCGAATTCATTATCATCCAGTCCATAAAGAGGGTAGTTTCGCACTCGGTGCCAAACTACCCTCGGCTGAGCCACGACGGGGGCCCTGACCCTGCCTTGGGATCTCTCCAAGGACAATTGCAGTCGCTGGTTTCCTAGTAGAGATGGGCGAAGTATCGATTAAAATAATTATCGATAATGTATTCGTAATTGTCGATTCACGCGCTTTTGTACACAAAAGAGTCAAATGCGGTCTACAACAAACACGAGCGTGTATGAACAGAATGATCTTTCTTTTCTTTTCTCGTGTGGTTTAGTGAGCGCACCTATTTGTCAGAGTTATTCAGGCCGCCCGTAGGCCTGTGACGTGTCTTGACGACTGCTGCCGAGCGACAGCAACCGGGACCAACTGCTTGACGTGCGCCACGAGGCACGGAGGGGCTCAGATGAAAATGGCACTAACGGTCACCCATCCAGGTACTGACCTTTTTTTCGGGTGGAAAATCATCGTGAATATGATACCTCCTTGCCACGGGGAGTCGAGGATGGTTATGTCGGACTCTTACCGACTAAAAACCCCTCGGTGTTCCGTCTCGCCGCCCTATGACGGAGTCACGGGGAGACTTGCGAATTACTTCCGCGACTCCAGGTCCTGACCTCGCCCAACGTTGCTCAACTTGTACGATTATTTGCAAATCTTCAACGTGTACTCGCAACTGGACTACGAGCCTCTTTGAGAGAAGAGATTAATGAATGTAGAGATAGCTGAGAATATATCAGGATCCAGCAGATGGAAGTCTATCGTCTCTGCCTTGCCCTATGGGAAACAGAGACGATTTATGATGATGATGATGACTCGCTTTTGAGCGATCGGTCGTATTCTTAAGTACAGCAATAATTTTGCGGGATTTTAGTGTTGGATTACTTACTTACTCCGCTGGCTCAGAGACCCAAAGTGGATCTTGGCCTCCGACACCACAGAGAGCCACTGCAGCCTGTCCTGCGCTGTCTGGCGCCAGTCGGGCGCCTGCAGCTCTCGCAGGTCCTTCTGCACCTCGTCTAGCAGCGGTATCTAGGACGTCCGACTGGCCCGTTCGTCTGCTGGGCTTTTCGACATATTATGCTCGCTTTACTGTGTGCTTATCTCCCATCCTTGGAGTCGAGCTGTTTTTGTTCCTCCAATGATTGCTAGGGCGATTCTATAACTTTTGATCAACAAATCGTCACCCGAACGAGCCCACTATCACCTCGACCTTACAGTGTTCCGGAGCTTCTAACTTCCGGATCGCATCTATCGACGCTTACAATCGATAGCTTCCCATCCCTACGGCTCAGCGTAAAAACGTCTCGACATTACCGCTGATATATTTATAACATAGGGTTGTACTGTCGTCAAGCAGTGCTTGCCAAAAACTGTTCATTGTACTGTCTGTAAGTTATACGATGGGATTAACTGTTTAGGGGGCTATTGGCCCCTGGTAGTTGTCATGGGCGTGGAGTATGAAAAGCCAAGGACAGCTTTGAAGATCATACTACAATAAGTAGAAAGTATTTAAAATAAAAACCCGACTGCAAAAATTTGCTGCAATGAATGAATTTTTAAGTGGCTGCCAGCTGTCAAACACGAGCGCGAGACAGAAGATGTCCCGCAGCGGCGGAGTGAAGAGCACGGCACAGTGACTCCATATTTGTATTTTTTATTAATTTTTGATGAATTTTGGCAGGGAAATTAAAATCAGAATTTTTTTTAAAAAAGCTCTCGTATTTATAATACCCTACATTTTGATATATATTTTGTTTAAAGACTATTTCGGTTTAGACATAATTTTCATTTTAAAAGACATGGAATGCTTGAGCAGTGGGGACATATAAATAGACTTATGATTATGAAAGTTTTCTCCACTCTTTCTCCTCAGCGTTGGCACCTTTTCCTTGCAAATTAGTATAAATGTAAATTATATAAAAAAATGGCGTTCAAAAATATTCAGTAAGTACAGCTAACAGCAGATCAAGCGTAATGCTTTGGACTTTGGAACGTTCTTATTATCTGCGTCGTAAGAGTTGAAATCGTACTGCAAGTGTTACCATTGATCTGCTGTTGTCCGTACTTATTTACTTGCAATAAAACATAATATATAGAAGCGAACACAAACTAGCAATGATATCCCATATTTCAATGGCGATATTCTTTAGATATGTAATCAATATTGAGTGAAGCCTGCGATGATTCGGCGATATGAAGAGAACGATATGGAAATGAAATGATAATGCAGAATTGGGCTTCTGAAAGGATATTATCATATCTTATTGTTATCTAAGTAGTGTACTTTAAACTATCTATAATATCTAAGTGAAAGATTACACTCGTACAGTCGAAGACAGAGATACAGGACTCAATAAGGTTGAGATTTTCTCAAAAAGTACTGGACCGAATTTAATAATTCTTTTACAGTTACATAGTTTTAACTTTCATCTATCTAACAGTGAAAGAATTCTTGCAATATGTCAAGTAGTTTTTGAGATAATCTCAACCTTAAAAACTCTCCTGTACACCTTTCTCTATGTTATATCTATCTATGTGATGCTCTATTGATTCTTGGTGTCCCAATAATTTACATATCAACCTTTTTTCTCTTGTAGTTTAGTGACCAAACCTATTTGTCAGAGTTATTCAGGCCGCCCGTAGGCCTCTGACGTGGCCTAACGACTGCTGCCGAGCGACAGCAACCGGGACCAACTGCTTAACGTGCGCCCCGAGGCACCAAAAAAAACTTATCAATCTCTGACTGAATTAGTATAAATTGTGGCCAAAATCGTCCATAAATCTCGTAATGGCCCGGACCTAATAATAGCCCTCACTGCTCGCTAAATATACGCAGACGTCTAAATAGGTGACATTCGCGTATATTTCCGTCTGTCTGTCCGTCTCGTGTGCTGTAGGGATGTCGGTTGTGTCACCTACTTCAATACTCGTACTAAGAATTGGATTTTTCCTGAATTGACAAGGTATTTTTATTTATTTTATTAATGGACTCGACTGTTCGTCATTTGCCAATGTCATGTTACAGAAAATTCAATATATTCAATAGTCTTCTATCTTCCTTCAGGGGAGTCGCAGTAGAGTCTTCACCCTGGGTAGCCGCGTCTTCATGTCTTCATCCAGAGGAGACGCCGTAGCGTCATCACTCTGGACGAAGCAGCTCGACAGTCACGTTCACTCCCGAGCTTGTAGCGGGAACTCTTGATAAAAGCTTGAAACTTCAGATCTTGCATAAACAATCCAATAACTTCACCGTACTGTCATTCGCGAACATTTTCTGATTAATTTAACGTGATATTAAACACAAAATAGTCCCTGTAGATAGTACATCAGTCTCTAAATAGACACTCCAAGATTGCTATATATAATTCATAATTCATTTATTCCTTGCTTTATGTGGTAACATGGTTGTTAGATAGTACAGGAAGTGCTCACATAAACCCTGTAAGGGCACCGCTACATTAGACACTTAAACAATAAAAATATATTTTTTTCAGACGTTTAATTTTAGTAGTTAGTGCCGTAGCCTTCGTAGAAAAACTGTAAATCCGTGAAGCCTTAACAGCCCTACTGGAGTAGTGTCGGCGATGAAATAGCGATAAATCGTGTCCGTCTGCGTGTCGTCTCAGTGTCGTCCGTCTAGACGCCGCGCGGAGCGGGTGCGCGCGCGCAGGTCCATGAATCTTTTGACGCGATTGTGGCATTTCACCGTTTACAGATAAAACGACATTTGGACGATTAACGATCACTCTCTTACTATCAATATCCGCCATCATTAAATGCGTTTTTATTCGAAACTAAAAAATCATAAAATTATTTACAGCTGTTTTGAAAAGCTCACACTGGGAGCTGGGATATTATAGAATCTGAGAGTCCTTTTCCGGGATTCCGGGAGAGTTGGACCCTTACTCATCTCCCTTCAACATCCGCGTAAAATCTATAAAGTCAAAGTCAAATTTCTTTATTGCAAGTAAGCACGTTGTGTACATTTTTGCACGTCAACATATTTTTGAATTTACATTTACACCACTTCGCAAGGAAAAGGTGCCAACGCTGAGGAGAAAAAGTGGCAAAAAACTCTCAGCAGCACATCTTTTAAAATAATATAATAATACACAATTACTTAATAACTAGGTATTACACAACTATTACTATTGTTAGTAATCTAGACTTTATCCCTCATGCGGAACCGGCGACACACACCATTCCTATAAGTACACGAAACCATCGTGTACTTATAAGAAATTACATTACTAATTAAATAACGGCGAAGGAAAACATCGTGATAAAACCTGCATACCCTAGAAGAAGAAAAAATTCTAAAGCATGTGAAATCCGCCAATCCGTACTGGACCCGCGTGTTGGATCATGGCCCTCCCTCGATGTAAGGGAAGGTCTGTGCCCGAGCAGTGGGGCAATATAAATAGACTGATGATGATGATGACACGAAACCAGAAATACAAGTACAGCTAACAAGCAGATAAGTGTAACACTTTGAACTTTGGACCGTTCTTATTATCTGCGTCGTAAGATTTCAAATCGTACTGCAAGTTACCACTGATCTGCTGTTGTCCATACGTAAATCGTACGCTGCTTCCGTCTCTACCTAATGCTAAAACATACATAATTTCAATTTGCATGGGAAGCATTTATTCAATGCATTCAATAAAACACTACAATTTAATTAAACGTTGCAAAAACCGAGCCGTTCTCAACAATAAATTACTAATTGCACAGTGGCCGCGCCCCCAACTTGCTCGGACAAAAAATTAATTACAACAAGCATTTGCGCCACATTTTGTATTACAATTTATTTTATAACCACTGTGCGCCGATAGCCATCTTTTCACACGATTAAAGTGAAATTATTTCAGTCCGCAACTCTATATTTCGATGTAAACGTGCCAGGAAAATGATTGTCACAATATCTTGCTTACACGATCTTTGTATGAGAATATAATATTAATTTGCAAGGGCATGTTACTGCAATATAAATGTATTATAATCACGCTATCACAGGAATACAGAAATTTTGTAAATTTTGCGTAAAACTGTTTTAAAATTAACTAGGTAGGAAGGTAAGTATATTAGAATTTAATAATAAAATAACGTAGGTATTTTCTGACGCTGTTTTAGCTAACACACATTTGAAAGTATCATAAATCGAACTAAAATTTGCAATACTGCTTTAAAAATTTAACAAGTAAAAGTGTTTCATGCTTTAAACTTCAGCATTGTATTCTAATACATAATAATAACTATAACAAACATTTATGTAATAATCCTTGACAATACTTAATAATAATTTAAATGATATTATGTGCATCCTATTCTATTGCACCCAATTCTTTATTTATTATATTCTTATATATATTTATATATATTCTTATATATATCTTATATATATATTATATAAATACTAAAAAAAATTATAAAAGAAATATCCATTCGACTGGTCCTCGCCTCGGAGGACTTCAGAGCTGGTGAGTATTTTGCTCAGCGCCTGATCCTCGCTGTACAGCGGGGCAATGCGGCCAGTGCGCTGGGCAGCCTGCCGCAAGGGACGGGCTTAGACGAGGTGTAGTGTTGGCTAGATATAGGTAAGTATTTATAATTGTATTTGTTTTTATATATATAATATGTCATACTTATAGAATAATAAAAACACAATATAAATATTTATCTATTTGATTTGATTCTTTATGGCGTAGTAATTTCACCCACGGAAGGAGCTGAGACTATACCTAGTTTTCCATCATGATCATCACACCTATCCCATAATTAGGTAAAGTACTTCAATAACGTAGATAACATTAACTTAATACCTACTTGGCCCTGATTGACATATCCCAGCATAGCTTTGAATATGTTCAATTCGCATTGCTTCCCCAGCGCCACAGATTTAACCGAACGTGGCTTTTAGCGGGCGGCGGCGGTGCAAATAAACAATGCGCATACGCACCGGCCCCCAACAGACTGCGCGCGCACAGTGCTGCAAATCTCAAAGACATGGACAAAACTTTTTTTTAAGATTTGAGGCAAAGGGCCTTTGGTTTAGGCCATTTGCCTTCTTAGGGCCTTAAACGCAGAAACACCGTTACTATATGTTACGATGCATGCGGTCTCTTTTGGCCGCATCTTGTGTTTGGCCGCCTAAGTTTAAAAATGGTAAGAATGTTTTAAAAAGAAAAGCTGTCACTTTTTTTATTTTTACGGAATGAGATGGAAAATTGTGGATTTTACTTCTTTTACTATTGATAAGGATTTAAAAATAATCTGAACTAAGTAAAATATACCCATTTTTACTATATATATATTTCTATTATTTAATAATCCGCTCGCTCCGCAACAACTATGATACTGTCATTGGTGTTTTTTGTTGCGGTCAGTTGCGGAACTAAGATCTCACCATTCACTAGCCTCGTAAATACTGTGTTTACGTACCTATAGTACGGCAATTTCAGAACTTTACATCCTAATTTAAACCGTCAATAAGCGAGTAAAATACTAACCCTCTTACTTAAAAAAAAACACTAATAAAGCACTGATCAACATATTAACTAATCATTATTTAAACTCTTAATACGTGATTAACCTTTTTTTTACTTATAAACGTCATTTTAAACACCAAAAAATATTTAGGTACGGTAACACTGCTGAATGAATTCAAAAAAAACAACGAAAATTTGGCCTAAATTGATGTAATGCCTACTCCAAAGTCCTTAAAAAAGTAATAAGCAGTGTCAAATGTGTCAGCTGTTCCGAATTCGGTCCGCCATTTTGTTAATTAAACATTTAAACAACCCTACGACGTTTTTAAACTGACATCTACTTATTCGGTTCTTCAGGAGTTGATTAACTTTAAATAGTGTTTATAAGTAAACAATTTTTTAAACAATTGTTAAACAAGGTATTAATATTAATCATCGATTATAAGTAAGGCTGCTAATGTTTATTTTCTCACTACAAACAATAATAATCTATGATAGAACTTACAATTTTGCACTTAAATCTAATAATTGCTTGATGAGAGACTGGTGCCTAAACTAGGAGTCACCAGGTTTCACCATTTCTTAATTAATTGTTGGTAAGACTAACATGTGCTTATTCATTCAGTTGCATGTATAAGTATAAACTTATAAAATGATGCTTATTGGAATCTGACACAATGTCGTGACTGGATGATAAAAGTCCCTAAAATTACGCTGTTTAAGTAAATTGTAAAAGGATTTTAAAAATCGATTAAGCATTTACTTTTTGAGATAATCTCGACTTTATTATAAGGCGCAATATATTTCGTCCTGTAACCAGTTTGACCACCACTGGACTGAAAGACAAAAGTAAGCATAAACCTACCTACTTTTATTTAAATTGGTAATCGAATTGGTAATTATTGGTTGTTGAATACAATGTTTTTCGATGAGTGATGTAGTGTAGGTATGTGTGAATGCAAATAATGCCTAGTTAAGAGCCTTCCTAGAGCCAACTAGCGCCGCCAATCTTTAAAAAATCATATCTTCCAATATAATCAATTTTTTTGTAACGTGATGCAATGTAGGTAAGTTGTAGTTCACAAATGTGCCAGAAACGGCCGTTTTTCGCAATTATGTGAACTACAACTTACCTATATTGCATCACGTTACAAATAAGCATTTAAAAAATAATATTTATAGCAATAAACAATGTGAACGTAGCTTTTTTTAATAAAATTGATTATATTAGAAGATATGATTTTATTTAAGATTGGCGGCGCTAGTTGGCTCATGTCAGCGCCTTAAGTGCTTGATATAGTTAATTTAGTCTATAATCTAACAGCGAAAACCTGTAATTGGCTATCAGTTTTATATTGTGTAACTTACCCTTTGATAATTGCCGTTGGTTTTCTAATAAATTAAAAATAAATAAATTATTTCCTTCATACTTCCTTTCTTTCCTTCGCTTCTCTAATTTGCTTTTCTTCTGTCATTCTTTTGTTCTGTCTACATTCTCCGAGCACATGGTGCGTGCGCGTGCGCAGATCAAAGCGAACACGACGGGATGCGCAGACGTCTCGACGCATCCCCCTCCGCCGCGCCGCGCCGTGGCGCCTGCTTGCATGTACGGGTGAATTAAATTATCATAGTGAATCGAATTGATCGCTTGTCGATGAGTAATTTATAGGGCGGACGTTGGTATGCAAATTGACTGATTAATCAAATCAAGCAATAATGAAGTAATTAAACAGCGGTTTAAGTATACGTAAAAAATACCTTATTTCGACGAGATACGACCCGAGACTGCACCTTTTATACCTAATTTGTTTTTTTTCCGACTGCGCAAGAAGGAGGGTTGTGTTTTTCGAATGTATAAATAAAAATAAATAAATAAAAATCTTTATTTATCTCACATCAAAGAATGGTAGGTACAATATACAACTAGCAATACAATGTATGGTTCTAAGATGCGAGAGTCTGGTGTCTGTGCTAGGCGTAAGCCTGTGTTACAGATCACCAGGCACTACACATTTAGAAACAGAAATAGTAAAATAAGTATGTAGTATGTAATATAAGTAGTAAAGTAAGTATGTATGTATACCGAAGCCCAAATCAAGTGTCTTATTTTGTAAACAAAAACTACCCTACCCTACTATTGTAAGCTGTTCTGTGATTATTTTATACTTATTTTCACGTTATTAGATCGGATCACTTCATTTTCACAATGACGAACAGGTTCGATCAATCAGTTCCTTCAGTGTTACGACAGGTAATTAGACGTTCATATTTGTTTACAGAATAAGACACTTGATTTGGGCTGTGGTACATGTATGTCTAATTCTATGGCACGCACGCCCTATGCAGCCTAAACGGCTTGATAGATTGTAACCTATGAGGTGTCGTTAGATTTGTCTTGATTGTAGAAGTGACATAATATATAAAAAAAATTATCAAAGTGGCTTATTTTTTTGTTTCTTAAATTAATTTTTGCTTGTTGTCTGCAACGTACAGTCAAAGACAGAGATAAGTATACAGGGGCCTCAATAAGGTTGAGATTTTCTCAAAAACTACTGGATCGAATTTAATAATTATTTTACAGTTACATAGTTTTAACTTTTATCCAGCAAACAGAGAAATAGGTTTTGGAATAGGTCAAGTAGTTTTTGAGAAAATCTCAACCTTAAAAACTCTCCTGTACACCTTTCTCTGTGTTCCACCGTACAATAAATAACTGGTCCCAACTCCTACGCAAGAAGAAAAATAAAGTGCGTGGGATGTTCTGAAAGCGAGGACACCCCACTGTCCCAGTGGGGCGAAAGGTTCACGATTGGACAAAACATCGCTCGGCTTATAATGTCAAACGATGACAAGTGTCCCTTACAAACTACCCCGCGGGGAGCATTTGTCATTTGAGCCACTATTATAAAGGTGACAATCGACACAGCATGCATTAAACTTTGACATTTGTCCTTAAGAGCCTTCATAGAGCCAACTAGCGCCGCCAATCTTAAAAAAAACATATATATTCAGGTATATTCTATTCAAGTAATATTAGGTACACCTACTCCTCGAAAATTAGAGGTTAAATGATGTTAATGATCTTACCCCATTAGTAATAAAAGATGACACTAGACTTAGCGACTTAATCCGAGCAAAATGTATGGAAATTTCACGGGTTAAGGGCCTTCCATGAGCTAATTCAATACTCAATAAATATATTGAGTATTGAATTAGCGCCGCCAATCTTAAAAAAACAATATCTTCCAATATAATCAATTTTATTAAAAAAGCTATTTATAAAATGTTTATTACGATAAATACTATTTTTTAACGTTTATTTATAACGTGATTCAATGTCGGTAAGTTGTAGTTCGCATAATTGCGAAAAACGGCCGTTTTTGACACATTTGTGAACTACAACTTAGCTTGTCGCAATTATGCCATGTATTGTATATTGAGAAATAGTATTTATCCTAATAAAGACTTTGTACATAGCTTTTTTAATGAAATTGATTATATTGGAAGATATTTTTTTTTAAGATTGGCGGCGCTAGTTGGCTCTATGAAAACCCTTAATAACAATAAAATAACATAAGAATACAATTTGTAGCAAAAAATAAAACCTGATTCTTGTTTTTAATATAATTCTTTGCTGAAACCCAGCGCCAAAAGCTAGTCGCAAAGTTACACATGTCGGTCCACTGTGTGTTCAGTGGGTGTATCGCTCTTTCAGCCATTCACACAATGTGTAGACAAAAGAGTGTTATCGCTCCTACGCACAGTGGTTCGCGTTCCAAAGTTGCGGGCCAAAGAACTTTGGCTGCAAGTCTTGGACTTACAGCGATTTGGGAGACAAAAATTACAATGGAATTGGGCCTCGTATGCGCATACTTTCAGTTTTTCGATGAAGGCTACGGCACTAACTACTAAAATTAGACGTCTGAAAAAAATATATAGCAATCTTGGGGTGTATATTTAGGGACTGATGAATACCGATACACGATTGGACAAACTTCGCTCGATAGAAAAAAATCGCAAACATACCCCTTCCATGTCATTTAAAATTAAAATTATGTCTAAACCGAAATAGTTATTCATACGAAATATAGGTATATCAAAATGTAGGGTATGATAATTACGAGAGCTTGTTTTAAAAATATCTGATTTTTATTGGCGTATTTTAATTTCCCTGGCAAAATTTATCCAAAATCAATAAAAATACAAATATGGAGTCACTGTGCCGTGCTCTTCACTCTGCCGCTGCGGGACATCTTCTGTCTCGCGCTCGAGTTTGACAGCTCGCGGCCCCTTAAATCGGACGGTCGCCGGCGTCGGGGCAGACCTCGGCGTAGGTGGAGAGACGATGTCGTTAGATACAGGGATGGGTGGCTGGAAGAGGCTCAGGACAGGGATGGAGGGAAGAGGAGGGGGAGACCTTTGCCCAGCAGTGGGACAATTTATTTATTTATTTTTATTTGGTACACAAAACAGATTACAATCGTTGTATAATTGAAATATCAGAGTCTTAAATGTATGGTCTAGACAGTAATCCAAAAATATGTGTACACATTGAGATTTGTATATCGTGGGGCATAAGAGTGAATGCAGGCAATGTTACCGCCGACAACACATCAGTGGTAGCACGTTGAACTTGAATTTGAATTTATAGGTTATCAAAAAAAATGTGAAACCTGTAATACGTCCCCAACAAAATGATAGGTACAGCTTAAATGGTATCGTAGTTTTGTAGGTGGGGCAAAGCTCCATTGAAATGTGGCATTGTCTTTTACACTGGAATTAGCACGTTTGCCTTTTTTAAGTCGATTAATAATGTCTTTATTCGATTGTAAACACAATTGATCACCTATACATTTTCAAGGCCATGGCAATTAATTTCTCGAATTGCCATCAGAGAAATTGCAAAGACGCTTTTGAAGACGCGGTGAAGGAAAACATCGTAATGAAACCTGCATGCCGAAAAAGAAAAAAATCTCTAAAGCATGTGAAATCCGCTAACCCGCAGTATGCCCGCGTGGTGGATCATGGTCCGAGCTCCCTCGATGTAAGGGAAGGTCTGTGCCCGAGCCGTGGGGACATATAAATAGACTGATGATGACCGCGTACCAACCTTCACATGCTTATGTCTCAGACCCTAACCCTAAAAGTTATTTTGGCACAGACGTACAAAAGATGCTTACGCAGCGTTTCTTTAAGGAAATTGCAAACCAAGTAAAAATAGACGTGGGCGTACTAATAACATTATAGCCATCAATGAAATGGGCCGTCAATGAGTGTATTCATTAGGGCCACACTATTACCCAAACCAGCGGAGGCGACAACCGGTACAAAAGACGGCATTGCCATTGATACTGTCAACAATAGCACCCAAATATTGACAAAGGTGTCTTTAACTATTGTTACAGCGAGAATTTTAACTTGTGTCTTATTTAACGAATAATTATCTTAAGAGCCTTCCTAGAGCCAACTAGCGCCGCCAATCTTAAAAAATCCCGCCAATCTTAAAAAAATCTAATCTTCCAATATAATCAATTTTATTAAAAAAGCTACGTTCACATTGTTTATTGCTATAAATATAATTTTTTAAATGCTTATTTGTAACGTGATGCAATGTAGGTAGGTTGTAGTTCACATAATTGCGAAAAACGGCCGTTTCTGTCACATTTATAGCAATAAACAATGTGAACGTAGCTTTTTTAATAAAATTGATTATATTGGAAGATATGATTTTTTTAAGATTGGCGGCGCTAGTTGGCTCATGTCAGCGCCTTAATTAACGATTAAATTAAAAAATCTATAAAAAAATACACAAACAAACAGGACTCGACAGTTCGTCATTTGCGAATGTCATGTTACAGAATATCAAAATATCATATTGTCTTCTCTTCATCTAGGGGAGTCGCCGTAGCGTCTTCACTCTGGACGAAGCAGCTCGACACTCACGCTCACTCCCGAGCTTGTAGCGGGACTCTTGACTATAGCGCCAAACTTCAGATCCTGCATGAATCCTCCAATAATTTCACCATACTGTCATTCGCGAACATTTTCTGATTAATTTAACGTGATATTAAACACAAAAATAGACATTAAACTGAAAATTATCAAATAATTTCGCAACCGTAGTTTCCAGCCATTTTCAAAAGCCCCCTTATTAATTTAAGGGCCTTCTCATGTATGTCAACTGACCAACGGTCACAAAGGGTTCTCTTGAAAATGGCGGGAAACGACGGTTGCGAAATTTTCCTTAATTGTCTACAGGGGCTATTTTTTGTTTAAATTAATCAGAAAATGTTCGCGAATGACAGTACGGTGAAGTTATTGGATTATTTATGCAAGATCTGAAGTTTCAAGCTTTTATCAAGAGTTCCCGCTACAAGCTCGGGAGTGAACGTGACTGTCGAGCTGCTTCGTCCAGAGTGACGACGCTACGGCGTCTCCTCTGGATGAAGACATGAAGACGCGGCTACCCAGGGTCAAGACGCTACTGCGCCTCCCCTGGAGGAAGATAGAAGACCATTGAATTTTCTGTAACATGACATTGGCAAATGACGAACTGCCGAGTCCATTAATAAAATAAATAGATAACGGTCACAAACCTTTTATTACTTACCAATTTGAAGGGAACTTCTAAAATGTTGTCTCAATTTTTACGACGCGACCACCGGGACGTGTGACATACGCGGAGCATCGTATAAGGAATACAAATTGTCGATGATTATATTTACAGTTACGCCGGCACCTACACGAAATATGATCGCATGTTAATTTTTTTTTTTCTTAAATCTGTGCCGAAGACTGGGCCTTCCATAAGCCAACTAGCGCCGCCAATCTTAAAAAAATAATACCTTCCAATATAATAATTTTTATTAAGAAAGCTATGTACACAATCTTTATTAGGATAAATACTATGTTTTATTTATTTAAATCAGACATTTATTCAAATAACAATAAAATCCTAAAAATAACTATCTTAAGTAATACTAACCTAAAAAAATATAAACTAAACTAAAAACTCTATATACAATAGGTCGGTTGAACTATCCGAATGGCTTAGCATTACAGATAGTTCAACCGATCCCCGTTGTCCGGCAACGTGCCCAAAATGCTGGCGGCATTTCCCCTCTGGATCGCTAGGCTGATTCTTTGGGCGAAATGCAGGCCAGCATTTTGGTCACGTGTGGACTCCACGAGCCGCCCCGACAGGTCTTTATAGATCTCCATGGCTCCCGGCCCCCAGGGACCCAGCGTCTCTACCTCAAACGGCACAAATATGTAGCCTCTGTCGAGATAAATACTATTTTTCAGACAATACTAAGTAGTAGTTCAGAAATATGCCAAAAACGGCCGTTTTTCGCAATTATGCGAACTACAACTTATCGAAATTGAATCACGTTATAAATAAGCATTTAAAAAATAACTAATAAACATTCTGTACATAGCTTTTTTAATAAAATTTATTATATTGGAAGATATTTTTTTTAAGATTGGCGGCGCTAGTTAGCTCATGGCAGGCCCTTAACCCGTGAAATTCCCATACATTTTGCTCGGATTAAGTCGCTAAGTCTAGTGTCATCTTTTAATACTAATGGACAATGGGATAAGAACATTAACATCATTTAACCTCTAATTTTCGAGGAGTAGGTGTACCTAATATTACTTGAATAGAATATACCTACCAATAGCTTTGTCTTATCATCTATACATACATATAATAAGACTGTAAAAAAGTTGTGTCTGTACATTGGATATTTTTTGAAAAGAATAATTGTAATGTGTTTTAGGATCGATACTGATGCCAAAACACTAATTTTTAGAATTTTTGTCTGTTTGTCTGTGACTTTGTGCAAGTATCACGCCATAACCACTGAATGGATTTTGATGGGAGTTTCACTAGGAGATAGCTGAAATATCCGGACAGCTCATAGGCTATAAGCCATGGCGGTATGTGATGTGGAAACATGGATCCAGAGAGGAAGATCTCCATCCTCCTCCTCTACGCAAACGAAGTTGCGGGGTACAGCTAGTTATAAATAATCTTAAAGCCTTGAAGCTAATAAATGTAAGTTTATAAGTAAACCCAAAATAACACAAACATTTTATATACAATTTTATACTACAAAGTTTATATTTTTTCCATCAACCAACAGTATCGGGACCGCTACACATTGTAATTATACAAACAAAAAAATACGCAGCTTCATACTCTAACATGACATCTCAGCGACATCTGGCGTGCCTTCGCGAATATACACATGTCTTTGCGTCCAGATGACTGCGCTTACCCCACCACTGTGCACAAAGCACAAACAAAACTACACTCTATTACAAACCCATCAAAATTCATTTTGAATCAACAGTATTTGAGTAAAAATTCAAAAGTAATTTTAGGAATATTGTTTTTATTAAAAGAGAATTTAAAGTCGATTTTCGTTGAGCGCTTGTTTGTATTTTTTTTGGGTAAGTAGCGCATAATTCATATGTTAAGGAGCGGGTCAGGTTACCGGAGCAGATGCGCGAGTGCGCGTGCGCGAGGCTGGCAGCCTGCGCACGCGGCGGCTCGATGACAGCGAATTTTAAGCTCCAGTTAGTTTTCCAGTTATGTTTTCGGAAGCATCTTGCAGTAGTTCCGAAAGGTTGATGATATAAAAGGGAAAGATGTTACTATGCGGTCTCTTTTGGCCGCATCTTGTAGTTGGCCGCCTATTAAATTTAATAGGATTATTTTCAAAAAAGCTGTCACTTTTTTACTTTTTCACCGGATTTCGTTTTAAATGCTTAATTTTCCCATTTTTATATTTTTAAAGATTTTCTGAAATCTTGTAAATAAACCCAGTAACCATATACAGGGTGTCCCAGAAATCGACGTCAAGCCGGAAACGCGTGATAGGCCAAGTGATAACAGTTATCAGAAAAATATAGAAAAAAATCCAAGTCACGTATTTTGATAAACGACATCCTTTGATGGTTTTTTAAGTACAATTATTACAAATCTTTACTTTTTTTTCTTTGATGTAACCCTCAATAATGCTTCTCTAAATTCTAGTCTAAAACTGAAGGCCAACTGCCCCAGTTCAGAAGAAAATGGACACTTTTTGACCTACCAAGTTTTGAAAATTGTTACTTTACCCAACTTTAATCAACTATCCTGAAAAAAAATGTACTACGCCTTTCTGGCAAGTGATATCAAAAGTTGGCGCAATTCATGACGATTCCAAAATTATTGCTTGAACAAGGCCATTTTGTTTTGTTTTTGTAAACTATCCCCAAAACTAACGAAGGCAATTTGAACATTTAATTTAAAAAAAAAATGTAATTTGATAATGGCTGTTTCATTTAAAAAAATCTTAAAAATGAAACTAATCCTGAAGGCGTATCTATCACGCGATGTCTTTCTCAAGTCGCGGTTCGCCTGTAATCAGCAAATACGTTCTCAAGTGTGAGTTTGACAGTTCTCTTGAGAACTGACTTTTGTTTATTAATACGGCGGTGAAGTGATACCCGATCCTAAGTTACGTTTATTAATGGGAACGCCATTTTGAGGTCGTTCTCAAGATTGACTTTTGAGCTGAGACTGATTCATTAATACGGGCCTAAGTTTACCCAACAGGCCGTGGTCCGGTCGGGCACACGCCGCCAGTGAACTTGTCCGCACGTGCACAATACCTGCGCACGCGCAAAAAGCCCCAGCTGCGCGCGCAGCTGCCTCCCCCCACCCGCCTAGAGTCGCTAACTGTACCGCCGCCGCAGTGACGTAGCCGCGTAATAACCACCTGAACTTATGCCTACCTGGTACAGTCGAAGACAGAGATAAGTAAACAAAGCCTCAATAAGGTTGAGATTTTCTCAAAAACTGCTGGACCGAATTTAATAATTATTTCACAGTTACATAGTTTTCACATTTATCTATTAAACAGTGAAAGAATTTATGCAATAGGTCAAGTAGTTTTTGAGAAAATTGCAAACATAAAAACTATCCTGTACACATTTCTCTGTCTTCGACCGTGCTTTACCCGAATTCAGTCAGGAGGATAATATTTTCCGGTATGCATGTCGGTTTCTAAAGCATTGCTTGATATGATGACATTCAGTGCAATTAATTATATTATTGTGAATCCATTAAAAACTTACTCTAAATTGTAAAACATTGACAAGGCCTCTTTACAGCCGCAATTAGATCATTTTGTTACATCCCATGGGTCGGTTCTTTGCCCTGTTTCTCTGTTCGTACATCCAGCCGTAACCTAGTTTGTATTCTGTACCTTATATTATTGTAAATTATTACATTATGTATGCCATAACCAAGTGTTCCCTAGAGCTCATAAGGTTGAATAAATGAAGTTAGAAGTATACCAAAATACTTGGAATGTCCTGCAATACTTTTCAAACAATGTAGACGACATAATTATAGAAGGTTCCGTTTAAATAATACCACGATTGCTACAATTTCAGATCTCAGCCGTTATTAGACTATTGTGGCTAATACTGTTTATATAACTGGAATGGAAATAACTCAAAACTCGAAGAGGATAGAGCCTCTTCCTTTTTGAAAGGTAGTTAAAAAATAAACCGGCCAAGTCCGAGTCAGCTGTTGGACTCGCGCCCCGAGGGTTCCGTGCAACTTCACCATAACATTTGCTCTAACGAAAAGATAAACTAGATTTAGGGACAAACTTATCTTTGCGTTTTCGAAACTGACGTCATACATCGACATACCAGGCGTCAAATGCAAATGTATAAGTTTGTAATTACCAAAAAATAATTATTTCGTGATGGAACCCCAAATTTATGGTTATCGGGTTTTCTCTTTAACTTGTGCTGTAAGACCTAGCTTCTTGCCAAATTTCATGATTCTAGGTCAACGGGAAGTATCCAATAGGTTTTGGTTCTCTTGCATTTTCATACAAATATGCGACATAAATCTTTTGATTGCGTTGACATAGGAGGTTGATTTTTTCACGGCTGCGTGAGGTTGTAGACCTGAGTATTTGGTATTAATTTCAACTTGATCCGTCCACGCGTTTCTGACATATGGGTCTTGACAGACAACAAAGCGATCCTATAAGGGTTCCCTTTTTCCTCTTGAGATTCGGAATCCTAAAACGATAAGATACCGAATACATCCTTAGCAACAACTTAAAGATGAGTTTAGATGCAAACACAGGCGCCAATGTAATTGCATTATCTGAGAGCTAATGTAACATAATGACAGTGTACGAAGCGATTACTGGATCCATCTGTCCGGCGGTCGGTCTGGTCCTACTGACCTTTAGCTACTGTTTAATTATTCCGTGGACATGTGAAACGCACCTCGTCAAATCAGCCGCTGCACTTTAGTGCAAACGTATAAGTACTTACATTATAGGCACCTAAGAATATTTTGTAAGATATCAAGAATCTTAAGACCATAAAAATACGGAAATTATTGAGTGAGCTGATTCTTCAATGATGAAGGAGGCAAGGTAGAAGGAGAATATCATCATCATCATCAGTCTATTTATATTACCCCACTGCTCGGTCACAGACCTTCCCTTACATCGAGAGAGCTCGGGCCATGATCCACCACGCGGGCCCACTGCGGAATGGCGGATTTCACATGCCTTAGATTTTTTTCTACGGCATGCAGGTTTCATCACGATGTTTTCCTTCACCGTTTTGAGAGCACTCGGTAAATGTAGGTACGTAAGTTTTCCGTCGAAAAAAACCGAGGTTAACTCATTGGTACATGGCTGCCCTGGCTGGGAATCGAACCTGGGACCTACGTATCGCAAATCCATTGACCCAACCACTGGACCGCCGAGCTCTAGGAGCCAAAGGAGAATATCAAGGCTCAGAAACTTACACCAATGGTACGGCAAGAGTACCAGGTATCTGATCCGTGCGGTGTTGTCGAGAGTGCAGGCAGAGTGACATAATGATCGCCAGCTTTCTAGGAAGATGGCAGCAGGAGAAGAGAACAAATTTTATTGATTTGAAGACCTAGGCTTGGGCGTTTAGGGTATGTTACATTGATTTGGCCACTTAGAGCTGATGAGTGAAAGCTAATCAACACAAATGCAAAGCGAATGTTGACGGAAGAGTCGGCAGAGGTAGATCGAGAAGAACGTACGTCGACCAAATTGGCGAGGTCTTGAAAAAGGGCCAAGTACGGTCTACTACAAACCGACGAGCATGCATGAAGAGATTGATGAATGTGGAGGAGGCTAGGGTTGAGTGTCAGGACCGCAGCAGATGGAAGTCCTCCGGGAATCAGGCGTGAGTTTATAAATATGAATAAAATGCTTAGCGTTTTACTGGTGGATGGAATGATAAAGTTCATTCACCAGAGAAAAGTACACCAGAGACATTGCTCATAGGATCAGCAAGATAAAGTGGCACTGGCCACTTGTAGAACCGATGAGGTAAACAGATTCTCGAATTCAGGTCATGAACAGAATGTAGTCTGGGATATCTTCGAACCAGATGGAGATATCTGAGTAATGTGGCAGGAGCTGCAAAAGACCGAGAATCGTTTGAGTATCGCGCCTTGGGAGAGGCCTACGTCCAGCAGTTGATTGAAATAAATACGTCCTTATTTGCGATGAAGCGAGTTGACGACAAAAAAAAATAGGTAAAATCAGAAGGTGCAGAACGCGCTCGCGAGTTCCACACTCGCCAGTTGACGAATAACCCAACCATTAGGTGGTCCGCCTAGGCAACCCGTCTTTTCATCCCTAACCTCGATGGAGAAGTTCGAGCCTTGAGGTCCCCTGTCTATCCGGGCATGAGCTTGCCGGATTATGATCCGAACGTTGGGATTGAACCCGATTTGGGAGTTTAGGAGTTCCACCTACTTGCTTGCTTGTTGAGACACGAACTGACGACAAGGATGCATCAACTGATCTAAGGATGCGCCGAAAAATTCATCCTGAATCGCGTGCCGAGGCTTACGTAATGCTGTGTTACGATACGGAGGAGTAATTCACGAGATCTCGCAAATGAGTGCCCCGGGTGCCCGCGGAGTCCATAATACCCCTAATTGGCTGATTACCGGCAGCACGGAATCTTGTTTTGGTCCCGGCTAATTGCGTTGTTTTGATAGGAAGCGATTGGGATGCTTAGAATTCGTGAATTTAGATTTGAGGTTATTATCTCGTTCGATGTTTTGAGTGTAAATTCGATTGGTGTTGTGAATTCCAACTTTGCCCAAGTGGTACGGTCGAAGACAAAGAACGGTGTACAGGAGAGTTTTTAAGGCTGAGATTATCTCAAAAACTACTTAACCTATTGCAAGAATTCTTTCACTGTGTGATAGATAAAAGTTAAAGCTATGTAACTGTAAAGAATTAATAAATTCGGTATAGTAGTTTTTGAGAAAATCTCAACCTTATTGATGCCCCCTGTATACTTATCTCTGTCTTCGACTGTACCAAAATAAACCGACATGCATACATTCGAAAACATAACTCTCCTTCTTTCAATCGGATAATAATTTAATTTTTGAAGCCAGCATTGCATTTGTGTATAATTTCATTGTTTTCTTGCGAAAAAGGATAACATTTCGCGTGCGTTGCGCACACGCAGGTGAACGCATCCGCAACGTACAATTTACTTCGCGGGGCGTTTCGGAACGCACGCGCGTCTATTTTTGAAATTCGAACTTTTTTCTTTTAATTTTTCCTTTTATTCTGATAATGGCTTGCAGGCGGCCAGTGGCCAGTGCAACGAGTGTTTCGACGTTTCACCATACTTACATACGCATTAATGTTTTAATTAAAGCTATAAAATAAACCCTGCAACAAAGTAGGGTAAATTAAAGTCTACTAAGAAGCACTACTTTGACCTAAAGATATGGAGAAAAGAGAGGCTGTATAGATTTAGATCCCTTTGCCTATAATTACTTGAAAAATAACAAAATAAAATGGCGGACATTACTTTTTTGTCGTCAGATTTTATTTAACACCAAAAAAAGTCATAAAAATATTACTTATAATGCTTATTATTATTTTATTTCTTCGATAGATTAAATAATTTATTAATTCGAACATCAATCTTTGAAGATCATAAGCACGATTACAAAATCTCTCTTCAATTTGGCTTACAGCAGATCAATAGACTTTGGACCGTTCTTATTATCTGCGTCGTAAGATTTAAAATCGTACTGCAAGTGTTACCATTGATATGCTCTTGTCCATACGGTAACGGTTACAAAATCTCATTTTCCAATCCTCTTTTTTAAAGATTTGTGGTCTTGGTTAGAGTATTTAAATTATCCCCTTAAATTATGTGGGTACGGTGGAACACAGAGAAAGGTGTACAGGAGAGTTTTTAAGGTTGGAATTTTCTCAAAAACTACTTGACCTATTGCAAAAATTCGTTCACTGTTAGATAGATAAAAGTTAAAACTATGTAACTGTATACTTATAAAAAATTGTGGCCAAATCGCTGCCCTGCAGAAGAGTGTCCAAAAGGCTGGCGACGTTACCTCGTTGTATAGCCAGCGATATATGCTGGCCGAGGTAAGCGCCAGCCCTTTGGTCACCCGACGAGTCATATTTATTTGTTTTTTATTATTATTCTGTACATAGTTTTAACTTTAATTATAATTGAATGTTATTTTCCTAATAAAATTGATTTTTTGTAACTGTAAAATAATTATTAAATTCGGTCCAGTAGTTTTTGAGAAAATCTGTACCTTATTGAGGTCCTCTGTATACTTATCTCTGTCTTCGACTGCCTCCTACCTATTGCTATAGATTTAAAATATTTAAACCATTGTTAGGTATTATAAGTTTTCATGTTCCATGAAAGGAATTGATATAAAAGAGAACTAATACTTTATTCATTATTATCTTATTATAAGATAATAATGATAATCTTAATGTAAATAATCTATCTATAATGTATTAATTGGCAAAATAAAGGCTATTTTTATTTTTTATTTTATTTTATTTAATACTTTATTCACACACCCTCTCACGCACCCTCTCACGCACCCTCTCACACACCATGCATGCGTATTATTAAAATTATTAAAAAATTGTATACCTTTTATAAGTACATTATGTTATTTAATATAAAAGTAAGGTAAGTAAGACCATGGTAGACACTGTCTCTTACAGCACAGGCTATCCTAGTATAAGAGTCGGGGTTCACATTGAATGTAGTCTCTGTAATTTTATGAAATATACAATTTTTCATTTTCATTCAGGTACTCCTGTTAAATAACAGCCTAAAACTCGACGTGCGTTCAAAAACTACACGCAAATCGTTCTCAACCGCAAAAGCTCTACTTAAACCAAATTAAACGCTACCCCGCTATAATTTCTTAACCGCACTTAGGGGTCGCGATTTCTGAACGTGAAAAAAACATATTTAAGGAGTCAATGCCCCCGCCGCCATCTGGCCTGCGCGCGCGCCGACAGACAACTTTGAACAGAAAAAAAACTTTTAGGCTTATATTCTACCCCTGTACCGTAGCTTATATTAAAATACTATAGATGAAAGGTCGCGGTTGCAAAGAGAACAATAAAAATTGCACTTAAACTTCAGATCTAGTGCAATTTCAGTCTAATTCTACTAACGTACGAGTAGAACTTGTGTCATAATGTCTAATTTAATTACCTTGATTTAGATACATAGGTAAGGTAGGTACCGTTTATTCCAAGTGCACGTCAATATTTTTAGGGTGCTAATTAATGCAGTTTCTTTTATCTCGTCTTCAAACATACTTAGTTGTCTAATGAATTAATAAATCAGCTACCAACTTCAACTTTAAGGGCCTAATAAATACTTTTCAAGCGACCTATATTGTAATAAGCTACGGCATTGTTGTTTGTAAATAGGCGCTGCATTTTAAATATTCTTTTGTGGTAGCAGAACTAGTTATAAACTATCTAATCAATCCTCAACGGTCTTGCTGCGGTGTTTACTTTGCTTACGTACTCGCTGACGAGGAAATCTCAGGCCGATAGTCATATACAGTTTTAAGTATGAGTGGAGTTTGAGTTCGGTCTTATAACTGTCAGTATTGATACAATTTTGACAGTCGTAAGTGCGAGCTCACGCTAAATTCGTGTCCAAAAACTGACTAAGGCCTCAGAGCGGCAACTCATTGTGTAGACAAAGACGCCTAAACTGTTGCTTTTACAACATTTTACCGGACTGCCGATATCGAAAAGACGGTACTGTTTTCAACACTCACTTCGCGGGACTTCGCATGAACGGTGACGAAACAACCAATCCGATGTTCTAGAATAGAATCTAGAGCAATTTTCAATGGCATTGCATCTATAGTACTTTGAATCTAAACCCCGTAGCAACTAATTACAAAGATATGTCTGCAGTTTTTTCACTTAATAGTCAGCCTTGTTACAAGGGATCAGCGTTTCTTAAAATAGCAACAAAATCCTTGTTTCTTTTGTAGAGTTTTTGGGGGGTAGTTATTACAAAGTAATTATAAGTCGGGGCCAGACCATTATTTACGCATCTTTGCAAAGTTTTACTTAATTCGCAACTATGCGAACTACACTTACCGAAATAAAATCACGTTGTAAATAATCATTTAAAAAATAAAGACTACTTTTTTGTTAATAGCCTGCAATGTCCCACTGCTGGGAAAAGGCCTCCCCCAACCCTTTCACTCATCTCGATTCTGCGCAGACTCAGACCACTCATAAAACCGTCAAGTTCCCCCGCAAACGAAGACTGTACTTACATTATTATTATTTGGTATCACGGTGTTGGTACACGCCCAAGGGTCACTGCGACCTCAAAGGTCTATTGTGGCCGCGCACCGAGCTCTTATATCTCGCTCCCAAGGCCAACGTCCCTCAGGAACCGTACAATGCACTTGGGTGAGAGAGTCTTGATATCCTCTGATATCCCTGTACTTACATAGGTTTTTAATAAAATAGTTTAAATTGGAAGATATTATTTTTTAAGATTGCTGGCGCCAGTTGGCTCATGTCAGGCCCTTCAAGTTGAAGACCTGTGACTTCATAAAAAGCTTTCAACGAACACGGAATTTGTGCATATTTGCCAAATTCGTTAATTCCAATTCACATATCTCAAATTCCGTCGACATTCTAAAGGTAAATAGGGCCAAATTAATTGTACCAAATTCGTGAACCTTTGAACCCAGCCGGGGGGTCGGGGGGTCGTAGCGTTTCAGTAAGTAGGCCTCGGCGGCACGGTATGTGGCGTGCCACGCGGGCTATTTGTCAACCGGGCGATGTAATCTGCGCGCCGACGTACTGTGGTAGAGATGGAGATTGGCTCAACGGTGCTACAGAGCTTTAAATGCAGCTAAGAGAGAGAAATAAATAAAGAAAGAGAGAAAGAAAGAAAGAGAAGGAAGGAAGGAGGGAAAGAAGGAAGGGAGAGAGGGAGAAAATATAATATGGATGTGCATCGCCGGAAGAGGTTAACTGCCTAAGCATAATGCCACTGCCCAAAGATACCCAATAGACATGAAATCGGTACAAATGTGCAAGCGAGAAATTCTGTCAACGATGAGCGCAATAGACGAAGATAGAAAATTAAAGAGATGCGTCCGTCTCGATAATATCTCTAGCGTCTCGCGAAGCAATGTTGCGCTCATTGTGCGGGCGGACACGGCGCCCTCCTGTTACAGGGCTATGGGGTATGTGGACTGTGGGTACACTCCCACACTAGCGTCTTTCGAGCATCGACGTCCTGTCAGCGACAGCGCGGCGTCAACTCTGTCATGCCAACGGCGTCTTTCTGGCATATTCGTCCAAGGAAATGAAAATGTGAAGGAAGACAACGCTCTAAAGACGCCGTTGCTGAAAAGACGTCGATGCTCGAAAGACACTAGTGTGGGGGTTTCAAAGCAGACGAGTCAGATGGTAAGAGGAAAATGGATAGAGGAACTAATTTACTACTAGGATATGTTACGAGAAGGGCCCACGAGGGCGGCCGCGGACGTTGTTGTGGTATTAGGCGCTGCGTTCCCACAACCTCGTTCCAAACGCGATGCGTTGAACACCTTTTAATAAGGATATGTTACGTGACGTCACAGATGCATCAAAAGGCACATTTGGACCTCTCGTCACATAAAATCACTAAGCTAAGCAGCCAATTCTCTTCAACCCCACTAGAAAGGGTTGTTGCCTTCAAAAATTGACAAGGTGAACGGTAAAGCCCCTGAAAAGCGGAATTATAAAACTCTACAACTGCGATGATGACTACCACACACCCTTAAACTACCACCAACTTACATCTACATCTAATAAGCTACGATAGTCACACATAAGGTATATAATTCGGGAGTTGACCGACGGCAAAACGCCTGGTAATATTCACAGTGCCTGCGTTTAATACCATCGATTTATGGTAAATTTTTGTACACGCGACCGTTGCTGAGACCATTAAAAAGTTTGGCGCACATATAATTGGGTGATCCTTATCATTATTATAACTGTATGTGATTTTAATTGATTTAAGTATGTCATTAGTTTACTTAAAGTTATTTATTTGAGAATTAATTGCATTCACTTATTTAAAAGCCTTAACTTATAAAAAAGTAAATACTCAGAAATCAGAAAATTTTATGTATGAACATGGTTATAACCATGTTCAGCAACAGTTGGTATAAATGATTCATCACAGTTTCACAGTTCAAGTACCTTATCAGGCATACAATATTCAATGTCAATATTTATTAAAAGTCATTGTTCAAATTCAAAATTAACCAATATCCACCAATTTTATAAGTACATTCCAATAATTCAGTTTCAATTTATAAGCAGTCAATGTATCTATTTAAGTAAGTATGAATTAAAGAAAAAAAATCATTTAGACTGTAGAAAACAATTCCCTATTTCTATTTAGAAAATAACGCTGAAAATCAGCGCTCGGCGGAGTCAGCTCCGTCAGCATTATGCTGAGCGTGGGGCCTTTTAGCATCAAAAACCACACCTACCTACTCACATAGGTGGAGTATATACTTACGTATACTAACATATCTGTACAGTTAACTACTCACATATGTTTGTATTTATTTAAGACCGGATTTTGTTGCCTAATAAAGATATTTCTATTCTATTCTATTTATCGTTTTAAAACCTTTTCTCTGTTCCATTTAAACCCTGTTAATTTTATCCATGTCCCCACACCCTACGTACAAGTCATTCAATAGCCAAAAGTTTGCCAAAACATTTTGACCCTTACCCTAGTATATAATTGGCACAAGACCACTTAAGAACTCCACTAAATCAGCAATACAAACTCACAAAACCGGAAAAACATCATAGCCATCTAATTCTGTTTATATTTGTGCCTTACGGAAGTCGAAAGCTGCGGTAGTTTTTCTGCAAGACCCACCCCTCGCCACGTGTCTAAAGATTGTGAATCTAAAATAAAAGCGGGCCCATAGCAGAGCCTTGCGGCACACCTGCGCTTTCAACCATCAAAATCTCACTCGGATTTAAAGCAAAATTCTTCTTATGGCTTTCTTATAAGACTGAATAGGACTGTTGGTTAAGTTTGTAAGTTTGGAGCGTATATTTGTCAGGAAGAGGGTGTATATTGAATTATATTTAGTCGTAAGCTCCCTTTGGTTGTGATTGAACAAACGATACGCGGCAAGGTGTGCCGCTCGAGACACGCTTTGAATCTGTTTTGATAATAATTTCGATGGGTTACGCTTGTTTGAATCATAAGAGTCTACCAAATTAAACCGAAACTGCTTTATAGTGTATGCGTGTTACCCATTTTTGTTCCATAAGTTCCATTCTAGATTTTCATCCATAAATCTACATAGATACCTACATTGTTTTTATGCCTGTTTACTTTTTGTTTTTCATTGATTAATTTGAAATGTATTAATTAAATCACTAAAAATATAAACTAACTATAATATATGATATATATTTATTGCAAAAAAAAACTAACTACTACAAAATAAAACTAACTTAATATCTATAAAAAAAATACTTATGAAATAAAACTATAAACTAAAGAACGAACACGTCGTCGAGGTCCCCGTTCTGTGGCATGGTGCCCAGGACGCTGGCAGCATTTCCTCGCTGTATGGCAATACTTAAACGCTGAGCGAGGTAGCTGCCAGCTCTGGGATCACCCGAGATGTGGACCAACCGGGTAGACAGCTCGTGGATGATATCTTTTGAGTCTGTCGACCATGGGCCAACGGCCAACCTATCAAATATAATCTAACTTACAATATTAAACTAAAATAAAACTATATGTACAAAATAGGTCGGTTGAACTATCTGAATGGCTTGCATTACAGATAGTTCAACCGATCCCCGTTGTCCGGCAGCGTGCCCAAAATGCTGGCGGCATTTCCCCTCTGAATAGCCAAGCTAATTCTTTGGGCGAAATACAGGCCAGCATTTTGGTCACGTGTGGACTCCACGAGCCGCCCCGATAGATCTTTATAGATCTCCATGGCTCCCGGCCCCCACGGACCCAGCGTTTCTACCCCAAACGGCACAAATATGTTTACTACTTTATTAGAAAACATGACGTACTGTGTGAAAAAACATCTTACAATCAGTTTTCTTTTTAATTCTAGTTAACCATAAATTAATAATGACAAGATAAGGAAACCACACATCTCGAACATTTTTTGCAACTGCACTATAATAGATTCAACACCTCGTATCACTATTGTTACCGTTACATAGGTATCCATAATTTACAAATGCCAATGCCAGATTCTGCCCCACCATCAACCGCATGATGTAGGTACAAGATAACGAATAAATATAAAAATATCTCCGTTTTTATTAAAATTATTGGTTTAAAATAATAAAAAAAGTACATCAAGCGACTTGAAAAAAACAGCTTAATTAAGAATTCAGAAAATAGTTAGAAATCGAAGCGAATTATTCATTGTTTTTGTTATTATTCTATAGGAGTTGCGTGAGTAGTAGAAAATGATACTGATTATGATTATGCAATATGAAACCTGTAATAAGTCCCCAACAAAATGATAGGTACAGTTTAAGGTCACGTAGTTTTGTAGGTGGGGCAAAGCTCCATTGAAATGTGGTAATGTCATTTCTGCTGTACACTTCTTGTTTTCAACCTCGTACTAATTTTAGCATCGATAAGATTGAATATCGTTCCAAAAACCATTTAGTCAGAAGCAAAACCATCGTTGTTAGTGAATTTTACAGTTGTGGATTCGCTTTCTATCGAATTTTGCACCTTTCTATCATTTATATCGATATGTGAAGGATCCAATTTTATTCCACCAGATGGTGCGACCTTTTCTATAGTTACACCATTGAATTTATATCTAATGGCGTTTTTTGTCTGTTTCAGGTAAGTTCGCAAGGTTTAGCAAAAAATTTAAAGGTGAACTTTGCGTCAGTATGTAAGGTAACACACGCTTTTATAATATTGATTATAATATATAACATTTTTAAGGCAAGTAAGTATCGTACCTTTTTTCTTTTGAATCCTAATATAGAGTACATCCTTCATGGGGCACTGTATTCGCTTTTATAACAAGTTGCCAGAAAGTGTCACGACGTTGACAGAGGAAATTTAAACAAGGAACACTTGCTAAGAAGGCGTATTACAGGATATATGACTATTTAAACGATGAACATGCATGGTGTGTGTCGCCGGTTCCGCACGAGGGATAAACTTACTAACAATAGTAATAGTTACGTACCTATATAGTTATTAAGTAATAATTGTATTATCATTGTTTTAAAAGATGAGTTGCTGAGAGTTTTTTGCCACTTTTTCTCCTCAGCGTTGGCACTTTTTCTTTGCAAAGTGGTGCAAATGTAAATTCAAAAATATATTGACATGCTAAAATGTACTCAACGTGCTTACTTGCAATAAAGAAATTTGACTTTGAGTTCTTCGTAGTATGCTTTAGGTTTTATGTACCTAAAGCATACTACTGGACTGCGTTAATTATTTTATAAGTAATTTGTTTTTAAGTACGGATTTAACTGCATTTTATTTACTTACAATGGATCCACCACGCTTTTATCCATGACCTTATACTTTCTCCTATCCATCCTACATTCTAGGTTAATACAGACTATGATCAGGTTAGCCCTCATTCAACCTATCACTATAATCAATCATACTTCACGTTCTCAGCGAAGGTTTTATAATATCCTATCAATCTTCAGCCTCTAGCCGGCTGCCCGGAACAAGGAGCCGGTGTAATGCAAGTTCTTTAGCCAAGAGTCTCCTGCTAATACCCCTCTTCAAATCTTGCCCAGAATTATTAGCTGCAGCAGGTTTTATACAGAATGTCCTTAAATTAATAAAGGTGCTCCCTCGCCGGGAGCATTCGCGTGTAATGTAACGTTGCAGATTCGACTTTGAGCATTACATTACAATACTACCTCCCTGACTGACGCTGTTTTTCTCCCTCACTGATGTAATGCTCGAATCTGTAACGTTACATTACACGCGAATGCTCCCGGTGAGGGAACACCTTTAGACACATTGAACCTGGGGATTGTACTCATGATAAATATTAAATTGGTAAGGTTTTTTAGTCAACAAAACTGAAAAAATAAATTGAACTAATTACGTCACAAGTCACCTAATGATCTTAGAAATGAACATTAGGTTAAATCCCAGTGAAGGAAATCGGTGCAAAAAATTTAAAATAATGTAAAAACTCCAAAGCACAGTAAATATTTTTTTTCATACTTGAATTTGTAGTAAATATTTTTTTTATTTTTCCACAAATTGTTTAATTTACTTATAGGGGCGGCGAGCTGTCAAACTCGAGCGCGAGACAGAAGATGTCCCGCAGCGGCGGAGTGAAGGGCACGGCACAGTGACTCCATATTTGTATTTTTATTGATTTTGGATGAATTTTGGCAGGGAAATTAAAATACGCCAATAAAAATCAGATTTTTTTAAAACAAGTTCTCGTAATTATAATACCCTACATTTTGATATATATTTCGTATGAATAACTATTTCGGTTTAGACATAATTTTCATTTTAAATGACATGGAAGGGGTATGTTTGCGATTTTTTTCTATCAAGCGAAGTTTGTCCAATCGTGTATCGGTATTCATCAGTCTCTAAATAGACACCCCAAGATTGCTTTATATTTTTTTCAGACGTCTAATTTTAGTAGGTATTTAGTGCCGTAGCCTTCGTCGAAAAACTGAAAATACGCGCACACGAGGCCTTAAACGCTGTGCCGAATTAAGGCCACAAATGAAATCAACCCTGTAGAAGTTCCGCTATATGATCATTACTATCTCCATTAAATAGACATATCACTTAACGCCCCTCTCCGATCATTATCGTTTCCCCATTGACAACAACCCCATGGCATTGCGCAAGTAAGGTCACCTGGGCACACACCATGACGCGCTGACAGGTGCAAGTGATCCAATCACGACCGCCGCGCGCAATGGACTGTGAAATCATTTGAGGGGAATGTTTCTATGGATTGCGATAATGCCTTCTATCATGTAGATTTATTTATTTTATTAATGGACTCGACAGTTCGTCATTTGCCAATGTCATGTACAGAATATTCAAGATGCCATAGGCCCTCTTCCTCCAAAGGAGTTCGCCGTGTCGTCGTCACCCTGGGTATCGGCGTCTTCGTCTTCATCCAGAGGAGTCGCCGTAGCGTCGTCACTCCCGAGCTAGTAGACTCTTGACTATAGCGCCAAACTTCAGATCCTGCATGAATCCTCTGCTTCACCATACTGTCATTCGCGAATTTAACGTGATATTAAACACAAAACACCCACTGTAGACATTAAACTGAAAATTATCAAATAATTTCGCAACCGTCATTTCCCGCCATTTTCAAAAGCCACACATAGATTGATGGCTAGAAGGAAAAGTATAATTGAGATTCAGAATTAGAATTACGCATTATCCATGCTCGGTGAATAAATTAGAACATGATGAAAAAATTCTTGCCGTGGGCAGGACTTGAACCTGCGACCTTGTCATTCCGTGACACGCTCCTACTAACATCTAACCGAATGTTAGACATGGTTGTCGGAATACTACTACCATTGTCCGATAAATGGAATTGCGTAACATACCCTTTACGTATGTATAAACCGATGAAGATTTTCGGCGGGCGTGGCGTGGCCTGTGGTGACTCAGTTGGTAAGAGCGTGTCACGGAATGACAAGGTCGCAGGTTCAAGTCCTGCCCGCGGCAAGAATTTTTTCATCATGTTCTAATATAATTGAGATCTTCTACAAAACTACTTGACTTATTGTGAAAATTCTTTCACTATTAGATAGTGTAAGGTATTTGGCTAAAAAATTATTGCCAGAATCAAGTGACGTGATCGATCATGCTGAGGATACGTCTGAAATTATATTTTCGATATTCCAATAAGAATGATGACCGCTTCTGTCGGTGTCAACTAATATCAGGCAATCGGAAACATACACAGACCACTTACCCCACAGACATGAAATCGGTACAAATGACAATGCCAGATTCTGCCCCACCATCAACCGCAAGATGTACAAGATAACGAATAAATGTAAAAATATCTCTGTTTTTTATTAAAATTATTGGTTTAAAATAAAGTTATGTACAAGTTACGATTCGAAAAAAACAGCTTTATTATTCAGAAAATAGTAAGAAATCGAAGGGATTTATTAATTTTTTTTGTTATTCTTCTATAGGAGTTGCGAGAGTAGTAGAAAATGATACTGATTATGATTATGCAATATGAAACCTGTAATAAGTCAACAAAATGATAGGTAGCTTAAATGATCACGTAGTTTTGTAGGTGGGGCAAAGCTCCATTGAAATGTGGCAATGTCTTTCGAAGTTCTATCACGAAATAATGATTTTTTGTAATTACCAACTTATATTTGCAGTTGACACCTGGTATGACAAGTAAAGGCCGATTCGCACTTGGCAGGTTTTTATTTTATTACAATAAGATTGTGGTAAAATTGCACGCATTTGCGACCTTTTACGACAGTTAACCAGTTTCTAGAATATTCGTTGGCAATAGCAGCTTTGTAGTTCATTGTCTTTTGCAAGTGAAACATTCTGTCAACGATGAGCTCTTGGATACGAAGCGGGGGACAGGTATGCCGTATTAAAGAGATGCGTCCATGTCGATAATATCTCTAGGTGCCACGTGTCGCAAAGCAATGTTGCGCTCATGTGCGGGCAGACACGGGCGCACTCCTGCTACAGGGATAGGAGGAAGTGGTCTGAGTATTGAATCTTGCTACTTTCTTTCGAAAAGACGCAACATAATGGGTTTTGTCACCTTCTGTAGGCCTTTCGGCCTCTTTGTGGTCTCTTGTGGTCCGTCCTTCCAGTGTGGTCTCCGGAAGCGTTTACTCGCCGCTTACAGGATTATCGCTTACTTTACACAAAACAGCGGCGTCGACTATAGGATTTAAATTATCTTTTCTGGGATCTATAATCCTTTGTACTGTAAATACACCATTATTTTATAAGAAACTTTTGCAGAGGGATAAATATTTTCGTAACTTGGTATTATTATTTTTGATATTTTTTTTTTCTCCACAATTTATTAATACGACTATCCATATAAAGTCTTGTCTACTTATTAGTAGATCTAATGCTAATGTATATTATAAACATACTTCAATAAGTAGACATACATTATTTGTTAACAAAATAAGACAGTAGATTTGGGCTTCGGTATACCAACTTATCTTATGTAAAAATAAAGTCAAAGCAAATGACAAATGCCAGATTCTGCCCCACCATCAACCGCAAGTTGTACAAGATAACGAATAAATGTAATAATATCTCCGATTTTATTAAAAAGTTTTGTACAAGTTGCGATTTGAAAAAAACAGCCTAATTAAGAAATCAGAAAATAGTAAGAAATCGAAGTGATTTATTCATTGTTTTTGTTATATGATGCAGTATATGACGACAACGGGGACCGAGAGAGGTGCGGGGGGGGGGGGGGGGGGGGGGGGCATTTCTGTTAACTGATTTAGATGGTCATACTATATGTAGATACACAAAGGTCTAAAACAATTTAAAAAACGTCCAAATAAGGGTCCATTGTTAATGTCCAATAAAGCAAATGATGGACCTTCTTTGTCCTCCTGTACCGCGCAGGAGACTGATTTAGACGGTCATACTATAGTTGTTTATAGGAGATCAATGTATAAAGAGGCAGGGAACCCTAAAAACTGGTGACATTTTGGCGTGTGTCTAGCCTCGCGTGATAGGAAGCGAGTAACCAGCGTGCAAATACTTGACTCGGGGACTATTCCTAATTAGGTCATTTACACATTACTACATTCTAGAATATTACTGAAAGGTCAGTCTCGGTGGCTCAGTGGTCGGGTCAATGGACTGGAGATACGGAGATCCCAGGTTCGATTCCCAGTCAGGGCAGCCACCAATGTGTTATTCTCGGTTTTATCGACGGAAAAACTTACCTACATTTACCGAGTGCGGTAAAACGGTGAAGGAAAACGTGGTGATGAAACCTGCTTGCCGTAGAAGAAAAAATCTAAGGCATGTGAAATCCATTGCCATAGCCATTGTTATATTAATTATATTTAAATAATAATAATAAATAATTACCTACATACTTTTGTATGTCTTGTAAAAAACGTGTGTTTAGAGTTATCTCGTCCCCGCCAACCCCTTTACCCCGTAGGTACGGCAAGCACGACGTTGATAGACTATAGCCTGTAATATCCCATGATATCCAATTACTGGGCCTCCCTCAAATCTTCCACTAATCTCTATTCTGTGGAGACAAATTCTGTCAATGATGAGCGCATAGAGACGAAGCGGGGCACAGGGGTGCCGTATTAAAGAGATGCGTCCATGTCGACAATATCTCTAGGTGCCACGTGTCGCGAAGCAACGTTGCGCTCATGTGCGGACAGACACGGACGCACTCCTGGTACAGGGATAGCGGGGAAGTTGTCTGTTTGCGCCGCCTGATTTGTTTCTAATTTAATTATTATCCTCAGATACTGAACAGTCTTCCTTCGGCTTACTGCCTATACCTTTTCCGCTCCTATACCTATATCATCATCATCAACCCTTATCAGTGCCAAAGCACGCCTTAACCCGATTCTCAGCCTTTTGCAACCAGCCTCTGCCAGCCACGTGCATATCAAGTATAACACTGGACTTTAGACCGTTCTTATTATCTGCGTCGTAAGAGTTGAAATCGTACTGCAAGTATCACCATTGATCTGCTGTCGACTTTTTTCCCCCTCTTCATCACCAGTGGCGTACTATTGGACCGTCATACAGTGACGGGTTTAAGCGACACAATGGGGCTGAAATGCCGTACGTTACATAGTCACGCCTCGGCTATTTAAAGCAAAGAAAGAAGAATAGAGTATGAAGAAGTTGTTGCTCACTGCTGTGAGCTATGAGCCGTAGCAGAAAGCTACCTTCTGTAATAGTGCCAATAATAACTATGGCAGAAGCGCTTAAAAGCTCTGAAGTTGGACCGGGTCGCAACGAGTGTAGGGTTTTGCCCTACCTCTTGAGTTTATTGAGTTCTGAGTGTTGAGTTTCCATCTTATCATCATCATCTTTTTATTTCCTTAACTTTTTAACCTTATTATTTGTATTTTATAACCTATTATTTGTATTTTATAACGAAATGTAGTAATGTTTTGCAATTTACCTACCAAATTATTCAGGAGTGAATGTCGTAGTTTACATTGGACTGGCAGTTCAAAATTAAGTAATTTCTTCCTTTTTCGTTCCAAATTCAAATAATGTATGTAATTAATTGTTAATAGTGAGTGCCGGAGCTTATATGGGACTGGCAGTTCATTTCTTCCTCTAAATTCTAAATTCAATTTATGGACTTTCTGACGTTTATCGATTGGCTGCCTATATATGGCTGTGAGCGAAAGAAAGCGGGACTCGTCGGCGTGGGTTTGCCTAAAAGCCTAGTTATCGACACATAGGATCTGCCCTGGGGTCCACTGATCCCAGGGCCCTGCGTGGTCCTCAAAATTATCTTCAAAGTTAATTCTTCGTATATCAACAAGTGATGGCTGAGTTGCCCTGCGAGTTGAGCAATGTGATACTGTAACGACAGCAAATAAACAAAAGGTTGAATCAATTGGTTATTTCGATTTACCGATAACTTTTAATAATGAGACTCGCATAATTCGAGCCCATGTCTTCTCGGAAATGTTTCCATCGTTGATTCTTGGCATAGATTTTTGGAAGAAGTTTAACCTGATGCCAAAAATGTTAAATAATATGAATGAGATTGAATTTTGCAATACTGCGAAATTAGAGAAAAATAAAGTTCTTCCTTATGAACAACTTTCGAAGCCTGAAAGATCCATCGCGGATAATATTATTCAACGCTTTAAGGATATATCTTTCGAAAGTAAAGGCGAACTAGGTCGAACTGATCTAATCACCCACAAAATCGATACCGGAGATACTGCACCTATTAAGCAGAGATGTTACAGACTTTCTCCAGAAAAGCAGAGGGGACTTATTGAAGAAGTGGATAAGATGATTAAGTTGAAAGTCATTGAAAAATGCGAAAGCCCTTGGCTATCACCTGTACTGATCACTCCAAAGAAGAATGGTGAATGGCGATTTTGCGTCGATAGTAGAAAACTAAATGCAGTTACTCGCCGTGATGCTTACAGTCTTCCATTTGTAAATGAGATTTTGGATAATCTGAAGAATGCTAAATACTTAAGTAGCATTGATATTGCTAAAGCATTCTGGGAAATACCTTTGAATTCTGAAACAGATCGCGATAAGACAGCTTTCTATGTCCCTGGTAGAGGCATGTTTAGATTCAAAGTTATGCCCTTTGGTCTAACTAACGCTCCTGCTACACAGCAACGCCTTATGGACAGATTGTTCACGCCTGAATTCGAGAACAAAGTATTTTGTTATTTGGATGACATCGTGATAATTAGCGATAATTTCGACGAGCACATCGCTTTATTAATAAAAGTGTTCGAAAAGCTTTCCTTGGCTAAATTAACCGTAAACTTCGAGAAGAGTAAATTCTTCAAGAATGAAATAAAATATCTAGGGTATATTGTTGACGAAAATGGTTTACGCACTGACCCTACTAAGATCAAGGCTATCCTGGAATATCCTACTCCGACTTCAAGAAAGGAAGTTAGAAGATTTATCGGTACTTGCAGTTGGTTTAGACGATTTATTCCCAACTTTAGCACCATTGCGGCTCCTATTAATAAATTAACTTCTACAGGTAAGAATACCCCAAAATTCATTTGGACTAAAGAAGCAGAGATTGCATTCCAAAAACTTAAGGAATCATTAGTGACAACTCCAGTCTTGGCCTGTCCAGATTTTGACCTTCTAGGCCAGTCATTCTGGCGAGCGTTTGTATGGAGACCCCAACAATAACTCCTCTATCGATGAAACTTTTTTGTACACTTAATAGCATATTTATAAGAACAATTGTCAGAGAAGCCAATAATATTTCGAGGCGGAAGTTACTTATTTTAATTGAAATTCAACATTATACCGTATCTTTTTCTGGAACAATGTTATGGTCATAATTCTTTTTCTATATATTGTATTTTATTAGTGTGCTTCTGTACATTCATAAGTAAAACTATTTTTTAATTCGAAAGTGTAGGTATTTTAATAAAATGTCTTTTTTGGCCGTAGTTTCTATAGGATAATTGCTCCGCCGGGTTTCTGTTTTTAATATGCCTTCAAATTATTTTTTCTAGTATAAGTACCAAAATCCAACAAAAAAATCCAAATGAAACAATGCATTATACAGAATTTGTCTTTTAACTATCTCTGGATAATTACTCTATCAGATATTTTTTACAATTGTAATGAGATACCCAAAAATAACCTGATTTCAAAAGAATCCAACAAAATATCCAGGCGGAACACCATTATTTCGAAATACCTATCAAGCGCAGGCCAGCGCGGGGCCCGAGGCGGGCGAGGGGCGTCGAGAACCGGTCGCGCGGCGGGCGAGGCGCGCTAACGCTATACAATTCATTCATTCCATTCGGTTTCTTCAAGTAGGTTGGTAGGTACAGCTAACAGAAGATCAACTGTAACACTTTGGACTAAATACCGTTCTTATTATCTGCGTCGTAAGAGTTGAAATCGTGCGAAGCAAGTATTGCCATTGATCTGTTGTCCGCTTTATACGTAGGTAGGTACAGTCGACAGCAGATCAATGGTAACACTTGCAGTACGATTTCAAGTCTTACGACGCAAATAATAAGAACTGTCAAAAGTAAAAAGTGTTACCATTGATCTGCTGTCGACTGTACTATGTATCTAATCGAGCAAGAGTCGAGCACTCAGATCAGAATTTACCTACTGATCTGATCCTGATCTGAGATCGAGAAGAACACTTTACCGACTCACTCTGACTGAGCTCGTGCTCAGAACTGTCTATAAGTATAACTATCGACTAAGGCGCGTATTCATAAACGTGATTTAAAGTTATTCCACCGTTTAGTTAGGCCGTTAACGCTTTTAACGAAGTTTGAAAGGTACAACAACACTTTTTTTACCTCTAATTTTTATTTATATATATATATTTATTTATTTATTTGTACAGTCGACAGCAGATCAATGGTAACACTTTTTACTTTTGACAGTCCTTATTATTTGCGAACTAAGACTTGAAATCGTACTGCAAGTGTTACCATTGATCTGCTGTCTATATATTCTATGTGCACAGTGGCATATAGTTTTAGTCTATTTCATTTAGTTTAGTTTTTGTTCCAATTAGATTTTTCAAAATAAAAAGTTATATGTACAGTCGACAGCATATCAATGGTAACACTTGCAGTACGATTTCAAGGCTTACGACGCAAATAATAAGAACTGTCAAAAGTAAAAAGTGTTACCATTGATCTGCTGTCGACTGTACTATTATTTTAATTTAAGTATTGTTTTTAAATAAATGACAATGCCAGATTCTGCCCCACCATCAACCGCAAGTTGTACAGTCGACGACAGAGATAAGTATACAGGGGGCCTCAATAAGGATGAGATTTTCTCAAAAACTCATCATCATCATCAGCCCGTATCAGTCCACTGCTGGACGTAGGCCTCTCCCAAAGCGCGCCACTCAACCCTACTCTCGGCCCTCTGCATCCAGTCCCTGCCAGCCATTTTATTTATTTATTTACAGGTTGTTATACAGCATGTTACATTTGAAAAAAATACATGTATAAAAATATATAATGCCAATTACATAACAACGCAAAATGAATTTCAATTAAACATGTACCAAATATTATATAGTATATATAAAAAATGAATATAAAATAAAAACAAAGGTTAACTAAAGTTAAAGTTAAGGTTAAAGGTCGAGTCTATGTCTGTCTATCTACGTGTGTGTATGTTTGTGTGTGCATGTGTGTGGGTGTGGGTGTGTGTGTGTGCGCGTTTGTCATTCTACGGTCGGTTGCTCAGTGAGTTCTCTCAACAGCCTGCGGATATACTCAGGCTGTGACATAAAGAAAACATCGGAGTCTGCCATAAGGAGCTCGGAGCATTTTGCGAAGGTCATCCCTCCATCTGGTCGGGGGGCGTCCCACACTACGTTTACCCGTTCGTGGCCTCCATTCGAGAACTCGTCTACCCCCATCGGTTATCGGTTCTACGACAGATGTGACCAGCCCACTGCCACTTCAGTTTACTGAAAAACTACCGGACCGAATTTAATCATTCTTTTACAGTACATAGTTTTAACTTTTATCTATCTAACAGTGAAATAATTTTTGCAATAGGTCAAGTAGTTTTTGAGAAAATCTCAACCTTAAAAACTCTCCTGTACACCTTTCTCTGTGTTCCACCGTACAAGATAACGAATAAATGTAAAAATATCTCCGTTTTTTATTAAAATTATTGGTTTAAAATAGAGTTGTGTACAAGTTACGATTCCAAAAAAACAGCTTAATTAAGAATTCAGAAAATAGTAAGAAATCGAAGCGATTTATTCATTGTTTTTGTTATTCTTCTATAGGAGTTGCGAGAGATAGTAGAAAATGATACTGATTATGATTATGCAATATGAAACCTGTAATAAGTCCCCAACAAAATGATAGGTACAGCTTAAATGGTCACGTAGTTTTGTAGGTGAGGCAAAGCTCCATTGAAATGTGGCAATGTCTTTTAATTATTTACATAAATAATTTATATTATATTTTTAAATAACCCTAATTATTTATTTTTTTAAATGCTCATTCAGATTACAATATTTATCTAAAATAAACATAAATATTTAGTTTCGAATTTTGGACCGTTCTTATTATCTGCGTCGTAAGTTAAAATTGTGCTGCAAGTGTTACCATTGTTTTGCCATTGTCCGTACTAACCTTGTTACATGTTGTCGTACAGTCAACAGCAGATCAAAGGTAACACTTGCAGTACGATTTCAACTTTTATGACACTGAAAATAAGAACGGTCCAAAGTCAAAAGTGATACACTTGATGTGCTGTCGACTGTACTTATGCGTTGATGATACGGGCTAGATTATAATGGTTTTGTGTATGTTGGCGTAGGTACTATCGTCTCGGTCGAGCTTACTTAAACATTCCACGTAGTAGGTACCTAGTAAGTACACATAAAAACACATCAAGTTGTAACACTTTGGACCGCTCTAACTATCTGCGTCGTAAGAGTTGAAATCGCACTGAAAGTGTTACTATTGATCTGTTGGCGTAGGTACTATCGTCTCGGTCGAGCTTACTTAAACATTAAGAAACGCCCCTGTTGTGAATCTGTACTAGATTATTTGCAATTTTGTCGAAATCTAGTCGCGTTCATGTCTCACGCTGGTGCATGAGATAGTGTTTGATAATTTCGCCACGCCAAACAGCGGGCGTATTGGTCGAGTGGCTGGAGCGGTCGCCTCCCGTGCACGCGGTTCCGGGTTCGATACTTAGCTAAATATATATATTTTTTGGTTTTGTTTCGTGTTTTATTATGTATTTTATTTTAATTGTGTTTCGAATTTGGTTAGTATTTTATCAAACATTTTGTTGTAATTATCTTTGAATTTTATTTGAGCATAAACTCTGAACTCATTTATACCGAAGTAGGTGTATTAGGAGAGCTGGGAATCTGTCTGTACTAGATTACTTGCAATTTTGTCGAAATCTAGACGGAGCGGTCCGTTCATGTCTCACGCTGGTGCATGAGATATGCTTGGTAATTTCGCCGGGCTAAACAGCGAACGAATCGGTCTAGTGGCTGGAGCGGTCGCCTCCCGTGCACGCGGTTCCGGGTTCGATCCTTAGCTAAATATATTTTTTTTTGTTTTTTTTTTATTTATTTTTTGTTTTGTATTTTGTTTCGTGTTTTATTTTGTATTTTTAACCGACCGACTTCCAAAAAAGGAGGAGGTTATCAATTCGTCGAATTGAAAAAATAATTGTGTTTGGAATTTGGTTAGTATATTAGGGGCCATCCATAAAGTACGTCACACGTAAAGGGGGTGGGAGGGGGTCGACAAAGTGTGACATTGTGTGACAAGGGGTGGGAGGGGTCCTAAGTTTCGTGACATCACATTTCAAAATATAATATATCTAGAGACTGAAGAGTTTCTTTCTTCTTCTTTTTCTTTATATTCAATGGTTTATTGCTTTGTTATTGTTTCAAATATTTGATATAATGTTGATTTCATAAAAAAGTACTTAATTTAAATGGAAATAAAACTAATTTCGGAACTGCTGTTTTAATTTAATAATTTTTCGATGTGAAATTGCAAAACATGTGACGTCACACTAGGGAGGGGGGGTCTCAGAAATGTGACGACCTGTGACAAGGACGGGGGAGGGGTGGGGGGGCTCAAAAAATCATGAAATTCGTGTGACGTACTTTATGGATGGCCCCCGGCAGATCACCCTCACTTGTAGATTTTTGTGGTTGCAGTTGCGATTACATATTATTAGTAGGTGAATATCTCACGCTCATCGTACAAGTGTAGAATTTAAATTTGCTTAGCTGTAGTCGTCAGTATGACGTAAGTAATAAGACCTATGCCGCACGCAAATATACCCGTGCGAGTGCGAGTAATATGTGCGAGCGAGTTGAAAAATAACAAGCTGTCTTTGTTACTCGAGGGGGTGAGGGGGGTCCGATCGCATGTTGCACGGTGCACCGTTCCGCTGAATCACTTATTGACTGATAATCTATTTTGATTCTAATAATATCACAATACAGTAGGGTTTTATATAACAGATAATTATAATTTTAAGAAATAATTTGATACACGCACACCAAACGAGATCCCACGGCGAAAAAAAAGTGTTTTGCCATTGTCCGTACTAACCTTGACATATGTTGTCGTACTTATGCGTTGATGATACGGGCTAGATTACGTTTTGTGTTTGTTGGCGTAGGTACTATCGTCTCGGTCGTGCTTACTTAAACATTCCACGTAGTAGGTACCTAGTAAGTACACATAAAAACACATCAAGTTGTAACACTTTGGGCCGCTCCAATCTATATATCTATCTGCGTCGTTAGAGTTGAAATCGTACTGAAAGTGTTACTATTGATCTGCTTTTGTCCGTACTAACCTTGACTTGACATGTTGCGCTTATGCGCCGATGATACGGGCTAGTTTACATTGGTTTTGTGTATGTTGGCGTAGGTACTGTTGTGTCGGTCGAGCTTACTTAAAACATTCCAAAATCAGATCAAGTGTAACATTTTGAACCGTTCTTATTATCTGCGTCGTAAGAGTTGAAATCGTACTGCAAGTGTTACCATTTGTTTTGCTATGTCCGTACTAACCTTGAAATGTTGTCGTACTTATGCGCCGATGATACGGGCTAGATTAGAATGGTTTTGTGCATGTTGGCGTAGGTCGGTCGAGCTTTCACCACTCGGTAACGAGTTAACCTAAAATAAACCTTATTCGTATAACTGTAGGTAGAGTACAGAATCCTATCTCCAAAATATTTATTCAACTTCCAGTCCACGTTACCGATGCGATAGATATTTTCTACTTGTATAGGAATAAGGTTTATTATAAATTGACTTTGACTTTGAAGAACAGTTCGACTAAGATCGTGAGTATGTTCATAATGATAAGAAAAATCGAACTTAGTATTTTTCTCAACTCTAATTTTTCGTCGATTTCTAGAAAACGCTTGTCCGCATGGATCTTTACTGGACTTTAGTAAAGAGTTAATCTACAATTAACCTTATTTGTATATGAGTAGACAACAGAATCCCATCTCCAAATATCTCCTCCGCTTCGTCCAATTTCTCGTCCGCGTTCCCGCTGTTCTGTACGTGTAATAGGAATAAGGTTGTTAATCGGCCGCAGTAGCGATCCGCGCGCAGTGGCGCATGCACCGCCGCGTTGATTAGAAATATTTGAATACAACTCTATTTGATATTTTGTGCTTCGCCTGCATTTTTTATTGGAAAACTTGAAAAGCAGTTTTAATAAGATAGTCTGTTCATAATGACAAGAAAAATCGGGCTGAGCATTTTTGGAAACCCCCATTTTTCGTCAATTTCTGGATAACGCTTTTCGGTCTGGATTTTTTATTGGAAATTCATAACTACTTTCGAAAGTAATATTTTAAATACATAATTAAATAGAAATTGGAGTGAGTAATTATCCCTTGGAAATTACGGCAAAAAAACACATTTTATTAAAATATATATATTTCCATATGGAAATATGGTTGGATATTCTGTCAACACATGCCTATAGGTAACTAGAACTTGTAAAAAAAGAATTTTGGATAGAGCAATTTTCCTGTAATTGATAACACGTAATTTAAGTTTGACCTTGAAAATACCTAACTTCCGTTTCTACAAATTATTGGATTCTATGTCAATTCCAATCTACATATGGTACTCTATCACTGTGCCAAATTTCATAGATAGATGAGTTACTGCTAGGGTCAACTCCTTTAATGACTGGCCTATTCCCTTCGCTGTACACTGTGACGCATCTAACTTCGGTATTGGAGCTATGTTAACGCAAGTCCATGAAGACGGAGAAGCAGTTATTGCTTATATGAGTAAATCGCTTAATAAGAACGAACAAAATTATTCTACTACGGAGCGTGAAACTCTAGCGGTCATCACTGCGCTTGAACACTGGCGATGTTACTTGGACTCTGGTAAACAGTTTACCGTTTATACTGACCACGCTGCGTTGAAATGGTTTAGTAATCTATCGAACCCTACTGGTAGACTAGCTAGGTGGTCTGTTCGTCTATCATGTTTCAATCTTATCCTTAAACATAAAAGAGGTAAGGACAATGTAGTTGCTGACCTACTCTCTCGTTCAAAATTCACTGATTCAGAAGACACTGACACAGCTAACTTTACGTGTCCTGTTACCGTTAATGATAACGTTATTTCTACTGAACAAGAACAGTACAATAAACTTATCCTGGGTTGTCAGAATAACCCAGACTCATACCCAAATTATACAATAAAGGATAATAAAATTTACCGCTGTATACATTCTTCTTCTTCTTCTTCTTCAGCATATAGCAGCCCACTCCTGGGCATATGCCTCTCCATGAATCTTCCATGTGGCCCGATCCCAAGGTTGTCTGGTCCACACCGAGCCAGCAACTTTCTTTATGTCGTCGGACCATCTGGCCGGTGGTCTGCCCACGCTTCTTCTACCCGTCCGGGGTCTCCACATTAGAACGCACTTACTCCATCGACCATCGTTTCGGCGACAGAGGTGGTATACATTCACCGTATGCTATTAATGATGATTTTATTTGGAAAGAAATTCCTATCCCGTCCAACAGGGAAAATATAATTAGTAATGCTCATGGTTCTTCTAATGAACCCCATCTGGGTATCTTCAAGACATATAAGAAAATTTGCTTGTTATACTACTGGTCTGGAATGTTCAAAGATATAGCCAAGTTTATTTCAACTTGTGAAACATGCTTAAAATACAAACATTCTAATCATTCTCCTTACGGCCCAATGGGTAAAGCTAAAATTTGTTCAAGACCTTTTCAAAATATATCATTAGATTTAATGGGTCCTTTCCCTATGACTAGACTTCGAAATCAATATATTATGGTTGTGAACTGCACTTTCACAAAGTACACGCTTATATTCCCGTTAAAACGTGCTACTACAGACAATATTATTAGACACCTGGAGAATCACGTTTTTCTTGTTCATGGTATTCCACAGACTATACTTTCAGATAATGGAGTACAGTTCCAATCTCGTGAATACCATAACTTACTTAACAAATACAAGATCCCACATCAATCTTATACACCATATTACTGTCCACAAGTTAACCCGACTGAGAGATATAACAAGACAATAGTTACTGCTCTAGCTTCATTAGTTGACGAAGATCACAGATCTTGGGATCTACATCTCCCTAAAATCCAGGCTGCTATGAATAACGCAGTTAATGCTGTTACTGGATTTTCTCCTGCTTTTCTGACTTTTGGTCGTGAAATAATCACTTGTGGTTCTCTTTACGTCCAAAATTTGAGTACAGACGAGCTAACATTTTTACCTCGGGACGTTTACGCTAACAACCTCGGACTCATGTCTTCGGTTTTTGACAAGGTTCAGACTGCTCTATATGTGTCTCATCTTAAGAATGCTCGACATTATGACCTTCGACATACTTTTAAAGAATATAATGTAGGTGACAGTGTTTGGCGTAAAAATTACGTCCAAAGTAATGCCGGCACTTACTTTAGTGCTAAATTAGCTCCTAAATATATTAAGGGTAAAGTTGTCGAGAAGCTTTCACCTCTCGTTTATATTTTAGAAGATGCTAACGGAACTAGAAGTAAATGGCACATTAAAGACTTTAAAGTTTAACTTTAATGGCCTTGTAAATAATGTAATTTATTAGTTTTAATTTCAGTAATTTTTATTTACTACGATCATTCACATTACATTGTTTACTTATTATTTTCTCAGTTTCGACTTCAAGTTTTGGCTATTTCCTTAATTTTATTATTTTAGGGTGCGGGTTATGACACCATAAAGAAGCCGTCATTAGGAGAGCTATGCTCTATATTTTTAGTAGGTGCGGGTTATGACACATTAAAGAAGCCTTCATTAGGAGAGCAGCTCTGCTCTATTTTTTTTTACTTCTGATCCGGCATGGTGGCAATTTTAATGGAATATTCCAAATGCTTCACCATGTCGGTATCGCCTTATATTAGCGTTCTCGTATGAGGATATTTGGGCCTAACCATGTCTTTATTTGGTCATAGGTTATTTGGTTCCTTTTATTGTCCTCTCTTTTTTAATTTCTTGGGTTTTCAGAATGAGCGGTCGACAACTCTTTAAATAAGCCTTTCTGTCATGTTTCAGGTCAATTTCTCTAGGGTACGCGTCATTGAATGTGAACCGTACCTACCCTTCGGAAGCGTGATGTATGTTAGTAGGTTTGAAAGTGATTTTGTTTGCGTTGAGTTATCGACCTTAACCTTAAAAATTTTCTCCTGAAGTCGAAAATTTTTCCGGGGTTTTTGGGGAAATGTAGGGTTTTGCCCTACCTCTTGAGTTTATTGAGTTCTGAGTGTTGAGTTTCCATCTTATCATCATCATCTTTTTATTTCCTTAACTTTTTAACCTTATTATTTGTATTTTATAACCTATTATTTGTATTTTATAACGAAATGTAGTAATGTTTTGCAATTTACCTACCAAATTATTCAGGAGTGAATGTCGTAGTTTACATTGGACTGGCAGTTCAAAATTAAGTAATTTCTTCCTTTTTCGTTCCAAATTCAAATAATGTATGTAATTAATTGTTAATAGTGAGTGCCGGAGCTTATATGGGACTGGCAGTTCATTTCTTCCTCTAAATTCTAAATTCAATTTATGGACTTTCTGACGTTTATCGATTGGCTGCCTATATATGGCTGTGAGCGAAAGAAAGCGGGACTCGTCGGCGTGGGTTTGCCTAAAAGCCTAGTTATCGACACATAGGATCTGCCCTGGGGTCCACTGATCCCAGGGCCCTGCGTGGTCCTCAAAATTATCTTCAAAGTTAATTCTTCGTATATCAACAAGTGATGGCTGAGTTGCCCTGCGAGTTGAGCAATGTGATCCTGGAAGGACAGCGCACGTAAGCTGTGTTACCTGCCGGCCTGCCGCTGCAGCAGCCTATACCATCTTGCTGGCTGAGAGATGTGCCGCTACCTGACTAGCTCCTCCTCAGAGCTAAGGGCGTGAGGACTCCACCAGGTGGTGTGAGGACTCCGCCCCTCGCCTCACCTCTCTATTTTCTGTGCTTGTGTTTTTATTCATCCTTTTCCTTCGTCTTAAAACTAATTCGCGTGTGTTTTATATCTAATACTATTACTACGTAACTTTTTTATATCTAATTATCTGTATTTCTTACCTTACCTGTATTTTTTAATATTATGAACTAATACAAATTACTTTTTAATTCGATACATTTTCTTGTCATTTACGTTACGTGACACGAGGTCGCAGTAATACACGGGGTGACAGGCTGGTGCTATGTCCTCCAGCATGAGTCTGCGTTCGGCCCAATTCTCACATTCCCACAAGATGTGATGGGCAGTCTGCGACTCCGCACCACATTCGCACATGGGCGATTCTACCAAGGTAAAAACGTGGATCTGCTGTCGACTGTACTATGTACGTTCCTGTATATAAAACAAATGAATTATTACCATATAGGTACTAGAATTATGAGGAATTCAGGCACAACCCCCGAATAGCCGAGACCCATAATCATACGTTACCTAAATCGGTGTTCAAATGCGAAGGTCGGCCGGCAGACCTAGCCAATTACCAGACCTAACCTAGGCACGCTACGCCAAACCTTAATGGCTTACGAACACACGGCTTATCAGACCGTTGACGGGCAATATTAAGAATGTTGTAGAATAGTCCTAAACTGGCAACACTGTGATCTTAGTAGTTTTTGTAATTTACTAAGGGCAACACTTGGCACTGACAAATGACGCCACAGACTGTGCTAATAAAGAGTTTGGTTCTCTTGAAACCGTCGTTACGGTTGCGAAATTATTAGATAATTTTCCTTTTAATGTCTACAGGGACTATTTTGTGTTTAATATCACGTTAAATTAATCAGAAAATGTTCGCGAATGACAGTACGGTGAAGTTATTGGATTATTTATACTCTTTCACCCAAGTGCATCCTAGGATTCCTGAAGGACGTTGGCCTTGGGAGCGAGATATAAGAACTCGGTGCGCGGCCACAATAGACCTTTGAGGTCGCAGTGATAGTAATAATAGCCGAAATCATTAAACCTCTTCTTGCGACAGTCGGGTAAATAAGAAACGTCACGCATTTTACTTACTACCCCGTAGTCCATAACTTCAGCGTTTTTCGGGTAATTTAAAGGTAATAATAACTATAATTCGAGCCCGAGCGAGGTGTGTTTGAAAAGAATTTGTGGAATGTATTGAACTACATTTTAATACAGAAGCTAGTATATAGTTCCAAAATTTTACTTTGTAAGGCAATACCCAGACCAGACCTGATGGAGGGATGACCTTCGCAAGATGGCTGGCAGAGAGCCGAGAATCGGGTTGAGTGGCGTGCTTTGGGAGACACCTAACTTCCGGCAGTGGACTGATACGGGCTGATGATGATGGAGGCAATATTTTACATGGGTCATTACATACATACATAGAAACTGGGGGTTGTACTCATGATAAATATTAAATTGGTCAGTTTTTTTGGCAAAATCTAAACTGCAAAAAAAACTAAGGTATACGTCACAAGTCACACACAGACCTTAGAAATGACCATTAGGTCAAATTCCAGTGAAAAAAAATGATAGTTGAATTTATTGTAAAAAAAGTTTTTATTTCTCCCCAAATTGTTTAATTAATTAATGTATGTCAAAGCCTAACCATCCATTTAATTTTGTCGAATGAAATCAAGGCCACCCTATTATACTTACCTAATTAATTCGTGGCTCTAATGGTGTCTCTATATATCTTATTTACTCAAAGCTTCTTACTAATGCCATTTTAATAAATAATCCCATGCCCCAACTCGTAAACTAGAATTGTTCTCGTGTTATAAACGCGTAAATTACCATATTTTAATGAAGAAATAAAAGTGTATGGATAATTTCCTAATTCATTACATTTTTGTCTGATTTTTTGACTAAATATTCGCCTCAAACAAAATAATGTTCTTGAATTCGTATCATCCAGAATCTGATTCATATCGGTAAGTAAGACCTACTTAATGTTAGTTTGTCCGTTTTCAGGCCACAGTCGAAGACAGAGATAAGTATACAGGGGGCTTCAATAAGGTTGAGATTTTCTCAAAAACTACTGGACCGAATTTAATAATTCTTTTACAGTTACATAGTTTTAACTTTTATCTATCAAACAGAATTTTTGCAATAGGTCAAGTAGTTTTTGAGAAAATCTCAACCTTAAAAACTCTCCTCTACACCTTTCTCTGTGTTCCACCGTACCAATAAAAATTAAGATAAGATAAGATCAACTTTATTGTACCTAAATACAGTATTAATTAGATTATTGAGAAGCATGTACAATTTTGGGGGTCTTATCTCTAAAAGCGAATTCTTCTATTCTCTAAAAGCAAATGAGGGTCCATTCATCCGTTTGGACCTTCTTTGCGCTCGGACATTTTTAGCAGGCAGACTGTGTATCTAGTTGTTTATAGGAGATCAATGGCCGTAGGTAAGTTTTTCCCAACTGCACCCGCTAAGTTGGTCGTGCTAATGATTCACACACTAAATGGGTCAATCCATTATCTGGGCCCGATCTGGTATCGGATCGTTATATTTTAGTTGGACGGTTCATTTAGTTTTATTGTGACCACTTCGCATTCCGATCGCGGTGGACAAGGATTAATAAATCAGGAGTGGAGTTGATGTGGCAATGATTGTAATTCTAAGCTTTTTTTGGGTATCATTTAAGAATATTATCAGGATAAAATTGTATTTCAATAAAATAAAATAACCAGTGTTCAGCAATCTTTCTATAATTATAATAATTTGACATGAAGTTGCATGTAAAGAATTTTTTAAAGTCGATATTATATAACATTATTTTATATTGTACGCCTTTAAGGTGTTTGTGGTGAGACGTTCACATTACTAACACCTTATAATTTTGTACCTACAACTGGCGCAATAAATAAATTTTGAATTTGAAGGTATCGTTAATTTAATTAGTTTTGTGTTTCTTAAATAATAGGGTTTTGTCCGCAAAATAGTAGTTTTGTCACCAAAATGTAGTCACCAAACAATATAAAATCAAATTTTACTCCATTTATCATTTAGATTTTCGTTTCGCATAGCGCATATGCAAGAAAATATCAAAACATATGAAAAAGGAACGCGTCATCAATTAAATACATGTTTTCTGACTGCAATGTTAGACATGAATTTGAGTAATTGCACAATTACTGGATAGATGTCGCTACCGTCCCTCAGACGAGAATATGGAGACAAAATTCACGATCTGGATACGAATCACGATAGCTCTGTTGGAATAGAGCGTGCCACGGAATGGCGAGGTCCCGGGTTCGAATCCCGGTCGTGATGCAAATTTTTCTCCATTTATCATTTCGATTTTCGTTTCGCATAGCGCATATGCAAGAAAATATCAAAACATACGAAGATTTTTTTTTCGATTAAAAAAATCCCGAAGTGACGTCTAATTTTCAGCTAAACTCTCACACGTACGCGAGTCGGTGCAGGACCACATTGACTGGTGTCTTCTCGTTTCGTCACTGAGTCAGCGGAGTAAGTAAGCTGAACATACCGCATCCAAGCCGTAATCTGGCCACATCTCCCCCGCAACCTGTTCTCGGAACACAATACAGTGATTGTCGCTTAGGCCCGAGCCCGGACCGTGGGCTCCGCGGGACAAAACGACAAAAAATACGCCTTCGCACCTTGGGGAGGCGCCACGACATGCCGCCGGGGAGATGCGCGGACTGGAAGAGACTACATCATCATCATCAGTCTATTTATATTGCCCCACTGCTCGGGCACAGACCTTCCCTTACGTCGAGGGAGCTCGGGCCATAATCCACCACGCGGGCCCAGTGCGGGTTGGCGGATTTCACATGCCTTAGATTTTCTTTTCTTCTTCTACGACATGCAGGTTTCATCACGATGTTTTCCTTCACCGTTTTTGAGAGCACTCGGTAAATGTACGTAAGTTTTTCCGTCGAAAAAACCGAGGATAACTCATTGGTACATGGCTGCCCTGGCTGGGAATCGAACCTGGGACCTCCATATTGCAAGTCCATTGACCCAACCACTGAGCCACCGAGCTCTCGGAAGAGACTACGACTATAGCAATATGGATGGACTACAGGGTGTAACGTAAAGGGTATGAAGCCGAAGGGAGGGTGTTCAGTATCGGTAACTGAACAACTTTTGTTCTACGACTTTTCGATTAAAAAATAAAAATAAATTAATGTCTCATACAAATCGATCAGCTGACCGGTACGAAATGTATGAAAAGTCAAAAAATAAATTCACAAAAATCAAAAAGTCGTAAAACAAAAATTGTTCAGTTACCGATATCTACCCCTTCGGCTTCATATACCCTTTACGTTACACCCTGTATAGCAATGGGAATGGGCTTACTGTCACTATTAGTTCCACAATTGGGGAAGGCTAGTTGATTCAATTTTTTTATAACATCACTCAACTCTCATGCTCCTGCTGAAGAGAACTGTGAAATCAGTTTTTCGATATCTCAATTAATACCGAAGATATTACGCGGTTAACTCTGGTGGGGATGCTCCATCTCTTTTTAGCAAAACGGTCTTTAGTATGAAGTTTGTATGGCGCTACCACGGTATGACGTCACAGACACAACACGTCGTGTACTGTTTCTGTCTCTAACTAACACAACTTGTCTAAATGCCTGTAGTTACTTCATTTTTTACCTAATTTCAATTTTGATTTCACAGTTGATCATGAATTTTTGTCTATTTTGCATTGATCTCCTATAAACAACTAGATACACAGTCTGCCTTCTAAAAATGTCCGAGCGCAAAGAAGGTCCAAACGGATGAATGGACCCACCCTCATTTGCTTTATTGGACATTATTTAGACGTTAGCAATGGGCCCTTATTTGGACGTTTTTTTAAATTGTTTTAGTAAGACCTTTGTGTATCTTGTTGTTTATAGGAGATCAATGCTATTTTGTAATAATAATGAAAAACATTTAATTTTCGATACTTGGGGGGGATAGCTGATACTGGACTGGGCGCTCTGTCAGTCTTTTAATTAAGTACATTAGTACCTGTCCATGAAGCAGCATAGTGATGTACTTAAGATTTTAGAGGTGCAAGACGACTCAGTTGATAGACTATACGTACTATAGTCGCATCTAGTGTCTGTATGCCTGTGTAAATACCAGAGCACGCCTCGCGCCGTCAACCCGTATCACTACACGACTCAGCCGGTGGTGGTCACCTCACCACCATCTCACCGACTGTTTATTGCCCGTTTAATCCACAGATAAAGTGGTGCGATACTGATAAGTAATCAGAAAATGGTCGCCAATATCGGTATGTTATGCGGGCTCTACACTCGCAGTGCTCGCGAAAGCCGCGAAACGCGAGTGTGGATAGATTCGCGGCTACTCTTTTGCGGCTCTCGCGATCGCATCGAACTAAGATTGCATTACACATTAAGGGCCAACTAGCGTCGCCAATCTTGAAAAAATAATATCTTCCAATTTAATAAATTTTATTAAAAAAGCTATTTACAAAATGTTACGAATGAATACTATTTTTCAATATACAATACATGGCAGAATTGCGACAAGCTAAGTTGTAGTTCACAAATGTGCCAAAAACGGCCGTTTTTCGCAATTGTGTGAACTACAACTTACCGAAATTGAATCACGTTATAAATAAGCATTTAAAAAATAGTATTTATAGTAATAAACATTTTGTAAATAGCTTTTTTAACAAAATTGATTATATTATTTTCATTGTCTTGGTTTGTAATATTTTTATTTATTTATTTTACTTAAAATGTAAACCCAACGGCACATTAAACATCGATATCAAAGTACAATATACATCGGACAGCCAAATAATGGTCTTCACTAATAAACAATCTAATATACTTCAGATGAACACTTGAACATTTGATAAATAATTTCATATATCATAAAATCAAATCGGTACGAAAGCTTGCGAAAGCCGCGAAACGCGAGTGTTGGATGGATTCGCGGCTCCTGTTTCACGGCTCTCGCGGCGGCGCGAGTGTAGTGTAGAGTGCCCTTTAGAGTTATCTAGGAATTATATGCGAGAGCTCCTTGGCTCAATGGTTGGCCAATAGACTTGCGATACAGAGGTCCCAGGTTCGATTCCCAGCCAGGGCAGCAATGTACCAATGAGTTATCCTCGACGGAAAAACTTTGTGCATTTACAGAGTGCTCTCAAATCGGCGAAGGAAAACATCATATATTATTTATAAACGGATATCACTCACTTATATTGTTGAAGTCGGCAATATATTGATAATTGATAATTGATATTTGACATTTTGGTTTATATAATTTAATGGCGAATGAATGAATTGTAATTAATTAATTAAGTTACCATCGTCGACTTGGGTGAAAACCTGTAAAAAAAAAAAATTAGACCGAAAGTTTCGACCGATTTCGACGGGCTTTTTCAAGGTGAGCGCGCCACGCCCGCGTCGCCGTTGACGTTTCTTCGCGCACTCAAACAATATTAAGTGAGAGATATTCGTTTATATATAATAATTTATAGTAATGGCTCACTATAGTTTTAATTCTAAAAAAAAATATATTTCTCCTCAAATTGTTTAATTTACTTAAACGCTGTGCAGAATTGATTCAAGGCCAATCTGTATATGTTCGGTGGAACACAGAGAAAGGTGTACAGGAGAGTTTTTAAGGGTTGAGATTTTCTCAAAAACTACTTGATCTATTGCAAAAATTCTTTCACTGTTTGATAGATAAAAGTTAAAACTATGTAACTTTAAAACTGATGTGATGTTACATGGTATAAAACTTATGTTACATGGTATAAAAAGCACATAATTACATTGGCTTAGGCTTATAAATATATAAGTTAGGTTATCCTGTTTAGCAGGTCGTACTATTGAAGTACACTAGCCCCCACACTAGGAGTCCCTGTGTTGTGGGGGTAGTTGCTTCGGGAGGATCCATATGCCAACTCATCTTGAAGAGACAAGAATGGCTATTACAACACTTTTTATCGAATATACTAGGTACAAAGCAAATTAACAATTAGCAATTATTAAATTCGGTCCAGTAGTTTTCGAGAAAATCTCAACCTTATTGAGGCCCCCTGTATACTTATCTCTGTCGTCGACTGTACCTATACTACCCGCGCACTGAATATTTTGGAATATCGGTATGATTTCCAGGTATTCTTTATTGCCATAAATTATTTACGATATCTCTATATCTATTGTATACCGCAATAGGCGAACCAGCATCGCATTAATCGACCGGGATTCGAACCCGGGACCTCGCCATTTCGTAGCTCTATTCCAACAGAGCCACCGTGATATCGTACCCAGATCGTGAATTTTGTCTCCATATTCTCGTCTTAGGGACGGTAGCGACGTCTATCAGGCCCCCTGTATACTTATCTCTGTCTTCGACTGACCCAAACTTATAAAAAAAATTCCTGACACGACTCAGCCAGTAGGTACGATGGTCACCATCTCACCGTCTGTTAATTCCTGATAAAGTGGTGCGATACCGCTAAATGGTGGACGCTCACCGTCGACCAGATTTATGTCGATGTTATAATTAGAGCTCGCTTTGGGACTGTATCATGAAGGTAAAAAACTTTCGCGGCTCTATGGAGAGTGCCTAAAGTATAATTTTATTTATGTCTATTTTATTTATTTTATTAATGGACTCGACAGTTCGTCATTTGCCAAAGTCATGTTACAGAAAATTCAATTTACAATAGTCTTCTATCTTCCTCCAGGGGAGTCGCAGTAGCGTCTTCACCCTGGGTAGCCGCGTCTTCATGTCTTCATCCAGAGGAGACGCCGTAGCGTCATCACTCTGGACGAAGCAGCTCGACAGTCACGCTCACTCACGAGCTTGTAGCGGGAACTCTTGATAAAAGCTTGAAACTTCAGATCTTGCATAAATAATCCAATAACTTCACCGTACCGTCATTCGCGAACATTTTCTGATTAATTTAACGTGATATTAAACACAAAATAGAAATATCAAACAATGTTACATAAACGAAATGGTAAAAATCATGCATGAGCGGTGCCTGCGCTGTAAAAATGTTGACGTGCAAAAAATACTACATTTCGTATTGCTTGCCATAAAGATATTCTGATTTTGAAATCAGGCTTACTCCATCCGCTGTTCCTTGCTGCATGGATTGTATTTATTGCTCCGATATGGCGTATCTCGCAGTGATAGCGAAAGTGATAGTTTATCACGTTTAAGTGTATTTTGTTAAGTTTAAGTGATATTTTATCAATGTCAACGTGTTTGCGGGCGGTATTAGCGCCCTTTACTAAGCCCTAAAATAAAATAATTACCTATAGGTAATCGGTGTACCTATCGGTATACCGTAGCCCAAATCAAGTGTCTTATTTTGTAAACAAATATGATCGTATTTATTTATTGTAATGTAACACTGAAGGAACTTACTTTAACATTACCTGTTGTAATGTAACACTGAAGGAACTTACTTTATAGTACACGAAAAGTAAAACAGACACAATATTACAAGAAAGCAGATGTACATCAGTCGAGCTTATATCTAATAAAGAGATTTCTTCCAGCCTGGCCTGTTCGGGATCGAGAATGTGTGAACTTATTGATCGAACCTGGAAAGCGAGGTTACGGGAATGAACCGTTCATCATTGTGAAAATAAAATGATCCGATCTAATAATGTGAATAAGTACTTATGCAATAATCACAGAATAGTTTAAAATGTTACTAAGGGTAGGGTAGTTTTTGTTTACAGAATAAGACACTTGATTTGGGCCTCGGTATACGTAACATCAGAACTTTATTATCTATTGCATGTATTATGTGGTCACCATCATCATCAGCCCGTACCAGTCCACTGCTGGACGCAGGCCTCTCCCAAAGCGCGCCAATCAACCCTACTCTCGGCCCTCTGCATCCAGTCCCTGCCAGCCATCTTGCGAATGTCATCCCTCCATCTGGTCGGGACTACGTTTACCCGTTCGTAGCCTCCATTCGAGAACTCGTCTCCCCCATCGGTTATCGGTTCTACGACAGTGACCAGCACACTGACACTTCAGTTTGCTGATTCTATGAGCAATGTCACTTTTGTCTTCTGGCGGATATACTCGTTTCTTATTCTATCTAACAGAGCAATGCCAAGCATAGCTCTTTCCGTAGCTCGCTGAGCGACTTTGAACTTGTGGGCCAGTCTCACCGTCAATGTCCACGTTTCGGCTCCGTAGGTCATCACTGGCAGGACGCACTGGTAGAAGACCTTAGTTTTCAGGCATTGTCGTATTGAAGACGAGAAGATGAGATGTATTATGTAGTATTCATTGTTTAATCATTAGTTTTGTCAATTCACAAATCTTATTAAAATCTTATAAAAAAGAGCTCGGTGGCTCAGTGGTTGGGTCAATGGACTTGCAATATGGAGATCCCAGGTTCGATTCCCAGCTAGAGCAGCCATGTACCAATGAGTCATCCTCGTTTTTTTCGACGGAAAAACTTACGTACATTTACCGAGTGCTCTCAAAACGGTGAAGGAAAACATCGTGATGAAACCTGCATGTCGTAGAAGAAGAAAAAAACTCTAAGGCATGTGAAATCCGCCACTCGCACTGAGCCCGCGTGGTGGATCATGGCCCGAGCTCCCTCGATGTAAGGGAAGGTCTGTGCCCGAGCAGTGGGGTGATATAAATAGACTGATGATGATGATGATGACAAATCTTATAGTTTTTTAGTTACCTATACCTAACTAGTAACTTGGGCACAACAGTATTATGTTTAATACAGGCGAAGTCGCGGGATGTGGTTGGTATGCGCGCGGACGTGACGTATAGACGCTGCGCCGGCGCATACAGTACCGCACATTTGCATGGGTTTCCGTTATACCGAGGAAACAGGCAGACCGACAAAACGTCACGTTTTAATGAAATACCTATAGGAGATAACTGATCTGGGGAAGTTACATAACAATTTAATACCTAGAGGTTTTTAGGGTTAGAACATGATGAAAAAATTATTGCCGCGGGCAGGACTTGAACCTGCGACCTTGTCATTCCGTAACACGTTCTTACCAACTGAGCCACCACAGGCCACGCCGAGCCCACCGAAAATCTTCATCGGTTTATACATACTTAAAGTTTTTAGGGTTCCGTGCCTCAAAAGGAAAAAAAAAACCTTATAAAGTGATCCTACTTTGTTGTCTGTCTGTCCGTCTGTCTGTCAAGACCTATATCTCAGAAACGCGTAAACGTATCAAGTTGAAATTGATACCAAATACTTTTAAGTACCCTATTTAAGGGCCTTCCATGAGCCAACTAGCGCCGCCAATCTTAAAAAAATAATATCTTACAAATTATTATTTTTTATTACAAAAGTACACAATCTTTATTAGGATAAACACTATTTTTTAATATACAATACATGGCATAATAAGCAAAGTTGTAGTTCTCAAATGTGCCAAAAACTTTATCAACGATATAATTTTATCAACGAAAAAGAAAATTAAATTAATAGCTTCAGAAAATAATAAAATATTACACTAGCTCACGCACAGTGGTGCCTCGGCTAATCTAAAACGGGCCAAAAAATAAAGTTTTATCAGCAGCTTTTTTCCACCAACATAATGTTTGTTTATCAATTTAGAACCGCTCACCGACATTTTTGGTACAATCTGACTCGTAAAAAAGTAGGAGGTTCAGATTTTGTCGAAAGTATATTTGTATGAAAATGCAAGAAAACCAAAACCACTGTTATTTTGTTGAGATTTTGTCGAAAGTATATTTGTATGAAAATGCAAGAAAACCAAAACCTATAGGGTACTTCCCGTTGACCTAGAATCGTGAAAGGCAAGAAACTAGGTCTTATAGCACTAGTAAAGGAAAAAATCCGAAAACTGTAAATTTGAAATTAATCTTACATAATATCATTTTTCAACTTTCACGGTTTGTATACATATTAATTAGATAAAACGGGAATTACCGTGTTAAACATTTATTATTGATGTCTCGATATTTCGACAGCATTGCAGCCATCATGGTCACGAGTAGACTAGTAGAGAGACATCAATAATAAATGTTTAACACGGTAATTCCCGTTTTATCTAATTAATCTTACATAAGTTTGTATATTTGCAGAATTGAACTAATCAGGAGTATATCGATGTATGGACATAATATTTTAATAATGGCAAAGATAAGTTGGTCTCTAAATCTAGTTTGTCTTTTCCTTAGAGCAAAGTTACGGGGTTAAGTTGCGTTGCACGGAAGCCTCGAGGCGCGAGTCCGACTCGCACTTGGCCTGTTTTTAATTTACAGTAAGCTTTAGATCACCAATATCTTTCAGATTTCAAAGTGCAATGCGATTTCAATTTGCATCTCATCCTCATTAAGAGGCCTCCTATATTCGCCGCTCGTGGCCGCGTGTGCGTGGATAGAGGAGCTCCTTTTTTTTTTAACCCAGGTAAAACATGCAAATCATGTGTCACCACGCCCGGGGGACCGTGTTGGTTATGTCGGGCTCACGTCCTGGGGTGTTCCACCTCGTGCCATTCTTGCCGAGCCACGGGAAACTGTGATACATCCGCGACCCGACTGGCGCCCGAGCACTCCGAGCACTCCCCATTGTTGGCTGTACTAGCCCACAATGTATAATCCATTCATCCCTCACCTTCCTCCTCCCCGTCTGAGCCTCGAGCCACTCGGGCGCAGTGCGGTTATAGAGGAGCTCCTGGCATCAGCACCACAGTGTGATGTGTTCGCTGACAGGTGGCGGAGTGTTTGGCGGGAGATTGGGATGTTTTGTGAGGGTATGAATGTGTGATTGGCTGATTGTCCTAATTTCTGTTATAATAATTTGACCTGTGTTGTCCTAATTTTTCTTTTGTTAACCTATAAATTGTCCCACTGCTGGGCAAAGGTCTCCCCCCTCCTCTTCCATCCATCCCTGTCCTGAGCCTCTTCCAGCCACCCATCCCTGTATCTAACGACATCGTCTCTCCACCTACGCCGCGGTCTGCCCCGACGCCGGCGCCCGTCCGATGGCACCCATTCTGTGACAGTCCGGGCCCATCGGTCCGGCTGCATGCGGCACACGTGTCCTAAATATTGTATAATAATTGATTGACGTAGATTTACCTTGTGAATAAGAGTGTATCTGTAATACTAGTAAATCAAATAAATAAATATATACTTTTCTCTAACTCAAACTGTACACAATAAACTCGATAAGGGTAACAATTGATAAGGCGAGCACGTGCCGTAGAGAACAAGGTGGTCTGTGTGAATTTGACACAAATATTGGTTTTGTGTGGAAACATTGACTTTTTTGTTAATTTTACAAACTTTTTATGTTTGATAGCGGCGAGACAGGTGCGGCGTGATAAGGCTTGATGTAACTATGACTAATCGAATAAATATTAATTTTGTGGGAGCAGATACCTAAATAAATGACAATGCCAGATTCTGCCCCACCATCAACCGCAAGTTGTACAAGATAACGAATAAATGTAAAAATATATCTCCGTTTTTTATTAAAATTATTGGTTTTAAATAAAGTTTTGTACAAGTTGCGATTCGAAAAAAACAGCCTAATTAAGAATTCAGAAAATAGTAAGAAATCGAAGCGATTTATTCATTGTTTTTGTTATTCTTCTATAGGAGTTGCGAAAGTAGTAGAAAATGATACTGATTGTGATTATGCAATATGAAACCTGTAATAAGTCCCCAACAAAATGATAGGTACAGCTTAAATGGTCACGTAGTTTTGTAGGTGGGGCAAAGCTCCATTGAAATGTGGCAATGGCTTTTAAGCCACGATAGTAGATATACAAGGACACCCTTGAATACATTCGAGTAATTGAAACTGGGGGTTCATGATAAATTTTGGTTTACTAGATCGTACTATAAAACCAAATCTGTTTAGGTTTGTACCCTCTTAATTTGTAACTGACAGTCACATCAACCCATTCCCATTTCTATAATCCATTGCTCGGTAGCTGTGACAAGAGTAACAATGTTACCAATGAAACCTAGCAATGGGAATATACTACTCATACTCATTTATTCCACCTCGAGGTACGGTCGAGAAATGTGTACAGGATAGTTTTTAAGATTGAGATTATCTCCAAAACTACTTGACCTATTGCTATAATTCTTTCACTGTTAGATACATGAAACTTAAATCTATGTATCTGTAAAAGAATTATTAAATTCGGACCAGTAATTTTTGAGATAATCTCAACCTTATTGAGGCCCCCTGTATACAATCCACCCAATCTCAGTCACCAGCACTAGACGCCGCCAAACAGACTGAGTAGTAAAAGAGAAACCACAAAAGCTCCGAAATCAATTCAGCATTGTAAAAATATCTTTATTGCATCCTTCCCACGTCGCAACAATACTTCACAATTTCACCTAAACAAATAGAACGGACATGATCTTACGTCGGCGGCAAATATTTAACGGTATATAAATTATTAGGTCCATTGCGGGTCCACTGGGCACCCCGGTGGGCACCCCGGTGGGCCGTGCGTGCTCGGACACCGGACAAAACCTTTTGTTCACCTTATTATTGAATTTACACCTCTGTGGGACAACACTGTGACTCAGTATGGAATTGCAAAAAATAGCTTTAAAGACATAATCGGAAACGGTCACATAAAACCCTGAATACAAACTAAAGTACAAACAGATACTCTCCTTACCCAGTTGGTAACTTGGTAGTGTCTTGTGTAGAAATATGTACAGACACGGGCAAGGGCGTCGCCAAGGGGGGGCAGGTAGGGGCAGCTGCCCCCCCCCCCCCCCCCCCCCTAGAGATTAGAAAAAATATCCAGCCCAATGCAAAGTCCTTAGTCAGGCACTGGAAAGCGATGAGGCGAGAGCGAGCGGGGAGAGGAGAGTGCTACTGTCTCTCCTATTCCGTCCACGCGGCCGCGTCGTCACCTGTTCTCACACACAGCTGTAATTTATATCAGCTTGCCCCCCTCTGGGCCATCGGCTGGCGACGCCCTTGGACACGGGGTTCCAGGTTCGATTCCCTAAGTCATCATCATCAGTCTTTTTATATTGCTCGGGCACAGACCTTCTCTTACATCGAGGGAACTCGGGCCATGATCCACCACGCGGGCCCACTGCGGATTGGCGGAGTACTACGACATGCAGGTTTCATCACGATGTTTTCCTTCACCGTTTTGAGAGCACTCGGTAAATGTACGTAAGTTTTTCCGTCGAAAAAACCGTAGATAACTATAGGTACATGGCTGCCCTGGCTGGGAATCGAACCTGGGACCTCCATATTGCAAGTCCATTGACCCAACCACTGAGCCACCGAGCTCTTCCCTAATTTGAACATTATTTTTATCAATAAGTAGCTAGCTAATACTTGCTTTGTGTTCTAATATAGATTAAAAATTACGAACTCAATCATACTATATACGAGTAGCTATAGGATCGTTTGTGCAATTATTTCAGTTCAGATTTACATAGTATTACCTTATTAATAGTATTATTATATCAAGAACTAAAGTCGGTCTAAATGACAAATTTATGGCTTATAGGATCAAAGGTTTTTAAGCTATTATATAGTATATATCTCTACATCCTATCTCTAAAAATCATTTTATTTGCTTTTCCATGTCAATTTCGATTATTAAGGGCCTTCCATGAGCCAACTAGCGCCGCCAATCTTGAAAAAAATAATGTCTTCCAATTTAATCAATTTTATTAAAAATGCTATTTACAAAATGTTTATTACGATAAATACTATTTTTCAATATACAATACATGGCATAATTGCGACAAGCTAAGTTGTAGTTCACAAATGTGCCAAAAACGGTCGGTTTTTCGCGATTATGCGAACTACAACTTACCGAAATTGAATCACGTTATAAATAAGCATTTAAAAAGTATTATTTATCGTATCGTATACCCCTAAACCGTCCACACAAAAGAAATTCGCAACTGTAATATTATTATCCTTACCTCAGCCTGACATAATTACATTTAATGCCAGCCAGCATTGAGACGTATCGAGGATTTCATGGCTATTTCACGATAATGGCTGTCCCTGCTTGACAAACAACCCAACAGACATGATGGATGCGATGCGGCGATCACAAAAGAACCATTGACAGCGCTCACCCACCTCTACCCAATTATATCGTTATGTCCGGAAGATTTTGTCCACCCGCATCGCCGGCGACCCACTGGGCTCCAAAAAAATAACAGATCCGAGAATTTTGGCTAAAAATGTGTTGATATATGAAAAATTTGTTTATTATTAATTACAGTACAATAAGTACAGTCGAAGACAGAGATAAGTATACAGGGAGCCTCAATAAGGTTGAAATTCTCTCACTATTGGACCGAATTTAAAAAATCTATTAGAGTTACGTAGTTTTAACTTTTATCTATCAAACAGTGGAAGACTTTTTGCAATAGGTCAAGTAGTTTTTGAGAAAATCTCAACCTCAAAAACTCTCCTGTACACCTTTCTCTGGTGTTCCATCCATCGTACAAAAAAAACTTAATGTCACTACATCGACAAATAAAAACGTGATTAAAAAATTTGTACAGGATTTTCCCTGGGGGTTACGATATACCGAAAACCATAGGTCGGTGATTCAAAATCTATGATCCTTGCGACAAAAATTTCTTTACAAGACGTCCCATCGAATCTACCTCAAATAAGCAAGGTTTTCGCTGACATCATGCCGCCTCCCCAGGCGTCTGGCACAAGACTGCTGATGAAGCTCACAGCAGTAGGCTCTGATGAAGCACTGGCCACAGTATGGACAGCTGAAGATCCTTAAACGTCTCCGGTCGATGTCCAGAATGTGACTGCATACGCAGCAGTCTCTGAAAATTTATTAAAATTGTTTAAAACCGCAACCGGTTTTTTTTTAACATCAGTCCCATTATTAGATTAACAACCACTACATACAGTGCTAATTAATGGATTATACATGATTTTATATCTTCATTATTGTGCCATGTTTTTATAACTAAATTTATATCTCCTCTGTCATTCATTCTGCAAATTAAAGCACCTAATATTGAAATATTCTTTCAATCACCAGCGAGCCCAGCTCCTCAACAATCATCATCATCAGCCCGTATCAGTCCACTGCTGGACGTTGCCTCTTCCAAGTGGCTCACTCCATCCGATTCTCGACCTTTTTCATCCAGTCCCTGCCAGCCACCGCAGGTCTTCCCTCCATCTGATCGGGGGGCGTCCCACACTACGTTTACCCATTTACGTACCCTTTTCTAACTGCCTTAGATATTTTCTTTTATTTACATGGTACAGTCGAAGACAGAGATAAGTATACAGGGGGCCTGAATTAGGTTGAGATTTTCTCAAAAACTACTGTACCGAATTTAATAATATTTTACAGTTACATAGTTTTAACTTTTATCTATCAAACAGTGAAAGATTTTTTGCAATAGTTCAAGTAGTTTTTGAGAAAATCTCAACCTTAAAAACTCTCCTGTACACCTTTCTCTGTCTTCCACCGTACCTACTAAACAACAAACGATAGCTATTTGCATGTCTGGTAAAGTTATTAGCACTAACTTCTTTGCAGATACCCTTATAACGTCATCTGATGTACTTTCCAATAAGAATCGTATCGTATCGTAAAATCCGTTAAACAGTCCTGGGGGGTGACCGCGACTTCAATCGTTATGGTTATCGTTTTCATTTTGACACTTGAACGACATACATTGCTGCGTTTCGTTGTCGTTTGTTAAAACTTGCAAAAACATAGCAGCAATGTATAGCGTCCATGTGTCAAATTGAAAGCGATAACGAAAACGATTGGAAGTCGCGGTCACCCCACTGGACTTATAAGTTAATTTGAGGTAATGAAACAAGAATTCACCTTCCCTTTCCCAAGTCATGACCTTCGATATGATCGCAAAGTTCCGTCGATCTTCTGAAGGCAGCTCCACAGATGTTGCATACGTACGGCGTGGCATCACCACAGTTGGCCGAGACTGCAGGCCGCGGCAACATCGATAGGTAATCAAAATACATGAACGACAGTAACTGCCTTATCGTATCCTTAGATATCCTCAGCAACCCTAGAAGGCTCACTGGATCCGTGTTCACTGCTGCGATCGTCACAGCTGTTTGTTTTAATGGAGACATTGACATTTCTTTATCTGTTATTTTTGCTTTGGAAAGCGAGGCTGTCACTTCCGTCGCTCTATCTCTTGTCGGTACATCGAATGACATTTGAACACCACATGGCCGATAAAGTTCTCTTTCAAGGATGTCATTTATATCTCGTTTTGCTCGTTTACTCTTGTCTAGTTCTTCTATAAGAATTTCGTCTATTTTGGACACTCCACGGTCAACGAAAATGTATCGCTTACGCTTATCTGCTGCCAAATGATAAGCACTCGATGATCTGTCTGTCACTAGACAAACGAAATGATCAACATTATATCTTTTATTTTCATCTTTGGTTTCTGGGTCATCTTCTTTGGGTATTTTCTTGTTGTCTTCTTTAGTAGTAATATTTGTCATACTAATTTCTGATTTACAGTTGATACTACCGGAACTAGAATGTCTAATAACATGATTTGATGTAGCATTATCATTTTCAGAATTTATTTGTCTGTCGTCATTATCTGAGCCATTTGATTTACCAGGACTAACGTTTTTAAGAGCATTTTCTGATGTATTCGCTTTATTAGGACTAATACTTTTGGAATTTTTATTGTTATTTAAATTGCCGGCACTAGTATTTCTATTCGTTGTTACATTTGTTTTGTTTCCATCTTCGTCGCTAGGTTCTCTTACAGTATTTAAAGATGATGTTTCGTTCTTACTGTCATAATCGTCGTCAACACTGATTCTGTTTTTCCTAGCTATGCACGTCGACATGGTACATCCACGAGGAGACGGTAACAAAGGAGCTGGCGTATCTTCCACCTTCATGTCCTCTAGAAGTGAATTTATTGTCCTAATTAAAATATCTAATTTGTTCTCAATGTTATCTAGAGAACTTTGTTTTGAAGTGTCTGTAGAGTTTTCAATATGTTCATTCAGTCTAGCCACGTTATCTGATACTTTTTGATATCTTTCTTTTGTAGTTTCATCTTTTTCTCGTCGATCGTCTTGTGTAGAATTATCTCTTTGCCTGTTTTTCGTATCATCTTGTGTCGCTTCGTCTTTTTGTTGATTGGTATCGCCTTGTACACCTTTACTTTGTGTTAATTTTGTGATTGTGTTATCGGCACTTCTTCTATACGAATATTTATTATCAAGGCCTTCGATACTTGTAGTCTTTCTTTTGTGATCTTCTTTTGAATCCCTTTTTATTTGGTTCGTATTTGTTTCGTTTTTATTACCTTTATCGTCACTTCTTCTATACGGATATTTATTATCAATGCCTTCGTTATCTGCATGCTTACTTTTATTATGTTCTCTTGGATCACTTTTCATTTCATTCGTATTTATTTTCGTAGTACTATCTTCAAAATTGTTCGTAGAACCATCTTCTTTCAATTTTGGCATAGACGTTTGGACGGAAACATTACGGAACAATCTTTCATTTTGGAATCTTTTATATTTATTTACTTTGCTTTTCTTTTTACCAGGCTGTACATCAGCAAAAATCATATTACTTCTTGTACCATGCTCACATTGATACCCTTCAGATGACAGTCGTCCTCTGGGACTGGAGACCCTGGCTTTTTGCAGCATATTAAATCTCGCTTGCGAAGAAATAGGATAGCTACACTGGACATTTTCATACGGGCTGTAGTTAATATATCTGGTCTCGATAGATCTTGGTCTGGAATTTGAACAACTCGGTTCTCTGATGCTGCACGCCTCTTCAGAATCTCGAAATAAAGATGTATAACCTGGTTGATCGATACCAAGCCTCCCAACATAATAGTTACTTATCATCTCACTGTTAACATGGTCTTCTATATGTCTTTTTCTCACTCCTTCATATTGATATCTATGTTTATTTTTTAATTCATTTATGTAGTTATTCCAGGCCTCACTTTCCTTTTCTTTTTCTCTAGCTTCGACTATCTTCTTAACTAAGCCTTGAAGTTTATTGTTTCTAGCTGTTGTTCTGTACATAAATTCACTGGTATTTATATCCCACATTGGACGACAATATGTAGTTTTTTCAGCTTTTCTTCTGTCAATAATAACTGGACAATTGTCATAGTTGTCTATACAAGTTTCTTCAACATTAGCTCTTAAGTAATCCGATTTATTTGAAATATTGTCTGATTTAGTAAAAACAGAAACCTTTTTTGATACTCCTCTGTATCCAGAGGATTGTCCATTAGAGAATTGTGTCTGAGGATATTGATGACTTAAATATTCATTGTTACTAAGTGTTTCATTGTCTTTTCTTATGTTAGGTGTGTCTATATACAGTTTCCTACTTGTTTTATATGAATACTCACTTGGATTAGCTCTAATATGTTTTACTCTACGCCGTATATCATTTTCTGTATCATTTTCCATGAAATTATTCCTAGTTGTGCCTGCGTTACGTGGATTATATTGTAAAAGAGCCCGGTGCGGACTGCTACTTTTAACAGATAAACAGTCGGTACTGTATTCAGCTGCATGAGAAGTATGAGCACTGATATCTTCAAAAATTTTGTTATCTGACCCCAATTCCATATTATATTCAACACGAAAAATTTTGACCCACCAAAACAAGACTAAAACCATTTATTTTGACAAATGGATTGACAGTGAATTTTTTATACTCTTTGATGACACACACATACACAGAATGCGCAAACTTTTTTATTATTTTCAGCTATATTCTTATTTTATCACCAAAAAAATATGGTTGGCAAGATCATGTATATTCACGTTTCTGGGGCACGGGGGACTCAAATGAAAATGTCACTTAGTTTCATGGCTAATTTACACTCATTTAATTCATTGCTTTATGTGGTAACACAGATATCTGATGGTCACCAAAGCTATTTAAGTACGGTGGAACACAGAGAAAGGTGTACAGGAGAGTTTTTAAGGTTTGAGATTTTCTCAAAAACTACTTGACCTATTGCAAAAATTCTTTCACTGTTTGATAGATAAAAGTGAAAACTATGTAAATGTAAACGAATTATTAAATTCAGTCCAATAGTTTTTGAGAAAATCTCAACCTTATTGAGGCCACCTGTATACTTATCTCTGTCTTCGACAATTAATCTTCAAACTACAGATTCTTAGGCCCGTATTAATAGTGAGCTCAAACTCTCAAGAGCGAATTCAGCTGATACACTCTCAAGACGTGATCACCAAGTAGGTCGTTTATTAATAAACCAATCTTGAGGGTGTATCACGTGATGTCTTTCTCAAGTCGCGGTTCGCCTGCAATCAGCAAATTTCTCAAGTGTGAGTTTGACAGTTCTCTTGAGAACTGAGTTTTGTTTATTCATACGGCGCATGATACCCGATTCCTAAACGCGCACCTAAGTTACGTTTATTAATAGGAACGCCATCTTGAGGTCGTTCTCAAGATTGACTTTTGAGCTGAGTAGTGATTATAATATAATGAATTATAATATAGTGTTCAAAGCCTGCCCACGGCTAGAAAATTTTCATCATTTAAATTATAATTATAGTCGGCGCTCTAAGCAATGTATTAGTGAATGAATTATTACAATCTGTCCAGTAGTTCTCGAGACTCGAGACCTGCTGTGTACTTTGCTCTGTTTTTTATTGTACGGACAGCAGCAGATCAATAACACTTGCAGTACGATGGTATGGTGATTGTAAATCTTACCACGCAGATAATAAAGACGGTTCAAACACTTGAGGTGCTGTACGGTGGAACACAGAGAAAGGTGTACAGTAGAGTTTTTAAGGTTGAGATTTTCTCAAAAACTACTTGACCTATTGCAACAATTATTTCACTGTTTGATAGATAAAAGTTAAAACTACGTAACTGTAAAAGAATTAGGTATTAAATTCGGTCCAGTAGTTTTTGAGAAAATCGCAACCTTATTGAGGCCCCCTGTATACTTATCTATGTCTTCGACTGTAACATGTAAATGACTTTTTCAAACTCATTTCTCACTTGTTTAAATTAATAATTTAAGTACCAACAACGTAATATTCACATAATACAATCTATTATTCGAGAATTTGCGATATAAATCCATTTTACATGCTTTAAGAGAAACATTGAACATATAATACTAGTTTTAGAATTAAAACTATAGTGAGCCATTACTACAAATTATTATATATAAACGGATATCACTCACTTATATTGTTAAAGTCGGCAATTAGACCGACAGTTTCGACCGATTTCGACAGTCTTTTTCAAGGTGAGCGCGCCACGCCCGCGTCGCCGTTGACGTTCACCTTGAAAAAGACCGTCGAAATCGGTCGAAACTGTCGGTCTAATTGCCGACTTTAACAATATAAGTGAGTGATATCCGTTTATATATAATAATTTATAATACTAGTATTACTAAGTATACTATACTACTAGTTTATTAGACGCGGGTGTAATTTTTTGCGGAAACGAGTTAACTTTTCGAGTTAGTTTTCTATTATATTCGTATAATAGTAATTGTGTTATCATTATTTATGTACATAATCAGAATCACAGAACCTACCCATCAACATCCAATAAGTAGACACTAACATATACATGTCAAATAGAAGAGCAACAATGTAAAATAAAGTATAAGGGTAGATTTTTTCAATGAATATTGTATGCGAGCGATTAACATAATCATATGACAACCTGCGAACGAGACTCGGGCGTGGCGAGACATTGGAAAAAAACTAATAGAAATGCAAAGAAAATTAATAAAAGGAAGATAAAAAGCGGTTGTTGTGACGATGTATTATCTAAATGGGCTGTATAATGACGATGTCGTTGGTTATATGAGTTGGTTTTATAGCTCGTTTGGTTACTTGTGAAGCTTTTAGCTTACGGAATATTCACTCTAGTCACTAGTACTCAGTACAGATCAAAACTAAATTTAGAGAAAGAGATGAGAGTGGCAATATCGAAACTAGAGCCCCGTTTTGAAAAGCTATGCTCAGAAAAGCAAGCACATCCTTCTCATTAATAGCCAGCCAACAAAGTCAAATAATTATTTCCTTTCATTTTCCTTCTTGAGTTTGTTATTTCTTATTTTCTAATAAAAAACTATAATTGTTTTTTGTAGTTTTTCTTACAACTTATTACTAGGTTAGTAGGTACTACAACTGATAGATTACTTATTGGCTAGCTACGGGGAAGGGGCGTCTGTCAAATTGCCAAGGGCGTCACAGTAAAAATAAGTTTGGGAAGCCCTGCTCTAGTGCAATGAATTGGCTGACATTTGTGAAGTCTTCTTTTCTTTTCTCGTGTGGTTTAGTGTCCAAACCTATTTGTCAAAGTTATTCAGGCAGCCCGTAGGCCTTTGACGTGGCCTAACGACTGCTGTCAAGCGACAACAACCGGGACCAACTGCTTAACGTGCGCCCCGAGGCACGGATGGGTCAGATGAAAGTGTCACTAGCGGTCACCCATCTAGGTAACCTCGCCCAACGTTGTTTAACTTATAAGATCGTTTTCAACGTGTACTCGCAACTGGACTACGAGCCAATTTAAGAAGTAGAAACTAGATACTAACTGATATGTAAGGTTTGTAAATATTTGTGAGGAATTCAGACTGTGATGAGTCCTGCCCATTCCTACGTGATGTAACGAGTTGTGCATAAGCGCAAAAAATATAAGCACGATAGGATCAACGGAATAATAATAAATAGAGGGGGATATAAAGTAAGATAAATAGATAGAAACACTATATAACCTATTTCAATATGAAGCGAGTATTTATAGAGTTGAGTTCCCGATATTCCAATGAAATGTCAAGAAATTGGTCCTGCCACGGATTGAAATATCGGGAGATCATGCCTTGGTTTTATACAATAGTAACTCATAGACATGTATGTCTAATTGTAATTTCAATCGTAATAAAATGTTTATTATCAATTAACTTAACATCTACTAAGTAGTCGTCATTTGATAGCTGTGACCAATGGAAATTCACTATGCAATGACTCATAGTACTCCGTCAAAACTGTTTATTCCAAGTTGTATAGAGGTAATTTTTAACTGGCTTCCCCTCGACAACGCTTTGTGTTCAATAGTTATTCAATTACCCCTATTCAAGGCAAAAGTCGGGTAAATAACTTGAAATGGAAGAATAAAGGCTACCCTTCAAAGGGTCACCTTAAAGAGTAGATGCCCTAATAAACAGCCCTGTGGTACGCCGTACCCTTAATCTTTCTACACTAACGTTACCCAAAATGATTTACTTTGTTGGATTGTTTGGTATTCATTGCTAACTTTAATAGTAGAAATAATATATAGTTGATGGAAAAACAGCAATGTTAGTGGTATTCTAAGTGTGATGAAAATTATCAAATGCCTTGGTAGGGAAACATTGGTTCCTAAACCAGACGTTGTCATTACAGGAAGGTGAAGGTCGCAGCCTGCTGGGACGTTGCTATAGCAATTCTCCCTCGTAGTTCGATTGCGAATTGAGTATTGAGGAATAAATGAAACGCAATACTAAAGAAAATTATTGAATTATTAGGCTTAGAAATTCCAATTGATGCCTAGAAGTTCAAAAGTTTCAGAGAGTAGATTCTAGTCAATTAGAAGTCAATGTCGTTACACCCTGTAGATCTTTAGACGCAGAATAAAAATAACAGAGGGCTTTTGAAAATAGCGGGAAACGACGGTTGCAAAATTATTTGATAATTTTTGTTAAGTATAATGTCTACAGTGGCTATTTTGTGTTTACGAATGACAGTATGGTGAATTTATTAGATAGTTTGAGTAAGACATGAAGTTTCAAGCTTTTATCAAGAGTCAACAAGTCGCTACAAGCTCGTGAGTGAACGTGACTGTCGAGCTGCTTCGTCCAGAGTGACGACGCTACGGCGTCTCCTCTGGATGAAGACAAGAAGACGCGGCTACCCAGGGTGAAGACGCTACTGCGACTCCTCTGGAGGAAGATGGAAGACTATTGTATATTGAATTTTCTGTAACATGACATTGGCATATGACGAACTGTCGAGTCCATTAATAAAATAAATAAATAAAAATAACAGAATCTTTAACAACATCATAGAGGCAATTCGAGTGAATGAAACGAAAATAAAAAAAATGCCTTTGTAAAGGTGCGACGTTAGAAAGGGACGAAACTATAGCATTGTATTTACATAATGGTATGTCTACATGCGTCTACGATTGTGCTTGGGACTCACGGTTTTTTTTTCTATTTGATCTTATTATTCATAGGTAGGCATTATTGTATCGCGACCATTTAGGGTGCTGTTTGGTGAAATGAAAAACTTCCGTGTTTCGTATATTTTTAAAGAAGAGAGAGAAATACTACAAGAAGAGTGAGTTTTCTGAATAATCAAATCAAACGTAGCGTTTAAAAGCAGAATACATCATGTTTGCTTAATTTCATAACATAACCTATGTTATGAAATTAATTAATTCGGACTGCGTTTTTATTTTTAATCCGACTGCGCAAGAAGGAGGGTTATGTGTTTCGAGTGTATGTATGTATCAATTGAGGGTGGTCTTGTCAATATCCATAAGGCTGACGAGGACGTGATTGAGTGGCTGGACAGCCTCCCACTCACGGTCTGATCTCCTGTCACATCGCCGTGACCATACGAAAAATAAAATAAAATAAATATGTATCCATCCATTTCCATTTCTTCCTGCCGTCCTATAGCCTAGACGGCTTGATGGATTTTGGTGTATGAGGTATCGTTAGATTCGTCTTGATTACGGGAGTGTCATGGGGTATAAAAAATTTATCAAAGGGGAAAATTTTTAAGCAGTAGTATTTTGTTTGTTTTATGAAATAATTTATGCCTGTTGAACTGTAATGTTGTGTATTTTATTATAAATAAAGAAAATTGAATTTGAAAAGATTGTATAGATGATAATACATAATAATGAAAATATAGACGCAAATTCTTAGAAAACGAACGCCATCCACAATGATGATGATAAAACGTTTAATGACGGGAAACCACGACAGAAAGATGAAAGTTAATCGTCGCAGATATGAAATGATCCACTAATAACGTGGTCATAATCTAAGCAAATTCTCACGAAAACACATTGCCACATTTCAATGGAGCTTTGCCCCACCTACAAAACTACGTGACCATTTAAGCTGTACCTATCATTTTGTTGGGGACTTATTACAGGTTTCATATTGCATAATCATATGCAGAATCATTTTCTACTACTCTCGCAACTCCTATAGAAGAATAACAAAAATAATGAATAAATCGCTTCGATTTCTTACTATTGCAACTTCTTAATATTTTAAATTTGAACCAATAATTTAAAAAAAAAACGGAGATATTTTTACATTTATTCGTTATCTTGTACAACTTGCGGTTGATGGTGGGGCAAAATCAGGCATTGTCATTTTAGATATTTTATTTTTATTTATTTATTTAAAGTTTACAATTACAGGTTAGATCTTTCACTGAGAGAGTTCCAGACTCTGGGTATTATTTATCGCACCACCTTAATCTTGTCCGCAAACCAAAGGTTGACTGATCGAGAATGCCGCATAGCATTAAGTCTGCCTGTACATTATATTGTATATGAAGAAAACTACTTCGAAAATCTGCGAAAACCTCACTTTAGATTACCGATCTAAATATTTCATTAATAATTAATGTTCTTAGAAAAGAACGCAGAAACTCTTTAAAAATATATCAATATAAAACATATTTAACCATTTTGGTCTCTAATTTGAATTTGAAGACGTAAGGAAAGTCACAAAACAAATAGAAATATGATTCAGTTACCATACTCAACTGTTTTCACACCAACATCTGTTCGCCAAGAACAAAGACGTTCTTAGCTTCAACACCAGATATCCGGACAAAATAACTGTTCCTCTTGGTAGAACAGCCCTCTTTGGTAGAAACTGCCATCGGATGGTAATAAACATTTTCAATAAATTACCTAGCAGTATGTCCAGCATTATGCATTATATTAAATTTAAAAAAACCTTATCTAAATGGTTCTGTGACAAGTGTTTCTACTCTATTAAGGAATTTTTTGACTATAAGGAATCCATTTAAAATTTGAAACTATTATTGTATAAGTTTGACATTTAAATTGCATGCCCTCCGGCGAAACATGTATAAGCTACTCACACAACAATATTAACCATCTGTATTTGACCATGTTTCGAGCAATAAATCATTTCATTTCAGTTTAGTGTACCTTTCGTAACACCGATGTTATGCGGAACCCACTTTACCGCCACAACTCACCCCTGCCGATTTTTTCTTCACCGTTTGTGAGGAATGCGAAGTTGAGGAGATTACCGTCTCGTCGGCTCCACAAAGTGGTGGAACACCGCCGTCGCCATGGCAACCATTGTGCACCAGACTCAATGGGACCTTTGTGCCAATGGTTCCGTGAAGTGAATTGTTAAATAACTTGTAAATATTTGGGGGCTATTTTTATTGATTGCTTACGTTGTTAATTCAGATTTTCATATTTATTATGTGAATTTTTATATTTATTCATAAGTGAATAATGCTAAGTCAAATTTCTCTATTGCATGTAAGCACGTTGTGTACATTTTTGCACGTCGACATATTTTTTGAATTTACATTTACACCACTTCGCAAGGAGGTGCCAACGCTGAGGAGAAAAAGTGACAAAAAACTCTCAGCAGCACATCTTTTAAAATAATAATAACACAATTACTTAATAACTAGGTATTACACAACTTTTACTATTATTAGTAATCTACACTTTATCCCTCATGCGGAACCGGCGACACACACCATGCATGTTCATCGTTTAAATAGTCATCTATTCTGTAATACGCCTTCTTAACAAGTATTCCTTTATTGAAACACTTTCTGGCAACTTGTTATAAAAGCGTCCATCCATTCTTTAATTCTAAGGTATTATATCCATTCTGTCATACTAAGGTATTACAGAATGGATTCTTATGCACTAAGTTAATCCGTGTATTCCCATCGTCCCCCAAAGCGACCCCCCCCCCCCAGGTTGGGATTTTTTCCCCCATCCTCCCTGACGAAATGGTTCGGTTCTTCCCCCACGTGGGGGCTAGGTTAAAAGTAATTAAGAACACATTTAAAATTGAATCAAATGTTTTAGATTGATTCCAAAAAATCATATTCCACAATCCTATAGGATATAAGTTACTTTGTATTATTATCATATTATTATATATAAACGGATATCACTCACTTACATTGTTAAAATCGGCAATTAGACCGACAGTTTCGACCGATTTCGACGGTCTTTTTCAAGGTGAAATCGGTCGAAACTGTCGGTCTAATTGCCGACTTTAACAATATAAGTGAGTGATATCCGTTTATATATAATAATTTGTAGTAATGGCTCACTATAGTTTTAATTCTAAAATATTATTATCATTTACAAAAACATCAACACTATTCGTCGATATTTAAAAATGTTATATCTTCCACAGATAAGAAAATAAAATCAACACCAAACCAATCAATTAGTCAGTGCCGTAAAAGGCAATTCGATTAGAAAAAAAGTTTAAAAAAAGTGACTAGAGAAGCGATGGAGCCTCCACTTTTAATTATCGTTTACCGACGCATTGTTTAAATGTAAAAAAGGGAGATAAAAAATATTAGGACCGCGTATAAAGTTGTCCGAGATCACTAGGATAGCCATCCATTTGGGAACATAGAATGTAACTCTTCGCGTAGCTCTTCAGCATTTCAGCTGATCACAGTCCTATTATGCATATTATTTTAAGTTAGCTCTAAGTGTATAAATAAGGTCACCTTGTATGTGTAATAAATATTTTTCATTTCATTTTATTTCTTCTTTGTGCATTATAAAGATCAAATGCCGATATTCACAGAGTTTTGAGTGTGTTCGGTCTTACAATTGTCAGATTTCATACAATTTTGACAGTCATAAGAGCTTCTGATCTAAACTGTCTACGAATATAATATGGGACACTGTATTAGCTTTTAAAACAAGTTGCCAGAAAGTGTCACGACGTTGACAAAGAGGAAAAGACATTGCCACATTTCAATGGAGCTTTGCCCCACCTACAAACTACGTGACCATTTAAGCTGTACTTATCATTTTGTTGGGGACTTATTACAGGTTTCATATTGCATAATCATAATCACTATCATTTTCTACTACTCTCGCAACTCCTATAGAAGAATAACAAAAACAATGAATAAATCGCTTCGATTTCTTACTATTTTCTGAATTCTTAATTATGCTGTTTTTTTCGAATCGCAACTTGTACAAAACTTTATTTTAAACCAATAATTTTAATAAAAAACGGAGATATTTTTACATTTATTCGTTATCTTGTACAACTTGCGGTTGATGGTGGGGCAGAATCTGGCATTGTCATTTTAGAGAAGAGAATTTAGCGGAGAGAATACAGAGACTCGAACGTGCTTTTTACGTTCTACGTTTGTTCGTCCAGTCGATACCAATAGTGTTCACTATCCATGGTCTTTAGAACTTACGACCTTTTGATCTAAGCTTACGACAGCTTAAGGATACGACACACACAATTTACGTTACTATGTACGGTGGAACACAGAGAAAGGTGTACAGGAGAGTTTTTAAGGTTGATATTTTCTCAAAAACTATTTGACATTGCAAAAATTCTTTCACTGTTAGATAGATAAAAGTTAAAACTATGTAACTGTAAATGAATTATTAAATTCGGTCCAGTAGTTTTTGTGAAAATCTCAACCTTATTGAGGCCCCCTGTATACTTATCTCTGTCTTCGACAGTACCATGTAAATGACTTTTTCAAACACATTTCTCACTTATTTCATTTCTTTTTCTTATCTCCTATAAACAACTAGATACACAAAGGTCTTACTAAAGCAATTTAAAAAAACGTCCAAATAAGGGTCCATTGTTAACGTCCAAATAATGTCCAATGAAGCAAATGTCCATTCATCCGTTTGGACCTTCTTTGCGCTCGGACATTTTTAAAAGGCAGACTGTGTATCTAGTTGTTTATAGGAGATCAATGACTTGTTTTAATTAATAATTAAAGTACCAATATCGTAATATTCACAATAATACAATCTATTATTCGACCATTTGCGATATAAATCCATTTTACATGCTTTAAGAGAAAAATTTAACATGTTAATGGAAGAAAATTGTCGTTACATAAGACGTTTTCTATTCTATTCGTGTAGTAGTAATTGTGTTATCATTATGTTAAAAGATGTGCTGCTGAGAGTTTATTAAGATAAAGATAAGATAAATATTCTTTATTACAAAGTAAAAGGAATTACACAAAAGAAATATGCTAATACAGTTAGTATCACAATTGGCGGTCTTATCGCTTAAAGCGATCTCTTCCAGACAACCTTTGTTTACAGAATTCAGCAATTTATTTATTACAACTTTTTCTCCTCGGCGTTAGCACCTTTTCCTTGTACAGTGGTGTAAATGTAAATTGAAAAAAAATGTACACAACGTGCTTACTTGCAATAAAGAGCTTTGACTTCGTGCGTCATCGTAACAATATCGTTATCGTATCGTAATAGCTAAAGAACTTACATCGGACCCGTGTTTTTTTGTAAAAGCTCCGCTGTGGCGCAGTCTGTCCGATTTCACGGCGGGCCGGTTCACATGCGCGGCCCCCCGGGTTCGGTTCCCGGCGTTATCACACGTCCACAGCTACACTGATGGCTGTTTTATTGCCTGTCTTATTGAGGTAAATAGAGTGGTTTTAAACGCCATACGAAAGAAAAATTCGTAGTTAGGTACGGTTAAAAACAAAGATGATGTTGTCCAACCTTCGATGAGAAGAGGAACGTTGAGAAGAAGAAAAACAAAGAAGAGTACAGACAGAAGAGTTTTTAAGGTTGAGAATTAAGAATCGGTATAGTTCTTGATAAAATCTCAACCTTACTGAAACCTGTCTCTATCTCTGTTTTCTACTAGATATACAGGTTGACCTTGAACTCATTCGACGAAATTAAATGTATGGTCAGGCTTGTGACATACATTAATTCTGCATAGCGTTTAAGTAAATTAAACAATTTAGGGAAAAATAAGAAATTATTTACAATAAATTCAAGTATCAAAAACTAACATGATGTACAGTCATGAGTAATAACATAGAAACATCCTTAAAATTCAAATTCATGTAACAACTTTAAATCGCAAAAATAAGTATGCTAAACTGTGGACAATAATTATGTAAACGCTAAATTGTATCAAAATAAAGTACACACCCCTTGTACAACATTTGCTTGGTGGGGTGTGTACTTTATTTTGATACAATTTAGCGTTTACATAATTATTGGCCACAGTTTAGCATACTTATTTTTGCGATTTAAAGTTGTTACATGAATTTGAATTTTAAGGATGTTTCTATGTTATTACTCATGACTGTACATCGTTACTGTGCTTTGAAAATTTTACATTTTAAGGTATTTTTCATTTTTTGCAACAATTTATTTCACTGGAATTTGATCTAGTGGTCATTTCTAAGCCCATTGTATGACTTGTGACGTAATTAGTTCAATTTTTTTTTTGCAGTTTTGATTTACTAAAAAACCTTACCAATTCAATATTTATCATGAGTACAAACCCCAGTTTCAATTTGTCGAATGAATTCAATTGATGGTGAGACTGGCCCGTGAGCTCAGCGAGCTATGGAAAGAGCTATGCTTGGCATTTCTCTGTTAGATAGAATAAGAAACGAGTATATCTGCCAGAAGACAAAAGTGACATTGCTCATAGAATCAGTAAACTGAAGTGTCAGTGGGCTGGTCACATCTGTCGTAGAACCGATAACCGATGGGGGAGACGAGCTCTCGAATGGAGGCCACGAACGGGTACACGTAGTGTGGGACGACCCCCGACCAGATAGAGGCAGACAAGATGGCTGGCAGGGACTGGATGCAGAGGGCCGAGAGTAGGGTTGAGTGGCGCGCTTTGGGAGAGGCCTATGTCCAGCAGTGGATTGATACGGGCTGATGATGATGACGTACAAAGTAACGTTTTGCGTAAGGGTAGATAAAGACGATATCTGTACTAAACATAAAACACAGCGATATTACAAGTTGAATACAATCCCCAGTCCGATAGCGACACAGACAGACAAACAAACAAACAAAGAAAGCGAGAAAGTAAACGTCTCTAGTGCAGTCGAGACATATCCCACACAGTCTGGAGCCAATGACAACATAGTAACTATACTTGTAGCGGAACAGACAGACAGACACGTATAGAGTTAGCAAATACCAATAACATATTTCATGGGGCACTGTATTCGCTTTTATAACAAGTTGCCAGAAAGTGTCACGACGTTGACAGAGAGGAGATTTAAACAATTTCATTAAAGGAACACTTGTTAAGAAGGCGTATTACAGGATAGATGACTATTTAAACGATGAACATGCATGGTGTGTGTCGCCGGTTCCGCATGAGGGATAAACTTACTAACAATAGTAATAGTTACGTACTGTATAGTTATTAAGTAATAATTGTATTATCATTGTTTTAAAAGATGTGGTGCTGAGAGTTTTTTGCCACTTTTTCTCCTCAGCGTTGGCACCTTTTCCTTGCAAAGTGGTGTAAATGTAAATTCAAAAAATATATTGAAGTGCAAAGATGTACTCAACGTGCTTACTTGCAATAAAGAAATTTGACTTTGACTTTAAGTTAAGCTATGTTATAAATAGCTGGTATTTTTGAGACGGCTAGAGCTCTCAGGTCCGTATTAATAAATCACTCTCATCTCAAAAGTCAATCTTGAGAACGACCTCAAGATGGCGTTCCTATTAATAAACGTAGCTTAGGTGCGCGTTTAGGAATCGAGGTAAATAAAACTCGGTTCTCAAGAGAACTGTCAAACTCACACTTGAGAACGTATTTACTGATTGCAGGCGAACCGCGACTTGAGAAAGACATCGCGTGATACGCCCTCACGATTGGTTTAAAACGAATAATAAATGACATAGTTGAGATGGTGATCACGTCTGAGAATGTGTCAGATGAATTCGCTCTTCGAGTTTGAGCTCAGACTAACGGGCCTTAAAATGACAATGCCAGATTCTGCCCCACCATCAACCGCAAGTTGTACAAGATAACGAATAAATGTAAAAATATCTCCGGTTTTTTTTTAAATTATTGGTTTAAAATAAAGTTTTGTACAATTTACGATTCGAAAAAAACAGCTTAATTAAGAATTCAGAAAATAGTATAAAATCGAAGCGATTTATTCATTGTTTTTGTTATTCTTCTATAGGAGTTGCGAGAGTAATAGAAAATGATACTGATTATGATTATGCAATATGAAACCTGTAATAAGTCCCCAACAAAATGATAGGTACAGCTTAAATGGTCACGTAGTTTTGTAAGTGGGGAAAAGCTCCATTGAAATGTGGCAATGTCATTACAAGACAAATCTGAGATATTCGAAGCATTCCCACCAACTCGAAGCGAGCCTCACGCGCGGCACTCGCCTCCACTTGTCTTATTTTATAATTTTCCTTTTTTTCTCAACCAACGGCGATACCTGCCGCGAACCCCCGGACCGACTCTGTATAAAAAAACTTCCAAAAAACACTAACCAATAGCCTAACAAACCTTCCATTGCTGCTGTCAAACTCCTCAACAACCCAATGGCAATATAAAAGAAGCAATGAATGATGTAGATGGAGTTGTAATGGAGGAATTTGTCGACGAAGTGTGTGTAATATCGGGCGAATCGAACGACAGTCACGTACCGGTCTTGTTCCGGGAAAGTGTTAGCAAAAGCATGTCGACAGCGATATTTGTCAAACAATTGATAATATTGGAGAAGGCAAAGATAAAAGGTTGCATAGAAAGAATTTTGTGGTGGTATTTATTGCAAAGAGCTCGGTGACTCAGTGGACTTGCGATACGTAGGTCCCGGGTTCAATTCCCAGCCAGGATGGCTGCCGTTAGAAATTGGTTTTACGACACTTTTTGTGTTCAAAAAATCTAAATTAAATATAAATAGGTATCTAAATTATACTCAAGTACTGAATGGAGGGAGAGAACTCGGTGTCTCAGTGGTTGGGACAATGGACTTGAGATTCGGAGGTCCCAGGTTCAATTCCCAGCCAGGGCAGCCAACCAATGAGTTATCCTCGGTTTTTTCGATGGAAAAACTTAACATTTACCGAGTGCTCTCTAAACGGTGAAGGAAAACATCGTGATGAAACCTGCATGCCGTAGAAGAAAAAAAATCTAAGGCATGTGAAATCCGCCAATCCGCAGTGTATCATGGCCCCAGCTCCCTCGATGTAAGGGAAGGTCAAGCAGTGGGGCAATATAAGACTGATAATGAAGATGATAAAGATTTTTTGAAAAAAAAGAGCTCAGTGGTGGTCAATGGAATTGCCATGTGTGGTTGGTATTCTTGACAAAATATTCTTATTTGTATGTACGTCTAGTATTTGACAAACATTACCGGCAAATAGCAAAGAACAAATGTAGAAACCGCAATTTCTTTGTATTCCAGCACAGACTACTAATTTTAGAAGACCACACCTACCTAATCCAAGTTCAAGTTGCCAAATATCACATATTTCACAGACTCCTTACTACGCCGGTGGTCTAACACCAAATATTTGTGCAATAATTCTTTACGTATCATCAACATTTTGCGCCTTATAATTTTGTTTGCCGAAATATTTGTCCATAACCTAATCATTGTTCGTTTTTACTGTATCTTTACCAACTTTCTGTTATTCTTCTGAAACTTTTGTGTCTACTTTAAGATCTAAAGCTTTAGCTTCAATTTTGTCTGAATTTTCTTTCGCTAGCAGTAATATAATGGTTGATAATTAGGAATGATCCAAGGCGGTGTCTTTTAATGTTTCTTAAATCGTCCAAGGGCGTGGCAACGGTGATCTCTGTTTGATTTGACCGACCCCGATGGTGTTTTTTAACAAATTAGCACCGATTTGTTCACGGCGATGCCCCATTACAGCTGTGATGAGTTTCGGATGATTGAGACCTTAATATGCTCGTTTTTCACATCGGTCCAGTGTGTGGTCCCGTTGAAGATTGCGCCTGGGATTCCCATCCCAATGATACGTCATGTCTTATTGGGTTTTGAGTTGGATTTTTCCTGATCTTCTCTCATTTCACTTCTAACTTCTACTTAAAGTGGGGTCGGAGTGGTGCGCACCAGCTGGCAACGCTGTGCAACGTTGCCAATCCAGCCAATATTACATTCTCTTTACAAATATGCGCTAAAATTCGCCATATCATAGTTCCTCCAGAGGAGTCGCCGTAGCGTCATCACTCTGGTCGAAGCAGCTCGACAGTCACGTTCACTCTCGAGCTTGTAGCGGGACTGTTGACTTTAGCAATGTTAATATTGTCGAGGTTCTCTTGAAAATGGCGGGAAACGACGGTTGCGAAATTATTTGATAATTTTCCTTTTAATATCTACAGGGACTATTTTGTGTTTAATATCACGTTAAATTAATCAGAAAATGTTCGCGAATGACAGTACGGTGAAGTTATTGGATTATTTATACAAGATCTGAAGTTTCAAGCTTTTATCAAGAGTTCCCGCTACAAGCTCGGGAGTGAACGTGACTGTCGAGCTGCTTCGTCCAGAGTGATGACGCTACGGCGTCTCCTCTGGATGAAGACGCAGCTACCCAGGGTGAAGACGCTACTGCGACTCCCCTGGAGGACGATAGAAGACTATTAAATATATTGAATTTTCTGTACATGACATTGGCAAATGACGAACAGTCGAGTCCATTAATAAAATAAATAAATAATATTGTCGAGCCCTTGAAGAAGCAAAGAAGGCATATCCGAGTCATTATGTATTTCAGTCAGATCCCGTCATAGTCGTACAATGAGTAATCCTCAGCGTGTATCACTGGCCACTGGCACGTGACAGTCGGCCGGACTGGCGGCCAGCTGAGCGGAAGCGGCGTCGGAAGTCACCTCGGGATGTTGCCATAGGTCTGGGTGGCTCTGGGACACTTTTTGTGTTACCTTTACTTGTTATGCGTGTTACCAAACTTGCGTTTGACCCCAATCTCACCTGACGCGGGCACAGGAAATCCCTATTCAATCTTGCCTTAAAGATCCAAGATTATCATCATCATCAGTCCACTGCTGGACGTAGGTCTCTCCCAAAGCGCGCCACTCAACCCTACTCTCGGCCCTCTGCATCCAGTCCTTTTTTTTTAACCCAGGTAAAACATGCAAATCATGTGTCACCACGCCCGGGGGAGCGTGTTGGTTATGTCTGGCTCACCGCCCTGAAGGGGCAGCATACCGACTAAACGTCCTGGGGTGTTCCACCTCGTGCCATTCTCGCCGAGCCACGGGAAACTGTGATACAACCGCGACCCGACTGGCGCCCGAGCACTCCCCATTGTGGGCTGTACTAGCCCACAATATATAATCCATTCATCCCTCACCCTTCTCCTCCCCGTCTGAGCCTCGAGCCGCTCGGGCGCCGTGCGGTGCATCCATTCCCTGACAGCCATCCCTCCTGGTCAACATGAGCGTCATTGCGCCTCAAATACGCTACAGCCCAGTAACTGTGCGTCCACAATGGTACTTAGAACAGCTAACTCACCCTCATCGACTATTTCACCGAATGGAATGGTCGGAGGCCATCCCACGTTACGTTTATCAATTTCATGTTACAGAATATTTCATATTATCATAATCTATCGTCTTCTTTCTTCCTTCAGATGTGTCACCCTGTAGAGGCTCTTATCGTCTTCATTCCTTCCTTCAGAGGAGACGCAGGAGCGTTTCTACTCTGGGCTTCGGCCAGCTCAGCAGTCACGTTCACTCCTGAGCTCTGTAGGGGAGCAAGGCTGGCAGGAACTGGATGTAAAAACCGAGAGTCCGGTTGAGTGGCGCGCTTTGGGAGAGGCCTGCGTCCAGCAGTGAACTGATACGGGCTGATGATGATGATCAAATTGGCAAATTGACCAATTGTGACTATTTAAACGATGAACATGCATGGTGTGTGTCGCCGGTTCCGCATGAGGGATAAAGTGTAGATTACTAATAATAGTAATTTTATAGTTGTGTAATACGTAGTTGTTAAGTAATTGTGTTATTATTAGTTTAAAAGATGTGCCGCTGAGAGTTTTTTGCCACTTTTTCTCCTCAGCGTTGGCACCGTTTCCTTGCAAAGTGGTGTAAATGTAAATTTAATAAATATGTTGACGTACAAAAAGTACACAACGTGCTTACTTGCAATAAAGAAATTTGACTTTGACTGTCGAATCTATTAATAAAACTGATAATAATATACGTATAGCCCGGTTTATTTACGCAAACCAGAGTGGGTGTCACCCCACTCAGCCCACACCGCTAAAAGCCAGCATTACGCGCTGCTGATCTCTGCCAAAGACCTAAGTAGGAAGTGGGGTCGCGCGCCAATGCACGCAAATTCAGCTCTGCAGCGACGAATGCACTAAATACATTTAATTATGCAATTACAAGAGCCAATAACCCTATGCACGACAGAGTGCATACGTAAGGAATAAGGTTTCTTATAAAAGATATAATATTGCCACTATACAGCAGCCTTACTTACAATCGATCATTAAAATCAATACCTTGTTTAATCATTGTTTAAAAAAATGTTTACTTATAAACACTATTTAAAGTTAATCAACTCCTGAAGAACCGAATAAGTAGCTGTCAGTTTATACAACGTCGTATGCTTAATTAACAAAATGGCGGACCGAATTCGGAACAGCTGATTCCATTTGATACTGATGATTACTTTTTTAAAGACTTACCCCAATTTAGGCAAAATTTTCGTTCTTTTTTTGAATTCATTCAGCAGTGTTAGGGTACCTAAATATTATTTTTTGGTGTTTAAAATGACGATTAGCTAATCACTGCTTAAATAACGTTTATAAGTAAAAAAAGTTTCATCACCTATTAAGAATTTAAATAATGATTAGTTAATATGTTGCTCAGTGGGGCTTTTTGAAAATGGCGGGAAACGACGGTTGCGAAATTATTTAATAATTTTCAGTTTAACGTCTACAGTGGGTGTTTTGTGTTTAATATCACGTTAAATTAATCAGAAAATGTTCGCGAATGACAGTATGGTGAAGTTATTGAAGAATTCAAGCAGGATCTGAAGTTTGGCGCCATGGTCAAGATTCCCACTACGAGCTCGGGAGTGAACGTGACTGTCGAGCTGCTTCGTCCACAGTGATTGACGCTACGGCGTCTCCTGTGGATGAAGACAAGAAGACGCGGCTACCCAGGGTGACGACGCTACGGCGACTCCACTGGAGGAAGATAGAAGACTATTATACAATGAATTTTCTGTAACATGACATTGGCAAATGACGAACTGTCGAGTCCATTAATAAAATAAATAATAATAATGTTGCTCAGTGCTTGATTAGTGTTTTTTTTATAAGTAAGAGGGACAGTTAGTTGATACCACGAAGACAGTAATAAGTATACACATACAGTCATACAGGCCTTAATAAGGTTGAGATTTTTTTCAATTGACAAGGTGAAATTTTTTTTAACCCCTTTATAAACACAAGGTCGGGAGCATATTGTACAGCTAACAGCAGATCAAGTGTAGGTACCTAACACTTTAGACTTTGGACCGTTCTTATTATCTGCGTCGTAAGATTTAAAATCGTAATGCAAGTGTTACCATTGATCTGCTGTTGTCCGTACTTATGGTCGGCTATTTACTAAAACCCGCGTATCAGTAAATTGCCGAACTAACGATTATCAATGTTGGCTGCGATCCAATAGGAATCAATCGTATGAAGCTCGTTCCTTCCGAGTTCTTGGCCGTAGGTTCCGCTACTCACTTATGCGGATGACTTTGATTATTCTTTATTTGCTGGGCTTTGTTAATGTTACGAACTCTGAACCTACATATTATAAACATTTGTACGCCGACAGGCAGGATTTGGTGCTACATTTTTTTTTGTCATTTTTAACACCGTTGTATGTAAACAATTACCCAAATCTACAAATAAAGATTCAGACTCATAAATACTAGGATTGGGAAGAGGTCGGTTTGAAGGTTGCTTTAAGAACTGTTTAAACCATGAATTAAAACTTTAAGACAAGAAAATTGTCGTTTTATCGGTGGTTCTGGTGAGAAGGTTCTTAGACATAAATGATAGGTCTGATGATGACAGGAAAGATAGCCTAGAGATATGTGTCAGGTTTTTTTTTTAAAAAACATTGCCACATTTCAATGGAGCTTTGCCCCACCTACAATACTACGTGACCATTTAAGCTGTACCTATCATTTTGTTGGGGACTTATTAGAGGTTTCATATTGCTTAATCATAATCAGTATCATTTTCTACTACTCTCGCAACTCCTATAGAAGAATAACAAAACAATGAAGCGATTTACGCTTCGATTTCTTACTATTTTCTGAATTCTTAATTAAGCTGCTTTTTTCGAATCGCAACTTGTACAAAACTTTATTTTAAACCAATAATTTTAATAAAAAAACGGAGATATTTTTACATTTATTCGTTATCTTGTACAACTTGCGGTTGATGGTGGGGCAGAATCTGGCATTGTCATTTATACCGCAGCCCAAATCAAGTGTCTTGTTTTGTAAACGAATATGATCGTCTAATTACCTGTTGTGATATATAACCCTGAAGGAACTGATTGATTGAACCTGTTCATCATTGTGAAAATAAAGTGATCTGATTTAATAATTTGAAAATAACTAAGAAATAATCACAGAAAAACTTAAAATGTTAGTTTTTATTCAACCTTATGAGCTCTAGGGAACACTTGGTTATGTCATACATAATGTAATAATTTACAATAATATAAGGTCCAGAATACAAACTAGGTTACGGCTGGATGCACGAACAGAGAAACAGGGCAAAGAACCGACCCACGGGATATGACAAAATGATCTAATAGCGGCTGTAAAGAGGCCTTGGCAATGTTTTACAATGTTTACAAAATAGGACACTTGATTTGGGTTTCGTCGGTGTACTTATAAATAGTTTTTGTTTTTAGTAAACTAAACTATTTACCAAAAAAAAGCCTTTGAGTATGAATCTTCATCCCTTATTCTTGAGCCCAAGTATTTTTTCCGCAAAATACCTTTGATTCGCGTAAACGTAGGTAGGTGTCAATTCGGGTGCGGGCACGTTCGAGTACGCCCTTCTGGGAAGGTTACAACGTGCGTTGGTGGTCGGGGCAATACTATTATGTGCATCCACCTTTATATTATAGTGGGTTGCAAATGGCGGTTGCAAAATTATTTGATAATTTTTGTTATAATGTCTACAGTGGCTATTTTGTGTTTAATATCACGTTAAGTTAATCAGAAAATGTTTGCGAATGACAGTACGGTGAATTTATTGGAGCAAGATCTGAAGTTACAAGCTTTTCTCAAGAGTTCCCGCTACAAGCTCGGGAGTGAACGTGACTGTCGAGCTGCTTCGTCCAGAGTGATGACGCTACGGCGACTCCTCTGGATGAAGACATGAAGACGCGGCTACCCAGGGTGAAGACGCTACTGCGACTCCTCTGTAGGAGAATAAAAGACTATTATTATATTGAATTTTCTGTAACATGACATTGGCAAATGACGAACTGTGGAGACCATTAATAAAATAAATAATAAATAACCTACCCATCCACTTAATTTTGTTGAACGAATTCAAGGCCCTTTAGATATCTCACCTATCAATACCTACAGATAATGTAGGTAGGACGGATCCTATTGTGCGCGTGCGCAGCTCGCGGAATGCATGAATCAGTGCGCGAGAGCATCTAAAATAAACAGATCAATGATGGAAGGGATGCCTCGCCCATGACGTATCGGAGCTATGAGTACGTAGGTCGTAGGTGTTTCATTATCCATTCTTACCAAATATATTACTTAATAACTAAATAACTAAACAATTACTTAATAACTAAATATATAATACTTAGTTATTAAGTAATTGTGTATTATTATTATATTATTTTAAAAGATGTGCTGCTGAGAGTTTTTTGCCACTTTTTCTCCTCAGCGTTGGCACCTTTTCCTTGCAAAGTGGTGTAAATGTAAATTCAAAAATATTTTGACGTGCAAAAATGTACACAACGTGCTTACTTGCAATAAAGAAATTTGACTTTGACTTTATAGACAACGATTGGGTCTTCTTCTCAACGTTCCTCTTCTCATCGAAGGTTGGCCAACATCATGGCAATTTTCACCCTCTGTCCGGCTGCCCGGAACAAGGAGCCGGTGCTGCAGCCGAACCAATCACGTAAATTCTTCAGCCAAGAGTGTCTTCTCCTGCCAACGCTCCTCTTTCCACCAATCTTGCCCTGGATGATTAATTGCAGCAGGTTATATCGGGGGTTCCGCATAATATGACCGAAATATTGGAGCTTCCGTCGCTTGACCTCCTTTAAAAGTTCCAACTAACCGATTGGGTATTTAGTTCCAATAAAAACACTAAGGCAGTGGTTCCCAAAGTTGACTGGACCGCGACCCACCTTATAAAATCTTCTAGATTCAGGGCCCACCTCTAAGCTGTCTTAAAGAAGAAAAAAAGAGTAACATAACTATTGATATCTCTTCATCAGTCTATTTATATTGCCCCACTGCTCGGGCACAGACCTTCCCTTACATCGAGGGAGCTGGGGCCATGATCCACCACGCGGGCACAGTGCGGGTTGGCGGATTTCACATGCCATAGATTTTTTCTTCTTCTACGACATGCAGGTTTCATCACGATGTTTTCCTTCACCGTTTTGAGAGCACTCGGTAAATGTACGTAAGTTTTTCCGTCGAAAAAACCGAGGATAACTCATTGGTACATGGCTGCCCTAGCTGGGAATCGAACCTGGGACCTCCATATTGCAAGTCCATTGACCCAACCACTGAGCCACCGAGCTCACTATTGATATACTTTAAGTTTAATGATGTCTTATTTGTTGGGGCTATTTATTTTTTAAATGCTGGTCCCGCGTGGTGGATCATGGCCCCAGCTCCCTCGATGTAAGGGAAGGTCTGTGCCCGAGCAGTGGGGACATATAAATAGACTGATGATTACACCTCCATACCTAAAAAAAGTAATGACTTAAGTTATTGTATACAATTCAATTTAAAATTAAACTATAATTTATAACATACACTTATTTAGAATATCCAAAAAATCATGTCTGAATATCACAAAAACACTTCACACTATTATCATATCGAATATTTCCACCACCAGATCCCTAATTCCAGTCCATTTGTCCCCAGTGCGAGGAGACGCTGTCAGCTGGTGACATGTGCGTCTCCGCCGCCCGCGCTGGTCCAGCCGCGCGCTGGCACCCCGCCTGCTTCGCCTGCGCCAGCTGCCAGGAGCTGCTGGTAGACCTGGTCTACTTCTGGAAGGACGGACGCCTCTACTGCGGGAGACACCACGCGGAAACCCTGAAACCGAGATGCTCGGCTTGCGATGAGGTAAATGAATGCTAGAATCCAGTGTTACTTCTGTCATAAAAGCTGCTGAAAAACATCGTGTTCCTTAAACGACGGTTGCTCATGAAAGCTTCAAGCAGAGACGCTCAAACCGAGATGATGAAGTAATTGTTCTTCTCTTCTTCCTTTACATACCCTTGGCACATGGGCGTACCCAGGTGGGGGCAGGGGGGGGGGCAACTCTCTCCCCCCCCCCCCTGGATAATGTTAACGTCCCTACTAAGTATCCTATCTAGTACTTTTATCGGTAAAAATTAAGCAAACTTGCCATTTGTTTGCAATACAATATTTTTACAACTAAAAATTAAGCGGCGCGTTCGTTCTTTCTATAAGCACCTAGCTTATAAAAAATCTGTCCCCCCCCCCCCCCCCTGGCCTAGAACCTGGGTACGCCCATGCGCTTGGCATATGCTAAAATATCAATTTCTCCAGTTAACATCAGTATCAAAATATACCTTTGATCGGCCTAAACTATAACTTAAAAGGACATGATTTATACATGTCACTTATACAAGAATTCCCAAAGGCTAACTCAGTGTTTATAGCCTACCTTACCCCGTGCACGGAGCACCACCCCCGCGGGTCACCCCCGACCTCAATACGGCCAGAATGCCTTATCGCGGCGGTTGGGCCATTCGTCTCGATTGGGCCGACTGCTTCCGCTGGTAGGGCTGTCACGATAATAATTTAAAAAAAGATCAGGGACGCAGGTGGGTGAGTCGATAGGTATACCGCAGCCCAAATCAAGTGTCTTATTTTGTAAACAAATATGATCATCTAATTACCTGTTGTGATGTAACAATGAAGGAACTGATTGATCGAACCTGTTCATCATTGTGAAAATAAAGTGATCCGATCTAATAATGTGAAAATAACTATGCAATAATCACAGAACAGCTTAAAATATTAGTAGAGTAGGGTAGTTTTTTGTTTACAAAATAAGACACTTGATTTGGGCTTTGGATTACGAATTTTACTAGCGCCCAAGTGCCTTGACGGCAGATTGTCAGATTTTTGGCGAAAAATAGTACAAAAATTTCGTTGACGCAGACTTTGACAGCACTTGAGCGCTTAAAAACGGCTACTTGGCTAGCCTTCCTGAGGTCAAGCAAGAGCTGTTACGTTTGGCGTTAAATACGTGCTGGACACTTACCCCGGCGCCAGACATGAGCGCAAATGTTTGCAATGCAATGAGCGCAGGGTGCACCACGTGCCGGTGAGGTTGGCATTTGGGAGGCCAATATAGTCGGTCCCCACACCTTACTCCCCTCGAGCACCAAACCTGCAGCTAAGTAACTAAACGGGACATTTAGGTCCCATAAAGGTTGCAACTTTGTGGCAGCCCTGAAGCCAACATAACTGGCATAACCAACAGGCCACTCCGTCGGTCAAACGCCGCCGTTTTCAGTCGAATTTCGTTGATTTATCGAACTACAGCTGGCGAGGTCACTCACCTCGTAAGGGCCTAATATTTTAATAAAAGTCACAAAATAATAACTGTTGCCACGCGAGTTGGTTTGGAGGTTCCGACGCTTAGCTGAAGGGCTGAATAGTTTCATACCTTATTTGGTGAGATAAGTAACTAAAAATAACTAGGTAGTAAGTAGAAACTATCTAAAAACATTATTATACAGGTTGTAACTATATGAAACCAGGTGTTCTATATCGATAATTGAACAACTTTTGTTCTACGACTTATCGATTTTCGCGAATTTATTTTTTGACTTTTGTACCGACAATAATAATATTTTTCTGATATTTATTCATAAAATTTAAAATAATTAAAATAATCAATTGTGTAAATAAAATATTATAAAAGGTCCACGTCGTCGTGCAGCTCCCCTCCACAGGGCCTCGTGCCGAGGACGCTGGCTGCATCACCTCTCTGTATGGCCAGGCTAAGCCTTTGCGAGAGGTAAGCGCCAGCCCTCAGGTCGCCGGAGGCGTGTAATAATAATAATTAATTAATTATTCAATAATAATTGTATACTTATGGAATTCAATAAATGAAATTAAATGAAAAAAGGTCAGTCAGATGATCGATTTGATGAGACAATAATTTGAATTTTTTATTCGAAAAATCGTGGAACAAAAAGTTGTTCAGCTACTGATATTGAACCCTCCCTTCGGCTTATCATACCCTCTCCGTTATAGTCTATATAGTTTGATTGTACCTACAAGATACACTGGCCCATCGACACGGCCCTCCGCCCTCGCGATGCTATCTACAAATTGTTGCCTTATCACTGTTCCGGCCGGATATTGGCAAATTCGCTAATCGTAGCACTTCATCGCGGCGTGTGCGCAACAGGCTCATAGTTTTAGCCCCGTTTTTTTGCCCAGGAAAAATATTTACAGCCTTACTTATTAATCGATGATTAAAATTAACAATTGTTTAAAAAATGTTTACTTATAAACATTAATTAAAGTTATACAACTCCTGAAGAACCGAATAAGTAGCTATCAGTTTAAACAACGTAGGCTTGTTTAATGAACAAAATGGCGACCGAATTCGGAACAGCTGATCACATTTGATACTGCTGATTACTTTTTTAAGGACTTGGAGTAGGCATTACCCCAATTTAGACCAAATGACAATGCCAGATTCTGCCCCACCATCAACCGCAAGATGTACAAGATAACGAATAAATGTAAAAATATCTCCGTTTTTTATTAAAATTATTGGTTTAAAACAAAGTCTTGTACATCTAGCGAGTCGAGAAAAACAGCCTAATTAAGAATTCAGAAAATAGTAAGAAATCGAAGCGAATTATTCATTGTTTTTGTTATTCTTCTATAGGAGTTGCGAGAGTAGTAGAAAATGATACTGATTACGATTATGCTATATGAAACCTGTAATAAGTCCCCAACAAAATGATAGGTACAGCTTAAATGGTCACGTAGTTTTGTAGGTGGGGCAAAGCTCCATTGAAATGTGGCAATGTCATTTTCTGCAAACTTTTTTATATATAAATAATTTTGGCTTGTTGAGATATGAATCCGCGCCTGCGCTGTATCTATAGAAACGTCAGTTTTGTATGAAAATGTGGACTGTACGCTTAGGTATATTATTCCTTTTTTAAAACAACAAACTTCAAGGTTCTCTTGAAAATGGCGGGAAACGACGGTTGTAAAATTATTTGATAATTTTTGTTTTATTGTCTACAGTGGTTATTTTGAGATTAATATCACGTTAAATTAATCAGAAAATGTTCGCGAGTGACAGTATGGTGAGTTTGTTGGATAATTTGAGCAAGATCTGGGGTTTCAAGCTTTTATCAAGAGTCCCGCTACAAGCTCGGGAGTGAACGTGACTGTCGAGCTGCTTCGTCCAGAGTGATGACGCTACGGCGACTCCTCTGGATGAAGACATGAAGACGCGGCTACCCAGGGTGAAGACGCTACTGCGACTCCCATGGAGGAAGATGAAGACTATTGAATATATTGAATTTTCTGTAACATGACATTGGCAAATAAGAGTCCATTAATGAAATAAATAAACAAACTTCAAAAGCACTTTTCAATTTCCTGCCTCAAAGGAATCACTGCTTTGATTCCCCCATTACGACAGTTATTGATAGCCTATCATGTGGCATTCATGTCACTAAACTCCAAATAAAAAGTCGACATAAATCCGTGAACGTCGCGTGACGTCGCGGCATAAAGTCGCTTGATCGGTATCGGCACATCGCCATGCGAAGACAGGCCGACATGACGGCATGCAGGGGATGGTACCACATATTGTAGGTAGATTTGCATTTCACCGTTGCTAAGCCCAACATACCACTTACCCCATAGACATGAAATCGGTACAAAACACATTTCAATGGAGCTTACCACCTACAAAACTACGTAACCATTTAAGCTGTAGGTACCTATCATTTTGTTGCGGACTTATTACAGGTTTCATATTGCATAATCATAATCAGTATCATTTTCTACTACTCTCGCAACTCCTATAGAAGAATAACAGAAACAATGAATGAATCGCATCGATTTCTTACTATTTTCTGAATTCTTAATTAAGCTGTTTTTTTCGAATCGCAACTTGTACAAAACTTTATTTAAAACCAATAATTTTAATAAAAAACGGAGATACTTTTACATTTATTCGTTATCTTGTACAACTTGCGGTTGATGGTGGGGCAGAATCTGGCATTGTCATTTGCTAGCGAAACATTCTGTCAACGATAAGCGCATAGACGAAGCGAGGGACAGGGGTGCCGTATTAAAGAGATGCGTCGATAATACTTATCTCTAGGTGCCACGTGTCGCGAAGCTGTGTCGCGCTCATGTGCGGGCAGACACGGGCACCCTCCTGCTACAGGTCTATGGAGTAAGTCGGTGCTAAGCCCTTATTATCCGACTGTAAAGAGATCGTGAGAGATATACAAACCGTGTAAGTTTAAAAAGCGATGGACCCCAAAATTATTTTAAAAAAAAGACCCGGCTGCCGTAAGTTTAAGCCCCTTTTATTATTTTATAGCCTATGTCACTCCTACAATCAAGACGAATCTAACGACACCTCATAGGTTACAATCCATCAAGCCGTTTAGGCGGCAGTGTCTGCCAAAGAATTAGACATACATACACTCGAAAAACATAACCCTCCTCCTTTCGCATTCGGGTAACAAGGCTATAATGCTCGCCAAGGTTACCTTGCTAACCCTTGGAGTAAGCCTGAACAAATCGGTACACGCGATCGCATCGCCCGCTCCAATTACACCCGTGTCTGCCGTCGTCTAATTAATTTCTGTTTAAACAAGTCTAATAAGTTTAATTAGCCATTATTATTCGCCGCTGTTATCATTGGAAGCTCGCTAGGGGACGGCTGGAGCTTCATTTGGGACCGAGACCGAGTTTTTTTTATATATTATACAGTCACTGGTACTGAATTTAACCCAAACTTGATTTTGCCCGTAAGAGCCTTCATAGAGCCAACTAGCGCCGCCAATCTTAAAAAAATAATATCGTCCAATATAATCAATTTTATTAAAAAAGCTATTTACAAAATGTTTATTACGATAAATACTATTTTTCAATATACAATACATGGCATAATTGCGACAAGCTAAGTTGTAGTTCACAAATATGCCAAAAACGGCCGTTTTTCGCAATTATGCGAACTACAACTTACCGACATTGAATCACGTATAAATAAGCATTTAAAAAATAGTATTTATGGTAATAAACATTTCGTAAAATAGCTTTTTAATAAAATTGATTTTTGATAAAAATCTGATATTTTTAACACATGCTCTCGTATTTATAGTACCCTACATATTGATACATATCTTGTATGAATAACTATTTCGATGTAGATGTCGTGGTCAGATTATTAAATTGTGCATTTCATGAAATCTTCAATGATTTAATTAATCGTTAATGATTTATTTATGATGATAAAACCCTTAAAAACGTAATTTCGCGATCCGGATCGCGATAAATATCAATGTGTAGACACCCGCCTAACGCTAACCTTGCGCTCAAGACTGACTCTATCGGCTTTGGTTGGTACACCATTTGCATCGTGTACTACCGACCGACAAGGGTATTTTGGTGGGTCAGAACCCACTGCTCTCCTGAAATTCGCACCCTGTGCCAACTCGTCCCCTAAAATATTTGAGGTTTCCACTCGTCCCCTGAACTGTTATTTTTTTTTAATAATTTATATTTCTTCGCGCTCTACTATTTTAGAGATTTCTTTTCGACCCCTGTGGTTGTGGTACAGTCGCGTACTAAAGGCAAAAATAAATAAATAAAGTAAATAGGTATAATCATATTTATTTGACATCACAGATAATTAGTATAAAAAATAAGTTTTATTGACAATCAGTCTTTTAGAAAAACGTGAAAGTTTTGTTCACAAATGTACTGTGTCAGCGCTATTTATGTAAAAATATGGCTGGTTGTCTATCAGGGAACCAAAAAGTACCTAAGGAGGTGCCGAAGACTGAGCAGGGGACGAGTAGGTACCTTAAAAATAAATTAATATTGCCTCGTCTCCTGCCGGGGGACCAATGGGTACCTATATAGGGGCCGAATCTACAACTTTTAATCCGGGGGACGAATATTAGGGGACCAATGGGTTCTGACCCATTTTGGTACGTGGATGAGTCTGGATAACATTAAAAGGGGGGCGCTGTTCGCAACGAAAGGTGACGTTTTACATAGCTTTAGTTCTGATTTTTGCCACGTAAAAGAACCTTGTCGGTCTGTATTTGTGGCCGAATCTTTCACCAAATGAGCCCCTAGCAGTGTGCTGTCGACCTCAGGAAAGTTCCCCTGCACAATGGGCCGTGGGAATAGTTCCCACCGCCGGGAATCCAGTCCGCAGTGGACCCGACTCGTTATTCATATTTAAAAACGGTATCTTGGGCAGAGAGCAGCTAGTGACGGACCACTGTGTGATGACGTCACAACTACTCTCCAATTTATAAAGATTTTATAGGTTCTCTTGAAAATGGCGGGAAGCGACGGTTGCAAAATTATATGATAATTTTTGTTTTATTGTCTACAGTGGTTATTTTGAGATTAATATCACGTTAAATTAATCAGAAAATGTTCGCGAATGACAGTACGGTGAAGTTATTGGATTATTTATGCAAGATCTGGGGTTTCAAGCTTTTATCAAGAGTTCCCACTACCAGCTCGGGAGTGAACGTGACTGTCGAGCTGCTTCGTCCAGAGTGATGACGCTACGGCGTCTCCTCTGGATGAAGACAAGAAGACGCGGCTACCCAGGGTGAAGACGCTACTGTGACTCCCCTGGAGGAAGATAGAAGACTATTGAATATATTGAATTTTCTGTAACATGACATTGGCAAATGACGAACTGTCGAGTCCATTAATAATAAAAAAATAAGATTTTATAAAATAACAACTAGTGATCGATTCTTAGAGCTCGGTGGCGTAGTGGTTGGGTCTTTGGAATTACGATTCGGAGGTTCCAGGTTCGAGCCCCGGCCAGGTCAGCCATATACAAATGAGTTTTCCTCGGTTCTTTCGAAGGATAAACTTACGTACATTTACCGAATGCTCTCAAAACGGTGAAGGAAAACATCGTGATGAAACCTGCATTACGTTGAAAAATCTAAGGCATTTGTAATCCGCCAATCCACACTGGGCCCACGCGGTGCCAGCAGTGGGACATTGTAGTTTTCTGATGATGCACACACATACCCCTTACCACATAGACCTGTAACAGGAGGGCGCCTATGTCTGCCCGCACATGAGCGCAACATTGCGACACGTGTCACCTAGTGATAACCCCTGCGATAACCTACTAACCCCCCCCCCCCCTCCCCGATCACCACGAACGGGTACACGGGTATACGCCCCCCGGCCAGATGGAGGGATGACCTTCGCAAGATGGCTGTCAGGGACTGGATGCAGAGGGCCGAGAGTCGGGTTGAGTGGCACGCTTTGGGAGAGGCCTGCGTCCAGCAGTGGACTGATACGGGCTGATGATGATGCCCCCCTCTTCGTCTCTATGCGCTCCTCAGTAACAGAATTTTTCGCTTGCAAATTTGTACCATTGGGTATGTGGTTTGCTGATTTTAAGAGCAATGTCAACCACTTTTGTTCTCTAGTGGATATACCTGCCCATTGAGTCAAAATTCTCTAGACATGACCAGTTTATGAGTTTAAAGAACATGATTGCACCGACGACAGAGCCCAGATAGCTGCTAGAGACAATGAGACAGTTGCGTAATCAGATGCAGCGGAGATAGCCACGTTCCCACACCAGCTTAATTGAAATCTCAACGAGAACTTGATGGCACAGCGAGCCAGGAAATGCTCTTAGCCATATATTACTTGGATTAAGGCGAATTCACGTAGTGGTGAAGGGCGGGAGATGGATTTTGCTGCATTGAATGTACGGGAGGAATGTTAGATAAATTGGATGAGGCATATGCATGGGCGTACCCAGGTTCTGGGCCAGGGGGGGGGAGCTTTTTTATGAAATAACGAACGCGCTGCTGACAAATGGCAAAAAAATCGTTTCCTTAATTTTTATCGATAAAAGTACTAGATAAGATACTTAGTAGGGACGTCTACATTGTCCTGCCCCTACCTGGGTACGCCCATGGGCATATGTGCTATTGTATGCCAGGATAGCAGCAGATGCAAGTCCATCGTCTCTGCCTTATAGGAGTAGTGATAAGTAAGCTTGAAATTGAATGATAAATGTGTTCATATTCAAAGAACTTCACAATTAATGCATCTGGTTTAAAAAAAACTCAACGACGGAATTGATTTCGACCCCATAAACGTGATTAAAAGTTAGAGCACAGTTTAAGGCTACTAACTTTCTGACTTACACGTTTATGCATAGGAATTCGCAATGGGGTACAATCTTAAAAATGTTATTATTTTTATTATTATTAATCTACACGACAGTTCGTCATTTGCCAATGTCATGTTAAAGAAAATTCAATATGTAATAGTCTTCTATCTTCCTCCAGAGGAGTCGCCGTAGCGTCGTCACTCTGGACGAAGCAGCTCGACAGTCACGTTCACTCCCGAGCTCGTAGCGGGACTCTTGATAAAAACTTGAAACTTCAGATCTTGCTCAAATTATCCAATAAATTCCCCATACTGTCATTCGCGAACATTTTCTGATTAATTTAACGTGATATATTAAACACAAAATAGTCTATCGACATTATAATGAAATTATCAAATAATTTGGCAACCGTCGTTTCCCGCCATTTCAAGAGATCTTTTAGAGGGCTTTTGAAAATGGCGGGGAAATTGTTTGATAATTTTCAGTTTAATGTCCACAGTGGTTGTTTTGTGTTTAATATCACGTTATATTAATCAGAAAATGTTCGCGAATGACAGTATGGTAAAGTTATTGGAGGCTTCACGCAGGATCTGAAGTTTGGCGCTATGTTCAAGAGTCCCGCTCCGAGCTCGGGAGTGAACGTGACTGTCGAGCTGCTTCGTCCAGAGTGATGACGCTACGGCGTCTCCTGTGGATGAAGAGAAGACTACATTATATTTTGTATATTCTATGTAACATGACATTGGCAAATGAACCGTCGAGTCCATTACTAAAATAAATAAAGATAACTTTTGCAAATGTTTGCCGCAAAATTTGCCCAAATGTCAAGGACCATCGGCAATGCAGACGCGGGCGGGGCTCGGCGGCCGTAACCTCGGCTCAGGCACGCGAACGCAGGATGCACTAGCTGCAATGCTGTGCCACCATTTAGAGCCTTCCACGAGCCAACTAGCGCCGCCAATCTTAAAAAATAATATCTTCCAATATACCTAATCAATTGATAAAAATTATTTATTCATAAAACAATAAAAATTAAAAATAACTATTATAATATTACGGCACAAATATGTAGCCTCTGTCGAGGCTACTATACTTGCGCCGCTTGAGGGATTCGGTTGCTGCAGCAGCGCCACTTGCTCGTTGTGATGTTTCAGGAAGATGGGACGGCGCCAGCGTATCAACACAAGTCCCACACCGATATAATACCATAAAATCAATTTGATTAAAAAAGCTATTTACAAAATGTTTATTACAAACATTCCATTCCGACCTTCTTTGCGCTTGGACATTTTTAGAAGGCAGACTGTGTATCTAGTTGTTTATAGGAGATCAATGGGTGTCATGCTTTCGACAATTTAAAAGATGTGCTGCTGAGAGTTTTGTGCCACTTTTTCTCCTCATCGTTGGCTTTTCCTTGTAAATGTAAATTCAAAAAATATATTGATGTGCAAAAATGGACTCAACTTGCTTGCTTGCAATAAATAAATTTAACTTTTTTTGACACAATACAAATAATTTACATAACAAAACAAATTAGATTAAAATGATGTAAAATTTCTAGCCGTGGGCAGGACTTGAACCTGCGACCTTGTCATTCCGTGTCTTTAAACCAACTGAGCCACCACAGGCCACATGTGGCAATTATACATAATAAGTACTAAGGGTATGTGCGAATGGCGTGGCGTTATTCATAAAAATAATTTCTGAGCATAATAAATAGGTTTGTATCTTAGATAGGTACGGTCGAAGACAGAGAAAGGTACAGTAGAGTTTTAAATGAGATTTTCTCGAAACTCTACTGGACCTATTGCAATAATTATTTCACTGTTAGATAGATAAAAGATAAAACTATGTAACTGTAAAAGAATTATTATAATCGGTCCAGTGGTTCTTGAGAAAATCTCAACCTTATTGAGGCCCCCTGTATACTTATCTCTGTCATTGTGTGTAGGTACTTATGTTAAATATGAAAATTTCAATTTAATATGAAGCATCCCCATATCATAATTCTGTGTAAAGACGTGTAATTGTGAATATCGCCTAACGCACCTTCTTCTTCCCCAGATAATCCTGGCTGACGAGTGCACAGAGGCCGAGGGCCGAGCTTGGCACATGAAGCACTTCGCCTGCGCCGAGTGCGCGCGGCAGCTCGGCGGCCAGCGCTACATCATGCGCGAGGCCCGTCCCTACTGCCTGCCCTGCTTCGACACCTGCTTCGCGGAGTACTGCGACGCGTGCGGGGAACCAGTCGGCGTCGACCAGGGACAGATGTCCCACGAGGGACAGCACTGGCACGCGACAGAACGCTGCTTCGCGTGCCACACATGCCGCGCCAGCCTCCTCGGACGACCATTCCTACCCAGAAAAGGAGCCATATTCTGCTCCATCGCCTGCAGCAAAGGAGAACCGCCTACGCCCTCAGATTCCTCAGGCCCGGGCCCTCGACCACCCAGAGGGCCGCGCCCGAGAAGACTTCCCTCTCCAGAATCCGCTTCGAGAACTCCTCCGAGAGAACCCTCGCCTCCAATAGACGCTGATTCGGAACCCAGCGAGTCTTTAGTGCCTGACTCGCCGCCTCCGCACCCGCCACCCCCGCCGCACGCCTGCCTCAGCCTAGATCGAGCCTTAGCAGACTTGAGACTGGAACAATCTATGACGGAACATCAGATCCAACCGACACCGACATCAGATCCGTCCGATGAGCCCGAAGAGGAGGAATCTTCTCAAGACTGGAAGCCACCTCATCCTGTTGAAGCGCAAGCGGTGGTAACTCCTGGACATTCGACTTCTATGCCCGAATTGACGTTAGTTGACGGTCAAAGTAAATGTCAAAGGAAAGCGAGGGGTGGTCGGACTGTGAGGTTTTGTGGGGATGATAACGAAGCGTTCGAACCCGACAATCCTCCTAGAAGGCAGAAAGTTAGAGACGAGGATGCGAGCAGTTACTGCAGTACCTGTTCGTCGTCTTCTTCCTCAGCTGAGTCGTACACCCTGCCCACGAGAAGAGCATACGGCGGAGTTCGGATATCGTACGTCCCGAATGACGCGGTCGCGTGTGCGAAACGGGAGCGACAAAGAAAGAATGCCCAACAAGACAAAAACTGTATAATCTCGTGATCTTGGGTCCTAATAGTGCCTCAGAATCCCTCCTAGTGACACCAACCTCCGATAAAAGACTGACTTTTTGATAGTTTTTGTAGCCCCTAACCGCCATAGTATTGTAAGAAATCTGCTGATTTAAGCTAAATTCACAATCGTGTTTTTACGCCACAATTTTTGGGCCAGCCAATTAGCGGATTGCATAGCCGCGTTTTCATCACGATATTGTGGCAATTTCAGCGTTTTTTAAGCTCTAGGTGCCCTAATTTTGAATGGTTGACCAATCATTTCACTCCTAAGCTATTCATAATAAGGGGGTTTCAAGGTTACATTTAAAAAGAAAGACAGTACCGCTATCCCCGGTAGATGGCACTGACTAGTCTGATGTCAACATTAAATGCGTTGTTATTGCTTGTAACTTGGGCTTCTCGTATTTCATACCTAGTATTAATTTGTACTGTAATGTTTAAATTACGCAGACCAACCATTAATATTATTATTATTCAGCTTACATTGATTTATTTTCATGTTGCTGTGTTTTTTCATGATGATATAGCACTTCGGTGCAACGCCATCTATTATCAACTTAAAAGCTTCTTTTTTTCCTTACAACTGTCACTTTGAAACCCCATCATTAGCGGATTGCATAGCCGCGTTTTCCACAATATTGTGGCAATTTTACATTGATCTCCAACAACCAAATACACAAAGGTCTTACTAAAACAATTTAAAAAAAGTCCAAATAAGGGTCCATTATTAACGTCCTAATAATGTCCGGGAGTGAACGTGACTGTCGAGCTGCTTCGTCCAGAGTGAAGACGCTACGGCGACTCCTCTGGAGGAATATAGAAGACTATTATGTATTGAATTTTCTGTAACATGACATTGGCAAATGACGAACTGTCGAGTCCATTAATAAAATAAATAAATATCTTTTCACAAGTCACAACCCTTTCAAGCTCAAATAAAGGTGCGTACAATGTCCTTTTCAAGCGTTATTAATCCTTAAGAGCCTGCCATGAGCCAACTAGCGCCGCCAATCTTTAAAAAGTCTTGCGAATAACGGCCGTTTCTGGCACATTTGTGAACTACAACTTACCTACATTGAATCACGTTACAAATAAGCATTTAAAAAATAATATTTATAGCAATAAACAATGTGAACGTAGCTTTTTTAATAAAATTGATTATATTGGAAGATAATATTATTTTTTTAAGATTGGCGGCGCTAGTTGGCTCATGTCAGCGCCTTAAACTACTGGGTTAGGGATTTTGTCAAAAGCCATTTTATAGATACCGGATGGCGTTAGCGCGTGCGTTATGTCACAACATGATTAGTGACATCGAACATCTGGTTTTGTATCATTTGTATTACACGCTTTTGCACTGGCTTTTTAGCAGACATTTTATGGTTAGGGATGAAAAGGGTAACATAATTTATATCGGTAAAATGAAACAGAAAATTATCTTATGCGTTCTGTAATTAAGAATAGTTTAGGAGGGAAATGATGGTCAACCATTCAAAATTATGGTACGTAGATTAAGAATCTTAAAAAACGTTGAAATTGCATTGATATAAACAACTAGATACACAGTCTGCCTTCTAAAAATGTCCGAGCGCAAAGAAGGTCCAAACGGATGAATGGAGCCTCATTTGCTTTATAGGACCCTTATTTGGACGTTTTTTTAAATTGTTTTAGTAAGACCTTTGTGTATCTAGTTGTTTATAGGAGATCAATGTCAAAGGCACGCGATTTTTTCTATCTATTTAGATTTTTGTTTCGCATAGACGTAAGTATATGCAAGAAAAATATTGTGAGTAATTGCACAATTACTGGATAGATGTCGCTACCGTCCCTCAGACGAGAATATGGAGACAAGATTCACGATCTGGATACGAATCACGATGGCTCTGTTGGAATGCGTGCCACGGAATGGCGAGGTCCCGGGTTCGAATCCCGGTCGTGATGAAATTTTTTCTCCATTTATCATTTAAATATTTAACAGAATAATGATGTTAATATATAAAACTGACAAAGCTTATATAATTTTAACATATCGAATGCTTGTAATACGTATTTCTCATATCGCGTTCATAAAATGATTATTTTAAGACATATCCCACTTTGCCACTCAGATTGTAAGTTGTAAACTTAATTAAGTTACATATTTAAGCAGAATTGTAAATTAACGAAATAAGTACAAAAACCATGTATTATTTTGTATAACTTGTGTATTTTTGAAATAATGTGTGTTCAAATTATGTAAATAATGTTATAAATTATAATTTAGTATGTAGTTAATTAAGGTTGCCTTGTTAATGTAGCTTAATATATGAACACTTAAGGGGTATCTTCCACTTTCATTTCTCATACCCAATTCTTTGATCGCATACGCACGCAATAAATAGCTAACTATGTAGGTACAGTCGAAGACAGTGATAAGTATACAGGGGGCCTCAATAAGGTTGAGATTTTCTCAAAAACTACTGGACCGAATTTAATAATTCTTCTACAGTTACATAGTTTTAACTTTTATCTATCAAACAGTGAAATAATTCTTGCAATAGGTCAAATAGTTTTTGAGATAATCTCAACCTTAAAAACTCCTTTCTCTGTGTTCCACCGTACCTATATTAGGTCAAATTCCAGTGAAAGAAATCATTGCACAAAATTAGAAATACCTTAAAAAGTAAAAAAAAATCCAAAGCACAGCAACGATGCACATCAAATTAAAAAAAATGATAGTTTAATTTATTGTAAATATTTTTTAATTTTTGTACAAATTCTGTGCAAAATTAATGTAAGTATGTCATAAGCCTAACCATCCATTTAATTTTATCCAATGAATTCAAGGCCTGTATATATATGATTTTTTAATATTTTTTTTATTTTTGCTTGGTTGGAATATTTTAATAAATTGATAGTAAGTATGATTTATCGTGCGTGTGTGTTCATCGTTCGATAGGTACTTACTAAAAGATACAAAGTTACAAACAAAATATTTTTGTATGAAAGTCTAATTTGGAAGATTCCCCTTAACAAAGAAAATAATAAATAGCCATGCCAATAAAATGGTTCAAAATTGTTTTTTTTTATTTTATGAACAATGATTATAACTAAGTATGTTAAAATATTACGCTGTTATGAGTACAATTTAGAATTATGTATTAGTTTTAAAGTTCTCATTCTTTTTACTTTATTCCATTCGTAACTAAAAAGAAACAACTTTAAAAAACAATTATTTTGATGTTAAAAAATATTATTTTGTTCATCTACCTACCCCAATGTATTACAGGGTGTCCTTGAGTTCATACGACAAATAGAAACTGGGGGTTGTACTCATGATAAATATTAAATAATTGGTAAGGTTAGAACATGATGAAAAAATTCTTGCCGTGGGCAGGACTTGAACCTGCGACCTTGTCATTCCGTGACACGCTCTTACCAACTGAGCCACCACAGGCCACGCCCACCGAAAATCTTCATCGCTTTATACATACTTAAAGGGTATGTTACGCAATTCCATCTATCGGACAATAGTAGTAGTATTCCGACAACCATGTCTAACATTCGGTTAGAAACATGATTTATGGTGATGCGCTCCTTAATTTTACTCAAGACTATTTTTACTGAAGATCTTCGGTGGGCGTGGCGTGGCGGCTCAGGTGGTAAGAGCGTGTCACGGAATGACAAGGTCGCAGGTTCAAGTCCTGCCCACGGCAAGAATTTTTTCATCATGTTCTAATTTATTCACCGAGCATGGATAATGCGTAATTCAAATTCTGAATTGGTAAGGTTTTTTTAGTAAATCAAAATTGCAAAAAAATTTGAACTAAGTAGTAACACAATGACCTTGGAAATGACCATTAGGTCAAATTCCAGTCAAAGAAATCTTTACAAACAAATTATAATACCTTAAAATGTAAAAACTTCAAAGCACAGTAACCAAATTAATAATAAAAAATTGATATTTGAATTTATTGTAAATATTTTTTCTCGAATGAATTCAAGGCCACTGTAGATAATAATTTAAATATAACTACAATTAATTAAGTAGCTAATAATTTTATACGAACCCCATTTTGTACAAATCATTTTTATAATGTAACTGTTTTGTAAGTTATTTGTAATAAAGATAAGTAATAAATAACAAAAGATGAAATAAAATGTTTTGGTAATTAAAAAAATGTGTTTAATTTAGATTTTTTTGTAAAATTATTCTCGGAGGGAAATGCAAGGGCAACTAGGGCATACAGCCTGGTCTGATGTTAGTAGGATGTCTGAATTCTTATAAATACATTACATATATACGAAAATAACCTAACCTAAACCTACGCACACAACCCTCCCAACCCCCTAAACGAAAAAACTCAACAATCCACGCAATCATAGAATTATGCAAGGAATCCTTGCTAAGAGCACAAAACTTCACAAACACGACTTCTTTCGAGCACTCCAATTAATAGAAACGTTCGCGTGTTTAATTTAGAATTTCACCAGCTATACTTAGGTGGGTAGACAGATAAACCGATTATTCTTGTGAATAGGAAAGGTTCTTGCCTGACCAAAACTATATAAACAAAGTGGACCCTATTAGAATCGTAATAAATCCTAATATGCATTATAACCTGGCTATCCCACAAGGAATAAATGCAGAGAGTAGGTTCCTAACCTACATAATATTATTTATTTATTTATTTATTTTATTAATGGACTCGACAGTTCGTCATTTGCCAATGTCATGTTACAAAAATATCAATGTATAAATAGTCTTCTATCTTCCTCCAGGGGAGTCGCCGTAGCGTCATCACCCTGGGTAGCAGCGTCTTCATGTGTTCATCCACAGGAGACGCCGTAGCGTCAATCACTGTGGACGAAGCAGCTCGACAGTCACGTTCACCCCCGAGCTCGTAGTGGGAATCTTGACCATGGCGCCAAACTTCAGATCCTGCTTGAAATCTCCAATAACTTCACCATACTGTCATTCGCGAACATTTTCTGATTAATTTAACGTGATATTAAACACAAAACACCCACTGTAGACATGATACTGAAAATTATTAAATAATTTCGCAACCGTCGTTTCCCGCCATTTTCAAGAGACCCAACCTACATAATATGTATACCTACCCACATAGGTATTATCTATAAGTACCTACCACAGACCACATACCCCATAGACCTGTAACAGGAGGGCGCCCGTGTCTGCCCGCACATGAGCGCCACATTGCTTCGCGACACGCGTAACCTTGAGATATGGCGCCCCTGTCCCCCGCTTCGTCTAATTGCGCCTATCGCTTGACAGAATTTTTCGCTTTCAAAAGACATTTCAATGGAGCTTTGCCCCACCTACAAAACTACGTGACCATTTAAGCTGTACCTAACATTTTGTTGGGGACTTATTACAGGTTTCATATTGCATAATCATAATCAGTATCATTTTCTACTACTGTCGCAACTCCTATAGAAGAATAACAAAAACATTGAATAATTAGCTTCGATTTCTTACTATTTTCTGAATTCTTAATTAAGCTGTTTTTTCGACTCGCAACTTGTACAAAACTTTATTTTAAACCAATAATTTTAATAAATAACGGAGATATTTTTACATTTATTCGTTATCTTGTTGATGGTGGGGCAGAATCGGGCATTGTCATTTGTACCGATTTCATGTCTGGGGTAAGTGGTCTGTGGCCCGCACGTGAGCGCAACATTGCTTCGCGACACGTGACACCTAGAGATATCGACATGGGCGCATCTGTTTAATACGGCACCCCTGTCCCCCGCTTCGTCTCTATCTCTTCGCGCTCATCGTTAACAGAAAGTGTTTCGCTGAATTCGAATGATTTTTTTTGGCATATTTGTATATTGGAAAATAGTTTTTATCGTAATAATAATTTGCTACATAGCATAGCATAAACAATTGATTATTCATATTGGAAGATCTTATTTATTTATGTATGTCAAAATAACAATAATAATAATAATGTGATCATGGCAGGTGTCCGACGTCTCGCTCTATAGACCAGACTGACTGACCCACCAACACCCCAAACCAATAGCCCCAATTAAGTTGTAATTTCCAATCACTGCAATAGTTTATGCACCTGACGGGGTCTGTCATTGAGTGCAGTCAGATGCGCTCAGAGACGGGTCCCGCTAGGTGCATCACATATCTCTTCAAATTAAAGTTCTCTAAGGGGCCTCTACGCGTTGGACCTATGTCTCCGTGCAAGCCTTTCAAAGGACCGGGTTTTCTTAAACCCGTGAAACCTAGAGAGATACATAATAATAAAAAGATTGGAAGATATTATTTTTTTAAGATTGGCGGCGCTAGTTGACTAAGGGCCTGCCTTAGTAAGGTAACTTTGTTGATAATGTTTCTACTCGATGAAAAAACTTGCAAAATGAAACTACCGAATGGCGAGACGATGTCGCGTCGAGTTGTAAACACGACAGGACTGCAAGTAACACTTGAAGAGTACGATTTCAGCTTTTATGGAGCAGTAAATAAGGACTATACAAAGTCTAGTGCTACAGTGACGGTAATACAACTGTACAAAGTTGCGGAATCGATCAGGAACCCATGTTTATGGGCAAAGTTCGCTGGCATGTCTTGAAACATGAAACAAAGAACCGTTGAAGGAGTTAGCCACATTTTCATCGCGGAAACCACTCTGGCGTGTCAATTTTTCGCGTCTCTAACATTTTCCTTTGTTTGAATATTCAATAGAAGTCGAACATATCTAATGTATAATAAGCCGAAATTATTTCAAAAAACAAAATACCCGACTGCCCAAAATTTAACCCCCTTTGATAAATTTTTGTAGCCTATGTCACTTCTACAGTCAATATGAATCTAACGCTAACACCTCATCATATGGGCTGTAGGCCGCCGTGCCAAATAATTAAAAAAAAAGAACTTTATTCACCATTAAAACATAATTATACAAAAATACATTTCTTTTCAATTAGACAATACATAGGTACATACAATACATACTCACACACATACATACACTCGAAAAACATACATAGCATGAAGCGGCTATCAGCGCCAATCGCTCGCTAGCGCGTGCTACAAGTGCTCTCATACAAAATACTCCAGGCTTACTCCATGAAACGCGTCGTTTTGTCCTTCATGCCTCGAACGATGTTTTCCTGGGTTCAACTGTCGAATCAAACTTTATCCAATAAAATGAAATAGTAAACTAGCGAACTACAAAGAATAGTATCGTGTGATTCCTTGCGACGAAGAACCGACCGAGATAAAGTCTATAGTACCTAGGTACAAAAGTTAGGCCAAACAAATTACAATACATCACAAAATTTTGACTAAAAATATTAACTACTAATTAACTAACTTTTAAAATGCAAATTATATCTAAACCGAAATAGTTTAGATTAGGTTTTTTAAATATTGAATGGTTCTTTTTTATTTTATATTGTACCTTTTTGAAATAAACTTACAAAACCGAAATAACTATTTATACAAAACATATATCAAAATAAATACGAGAGCTTGTTTAAAAAAATCTGATTTTGGTTGGCGTATTTTTATTTCCCTGCCAAAATTCATAATATATATATCTTGTGTCTCACTCTTGCTTTCGCCATATAGCGCATTAATGTGTTTTCGTCTACAAGATATCTTATTAATCAAACATAATTGCCAAAGATAGGCCATAAAGCACAGTCCAATGTCTTAACTCGAACATAAAGACACTTTCCCAAAAACGCAATGCAGTAACAAACCTCACTATAAACTTTGCCAAAAGACGTACCCGCTTAAATTAAAAATCCTATAGATGCAATGTGCCACAAATGCACTAGTCAAGAATAGTGCAATATCGTTCAAAGTCGGAGAGAGTGTACGGTACTGATATAATGATGGCACTTCACTTGGCTATTCGTTCGCCATTGGGTGTTTGTCGTATTTGTCAAATATTAGACGTACGGTGGAACACAGAGAAAGGTGTACAGGAGAGTTTTTAAGGTTGAGATTTTCTCAAAATCTACTTGGCCTATTGCAAAAATTCTTTCACTGTTTGATAGATAAAAGTTAAAGCTATGTAACTGTAAAATAATTATTAAATTTGGTCCAGTAGTTTTTGAGAAAATCTCAACCTTATTGAGGCCCCCTGTATACTTATCTCTGTCTTCGACTGTACATACAAATAAGACGAATATTTTGTCAAGCATACCAACCACACATGATAAACAATAGAGAAGGCAAAATGTATGGAATAGAGAACAGTGCACGGCATGACATTATCGTGAATGTATTTTTAGATAGTAGTTAGTTTTATTTTAATAAATGACTCTTTAACACATTTTGTAACAATTTGTTTAGTTTTATTAATGGCCTCGATAGTCACATTTTATACTGTTAGGAATTGCATCTATAGTACTTTTTAAGGTAAGGACAAGCCTTATAGCGGCTAGACGCAATTTAGGCCGTCACCGCGGAACCACCCCCTCATATTTCATGGACTGGGTAATTTTTATGGGGTTGTTAAAGGGGAAATAATACCCTTTGTTGATCACTTGCAGAGGTGACTTCTGTATGAGTCAATGTGTTTTTAAGTCTAGGGGAACCGAGGGCTGGTCTACCTACAGGTCGTCTGGAAGAGATCGTTTTGAGCAGTAAGACCGACAATTGTGATAATATTAACCTATTTCTTTATATATATAGAATATATTTTGTCTTATAATGCAAAACATTGTACGGTCGAAGACAGAGAAAGGTGTAGGTACAGGAGAGTTTTTAAGGTTGAGATTTTCTGAAAAACTACTTGACCTATTGTAAAAATTCTTTCACTGTTAGATAGATTAAGTTCAAAACATTAAGTTCGCCCGATACATAAAATGTAACAAAGATTAAATAAATAAATAAATATATAAAAGTTAAAACTATGAACTGTAAAATAATTATTAAAAACGATCCAGTGGTTCTTGAGAAAATATCAATATTATTGAGACCCCCTGTATACTTATCTCTGTCTTCGACTGTACCTATTTGTACAATTTTTTTTAAAACAACAATAGTAAGGTAATCTATCTATATTGTTCTATTTACTATCTATTATCTATTTACTTTTAATATTACTTACACTTTTTATATTACACCCTATCTATAGAGTATTAAAATATTAATAAATATGTCACTAATAACCTTGAAATCCAACCCTTAAAATGGCCAAAATATTCAATTATAAAATTAACCCTTTCTGGCGTGAAAGCAGGGGTTAGCGTAGCAGGGTTGACTCGCGTTATTAAGTCATTAGGGGTATATTAACATTGTGATTAATGGTTTAGCGGCAATGTGCAACCCTGTACGGAAGGGTTGATAAGTATGGAACAGACTGGCTAATGTTTTGAACGCAAACTTATTTAGATAGGCATTGATCTCCTATAAACAACTAGATACACAGTCTGCCTTCTATAAATGTCCGAGCGCAAAGAAGGTCCAAACGGATGAATGTAGGTACCCTCATTTGCTTTATTGGACATTATTTGGACGTTAACAATTTTGGACGTTTTTTAAATTGCTTTAGCAAGACCTTTGTGTATCTAGTTGTTTATAGGAGATCAATGTGTAAAACAGCATGATTTTACGTCTATCCGTATTATTCCATGAATTGATTTTGATTTTTTTAATACTAACGAGTTTTTATAAAAAAAAAAAAAAATTTGCTTAAATCATTTCATTAGATTTTTTTAAAGTCTTATTAGGTATTTTAATTTTGTATTAGGGTAAGTATGTATTTCAATTATATACAGTGATTTATACTTTTTACGTAATTTATTTATTTATTTTACTTTTATTTTATGAAATAGGTTACTGTGGGTACAGGGTGTATACCAAAACAATAACAGTGTAACAGTCCACAAAATAATTATGTTAAGTGTCACCCCAATTATAGGACACCCCCAAATGAGGGTCCATTCTTAGTCATTCTTAGTTAGTTATTCTTAGTTGTTTATAGGAGATCAATGTGTTTTACATACTTACCTGTACTGTACACCTGTACATTGTGTATTAACTGTACATTTGATTAGATATAATGAGAGCCGCGTCTACATAACAATATAACTTAATCTATGAGTATTACCAAATAACTTAGGGTAAAACGGAGTGAAGGGTACCCTTCGCTATTATTTTGTCACTCGCCTAGAGTGGAGTATTAGTAGCAATTATATGTTTAAGGGCTGGATTGGGTGATTTTATTTTATCTTGATAGGGGTGAGAGGCGTGGCATTGGGTGATGTGACTAATCTAATTTTTAAATTACGAAAAATGTACTGAATCTTGTTTTTTAAATATGAACGAATTCCTTCGGGGGCAAAATGAAAGATAAAAATGACAATGCTATTTTTTGACATTTTCAAAGGTTGACTGGAAGAGATCCCCTGCGTGGGATAAGTCCGCCTTTGTACCTATTTTTAAGTTTTTCTCTCTTTGTATTTAGTTTTGTAAGGAATAATAGTACAATAAAGTGTATACAAACAAACAAATAAAGTTTTGTTAGGGATGTAATTTCAAAACAGTTTTCGGTTTTTTTTCCTTTACTTGTGCCTAGACCTAGCTTCTTGGCTTTCATGATTCTAGGTCAACGGGAAGTACCCTATAGGTTTTGAGTTTTTTGCGTTTTCATAATTTTCACATTTCAAAATTCGACACATACTGACTTTTATCTTTTAATTGCATTAACGTTGAAGGTTGATTTTTTCACGGCTGCATGAGGTTGCAGACTTGAGTATTTGATATTAATTTCAACTAGATCCGTCTACGCGTTTCTGAGATATAGGTCTTGACAGACAGACGGACAACAAAGTGATCCTATAAGGGTTCCTTTTTCCCTTTTGAGGCACGGAACCCTAATGAAAAAGTCTATTTTTTTTAATCTAGGTTTTATTGAGGCTTTTGTCACTTAGTGACCATCTTCTTCTTCTTATGGTGCCGTCTTCTTACGAAGGTTGGCAATCATTATGTCACTCTGCACTCTCGACAACGCCGCGGAACAGAGACCTGGTACTCTTGCCGTACCATTGGCGTAAGTTCTTGAGCCATGATATTCTCCTTCTACCTGGCCTTCTTCTGCCCTGGATCTTTCCCTGAAGAATCAGTTGTAGAAGCTCGTACTTTTTATTCCTCATTATGTGACCTAGATACTGGAGTTTCCGTTTTTTAATGGTCTTAAGAATCTCCACCTCTTAGTGACCATGACAGCCTCAAAAAAATTTCAGATCGAAAACTGAGATGATAGTAACTCACTAGACGTAGACTACCACTGGACGGACGCCAAAACAACCACTAAAGTTTCACGTTGTATAGTGAACCCCTTCAGGGCTTTTTGAAACTGGCGGGAAACGACGGTTGCGAAATTATTTAATAATTTTCAGTTTAATGTCTACAGTGGGTGTTTTGTTCGCGAATGACAGTATGGTGAAGTCATTGAAGAATTCAAGCAGGATCTGAAGTTTGGCGCCATGGTCAAGATTCCCACTACGAGCTCGGGAGTGAACGTGACTGTCGAGCTGCTTCGTCCACAGTGATTGACGCTACGGCGTCTCCTCTGGATGAAGACAGGAAGACGCGGCTACCCAGGGTGACGACGCTACTGCGACTCCCCTGGAGGAAGATAGAAGATTATTGAATATATTGAATTTTCTGTAACATGACATTGGCAAATGACGAACTGTCGTGTCCATTAATAAAATAAATAAATAACCCCTTCAGGCGAGTAGGCTATAGGCCGAGGCGGGCTCAGGTGCGCGCGCGCAGCGTGACCGCACCTGTGCCGGGCCATGCTTCACGCTGCGGCTGAGGGGTTGAATTCGATAGAAATTGTTTTTAACACCGCTTCCAGAACAATTATGTTGATCAGATAACTATTTTTAAAAAAAAAATGTTTTAGCATAAAATTTATTCTATTATAATACATTTTTTTCTTCATTAATTTATTTATTTATTTACTTTAAGGAAGATTTACAGCTACAATAACTTTAGGTTACTTAGTAATGTCTAGAAGCTAATTACAAATCTCCACCTATAGATAGCAAGATGTTACACCTATAGATATAAAAGTTAGCTTTCTCGTTAGCAAATGTCAACCTGATACATTTTTCTTACTAAATGATAAATGGAGAAAAAATTTCATCACGACCGGGATTCGAACCCGGGACCTCGCCATTCCGTGGCACGCTCTATTCCAACAGAGCCATCGGGATTAATATCCAGATCGTGAATTTTGTCTCCATATTCTCGTCTGAGGAACGGTAGCGACATCTATCCAGTAATTGTGCAATTACTCAAATTCATGTCTAACATTGCAGTTAGAAATCATGTTTTTAATTGATGACGCGTTCCTTTTTCATAATTTTTGATATTTTCTTGCGAGAACGAAAAACGATATTTTTTTCTCCATTTATCATTTAGATTTTCGTTTCGCATAGCGCATATGCAAGAAAATATCAAAACATTTTTCTTACTATTCTACCAACGTTAACGAAAGTGTGACTGTGAAATGTGACTTGAAGGGGATAGGCTGGCCAAGTGAGCGCTTATTTTAAGTGATTTGATTGCAAAAAAAATTATGCAATCGGGCTTTTTCATTTTGAAATAATTCACTTGTTAATTTGGTGAAGTTAAAGTAAGAAAAACTGTTTTTGATACAATATCTCCATCACCCGAAGGTTGCCTGGAAGAAATCGCTTGAAGCGACAAGGCCGCCTGTCTGTACACTAGCTAACTTTGGTTTTATATGTAACTGATGTATTTTCATTTGTGTGCAAATAAAGTATATTTGAATTTGAATTGAATTGAAAATCCTACTAGGACCTCTAATGAGGTTCCTCAAAGATTTAGATCTTTTTCTAGTACCCGTGTTTCGTTAATAATCATATGTCGTGTAAAACTTACACGTGGCAACATTATAATTTATTTTATGCGCCAGTGTTGCCATAAAGTTTGGTAAACACTGCCAATATTTCCTACAAATAAGGCTGTATTTCATTTTGTTTGCTAATGAGGTAAGGTCATTGTTTTCACGTTTTACTGGAAAACATATACAGAAACTTGTGTCAGGAACTTACTTTCTTACCTTCTTATTTTTTTTTTATTGTACCTCCGACAAGGTGGTCGGAGCCTTTATTTGGCTTGACATGATTTTCGTAGTTTTTTTTTAACCTTGCTCTATTTATTGGGATCAATGCATACAATATGTCGCATGCACTGGTGACCCTGATATTCTATATTTACATAAGTACTCCTTAAAATTAGTCAAAAGCCTTCTTATTTTAAAAAACAGAAAGGTAAGGGTTTTCAGTCTACATGTTTTCAAATGTAAAAAATGTATCATTCAATCGATCCGCTAATTTCATCATCATCAGTCTATTTATATTGCCCCACTGCTCGGGCACAGACCTTCCCTTACATCGAGGGAGCTGGGGCCATGATCCACCACGCGGGCCCAGTGCGGATTGGCGGATTTCACATGCCTTAGATTTTTTTTCTACGGCATGCAGGTTTCATCACGATATTTTCCTTCACCGTTTTGAGAGCACTCGGTAAATGTACGTAAGTTCTTCCGTCGAAAAAACCGAGGATAACTCATTGGTACATAGCTGCCCTGGCTGGGAATCGAACCTGGGACCTCCGTATCGCAAGTCCTTTAACCCAACCACTGAGCCACTGAGCTCCGCTAATTTAATTTTTTTTTGTATTTGTTAAAAGAATAACTATTTTCTTTCAATATTGAGTTTTATGATTCAATAGCAATAACTGTCCTTGTAGCGAGTCAGCGTTAGCGATCGACGCCGCGGAGCTGTCAAAGTGACATTATTACAAGGCGTCTGACATTAGTGACATTGACAACTCCGCGGTCGTTGCGTCGATCTCTAACGCGACTCGTGCTAGCCCCGCTGGGGGGCAATAATCCCGCCATTGGAAAACCACTAAAGTTTCACAGTGTAAGTATTACTATAGTACGTACGCGTTAAGAAAATAGTGAAAAAAAAGAGCACGTCTATCCACGGTTGACAAATTAGATGACTTAGACAAATGTGCCAAAAGAAAGAAAGTTGAAAAAAATATATTGAACTTTCCTTCTTATGGCACATTAGTCTAAGTCATCTAATTTGTCAACCGTTTCTTAACGCGTACAGTAGAAGACAGAGATAAGTATACAGGGGGCCTCAATACGGTTGATATTTTCTCAAAACCTACTGGATCGAATTTAAGAATTCTTTGACAGTTACATAGCTTTCACTTTTATCTATCAAACAGTGAAAGAATTTTGGCAATGGGCCAAGTAGTTTTTGAGAAAATCTCAACCTTAAAAACTCTCCTGTACACCTTTCTCTGTGTTCCACCGTACATACTATAATTAACTAGCCAATCGGCTCTCTTGAAAATGGCGAGAAACGACGGTTGCGAAATTATTTAATAATTTTCAGTTTAATGTCTACAGTGGCTATTTTGTGTTTAATTAATATCACGTTAAATTAATCAGAAAATGTTCGCGAATGACAGTATGGTGAAGTTATTGAAGAATTCAAGCAGGATCTGAAGTTTGGCGCCATGGTCAAGATTCCCACTACGAGCTCGGGAGTGAACGTGACTGTCGAGCTGCTTCGTCCACAGTGATTGACGCTACGGCGTTTCCTGTGGATGAAGACAAGAAGACGCGGCTACCCAGGGTGATGACGCTACGGCGACTCCCCTGGAGGAAGATAGAAGACTATTATACAATTAATTTTCTGTAACATGACATTGGCAAATGACGAACTGTCGAGTCCATTAATAAAATAAATAAATTAACTAGCCAATCAAATAATACCGCCATGACATAGTACCTACTGTGTGGAAATGTTACGTACTAGTTTATTTGGAAGTTTAAATAAAACACCGTGTACTGCCAAGTTAGTTATATTCCAGACTGAGCATATTTACAAGTACCCGCAATTATATTACTACAATGTAAATATAGAAAAGTAACAAGTACCTTCAATACACTACACACCTCCACCGCTAATTTACAAATAAAATGAACATAATCAGCTGTTACTTAAGTACATGACGCCTTATTGCTATACAACGCCAGTAGTACCTACACACATTATTAATCTGCAGTTTTCACAACTGGTTCTAACTATGTCTAAAATGGATAGTATAAAACATGAATAGAATAGTATAAAAAGCTTAATCTATATCGAATCCGTATCTATACAGTGGCTTACGTACTCGTTTGGAGGGCTCACGCGTCACTTCGCTTACGGGAGGAGGCGGGTCGCTTTCGACCTCCGCGCATACCGGTAGCTGTGCGGCGTTAGGTACACTGTTCCCCATATCCCTCTGCTGATCCCTAGCCCCCTCTGCGGCGCACGTGGCGCCCGCGCTCGTGCCGCCCGCGCCCGCATGCGCCGGCCCCGCGACAGGCGACCCCGCCCTGACTCCGGTCCCACCGCTAGTGCTAGCCGCGCTGGCTACATGATCAGGAAATACGCAGGAACTCCTCGACCGCCGCTTTAACTGGTCGATGTGACGATGTGTAGTCGACCCATCACAAGCCTTAACCGTGTAGTCACTCTTGCCTAATCGATCGAGCACCTGCCCCTGTGACCATTTAGTACCTTGTCTAAAATTTCTATACCAGACCGAATCACCTGGACCCAGATCTCTAATGTTCGATTTTACTGTTGTATCGCCTTTTTTGTTCGCGCGAACCGTATTATCGGGTTTGATAGCGTCCAAACGCGTCCTCAACCTCCGGCCCTGCAGCAACCGCGCTGGGGTCTCCCCTGTCGTGCAATGTGGCGTGTTATGATACACCAATAAAAATCGTAGTATAGCCAGTTCCACATTTACACCGTCCCGGCGAGCTTTCTTTATAACATTTTTTACGATTTTAACCGCGTTCTCGGCCGCGCCGTTCGATGACGGGTGGTATGGAGCTGAAAACATTTGACTGATACCGTTCCTTTCCAAAAATTCGCCGAATTCCTTACTGGAGAAGGGAGGTCCATTGTCGGACACTACCTGTCTCGGCAGGCCCCAGCGCGACCACGACTCGCGTAATTTTCCTATCGTCGCCTCCGCCGTCGTTCGCGACATTCTAAACACCTCGATCCACTTGGACCTCGCGTCCACAGTGACCAAATATGTGTTACCGTCGATCGGGCCCAGGAAGTCCAGGTGCACCCTCTCGTACGCGCGCTGCGGCCAGCGCCACGGCACGGGCGGCGCGGCGGGCGGCGCGGCCGACACCGCGGCGCACGTGGCGCACGCGCGACACGCCGCCTCCACCGCCTCGTCCACACCGGGCCACCACACGTAGCTGCGTGCGTGTGCCTTGGTCTTCACTATGCCCATGTGGGGCTCGTGCAGCTCGCGCAGCACCCACGACCGGCACGACTCAGGGACCACCAGGCGGTGTCCCCACATCACGCACCCCAGCTCGATGTACAGCTCAGCTCTCCTATTGTGATACGGTTCGAGCTGCTTGACGTCGACTCGCTCTGGCCAACCGCTTTCGACATACCCGTACACTCGACTCAACAGAGGATCGCGCGCTGTTTCCTTCCTTACTTTGTTTCCGTCGAGTAGCAGCGCATTCGTGGCGAAGTGCAGGTAGGTCTGTTCGGGAGGCTCGTAACCATCGTCCCTGCCGACCGGTAAGCGAGACAGCACGTCTGCGCCGTTGCTACTCGAGCCTACGTACTCTATATCGAAATCATACGCCGACACGATCAGCGCCCACCTTTGCATCCTGCTGGCGGCCATCGTGGGAGTACCAGAGTGCGGCCCGAAAATACTGACGAGAGGTTTGTGATCAGTTTTCAGCCTGAACCTCCTTCCATACAAGTACTGATGGAACTTCTTAACGCAATATACGATGGCCAACGCTTCGCGGTGTATCTGTGAGTAGCCCTGCTCCGCCTTGGTCAGCTTGCGCGACACGTACGCGACCGCGCGCTCCTCGCCCCGCGCGTCCCGCTGCGAGAGCACCCCGCCCACGCCCCGCGAGCTCGCGTCACACGTCAGGATTAGCTCCTTCCTACTGTCGTAGTGGTCTAACACCCTGCTACTTACCAGTAATCGCTTTACGTGCTCAAACGCACTAGCACGTGACTTGTCCCATGACCAATGTCTGGCTTTGCCCAATAATTCGTGTAGAGGATGAAGCACACTACTCAGATTTGGCACAAATCTGGCATAAAAGTTGACCATGCCGAGAAATGATTTCAATTCCGTTACATTTTCAGGCGCCGGCATATCCTTGATAGCCCTTATTTTCTCTGGATCAGGTCTAATACCACTTTGGTCTACGATGAATCCTAAATATTTAACCTCTTTAGCCAAAAAAGAACACTTACTTTTTTTTACTTTCATACCGACACTATCAAGCTTTTGGAAGAGAGCTTCTAATGATTTTAAATGCGTAGCTCTGTCCTTCCCCGTCACTATGACGTCATCACAGAAACACTGCACGTTAGGTATGCCTTGTACTAGGTTACTCATGATTCGCTGAAAAATACCACTACTGGACGAGAGTCCGTAAGCTAAACGATTATATTTGAATAGACCACGATGTGTATTTACCACTGTATATACTTTCGAATCTTCCGTTAAAGATATCTGGTTGTAGGCTTGTGATAGGTCGATCTTTGAAAACTCCTCCCCCCCAGCCAAGTTGGCGAGTAGGTCGTCAACTCTAGGTAACGGGTACCGATCGACCAGCAGAACGGGGTTGAGTGTTACCTTAAAATCAGCGCACAGGCGCAGTGCGCCGTCGCTTTTCCTCACTAGCACGAGCGGCGTGGCCCAGTCCGAGCAGTCCACCGGCTGCACGATGCCGTCGCGCAGCATCGCGTCCAGCGCGGCGTCCACGCGCTCGCGCAGTGCGTACGGCACGGGGCGCGCGCGACAGAACACGGGCGCCGCGCCCGCGCGCACGCGCAGCGCCGCCCGCCCGCCAGTGTACAGCCCCAGCCCGCCGTCCAGCACGCCCTTATATCTGTCGAGCATTTCACATAACTCCCTACAGTTCTCCTCTATTTTATAGTTTGGACATTTCAAAATGGGTATTTGAATATTCAACTCTGCCAACCACTGTCTGCCTATCAGTGACGTCACGCCCTTATCGACGACATACAGATCTAACACTTTTTTACACCCTTTGTACTGCACCGTTGCTTTTATAACGCCGAGTGGCGTAACCTTTGTTCCATCGTAAAATTTAAAAACTAACTTAGATTTAATTAGTTTAGAGTTCATGAATAGAGATTCATATGTGTTACGATTTATGCACGAACATGCTGTACCAGTGTCTATTTCCATTGTCAGATCACGATTGTTCACTAATAAACTCAGACTCACCGGTCTATAGTCACTCAAAGCCATTTGAAACATTGCTTCCTCGGGCTCCTCCTCCGGACCCGAACCTCCGTCGACGTCCGCCTGGCAGGCGTAGTGCGCCTCCTGGTCGCGGTTCCGCTGACCCTTCCGCCCTGTGCGCGCCGACCCGTCTGGATTCTTATGGGGGCACACCCTGCGCAGGTGGCCCTTATTCCTGCATACACTGCACACGAAGTTTTTGTATCTGCAACCATCCGTTTGATGCGCCCCGCCGCAAGCCTCGCAAGAGCCGGCTCCGGCTGGCTGCCGTGACGTGCCGGCCGCGGCAATGCGCCCGCGCGCTCTCCGCGCCGATGACACGTTGAGCGAGTGGACGGCGGTGGCGGCCGCCGGCGGAGCACCCGCGCTCGCGCCGGGCTCCACCGCCGCAGCGTCCCTCTCCGCCGCCTCCAAGGACGTGGCCAGCGACACGGCTGTTGCGAATGTTAATGTTGTCTCCGCAAACAATCGCTGTCGGATTAACTCGCTGTTCACTCCGCACACGAACTGGTCGCGCAGATTATTCATTAACTGCGAGGAAAAGTCGCAATCCTTCGATAACCTTTTAAGAGACGCGACATACTGACTAATACTCTCGCTTGCTTCTTGTCGCCTTTGTCGAAAACGAAACCGTTCTGCCCATATCGATGGCTTAGGTTGTAGATGTTCTTTCACGAGTTCCGTTAGTTCAATAAATGTCAAATCGGTGAGTTTTCTCGGACTAGCCAGGTTTACCATGAGTTCGTAAATACTGTCACCCGCTAATGATATAAAAGTAGATAACTTTAATTCTTCTTTCACTGCATTTGCCTTAAAGTACATTTCAACACGCTCACAGTACAAAGTCCAGTTCCCACTATCCACATCAAATTCTTTGATTTTACCGATCGACATGTTATTGTATTTTTATTACACCGACACTACGACACGTTATTACGCTATTATCACTTGATTTTGATATTTTAGCTCGTCGCCAATAGTTTATTTGGAAGTTTAAATAAAACACCGTGTACTGCCAAGTTAGTTATATTCCAGACTGAGCATATTTACAAGTACCCGCAATTATATTACTACAATGTAAATATAGAAAAGTAACAAGTACCTTCAATACACTACACGTACCTATACCTACGAGAGGTTTTCAACGACACGACACACATACCGTTTTTATTGCTAATTAATGTTGGGCGGTCACGAATGGAGTAAATAGGTTACTAAGTTGGGCAAAGACGGAGAGAAAAAAGAAGTTAAGATTTCTCAAAACCTTGTGGGGGAAGTTATTGGGTTCCATTCCTAATCAGGAAGATGTGTTCGCTCGGATCGAACACAAGAGATAGGTGTACAAAAACTATATTTATTTAGTAATAAAAAAAAATCTGATCACTCGTGGAGGGCTCAACTCTGACGACTATTCACCGACTGACGAAAGACAGGAGGGTAAGGGGTTTCGAGTTTATCTATATACTTAGGTTTATATCTATACAGGTGTCCTTGAATACATTCGACAAATTGAAATTGGGAGTTGTAAGTACTCATGATAAATATTGAATTGGTAAGGTTTTTTTACTAAATCAAAAAGGACAGCCTCCTTGAATTCATTCGACAAAATTAAATGGATGGTTAGGCTTGTGACATACATTAATACAGCGTTTAAGCAAATTAAACAATTTGGGGAAAAAGAAAAAAATATATTCAAATATCAAAAAAATATTCATTTGATGTGCATCATTACTGTGAAACTGTTGGTCTAATTGCAGACTTCAACAATATAAGTGAGTGATATCCGCTTATATACAGGATGAACGTAAAGGGTATATGAATCCGAAGGGAGGGTGTTCAGTATCGGTAATTGAACAACTTTTGTTCTACGACTTTTTGTTTTTCGCGAATTTATTTTTGGACTTTTCATACATTTCGTCCCGATCAGCTGATCGATTTGTATGAGACATTAATTTATTTTTATTTTTTGTTCGAAAAGTCGTAGAACAAAAGTAATTCAGTTACCGATACTGAACAGCCTCCCTTCGGCTTCATATACCCTTTCCGTTACACCCTGTATATAATATAATAATCGTTACTGTGCTTTGGAGTTTTTACATTTTAAGTTATTTTTAATTTATTGCAACGATTTCTTTCACTAGAATTTGATCTAATTGTCATTTCTAAGGTCATCGTGTGACTTGTGACTTACTTAGTTCAATTTTGATTTAGTAAAAAAACCTTACCAATTCAATATTTATCATGAGTACTTACAACTCCCAATTTCAATTTGTCGAATGTATTCAAGGACACCTGTATAGATATAGACCTAAGAAATTTCAATTTTAGCAGCAGGAGGCGGTCCAATAAAATTTATTCATAGTTAGTTTATTTATAGGATAGTTTAAGTTTTTAGTTATTTAATGTGTTTAGTCATTTTATTATTTGTAGTAATATTAAGCTTTTTTAGAATATCTTATATAGACTTTTTAAACTTTCACGGTTTGTATACATATTAATTAATGACTTCTGACGTTCAACACTCACCGACTTCAGTCTACTCGTGACCATGATGGCTGCAATGCTGTCGAAATATCGAGACATCAATAATAAATGTTTAACACGGTAATTCCCGTTTTATCTAATTAATATCTTATATAGACCTAAGTATATAGATAAACTCGAAACCCTTACCCTCCTTTCTTTCGTCAGTCGGTGAATAGTCGTCAGAGTTGAGCCCTCCGCGAGTGACCGCAAGCGATCGAGTTACTAAGGGTGGCCTCACTATCGATTTACTATTTGTTTTGGTACAGTTCACTTTAAAACGACAACAGACTATTTATACACTTCACATATAAACTCCGGTCCGCGGTCTAATTGACATAGTCTAAATTTTTTACCCCGCCTTATTACCTATATTTTTTAATGAAAATATAGGTAAAATGTCGACCAGGCTGATCCACGCTTCCGGCGACCTGGGGGCTGGCGCATACCTCTCGCAAAGGCTTAGCCTGGCCATACAGAGAGGTGATGCAGCCAGCGTCCTCGGCACGATGCCCTGTGGAGGGGAGCTGCACGACGACGTGTACCTTTTATAATATTTTATTTACTTGCCAAAATGATTAGGTATTTTTATTTTAATTATTTTAAATTTTATGAATAAAGATGTTGGAAACTAAAAGGTAAAAGTAAGAGACCCATATATTTTTTTAAATACCGTGGTTTTCATTATTGAAAAACTATTTTTTTATTTATTATAAGTTTAGGGATTTTTGTCACAATTGACGATGTCAATCCCATCGTGCCTTATTACTAGCATTGTTCCTATTTATTATTAAATACATTATAGAGTATCGCAGCAGATTTTGAAGTTGGGTTAGACAGTATGCCGTGATACATTCCCACATTCAAGTGACTCAGTCCCAAGCTTACAACACAATGTTGTCTTCTAGACGCGTAGCGGACACAATCCAAAACTAAGTTAAGATCATGCAAATTAAAATGGCGTCAAAGTCAAAATGTTTTATTGCCTAAGCACCTAAGCCTAACGTACCTAAGCGTAGAGGGTACTTAAGTGACGATGACGTCACATTACAGAAATAGAGTCGTTCCAAAATCGGTGAATACCCATGTTTCGGACGTTTTCGGTATTTGTAAGAGTGTGGTGGGGTTCTCTTGAAAATGGCGGGAAACGACGGTTGCGAAGTTATTTGATAATTTTACTTTTAACGTCTACAGGGACTATTTTGTGTTTAATATCACGTTAAATTAATCAGAAAATGTTCGCGAATGACAGTACGGTGAAGTTATTGAATTATTTATGCAAGATCTGAAGTTTCAAGCTTTTATCAAGAGTTCCCGCTACAAGCTCGGGAGTGAACGTGGCTGTCGAGCTGCTTCGTCCAGAGTGATGACGCTACGGCGTCTCCTCTGGATGAAGACACGAAGACGCGGCTACCCAGGGTGAAGACGCTACTGCGACTCCCCTGGAGGAAGATAGAAGACTATTGAATATATTGAATTTTCTGTAACATGACATTGGCAAATGACGAACTGTCGAGTCCATTAATAAAATAAATAAATAAAAGAGTGTGGTCATTGCCATTTTTCTTGTGGGCTCGCCAAATATGATTCTGACTACCAAATGGTACTAACAAATTGTATAGTCCACACTAATATTAAAAGAGGACAGATTTGTATGATTGTAACGAATAAACTCAAAAACTACTGGACCGATTTCAAAAATTCTTTCACCTTTAGAATGCTACATTCATTATCCCTGAGTAACATAAGCTATGAAACATGTAAACATGATTTCTAACTGCAATGTGAGACATGAATTTGAGATGCAAAATTACTGGATAGATGTCGCTACCGTCCCTCAGACAAAATTCACGACCTGACGATATCACGGTGGCTCTGTTGGAATACAGCGTGCCACGGAATGGCGAGGTCCCGGGTTCGAATCCCGGTCGTGATGAAATTTTTTCTCCATTTATCATTTAGATTTTCGTTTCGGATAGCGCATATGCAAGAAAATATCAAAATATGGACTATATTTACTTACTATCACCCGTGCGAAACCGTAACGCTAGTCTTAAATATAATGACCTTATTATCCATAAAGTGTCCATCTAATGTCATTAGAGCAAATGCTCCTAACTCGTAAAATTAACATTATAAGTGCTGGTAATAATCAATACTTATTTGCATCGGTCATCGCGGAAAGCTGCGCGTGCGCAAATGCCAAATATAATGATACAGTTGTGTTGTGTGCAATGCACAATGCTTAGATCCAAAATACTATAGATGCAAAATGCTGTAAAATATGGAATAGTAAACTTGGTGTCAGCAAGTACCCATTTATAAGCTGTAAAGTTCCAGCCACAATGAAAATCTCGCTAAATTAATTCAATTATTTATTAGTGTCGAAAAGCAGATAGGTACGGACACAATAGCAGATGAATGGTAACACTTGCTGTACGATTAGAAAGAAAGAAAGAAAATGCATTTATTTGACGCCACAATAAAATAGTAACATACAGCATACAATGAATAAATAAAGGAAACACAAAAACACTAATACAATGAACACTTAGAGACAGTATATGGTGCGGCATGTAACGTCAAAGATTAGAACTCTTGAGACGCAGATAATAAGAACGGTTCAAAGTCCAAAGTGTTACACTTGATCTGCTGTTAGCATGTTAGTAAGAAAAAGTATAAAATATCTTTCGATCAATCAGACGACGACGGGTTCTCAACACGCAGACGAAGTGTCACTGAAATTCTAAACTTTTGGCGATAATTTGTTGTTTTGTCTTTGGTTATGAATCAGCAACACGTTATAGTTATTCTCCATTAGAATAGATTTTATTACAGACTCTTAATATGGCTTCCCTGAAGTGGAGATCATCGTAGCGTGGGAAGACCACCGATGAGATGGTCTGACGACATCTCTCGCACATGTGGGAAGAACTGGATGCGTACGGCCACAAATAGAAGACAATGGAAGGATTGCGAGAAAGCCTACGTCCAGCAGTGGTCGGATACAGGCTGACGACGACAGACTCCTAAGCTAACTAATTTCAAAGGGGAAGTCAGTAGTATAATAATTTTACTTAATCCAATTTAAATAATTACAATGTCAAAATAAAACTAATAATACTACCTAAAAATACTTTAAAACTACCTAGAAAAAAAACCTTGCCTAAAAACAGTTTAAAAAATTCGGCCCTCTTGGGAGGGTGCCCATCACACTGTGGTGGAGACGCTGGGACCATGGGGGCCGGGAGCACACCGCATCGCTACAGATATATCGCGGCGCCTGGTCGAGGCGTCACGTGACCAAAAGGCTGGCAGCTACTTCGCACAACGTATCAGCCTCGCGATACAGCGGGGCAACGCTGCCAGCCTTTTGGGCACGCTGCCTATAGTGGGGGACCTGGGGCAGGTTTTTTTTATTTTTAATTTAATTTTTTATGTATAGTAAGTTTGCGATTTATCATATATTTTTGCAACCGCCACTCCATTTTTAAAAAGTTCTTTGTCTCTGCCGGCACTTGTGCAAACATCTGTGACCCCAAACCAGTAATTAGTCAGCCAGTCTGGTGCACTAGTGATAGACCTAGACACGACAGATGCAATGCCTGTCGTCACCACATTACATTCATTGCTCTGTAGGTTACAATACTATAGATACAAGGTACCGGGTTGGAAATAGCAAAGCATTTGCACTGGATAGTTAAATTCGGATAGGAAAGTACAGATAAAACCTCAGCAAGCGCCTGAGGGAGGCGACGGGTGACCCTCGTGCTAGCGGCTTTCTCTCACAGAGGCTGAGCCTAGCCATACAGCGCGGGAATGCCGCCAGTGTGATGGGCACCCTCCCAAGAGGGCCGAATTTTTTAAACTGTTTTTAGGCAAGGTTTTATATATATATATATAGGTAGTTTTAAAGTATTTTTAGGTAGTATTATTAGTTTGTTTTGGTTTAGTTTTATTTAAAAAATAGTATTTATCGTAAAAAAAACCTCAAATTTACTTAAGAACGAGTAGTTTACTTACTCCAAATCTCGTTAATCCAAACGTCCTTGCCGGTCACTGTGTCATGGTTCCATGTTAGTGCCCAATGTTTACATGTTCGCATCGGATGGAACTCTGTCTAACTCGCGTGACTCATGCGATCGGTATTCGCAGTAGTCGTAGGACAGGTCTGCTGGCACACAGTATATGCAATCAGTATTGCTTGTTATTACTATTTAATTAAGTCTATACCGTTATGTTATCAAGTAGAGTGGCTTGCTTAGGCTTCGTATTAATAGTCTGAGCTCAAACCCAAGAGTGAATTCATCTGATACACTCTCAAGATGTGATCACCATATCAAGTATGTCATTTATTAATAAACGAATGTTGAGGGTGTATCACGTGATGTCTTTCTCAAGCAGAAGAACTCAAGTAAACGTCGCGGTTCGCCTGCAATTAGCAAACGTTCTCAAGTGTGAGTTTGACAGTTCTTCGTTCATTTCATATTCATGCACATTCTCGTAGCAATTTCACCATATTGTAGACTCTGTGCGAATCATTTGCATATTCATGCATATTCTCGTAGCAATTTCACCATATTGTAGACTCTGTGCGAATCATTTGCATATTCATGCATATTAAATGATAAATGGAGAAAAAATTTCATCACGACCGGGATTCGAACCCGGGACCTCGCCATTCCGTGGCACGCTCTATTCCAACAGAGCCATCGTGATTCGTATCCAGATCGTGAATTTTGTCTCCATATTCTCGTCTGAGGGACGGTAGCGACATCTATCCAGTAATTGTGCAATTACTCAAATTCATGTCTAACATTGCAGTTAGAAAACATGTATTTAATTGATGACGCGTTCCTTTTTCATATGTTTTGATATTTTCTTGCATATGCGCTATGCGAAACGAAAATCTAAATGATGATTCATGCATATTCTCGTAGCAATTTCAGTATAAGTTTGAATTATTATCAGTAAAAAAAGTAGCAGAACGTGTACATAACATAAATATAAGACCTTCATAATTAACCCTACAAACGCTGGGTCCGTGGGGGCCGGGAGCGATGGAGATCTATAAAGACCTGTCGGGGCGGCTCGTGGAGTCCACACGTGACCAAAATGCTGGCCTGTATTTCGCCCAAAGAATTAGTTTGGCTATTCAGAGGGGAAATGCCGCCAGCATTTTGGGCACGTTGCCGGACAGCGGGGATCGGTTGAACTATCTGTAATGCAAGCCATTCAGATAGTTCAACCGATCTATTTTGTACATATAGTTTTAGTTTAGTTATATTTTAGTAAGTACTTTTATTTTCAGTTTAATATTTGTAAGTTTAGTAAGTTAGTTTATATTTTTAGTTATTTGAATTATAGATAAGTAGACCCTACAAATAAATATCTTATCTTATAAGTAGAGGTGCCATACTGTTTGGCTGCACTGTGGCCGAGTGGACTGTGCACCCGGCTCGCCTGCGAGACAAGGAAAGTGCCTTGCTTCATACCGGGCACCGACAACCTGCGTAATAGGTTTGCACTGCCCATACCTGTTTAGTGTTTACTGGTTGATTCATCGATTCCGTAAATGTTTGTAATTTCATTGTAAGGAAGTAGTCTATCTAGCAAGCTAGTTGTACCCAACATCGCATGCGTAGAAGTCTGGTTACTATAGACCTCCACGAAGTGCTTTAAATGTACTGGGAGGCAGCTCTTCCTCTCTGGATACGTGGTTCCACATCATATTATACAGCAATGGCGTAATAGGCCTTTCCTGCCCAGATATTTATGCAATCTCTTAATCAAAGTCCCATCAGAATCCTTCTAGTAGTTTTGGCGTGATGCTTGGAACATCGAAATCACAGACCACTTACTCAATAGACATGAAAGCGTTACAAATTTGCAAGCGAAAATTTTTGTCACACGATGAGCGCATAGAGGCGAAGCGTGGGACAGGGGTGCCGTATTAGATGTGTCCATGTCGATAATATCTCTAGGTGACACGTGTCGCGAAGCAATGTTGCGCTCATGTGCGGGCAGCCTCTTGTTACGGTCTATGGGGTAAGTGGTCTGTTATCGAAACAGACAAACAGATAAGAATTCTAAAAATTGGTGTTTTGGCATCAGTATCAGTAAAACACAACAATTATTCTTATCCAAAAATATCCAATGTACAGACACAACTTTTTTATAGTCTTATTATAATACTAGCTGTACCTCGCAACTTCGTTTGCGTAGAGAAGGAGGATGGAGGAGATCAGGAGGCAGATCTTCCTCTCTGGATCCCTGTTTCCACATCACATACCGCCATGGCTTATAGCCTATGAGCTGTCCGGATATTTCAGCTATCTCCTAGTGAAACTCCCATCAAAATCCCTTCAGTAGTTATGGCGTGATACTTGCACAAAGTCACAGACAAAAATTCTAAAAATTATTGTTTTGGCATCAGTATCGATCCTAAAACACAACAATTATTCTTTTCAAAAAATATCCATTGTACAGACACAACTTTTTTACAGTCTTATTATATGTATAGATTATGACGTATAGATGTCTACACAGGATATAAGATTGGCGGAATCTCCCACCTGTGGCCTGTATTGATAAACATAAGTCCGTGAAACACTTGTGTGAATGTGACTCACGAACAGAAAGCGAATTACTGGGCTTCTCCCGTAACTAGAAGACTACAGACTGCTTCCCTGCTGCATAGCTGACCTAATGAGTTACATCTTTAGGAAGGAGGAGGAATGAGTATAATGGAAAGGGGAGCTCACAAAAGATCCTAACGAGTCGAAGTGCTGCCTATCAGGACATGATAAAAATGAGAAATATGCTAGAGCCGTTTTTTGGCGGAGACGGTGGGACCGTGGAGCTTCCGAAGCCAGAAGTCCTCACTGTGAAACACTCACCTCCCGGGACAGATCTCTATTATTTGTTCCGATTCGATATCCGGAATCCATCTTGAGTCAAGCACTCTTCTTTGTGGCGAGTAAGTCAACGACTTCCTCCCTTCGGGCGCTCGCCGCGCCCTCTACCGGATGATGACGTGTTGGCGGCGGTGGGGGCCGAAGCCTTCGTGCGGCGCGCGCGCCATTTTTGTTTCATTATAGCGTCGTCTTTCGTGGCGAATTATCAATTCTGTCGACGACGACTTTTAGTTTTTATAAGAAAATTTTGTTGTAATTTTCTATTTTGAACTTACTTATTTTTCAAATAATCTGTGCCGGAGTGAGTTTCGAAAAATAATAGTAGTTATATCCTCCCTTCGTGATGTAATGCGGTAATAGTGAAAAAGTGTATACTGGTGCATCAAATAGTGAGAATACGGATAACATCGCTCGCTTCGTACGCAAGAGCCGCCCCAGCGCGGCAAAACAGCGCCTCGTCGAAGAACTGCGTGGTCGTAAGTCCGTAACATGTGAGCCACGTGGGTAATGTACAATATGAGTATCTATCACATCAAAGTAACTGACTCATTTATATGTCGACTCATGTAGTCACTACACTAATGAGAACGTCTTAACCCATCAAATATGCCTAACTCGTAAAACATTGCTAGCAAATAGTGATAAATGGTACAATTGACTTTGGATCGTAACCACCGAGTATGGTCTCGAATAAAGTCTAATCTAAATTATACGATAAATGCTGTTATTCATAGACCTAGTTAAACCTCACTTCCTTTAAATCCTTTATATTTCACGTTTTAAGAAACGTTATTAGTATTCAATTCGATTTTCTGATGTACAAAAAGAAAGCTGACTATCCCTGGATTTAGTTAGGCATGAATGATGAATTAAAACGTTTTGAAACCCCTACGAGTGATGTACCGTTGTCATTTGTGGGAACGTTCTTTTGCGGCCCTGTAGATTGCTATGATGAAATGATAAATTACGTAATACATTGCAAACTCTTGATCGACTGGGCAGCCAATATAAATACCACGTTGTCACCAACAATTATTTAAAAAATAAATCTACCTACATCAGGTTATGTGAGCTTGTTTTGCTAATAGCATGCGTCAGGCGAGCAGACTTTATTCATTTACGCTGAAAGTCTCTTTTGAAACAAATCTTTTTAGTTCCTTGCAAAAACTTACCTACCTCCAAAAAAAAGGGGGGAGGGGGCGAAAAGTTGTCCTTCGCAACCAAATCCATACAACGGGGCCCCGTTACCTCTCATCTACCTCTAACCAGAATCGAGATAATTCAAATGACTGAATGAGCATCTACAGGTAAACAATTACTTTTTTGTCGTGACATCGCCTACCAATTCAAAAGTTCTACAGAGAGATCATTCGCTTCATGAAGTTAAAACAATTGAAAAGGTTAGAAGCCTATATACCGTTCATTATCAGTCCCCTGCTGGACATAGGCCTCTCCCAGGGCACGGTACTTGGTCCGATTTCCGGTTTTATGAAATGGAATTGAAATGAATTATTTAATTTGTTATTCATCATCTAATATGTATTCAAAATGTCATCATCAGCCCGTATGCGTCCACTGCTGGACGTAGGCTTTTCGAATGACGCGCCACTCATCACGATTCTCAGCTTCTGCATCCAGTCCCTGCTAGTCACCTTGAACAGCTCATCCCTCCACCTGGTCGGAGGCGTCTCATACTACGTTTAGTCGCTCGTAACCTACATTAGATAACTCTTCTACATCGGTTCTACTAGAGACGTGACCGGCTCACGGCCACTTTAGATGATGATCAACTATTTTTGGTCTCTGTCGATCCTTTCACCAACAAAATTTATTGCTTTTATTTAATAAAAACAAGGGTCGTCGCGCAACTTGGTTGCCCCAGACGAGATCTGCAGACTTCAGAATTATTAAACATAAGCACCCTCTTTTATATTGAAGTCTACGCTAGTATTTCAGAATCGCTGCGTAATGGAATATTTCAAAACTGAAACGACTATTCACACACGCACACAACGGCGACTCAACAGCTAATCAGAATCGACTATGACAACAAATTCAGAGCCTGGTGGAGACTCCGCGAGGATAAAAGCAGACAGACACGTCTCCGAGCTATCTATCCACTTTCCTTCTGTTGCCAAAGCAGGATGGATCGCATTGGCCTTTTTGTAGGCACCGAGACACGAGGACGTTCGCATCAGTTACCAATTGGATCGCCGAATACATGAGGAGCCATACACAGTATCAGATGTGCCGTTTATTTGGGCGATTTTCTTTTCAAACACAGTCACATGAGAAGCTACTAGATCAGATAAGGTTCTGTGAATTTGATGCAACGTCATGACAATCAATTTTTGACAAATCTGTGCTGGTTCCGACGCGCTGCCTACAGTTTCTGGGCATCATATACCAAGCCCCTGTCGGAACCAAAGTGTCTAACGCTACGCATGACACTACAGCACCAGATGTCATCAGGCAGTTGGTCCCTCACACAGGCCCAGTCCCTACTGGGGTGACTCAACTTTGCCACCTTCTTGATTCTCAGCAGCACGGAAAGCTAGGAGATCAAATATGGTTCACAATGGATTTGATGCAACGATTAGGCTGGACGATTTCGACAAATCTGTGCTGGTTCCGACACGCCATCTAGAGTTCTGGTCATCATATGGGACACCATGCAAACCCCTGTCGGAACCAAAGTGTCTACGCTACGCATGGCACTACTGCACTAGATGTCGTCAGGCAGTTGGTCCCTCACACAGGCCCAGTTCCTACTGGGGTGACTCAACTATGCCACCTTTTTGATTTGCAGAGAAAGGCTATACTGTCGACCAATACAGCACCACAGTCGACAGCTTCCAAAGGCATACTCGTACAGGCGGTCACAAATCATCACCAGACCCAGTGCTTGCCGGCATGCGACGGTGGCCGGACGCCACCTCGGGAGCAACACCGATACATACAGACCTGATTTCGCATATGCTAACCACAGACGCATCCGACATCAGTTGTGAAAACAAACATGACAGGTCAGTAAATGAACAATCAGCAGACATGGGATATGAATCTTCTATGCAGTTCACGCAACCGTTTTCCATAAGCGCCATCTGTTACGCAATGCGCATATTCTTTTACGCACAGACAACCGCACTATTGAAGCGTATATTGACATGGTGGGACCAAATCGAAGAAGCATCTGAACCTGACTCATCAGCAGTGAGCTCTTCTGGACGAGCTGGATATAAGCCTGACAGCGCAGTTTTTTTCCAGGCAGATTCAGCGCAAAAGTAATTTGCTTCGTCACGTGGGAAAGCATGCCCGAAATGACATCTCATGCCCCCAGCTGCGGAGATGATATTCTAAATACACATATGACACACACAGAAAGAATATGGACTGGTCGCCTCGATAACGGCACAGGCGGTACCGAGGTTTGTGTCTGAACCGCCAGGATAACTAACCTATATTATACAACGCACAACGCTTTCCGTCGGCAGTGGGAGTTCAAATTGGCGTGGTTGCTTCTCCCTCCAAACCTGATTCCGCAAATACTATCAGATCTGAATGCAGCTCGAGGTCAGTACATTCTTATAGCACCGAATTGAAGCTGGCTGGATGGTGGATCTGCAATAGCGGTCAATTCTGAACCTATACCGCATCCCGCACCCTACACAAGCTCTGATCGACACTCAATCGACATTGGTTCGGATGCTTGGCTGATCCTGGGTGTGTTGAACTAATTCAAGACTGGACTGAGCATATACGATCACTACTTTTGTCTAGTAGGAGAACCAATGGTAAGCCGGGTGCACTGCATGCCCGAATCATTCGACTTCGAAAATCCCTGACCCATCTACGGCAAGGGCATAGCATTTATAACAATTCTAGTACATACATAAATCAGTTTACATTTACTAAATCCCACTTCAGATAATAATTCGTTTTTCAAATTTTTTATTTGTTTTGTCAAACCACAACGTATTTGTGACCCAGAATAACCCTGTTACGCTGTCTGAGTGGCAACATACCGGACGACAGCAATCTGGGTGAGGTTTGTAGACGCACCGCGGTACTTCTGTTACTAGCACCGGGACGTACAGTTCACGGGCTAACACTGCGGATCATCATTGATCGACGGTTGAGAAGCAATCATTTTGTTGCCTGCATTATATCATAAACGGACACCTTAAATTGCAGACAATCGGGTTTGTGTGAACATGTTTCTCTATCACACTATTTCGAAACGGCTTAACATAAATGTCGAAATTCCCTTTCATATATTTTCTCTAACTCTACACATTATAACATCGTCAATACTTAATTTTAAAACCAGGAGAAATCAAACACATCACTCAAGATGGATTCCGGATATCGAATCGGAACAAATAATAGAGAGTTTTAACAAACAATAAAACTTACCTATTATTTTTCCTGAGATATCCGGAATCCAGGTAATCCCTACCTGGTACCTATCATGAGCTCTATAATGAAACAAAAATGGCGCGCGCGCCGCACGAAGGCTTCGGCCCCCACCGCCGCCAACACGTCATCATCCGGTAGAGGGCGCGGCGAGCGCCCGAAGGGAGGAAGTCGTTGACTTACTCGCCACAAAGAAGAGTGCTTGACTCAAGATGGATTCCGGATATCTCAGGAAAAATAATAGGTAAGTTTTATTGTTTGTTAAAACTCTCTATTTTTTGCTAAGTATTGGTGTGTTCAGACACATAGGGATACCAAATTAAAAATGGCTGGACGAGATAATTAAAACTGCTGGTATAAATTGGGTAGAGAAGGCCAATGACAGGGAAAATTCGAGTAAAATGGAGGAGTCCTTTACTCGTTGATAGGTCCTTAATATTAGATAATATAAATGCAAATAATTAAATTAGTATAAACACATTACATAATTAATATTTGACTAAGTTATTTTATAAATGAAATGTACAAACGAAATATATTAATTAATAAAAGGCTATAATAATAATAATTGGTGTGTTCCGTAGGTCGACTATCTTAGGGGGGGTTACTGGATAAACCCCAACTATCTTTAGAACATTTCCATACAAAAAGGTAGAACTTAAATCTGTATCCACATTTGAACTCCAACTCCCTAAGAAGACCTCTGTCCAAGAGGTTATGCTTACAGAATAAACATTCTTACAACCTTGAATTCAACGATTTTTCTTGAGTTTTCAGTTAACTATCACATATGGTCATTATTGCGACATTGAAGGCAAGTTAAAATGATGAAAAATTTCTAGCCGTGGGCAGGACTTGAACCTGTGACTCTGTCATTCCATGATATTACGACATTTTCATTTTAATTATTTTCGCCGAGCTTGGCTTAATGCACAAAACAAGTTCTGATTGAAGGCAAGGTTGTAAGGATATTTTCGCACCGCAGGTTGTTGATCCAGGTCGCGGATGTATCACAGTTTCCCGTGGCTCGGCAAGAATGGCACGAGGTGGAACACCCCAGGACGTTTAGTCGGTATGCTGCATCAGGGCGGTGAGCCCGACATAACCAACACGCTCCCCCGAGCGTGGTGACACATGATCTAGCATGTTTTACCTGGGTAAAAAAAAAGGTTGTTGATCCAGAATATAATTGCTCTATTACGTGAGGCCCCTGTGTCAAGCATAATACTCGTAGGTATATCGCACTAGGCGCCACGCCACACGCGTCGCCCGCGCACAAGGTACTGATTGCATGATTGCCGGATTGCATGATTGTTTGATGGCCGGCCCTGTCACTGTGAATAACATCCTCTTCAAGAGCAGGCGGCGGTTTGAGGGAATTTTCCTCATCCTTAATCATGAACACAGCAGTGGCGGACGTACCATCAGGCTAAGTAGGCTGGAGCCTAGGGCGGCACATTTTAGGGGCGCATTGAGGCCAGTTACAGAAATTACGAATTAATTCACAATCATATCTAAGTCAGCCGATTAAGTAGATCCGTTTTGATATTTCCTTGCATATGCGCTATTATCATCAGTCTATTTATATTGTCCCAGCTCGGGCACAGACCTTCCCTTACATCGAGGGAGCTGGGACCATGATCCACCACGCCCACTGCGGATTGGCGGATTTCACATGCCGTATTTTTTTTTCTTTTACGGCATGCCGGTTTCATTACTAGGAAAACCCTTCACCGTTTTGAGAGCACTCGGTAAATGTACATGAGTTTTTCCGTCGAAAAACCCTAGGATAACTCATTGGTACATGGCTGCCCTGGCTGGGAATCGAACCTGGGACCTCCGTATCGCAAGTCCATTGAAAAAACATAATGGACCCAAATATTTGACTCTCCTCGAAGCCGGATATTTTTTTTCAAAATGTCATTAGATAAATGAAAGTTGTTATACGGGATTTGAAGTTATTGTGGATTGAGTGGATTCACCTACTACACGAATACTGGGCACAAGGTCAACCAACGTAACTGACCCCTAATGCAAACAAACTATGAATGCATTTTGACTACATTGATCTCAAAACCTTAGTCAGATTTGTATCAAATCAAGACACTTGTGTTAAGTGTATTGTATTTATTACATTTTTACTAAAAAAAATAGATTTCACAAAAACCAGAACCAATGTACCAAACCCATTAAGTAAAGTAAAACAATGGGAATACCTCAAGGGGACACTTTTGGTCCTATTTTTTCTATTTCGCATGTGCATGGTGTTAAAACTTTGAATGAGTAAATCGTATTCACTCGTATAACGTGGTATTTGCTCGTCAAGGAGAAATTCCCCCAAGCATGAGTAATGGACCAGATAAGGCAGCTATAGCGGTTACTAATCCGCAAATATTGTTACATGGTTACGTCACTACCAGGTCACCGGTTTTCCTTATGTCGGAAAGGAAAAGCGTATCGCAGCGCAGATACGTAAACATTGCCAGGTATTTATTAATATTATGAAATTTATGATAATTTATCATGGTTGTGTCATAATTATCTATGCTACTACGTAGTACGTTACTTACATGTAACTCTAACAACCCAATATAAGATTGAGTAATTATATTATAGCGACCTATGCCTGCATCAATTTTAGGATCTGTCTAAAGCATTTGACTACATTGATCTCAATACCTTAGTGAGATTTGTGTCAAATAAAGACACTTGTTTTAAATGTATTGTATTTATTACATTTTTACTAAGACAGTAGATTTCGCAAAAACGAGAATCAATGTACAAAACCCATTAAGTAAAGTAAAACTAACATTAAGACTAACATCTCCGACTACCTGTCCCGCTGCAGGCACCACCACCTCTTCCCGCTCAGCCTGCGCAGGCAGGCAGCTGATGCCACCTTCCTGGCCAAGTTGTTGGTGGGTGAACCCATATTACATACATAAAAGCTGTAGGTTTTCCTATCAAATAAAAATAAAATAAAATAAAACAATGGGAATACCTCAAGGGGACACTTTTGGTCCTATATCTATTTCGCATGTGCATGGTGTTAAACCTTTGAAACCTTTGGTGTGTGAAAACTTTGAATGCATAAATAGACAGATAGCTATGACTTTAAACAACATTTTTGGTATGTTATCTGCTAAAAGTTTAAGCTGCTATTTTGATCAAAAAACAAGCGTTCTTTAAAATGCCAACAAAAGGTGTGACAAAGGAATGTTATCACCCAAAAACTAGTTAACTATTTGTCCCAAGAATTTGGTGAACAAAAGCCTCAAAGCCATTTCTATCGATGGACAATGGAAACAATTAAACAATGGGCTATCTTTATTTGAGTCAACACGTGCGAAGTATTAGCTAGGTGGCGCTTCTAGATAAAGATAAGAGAACCGTTGTACAAAGATTGGTAATTACAACACGATCATAGACTGTACAGACTGTACAGATAGGTTAAACTTTAGCAGAAAGCCTAAAAGGCTGAAAATAAATGTTTTTATTTGTTATTAATTTAATAACGCGTTTACAATGTTGTAGTTAACATTGTTGTATTTTACTTTTGACTAAGTTATTTATTTATTATCTGACTATCATTTTTACAAATAAGACTATATGTGACATAATGCTTATTAATTCAATTCAATTCAAATACACTTTATTGTATATAAAATACACAAACAATTACAATACAGAAATACAAAACAATATGTACAATTTATTATTACGGACTGGAGCCAATAGAAAATGCCTTTTTCGTAGGTAAAACGTATAATAGAAGAAATATAGATCGCGATTACAATAGAGAGAAACAAGTGAAAAACGGTGATAAAAGTCAATTTTATCAAAAGAGTAAAAATATTAAAACTAAATATAAACTCGCCAGCACAAGTATGTTATTATGTAAAAGTGAAATAAAGAAATCTAAATCTAATCTATCTAATCTAAACGCGCAGTACCATAAGTATATCTTTCAATATAGAGGGTTCTTCTGGGTTTAAAAAGAAAAATGTATGAGTTGTGACGCCGTATTAATAAACAAAACTCAGTTCTCAAGAGAACTGTTAAACTCACACTTAAGAACGTATTTGCTGATTGCAGGCGAACCGCGACTTTATTCAATTCAATTCATTTATTCAGTTATTACAATTTCATTACAGATTAAGTTCCAAAGCGAAATTGTATCCATACAATAGTAATAAAATATTTTAGTCTAAAACTAATCAAACATTAAACTTTACAAAAGCATCAAGCAAGCAAGACTTGAGAAAAGCATCACGTGATACGTCCTCAAGATTGGTTTATTAATAAATGACATACTTACTTGAGATGGTGACGTCTGGAGAGTGTATCAGCTGAATTCGCTCTTGCGGGTTTGAGCTCAGACTATTAATACGGGCCTCTTAGGCCACTACAGCGGGGATCGTCCTAGCCATTGGACTAAAGACTCTGTCCCGTCTGCATCATCATCACTAATCTGTGTGGCAGTCCTTTTGTTTGTCCACGGCTCGTCGGGACAGTCCCGAGATAAGCCTGCGGGCGCCGGCACAGGTATCGGCACCGTGGGAAACTTAACACACCCTAAACGAAACACAAATTGCTCATAGAAATTACAACAATGACCAAAAAGTGTGGTCTACTACTAACCGAAGACTGTGCGTTAAGAATGATTATAATACAAGAAATAGAGATAAACTTGCATTTCCCGGATTCAGACTACGTAAGGTTAGTACATCCTTCATGGGGCACTGTATTCGCTTTTATAACAAGTTGCCAGAAAGTGTCACGACGTTGACAGAGAGGAAATTTAAAAATTTCATTAAAGGAACACTTGTTAAGAAGGCGTATTACAGGATAGATGACTATTTAAACGATGAACATGCATGGTGTGTGTCGCCGGTTCCGCATGAGGGATAAACTTACTAACAATAGTAATAGTTACGTACTGTATAGTTATTAAGTAATAATTGTATTAAAAGATGTGTTGCTGAGAGTTCTTTTGCCACTTTTTCTCCTCAGCGTTGGCACCTTTTCCTTGCAAAGTGGTGTAAATGTAAATTCAAAAAAATATATTGACGTGCAAAAATGTACTCAACGTGCTTACTTGCAATAAAGAAATTTGACTTTGACTTTGATTGATGAATGTAGACTTGTTTACACCATGTATACTTATACTCGTATGAAAGCATTTATTCTCTTCTTCTTCCTCAGCATACAGCAGCCCACTCCTGGGCATATGCCTCTTCCTGAATCCTCCATGTGGCCCGATCCCAAGGCTATCTGGTCCACACCGAGCCAGCAACCCTCTTGATGTCGTCGGACCCTCTGGCCGGTGGTCTGCCCACGCTTCTACCCGTCCGGGGTCTTCATTAGAACGCACTTACTCCATCGACCATCGTTTCGGCGACACAGAGGTGTCCCGTCCAGGCCCATTTCAGTTTTACCACTCGTTTGCCGATGTCGGTGATATACCTGCTTAGTTATTTTAATATTTGTGTAATAGATAATTATTATGAGTATATGCTTACCTGAATTAAATGATATTTACCATTAGAACATGATGAAAAAATTCTTGCCGTGGGCAGGACTTGAACCTGCGACCTATGTTCTAATTTATTCACCGAGCATGGATAATGCGTAATTCAAATTCTGATATTCATACCAAAATGTAAAATGTAATCTATACCTATGCCCAAATCAAGTGTCTTATTTTGTAAACAAAAACTACCCTACCTTACTAAGATTTTAAGCTGTTCTGTGATTATTGCATAGTTATTTTCACATTATTAGATCGGATCACTTTATTTTCACAATGATGAACAGGTTCAATCAATCAGTTCCTTCAGTGTTACATCGCAACAGGTAATTAGACGATCATAGTTGTTTACAAAATAAGACACTTGATTTGGGCTGCGGTACTTATAAAACTCGTAAAAGATTTTTGTTTTGTGGTGACTATTTCAAATTACCTATCATTGTTATTCACAAACTATGGCGAGTAACCTAAATGAATTAATTTACTAAGTACTTAATATAAATTAATTACGAATAACAATATCTGCGGTTTACTACGTACTATAGGTACCTACAATATTCATTCACAAAGTATTGTTATTTATTTAGTTGTTCACTAGTTTTATATTGCCGCTTATTTGTAGTTACCCGCAGATTTGAAGAATTTAAAAAAAAATTATATATATTTTAGAACATGATGAAAAAATTCTTGCCGTGGGCAGGACTTGAACTTGCAGGAGCTGCTAGGAGCGCATCATCATAAATCATGTTTCTAACCGAATGTTAAACATGGTTGTCGGAATACTACTACTATTGTCCGATAGATGGAATTGCGTAACATACCCTTTAAGTATGTATAAAGCGATGAAGATTTTCGGTGGGCGTGGCGTGGCCTGTGGTGGCTCAGTTGGTAAGAGCGTGTTACGGAATGACAAGGTCGCAGGTTCAAGTCCTGCCCACGGCAAGAATTTTTTCATCATGTTCTAATTTATTCACCGAGCATGGATAATGCGTAATTCAAATTCTAAGTGAACATATATATATATTGTCCCACGGTCCAGGCAAAGGTCTCATCGTCAACTGATCCCTGAGATGTATTTTTAGGATTCCTAACCTCAAGAGGAAAAAAGGAAACCTTATAGGATCACTTTGTTGTCCGTCTGTCTGTCAAGATCTATATCTCAGAAACGCGTGGACGGATCAAGTTGAAATTAATACCAAATACTCAGGTCTGCAACCTCATGCAGCCGTGAAAATAATAAACTAATACGTCAACGCAATCAAAAGATATGGCCGTATATGTCGCATTTTCTTGCATATTTGTATGAAAATGCCATTGCATTCCATTGAACCAAAACCTATAGGGTACTTCCCGTTGACCTAGAATCATGAAAATTGGCAAGAAGCTAGATCTTACAGCACAAGTAAAGGATAAAAATACGAAAACTGTAAATTTGTAATAACAAAAATATTTTTTTGTTATTACAAACTCATATTTGCAGATGATGAACTAATCAGGAGTATGTCGATGTATAGATAAAATATTTTGATAATGGCAAAGATAAATTAGTTTCTAAGGCCCGTATTAATAGTCTGATCTCAAACCCGCCCAAGAACGAATTCAACTGATACACTCTCACGACGTGATCACCATCTCAAGTATGCCGTTTATTAATAAACCAATCTTGAGGGCGTATCACGAGATGTCTTTCTCAAGTGGAAGAACTCAAGTAAACGTCGCGGTTCGCCTGCAATCAGCAAATACGTTCTCAAGTGTGAGTTTGACAGTTCTATTGAGAACTGAGTTTTGTTTATTAATACAGCGTTACTCACGTGATACCCGATTCCTAAACGCGCACCTAAGTTACGTTTATTAATAGTCAATCTTGAGGTCGTTCTCAAGATTGACTTTTGAGCTGAGAGTGATTTATTAATACAGGCCTAAATCTAGTTTATATTTTCGTTAGAACGAAGTTACGGGGAAGTTGTCTTGCACAGAAGCCTCGCGAGTACGACTCGCACTGGGCGGTTTTTTTATTGTCATCATGATTATTATTTTTATGTGTATACCTACCTATAGGTACCTATTTAATTTAGAGGATTTTGTGTGAACTGTAATAACTAATAAGGTCATTTGAACCGAAGAGCGATATCTATGACCGCAATTGTGATGACCAAATTGGTTAAATACGCCCGGAAATTTACCGAAACTGGGAAAAATACTCAGTATGTGGGCGTAGGAAAACGCCAGCAGTCGACAGAGTACCTACAGTAGGTACCCCCTTCCACTAGAATAGGTACGAACAACTGCAGAACAATGGCAACACTTCCAGTACGATTTTAAATCTTACGACGCAGATAATAAGAACGGTCCAAAGTGCACTTGATCTGCTGTTAGCTGTGCTAAGGCCGTCTAATCATACCTATACCGCAGCCCAAATCAAGTGTCTTATTATGTAAACAAATATGATCGTCTAATCTGTTGTGATGTAACACTGAAGGAACTGATTGATCGAACCTGTTCATCAATGTGAAAATAAAGTGATCCGATCTAATAATATGAAAAGAACTAGCAATAATCACAGAACAGCTTAAAATGTTAGTAATGTAGGATAGTTTTTGTTTACAAAATAAGACACTTGATTTGGGCTTCGCTTTAGACAGAGTATGACTGGAAATTGTTATACCTTCAAAATCATTACAAAGCATTGATCTCCTATAAACAACTCGATACACAAAGGTCTTCTAAAACAATTTAAAAAATGTCCAAATAAGGGTCCATTGTTAACGTCCAAATAATGCCTAATAAATCAAATGACGGTCCATTCATCCGTTTGGACCTTCTTTGCGCCCGGACATTTTTAGAAGGCAGACTGTGTATCTAGTTGTTTATAGGAGATCAATGTTCATCAGGGATGTTTGCGGAAGTCGGCGTAGACGGATTCCATGGCATCATACGCAAAAGAGTCGCGTCCCTGATGCGACGGGTTCGCTACAGCCCTAACGGCATCCTGAAGGGCATTGCGGATACCGGGGACAGTCCTCTGAGCCACTGGGTACACTGACATGTCCCGGGGTCTCGGAGTCGGGCCTAAGTCGCATGTCATAGCGCGTAATACACCTCATGTAAGTGTGGTTAAGATAGTTTTAAGTACTTACTAACACTTATATGGTCTTTGTGACTGCAATAAATCATTTGAATTGAATTGAATTGAAAAAATGTTACAGTCTTTTTTTTTTTCACTTCAGAAAAAAAAAATTTTTACACTATTCTCACGAGTAAAACTACGGGAGGTCTTATTATTCTACTCTCATTTACTAAATGGCATTGAAATGGTCATAAACTAAGGACACAACTAAAAAAACTTTAAACATTTACCTGACCATTGAGTTCATTGACGGACCGTTTTAACATCCCTTCAAAGTTCTATTCATTCATAACTTTTTAAAACTTAAGAATTTTTAATTTGTCACCAAAGCTTTGAACTTGTTTTTCTAATTATAGATTAAGAGCTCGCTACATTAAACTACCCGCTTCTCACGTCTAAGAAAAGTCCAGCGGTCAACGCATTGCATGTGTTTGTTAATTTAAAAATAAAATAAAAATAACTTAATAAGCTGGCAACTAACTTAGAAAGACTGGCAGCATTTCCTCGTTGTATCGCAATACTGAGTCGCTGAGCGAGGTAGCTGCCAGCCCTGGGATCGCCTGAGACATGGACCAACCGGGTAGACAGCTCGTGGATAGGTAGGTATATCAGTCAAAAGCTTGTTGATCCTTATTGAATATTTTCAGCGCAGGCGCCTTTCTTCAACAATGTTTTAAAAAACTCAATCGTATACTTTCTCTTGCCACCTTAATAAAATTGTTGAGTTGAATTTTTTTCTTCTATTTTTGTGGTACAATTCAGTATCATCAATTTTATATTGGATCTCCGCCATAATTTTAGAATGGCTGGCGGATTGATTTAATATTCTATTTACATTAATACTCTAAATAACTTGGCATTTACGAAATTACCTACCTCTTTAATACGACAAGCCAGAAATTAGAATATAAAGGTAATTTTTATAACTTTGGGTACGAAAGATCTATAGAACGGGTGGAAATTATAACATAAAGGAATAAACCAAAAAATAATCTAAAAACTAAAATTGAACGTTTTTAAATGTGAGAAAATTCTATATATTCTTAAGCGATGAGCTCTCCGACTATAAAGAGTGGTTCTCAAAGTACTAGATGAGTAACCGCCCATATTGTTACATACTCTATTTTATTTTCTATTCTTTTTTTTTTTCAAAGACAAAGGATTCCTTTGATGTCTGCGGTTTGTGCCGATTTGGTTAAATTGTATTGTATCCGTTTCTTTGTCAAGCGTGAGAAACTTGGATGGAATTTGCATTTAGAAGAGATCTTTTGACAAACTTCCGAAATACATAAATAAAATAAGATCTTAAACGTGAATGAACGGCCGAGCAGGAGTACCTAAGTAAGTATCACGTTACAACTAAGCATTTAAAAAATAATATTTATAGCAATAAACAATGTGAACGTAGCTTTTTTAATAAAATTGATTATATTGGAAGATATGATTTTTTAAGATTGGCGGCGCTAGTTGGCTCTAGGAAGGCTCTTAAGAAGAAATTCCAGAAATTCCTTCTTGAATTAGGCAATTAAATAAATTAGTAAACTGTCATATTCTAGAGTTGAGTCAATAATAGTTTCCAAATTGAGTGATTCTTATGTAAATGAGAGGACATGACACCCGCGCGATGAATGAATACAACCTCCAGCTCCACTTGACCTACTTAGTGCTAATGGGTAGACTACACTGGGCCGCCGAGACACGCGTAGGGTCTGTGCCCAGGGATTGTGGTTCATCATTAAATATTGATATTCATAATGCATGAAACGTATTCATAATGCATGAAACGTATTCATAATGCATGAAACATTCATAATGCATGAAACGTGTTCATAATGCATGAAACGTGTTCATAATACATGAAACATTACAGATATTATGTCCATCAACAGCCCTTATCAGTCCACTGCTGGATGGACATATTATAGGTCATTGCATCCAGTCTTTGCCAATTAACCTTGCACGTCATCCCTCCACCTGGTCGGGGGGCGTCCCGCACGTTCGGGTCCTCCATTCAAGAACCCGGATACCCAACGGTTATCGGTTCTACGATAGATGGTGGTCAAAATAGGTATGTTCTCAATTCGACACAATTTGAATTTGTCACCAACCAAATCAACCTAATTTTACTGACTTTATATGATACACTTCTAAGCTGGCACTCAACAGCCACCGGACGAAACTGTCCCCCTAGACAAGCGGCATTTGCTTTCGTTAACGCGAGTAGAATAGGAAAAAAAATATATAGGATTGACATTTGCTAACGAAAAAGCAAATCCTACACTTTTTTTTTATTTAACGTTGAAAATAAATAGAGTTTAGTTGAAAATTCGGAAATATTTTTATTCGACAAAAAAATTTTTTATGTTTTTACCCATACCAGGCCAGTCTGGTTAATGTAATATCCATATGTTTTTATTGGGGTAATTTAACTTAATTTGACTTGGTTTAGTACTATAAAAAACCAAATCTGTTTCGGTTCTCTTAAAATCTTCCGACTACTGGCACAAATCAATTTCATTCTTATTCGTATTTTAATTTCATTATGTTTTGAAATAATTAAAGCCAATCAATTTTATTACACTTTCTTCAAATCTTTTTCTTCCCTTGTTAATTCATAGTTCTTTTCCTCTCTCGCGCCAGCAAAAAGCCACTTGGCCATGCCCTCAGGTGGCAGCCCTATAGGTAACCTAGGCGACTGAAGTAGGACCAGTCGATCGCCCACGCACTTCCTGCGAGAGAGGAAGTGACGTCACCGGCGCTCCACATTACGAAAACTTGGCGAAAATTATAATCTTAGGTACGAGTGCAATAACCCTCCTTCTAGCGCAGTCGGGTAATGTACTTACATAAATATTTACTTGCAATAAAGTACGGTCGAAGACAGAGAAAGGTGTACAGTAGAGTTTTTAAGGATGAGATTTTCTCAAAAACTACTCGACCTATTGCAATAATTCTTTCACTGTTAGATAGATAAAAGTTAAAACTATGCAAATGTAAAATGATTATTAAATTCGGTCCAGTAGTTTTTGAGAAAATCTCAACCTTATTGAGGCCTCCTGTATACTTATCTCTGTCTTCGTGTGTACCATCAGAGATATTACCAAAAACCTACTGCAGCATTTGTTATAGGCTTATAGGTTGTTTTACTAAATAACGTAAGTAGGTAATTAATAAAAGAGCTCGGTGGCTCAGTGGTTGGGTCAATGGACTTGCAATACGGAGGTCCCAGGTTCGATTCCCAGCCAGGGCAGCCAACCAATGAGTTATCCTCGGTTTTTTCGACGGAAAAACTTACGTACATTTACCGAGTGCTCTCAAAACGGTGAAGGAAAACATCGTGATGAAACCTGCATGCCGTAGAAAAACATTAAAGGTATGTGAAATCCGCCAATCCGCAGTGGGGGTGGTGGATCATGGCCCCAGCTCCCTCGATGTAAGGGAAGGTCTGTGAGCAGTGGGGCAATATAAATAGACTGATGATGATGTCAAATGAATCATTTATCAAACCGTTTGTGTAACCTACAGATGAATTTATGAAACAAAATTTTGTGAAACATTTTGGCTGGAGGGATGACCTTCGCAAGATGGCTGGCAGGGACTGGATGCAGAGGGCCGAGAGTAGGGTTGAGTGGCGTGCTTTGGGAGAGGCCTGCGTCCAGCAGTGGAATGATACGGGCTGATGATGATGATGATGAAGCAGGTTGTGTACATTTTTGCACAACAACATATTTTTTAATTTATAAGTGGTGTACACTTTGCAAGGAAAATGTGCCAACGCTGAGGAGAAAAAGTGGCAAAAAAACTCTCAGTCTCTTCTCTTTTGTCAAATGAAATCATTGTTTTTTGCCAAATGAAGGGCTACCGTTAAAATTCGTCCATCCATCCATGAAGCCGTTCAGGCTGCAGGGTTTGCTAAAGAATTAGGCCTGAAAGGCTGACACATACACAGGCGTTAACGACGGGAGAAAAGGGGCCGGGACATGCGTTTCAACTGGCCACAAGCCGCGTGCAGATCGCGCATGTATGGGAAAGACTAGCCACTCGAAAAACATAACGCGCAGTCGGGTAAAGAGTCTTGTCAATACCGGTAACGAATACAGTTGAAGATTGTACGTGGCGACCGGTGTCGACTATACCAGGGCTTCCCAAACTGTGCGTCGCGACTCCCTGGGGCGCCCGCGGCATTATTCCAGGGGCGTCGCGAGGCTATCTACATAGATTGGCTGTCTCCATCAATGGCAATTTCCAAACTTGAGCCCCGTTTTGAGAAGCTATGCTCAGAAAAGTAAACACATCTGTCTCACTAATAGCCAGCCAGCAAAGTAAAATATTTCTTTTCATTCTCGTTCTTATGCTTTTTTTCTAATTTTCTAATGAAAATTATAGAGGTTATTTGGCGTTTTTCTGATAACTTGGTTACTAGGCTTGAACTACAACTTTGGTCACTTTTTAGCCAGAGGGCGGGGTGTCGCAAAAAAATGTCAAATTCCCAAGGGCGTCACAGTAAAAATAAGTACTCACTCTTGCACTCATTATATATCTATCTATATCTCTCACTCACACAAACACACACTCACACCCTCACACACAGAGACACGCCCTTTTAAACACTCACTCACACACACACACCACGCATTCCCGCATATACGTTACATTGTATTAGTCCATTACCTAGGAGAGGGAGCCTGGTGATCTGTACCACAGGTATTTTTACCTAGTTCAGACACCAGACTCTCACATTAAAGAATGGCATCTACATAACTAATAATTTATTTGTCCTAGTTCTAAGCAAAATGTTATTTTTTAGTGTGAGATGAAATAAAGATTTATTTATTATTATTATTATATTAAGTTTGGGAAGCCCTGGACTATACAATTTGTCATCGCGTCTGCGCGAAACATATTACCGTAATTGCCGTCAGCAGGATGCCGGGATCCTGCCGCGACACGAGGACCTACGATGACTCATGCCTCAGGTTTTTGGCACAAGTGGCGTAATTCGTGTCTTGGAGGAGACATCGGTAATTCAGTACCCGAGTATACCGAAACCCAAATCAAGTGTGTTAATTTGTAAACAAATATGATGGTTGTAATGTAACACTGAAGGAACTGCATAGGTACAGTTCCAGGCAGATAAGTTGACTCAAAATGGCGACAGTTCGTGACGGTAGACTCGATAGCAGATTAATGGTCGCTTAGGCCTGTATTAATAAATCACTCTGAGCTCAAAAGTCAATCTTGAGAACGACCTCAAGATGGCGTTCCTATTAATAACAGGTAATTTAGACGATCATTTTGTTTATAAAATAAGACACTTGATTTGGGCTGCGGTATAGGTATGATTAGACGGCCTTAGTACAGCTAACAGCAGATCAAGTGTAACACTTTGGACCGTTCTTATTATCTGCGTCGTAGGTAAGATTTAAAATCGTACTGCAAGTGTTACCATTGTTCTGCTGTTGTCCGTACCTGTTCTAGTGGAAGGAGTACCTGCCTACTGTAGGTACCTGTCGACTCCTGGAGTTTTCCTACGCCCACATATTGATCATATATGTTTATAAAATAAGACACTTGATTTGGGTTTATATACCCGAAAAATATTACCCTCCTTCTGGGGCAGTCGGGTAATAACTGCGGACGGGCAAAAGGTCCTTTTCTACATAACAGAATATTAGACACGTCTTCTGTTTACGTATAGATAACAATAGCTGACCTGTCCATCTCGCCTCACAATCGGAGGGTACCTAGTTGTAAATACTTCGCACGTAAACAAACAAATACCCGCCTTTTGTCTCTGGAAATGTCTGCTATTGTCTGAGAGTAAACAAGCGGAGAAGAATTGGCGCTTTTATCAGATTTGTAGTGATTTAGGATCTGCGATAGATCTAGGAATTTATGTAATGGGACGTTCGAGTCGTTTTTGGAGGTAATTATGTAGGTACCCTTTTTATTTATTTTATTAATGGACGCGACAGTTCGTCATTTGCCAATGCCATGTTACAGAAAATTCAATATATTTAAGTCTTCTATCTTCCTCCAGAGGAGTCGCCGTAGCGTCATCACCCTGGGTAGCCGCGTCTTCATGTCTTCATCCAGAGGAGACGCCGTAGCGTCATCACTCTGGACGAAGCAGCTCGACAGTCACGTTCACTCCCGAGCTTGTAGCGGGAACTCTTGATTAAAGCTTGAAACGTCAGATCTTGCATAAATAATCAAATAACTTCACCGTACTGTCATTCGCGAACATTTTCTGATTAATTTAACGTGATATTAAACACAAAATAGTCCATGTAGACATTAAAAGGAAAATTATCAAATAATTTCGCAACCGTCGTTTCCCGACATTTTCAAGAGAACCTATTTATTTTTTGTATCTCATTTGTGACTGTCACGTCTACACTGATAAAAATAATTATATTTTGATCTATTTGATACCATATACCGACCTTGGTACAGCCACAACGATGAATTCAATTTCCGACTACAACAGGTACTTAGACTTTATTGCTGTTATTCATAAACCTAGTTAAACCTCATCATCATCATCATCATCAGCCCGTATCAGTCCACAGCTGGACGCAGGCCTCTCCCAAAGCGCGCCACTCACCCCTACTCTCGGCCCTCTGCATCCAGTCCCTGCCAGCCATCTTGCGAAGGTCATCCCTCCATCATTTGTGACTACATGGATATAAATAATTATTTTAGACTATTCGAGACCGTATTATTTTCTATACGAAAACTATTATTTATTAATTAGATAAAACGGGAATTACCGTGTTAAACATTTATTATTGATGTCTCGATATTTCGCCAGCATTGCAGCCATCATGGTCACGAGTAGACTGAAGTCGGTGAGTGTTGAACGTCAGAAGGGTGACACAAAACGATCTACCCTCTTTCTTTTTTCATTTTTATAATAAATGTTTGACACGGTAATTCCCGTTTTATCTAATTAATATGTATACAAACCGTGAAAGTTTAAAAAGTGATATAACTATTATTTACTTGTTTGATGTCCGTTTCGATGCCGACCAACGAACGGGGCTCTGGCGACCGACAGTTGGCGGTATATCCAGCTCGCACCATGCCGACACCAAGTGCAGCAGGTCGGTGACGGGCAGCAGCGTCACCGCCGCGAGGTGGCCGGCTCTGCGATCGCCAACCCGCTTGCCCAGCGGGCATCACCTCCCAAAACATGACTGACGATGACCTTCGCAAGATGGCTGGCAGGGACTGGATGCAGAGGGCCGAGAGTCGGGTTGAGTGGCGCGCTTTGGGAGAGGCCTGCGTCCAGCAGTGGACTGATACGGGCTGATGATGATGATATCCGTTTTGTAATGTTTCTTACCTGTTATATATTGGCGTTGGTTATACCAATAAATTAGAAATAAAAATAAAATGAATATTAATAATACTTGTTCATTCAAGTATACCTTGGCACAGCCACAAATATGGATTCAAATTCCGGGTATTTAGAATTTAGGTTGTTATACATAAACCTACTTAAACCTCACTTCCGGGTTCTCTTGAAAAGGGCGGGAAACGACGGTTGCGAAATTATTTGATAATTTTCCTTTTAACGTCTACAGGGACTATTTTGTGTTTAATATCACGTTAAATTAATCAGAAAATGTTCGCGAATGACAGTACGGTGAAGTTATTGGATTATTTATGCAAGATCTGAAGTTTCAAGCTTTTATCAAGAGTTCCCGCTACAAGCTCGGGAGTGAACGTGACTGTCGAGCTGCTTCGTCCAGAGTGATGACGCTACGGCGTCTCCTCTGGATGAAGACAAGAAGACGCGGCTACCCAGGGTGAAGACGCTACTGCGACTCCCCTGGAGGAAGATAGAAGACTATTGAATATATTGAATTTTCTGTAACATAACATTGGCAAATGACGAACAGTCGAGTCCATTAATAAAATAAATAACCTCACTTCCCTTAAAACGTGTTGCTATCCCTTTCACACTTTAAAAAGGGAGATAGAAAGGGACAGCGGGCCTAAACGGTGGCGTAACTTTAAATTACGTTTATGAATACACGCCTTGGAGTTTAGCCATGACTTTGTATTATTGTATGGTCCGAGTAGAGAGCTATAAAATGTGAAAGCCTTGACACTGGGCAGTGTTGTGTCTCTAATTGGACAGCATGGGGGGATGGCACGGAACACCGCGGGTCACGCGATGCCTCGCCAACGAATCGCATAGGTATTGGCTAGTCTAGCTATAGACAGGCATGCAAAATTGTTTGTAATCTAAAAAAAGAATTACGAAGTGAGAGTAGAATCAATGCTATCGAAAATCGCTCATTGCGTAAGTAGGTACGATCGAAAATATAGAAATGAATACTATGTAAAGCCAAGGATACATTAGGGGACAAATGTCCTGCGACACGTGTCGCCAGGGACGTCGGGTGAAGTAGCGCGACGTTGCCGGACTTCGCGCGACGCCTGACGTCGCTACGGACATAAGTCGCGCGATGTCGCCAGATATGTCAGGCGAAATCGGCCGGCTTCGCTTGACATGTCGCCGATACATGTCGTAGGACATTTGTACCCTAGTGTATCATTGGCTTTAGCCTTAGTGTCGCTCCCAGAGATCCATGAATCTATTATCCTCCTTTTCCCACCAGGTCCATGGCCAAATAAAATTGGTTTACTATATTTCTCGTCACCAACACCAGCTACAGCCATCGAACGCACCGTCGTCGGCGGCGGGACAAGTTATCTCGGAGCGCGCACAGAGGGCGCTCATCCGCAGTGCGCGAAGAAACGTCAACGGCGACGCGGGCGTGGCGCGCTCACCTTGAAAAATACCGTCGAAATCGGTCGAAACGGTCGGTCTAATTGCCGACTTTAACAATATAAGTGAGTGATATCCGTTTATATATAATAATTTGTAGTAATGGCTCACTATAGTTTTATTTTCTGAATTCTTAATTAAGCTGTTTTTTTCGAATCGCAACTTGTACAAACTTTATTTTGAACCAATAATTTTAATAAAAAACGGAGGTATATATACATTTATTCGTTATCTTGTACAACTTGCGGTTGATGGTGGGGCAGAATCTGGCATTGTCATTTACATGAGTGGCAATAGGTACCGACCGCTGATCCGCGGTTTTGGCTGAGATTCTCTAGCTTAATTGTAATGGCGCGTCTTCCTTCCGGCAGCTCTGTGATACAATGCGCCTGCGCCGGCGCACCCGCCGATGCTCCCACGATCTTACGACTCCACTGCCTAACAGTTACACAGTTTCTAGAGAAAATACTTTAGTATTCAATATGCGAGAAACTATTTTAATTAATTATTAATTAAATGATACTTTAGACATAGGTACGGTCGAAGACAGAGAAAGGTGTACAGTAGAGTTTTTAAGCATGAGATTATCTCAAAAACTACTTGACCTATTGCAATATTGTTTTTACTGTTAGATAGATAAAAGTTAAAACTATGTACTGTAAAATAATTATTAAAATCGGTCCAGTAGTTCTTAAGAAAATATCAACCTTATTGAGTCCCCCTGTATACTTATCTCTGTCTTCGACTGTACAACGTGCTGGCAGAGTCAGTAGGTAGTAAGTAGGTAGACTTTCGCTAATAAGTATCATCATCGTCATCAGTCTATTTATATGTCCCCACTGCTCGGGCACAGACCTTCCCTTACATTGAGGGAGCTGGGGCCATAATCCACCACGCGGGCACACTGCGGATTGGCGGATTTCACATGCCTTAAATTTTTCTTCTTCTACGACATGCAGGTTTCATCACGATGTTTTCCTTCACCGTTTTTGAGAGCACTCGGTAAATGTACGTAAGTTTTTCCGTCGAAAAAAACGAGGATAACTCATTGGTACATGGCTGCCCTGGCTGGGAATCGTACCTGGGACCTCCATATTGCAAGTCCATTGACCCAACCACTGAGCCACCGAGCTCTCTTGCTAATAAGTATAATAGAAAGAAAAAAGTACGGAACATTTTTTTTTAATTATTTTTTGTTTATAGGGTTCCGTGCCTCAAAAGGAAATTATACTTTTGTCTGTCTGTCTGTCCGTCTGTCTGTCTGTATCTCTCTCTGTCTGTCAAGACTTTGCCAAGAATTCATTCATAGAATAGAAAAAAATTGTAAATTGACATTTGCTTTTTCATTGCAAATATCAATTTCATAGATACATTTTTCACGTAGGAAAACCATTTACTTATATTTCTCATGATAAGTGAAATGAAAGACAAGTTCTAACACCGTTAACTTTTGAGACAAAATCCTAAAATGACAAAAAATAACTTTAAAACTCGGTTTAACCTCATTTTCACGAAAATATTAAGGTCGCCATGCAGTTACTTTGTAACTGGTATAAAATAACATAATTTAATACTTGCACCACTCGATAACGCTTCAAGACAATGACGATGTAAAAGGCAAATGACACGTGGCTTTGTGATCCACTTTTATCAGCCCACCCACCCTTTGCGCAAAGATTAACTTTACTGGTCAATAAAGTTACAGAACTATCTGGATGTCATTTCATTTCATTTATTCTTTATACACAATATAATGTACAGGCGGACTTAATGCCATGCGGCATTCTCAACCAGTCAACCTTTGGCTTGCAGATAAGGTTAAGGCGGTGCGATGTTTATCAGAGAACCGTAACAAAATTGATGTAAGTAGTTGGAGTAGCTACCTTAAAAAGTTCGGAATTTTATAATTACGTTACGTTATGTACCCTGATGGTTTATACATTAGGTTAAGTATGGAAATTCGTAGTACTTAATAGGTAGATACATATATAGACTTTTTAAGTCATTGGTTTAACAATAGGTATACAATGTATTTTACAATAAAGTATTGTATTGTTGCCACGGTCCTCGAAGTTGTTCAGAAATATGTCTACTTAGGACAAACTCTGCAGCTGGGTAGGAACAACTTCGAAAAAGAGAGTGACAGGAGAATTCAGCTGGGCTGGGCAGCGTTTGGGAAGCTACGTCATATCTTCTCGTCTTCAATACCACAATGCCTAAAAACTAAGGTCTTCAACCAGTGCGTCCTACCAGTGATGACCTACGGAGCCGAAACGTGGACATTGACGGTGAGACTGGCCCACAGGTTCAAGGTCGCTCAGCGAGCTATGGAAAGAGCTATGCTTGGAGTTTCTCTGTTAGATAGAATAAGAAACGAGTATATCCGCCAGAAGACAAAAGTGGTTGACATTGCTCATAGAATCAGTAAACTGAAGTGGCAGTGGGCTGGTCACATCTGTCGTAGAACCGATAACCGATGGGGTAGACGAGTTCTCGAATGGAGGCCACGAACGGGTAAACGTAGTGTGGGACGCCCCCCGACCAGATGGAGGGATGACCTTCGCAAAATGGCTGGCAGGGACTGGATGCAGAGGGCCGAGAGTAGGGTTGAGTGGCGCGCTTTGGGAGAGGCCTACGTCCAGCAGTGGACTGATACGGGCTGATGATGATGATGATGATTGTATTGTATCTAAGTAGGTACCTACTTACAAAAATTTGCACATATAAAGTTACATTATTGGTTGTATTTTATTTTATTAAGGATACGTAGGTAGGTACCTAACAAACCAATGTGGCTATACAATGACGTCAATTTGACAGACGCTGGTCGCTAATTCGGCGCGTGCTAGGGCCGAGTCGGTTCCACACATGTTTCTTAAAAAAAGAAACCAAATTAATATGTACTCTCTAATGATTTTTAATCTATGTTTTATGCGCACACGCAGCCGAGCGCACGTGCCGCCATCTGGCGCCGGAAGAGCCACTCGACTGGAAGATGGACTTCCTCACGCCACGCCATAGATGCGCGAGATATAGCAGGCAATGGGCTCATGCCACTGGGCTCACTGCGCTGACAGGCGGACTGGCAGTCACAGGTGCAAAGAGGATATACTTGTGGTACTTATGTAGACTGTAGTCGTTAGTACTTATTTTTAAGAATGGCGTGACGGTTGCGAAATTAATTTGATAATTTTGATTCAGTTTCAGTTTATTTATTCACAAACAATTTTTACATTGTGTTGGAATGCATTATAAAATATGAATTAAAATTAAGCATACCTACCTACAATATCAATGTCAATTTTCAAAATAATAATAATACCTAATTGAATACAATACTATTCATTAATAATTTCCATGTCAACAAACAAACAAAAAATCCAAAATACAATCATCCAGCATTACATAACGTCAATTAAATCTTACATCCGTCATAGTACGTATTCATCAAAGCTATAGTAACACCCCCTCAACAAGAACTCCCTCAGATTTTCTTTAAACTTAATGTGGTTCTCCAACGGTTTCAACTCATCCGGCTGGTGGTTGAACAACTTTACCGCTTGGTACTGTGCACTGTGGTGAACAATCGTCAGTCTCGGGCAGATTCTATTGTCTAACTAGAGTGATTGTTTTATGGATTAAGATATAAAATACTCTCATTAAATTGACAAATGACAAACTGACCCTGGCCCGCTGGTCTTCTTTAGGCGCTCAAGTCCTGTCAAAGCCTGCGCAAATGAAATTTTTGTACTAATTTTCGGCAAAAATCTGACATTGACGCTACTTTAGCGCTAGTAAAAATTGACGCAGCGCGGCCGCATGCAGATAAAAAAATCAGAATTTTAAAATCCAATGATTCAAATCTTTTTATTTATTTATTTATTTTATTAATGGACTCGACAGTTCGTCATTTGCCAATGTCATGTTACAGAAAATTCAATATATAATAGTCTTCTATCTTCCTCCAGGGGCGTCGCAGTAGCGTCTTCACCCTGGGTAGCCGCGTCTTCTTGTCTTCATCCAGAGGAGACGCCGTAGCGTCTTCACTCTGGACGAAGCAGCTCGACAGTCACGTTCACTCCCGAGCTCGTAGTGGGAATCTTGACCATGGCGCCAAACTTCAGATCCTGCTTGAATTCTCCAATAACTTCACCATACTGTCATTCGCGAACATTTTCTGATTAATTTAACGTGATATTAAACACAAAACACTCACTGTAGACATAAAACTGAAAATTATTAAATAATTTCGCAACCGTCGTTTCCCGCCATTTTCAAAAAGCCGATTCAAATCTTATTCCAAAAATTATTTACAGTCTGTAATCTGTATTACCATTTGAAATGTTTATGCGAATAAAGTCGAGCTAGATCATTCGTAACATAAAGTCATTAGAAATGCCTTGTTAGGATTTGGCTAATGGCATCGTTTTGTAACTAAGCGATCTAATTTAAACAAAATACCTCAGACCAAACGAAACCAAAATAAATTCCTTTATGGTCAATTTAGGAGCCTGTCCTCGACGACAATTGGTCTACCTGAGTTGCTAATCACCTCATTTAGAATTGTTAACGAGGTGCTTTTTTATTTTATTATCAAATAGTTATCTTGGTAGAGTAAAGTAATTATTTCCTGGTAAAATCTACCTATTTCTTTATTTCATTGTTGACAGGTATAGTTTTTGAAAAGTATTTTAAAGCGCAGTCTTTACAAAAGATGGAATGTAATACTAAAGATCCTTAGTATACATGGTGTTACGGAACGGTAAGCTGAGAGCTGCAGGTGCCCGACTGAACTGGATGTCAGACAGGCCACAGTGATGCTCTGCAATATCGGAGGACCCGATACTCTTTGGGTCCAAGTCAGCGGATTAAGTAGATCCGGTTAATGTTTCATCATTGACAGTCACCGGTCTCGTCATATATCTGACAAAACAATCGTAAACCCGCAAAAACATTACCCGCACCGAGCGCCATACAAGTCGCTGTCGCAGGAAGATTTTCGCGAGGTATGGTAACGACAAGTGGGCTGGGCACGTAGGCACGTTAATACCGTTGCAGGAGGAGCATGGCGAAAAAAATTGTGATTACAACACTTTGGAATTTAGGCGAAACCCGTATATTCCCAGCCCCCACATGGATCGCCCCCAGGTGGCAATAGATGGGACACACGAACCATAGGTAATATTTTGTAAGTTTCAATATGATAAATGAATTCAATTAGTGGCTTGTTCCATCTATTACCGATGGACGGATTGTATACAGCGGATCTTCGCGGTAAGCAGATCAATGGTAAAACTTGCAGTACGATTTCAACTCTTACGACGCAGATAATAAGAACGGTCCAAAGTGTTACACTTGATGTCCTTTGGGATGAATCAGAATCTCTTCAATACATTGTGGTATATTTTAGCACATCAACATTTTTTTAGAATAGTATACTTTTACTTAAGTACACCACTTTGCAAGGAAAAGTTTCCAACGCTAAGGAGAAAATGATGGCAAAAAAACATCCAGCACATCTTTCAAAAGAATAAAATTTACATTTTTTATTGTAAACCTATAAATTGTCCCACTGCTGGGCAAAGGTCTCCCCCCTCCTTTTCCATCCATACCTGTCCTGAGCCTCTTCCAGCCACCCAGCCCTGTATCTCATTGTTTCTTTTGTGTTATTTCCTCTTTCCTTTCCTTCCTTCCTTGAGGGGGGGAATGGACCGTAGCCCGCCGCGCTGGTCCAGAGGTGAGGTTGGCTTGATTTCTGTAAGTTGTTGGTTAGAACTCACTATAAGTATTGATAATTAATATCACAACTTAATCAGTCATGCAGAACAGGCGATTGCAGTTATTTGTGCAATAGAGGGTATATCGAACAAGATGACAATTTACACGGTGCAGTACCCCTCCGTCTTCCTTAATTGGACCCAATGGACACTGCCCGTTGACCATAAACGAACTGGCGTGGGCTGCGACACACCGTCTGTACCCTAACCAGCAACCGAGACCTCTGCCTTTGTTCCCCACTCCCCAACTGCTCGTGATTCTCAAGGAATCGGAGAGGCGAGGGAGGCCCGGGTACGCTGGCGGTGCCGTGAATACTAGCATTGAAGAGTGCCAGTTGATGTGTTCATTCACAGAGTTTTTCTGACGTTCGTCTTGGTACTTTCGCTATTTGGATATGGAGTTCTAGTAATTAGTGATTACAGAAGATACGAGTAGGTAGGGTGATGATAAAGATACGCTCTGCCGATGGGACGTAGGTACGGCGGAACACAGAGAAAGGTGTACAGGAGAGTTTTTAAGGTTGAGATTTTCTCAAAAACTGCTTGACCTATTGCAAAAATTCTTTCACTGTTTGATAGATAAAAGTTAAAACTATGTAACTGTAAAAGAATGATTAAATTCGGTCTAGTAGTTTTTGAGAAAATCTCAACCTTATTGAGGCCCCCTGTATACTTATCTCTGTCTTCGACTGTACCTTCGATGGATTGATCTTTCGATGGACAGGTTTCCATGTCACGACAATCGATGCAAACTTTCGATATTGTGTAGGGAACCCGCCGAAAGGAGTAGTGTTTTTCTTGTTTAAATCCTTCACTGTATTTGCTGTCATAATTTTATATTTCTACCCACCTATTTGTATCTGTAACCGGCACTAAGCAAGCACGTCATACAAAGCCGGAAAAATAAAATTTAGCTATTTCTATTAGGTCATGTATAGTCATGATATTAGACAAGAGAAAAATACTTATAATCTAGGAGTGAATTGCGTCAATCAAAGACTACTAAGTTAATTCGTATTAAATTACCAAAAATAACGGTTATATTATTTAATACGGGATTAATCAATAACCCTCAGATTATACTTATTAGAACAATCCCGAGCCGAATTTTATATAATTATATCAGTCCCTATACAAATGCCAAGTGGCATGGTACTTTCGTTTGCTCTAGCTAGTAGTTACCTACTTAGAATAGAAAGAAAAATGTATGATATTAATTTTACTAACGAGCAAGCAAATGTCATTTTTATTTCTATCCAACTGGTGTCAAACAGGTACCTAAGATATAGCACGTAAGTCACGTATAAGTTAAACTACGCAAGAAAATAAATAAATGACGATCATAACTAAGTTTCAATCCTTCACCATCCTGTTAAAAAGTATCGAACTGTGAAAGTTTTAATCTAAATTAGAGTATCTATTTGTGTTGTCCATCCTACGGGAGCCGGGAGCTCGGTGCGGCTATTCCGAACCGGGCAGGTTTTCGGAGAATGTCAACAAACGAACGGGCATTCATTCAATGAACTCTCCTCTATGCATGTAACGCCGCCGGTGGCGATGGCGGACCGGTCTGGGCTGTATTCATAAAAAATATGCTCCCAGCCGCTCTGAATGGACTCGTTGCATCGTTGGGCTCGCTGCGCGTTTGTACCTTTGCCTTTATTTTGAAGTATTTATTGACGTCCCAAATTCAAAATGTCACGTATTTGTACCTAGTATTTAAAGGGCGGTTTCACTAAATAATAGGGAAGTTATTTAACAACTTTAGCCATGCATGCATGAGTTGGAAAAGTATTTTACTTTTTAAATTCATGGTTTATGAAAATGCGTATAAAACCTAACAATAAACGCAATTTAGTCTAGCGATGGTTTTAAATCGATTTATAACCAAATGCAAACGCTTCCTTCCAAATTGTCACTTGCTCAATTAACAATGGATAAACTACTGCGTCAGTTTTTAATGTCGTTTAGTTTATTAATACGAGTCAATAATTCGCTTACTAAACCATAGTTTAGCGTTATAAACCGCATTTAACTAAATCACTGAATAAGATTTGTAATATTTTAACTATCGGTTAAGTTAACTGATTTCTCGAGTGTTTTTAGACAATTTAAGACCTGAATTTAATTACAAATCAGGTGTGATTGCACAAGTTTGCGAAAAATCCCGATTATTAGATCGCGTGGGCGGCTGACGTGCCAGGTTTTGATTTGACCTCATGGCTTTCCGATTATTGCACAACTAATCACACGAAATGATCTCGCCTATAACTGTAACACAATGCCCAGATGTAGTGTATCTTATTCAATTGAATTATAAAAAAACTAAAGTAGCATTTCAATCGGATACACAAAAAATAGCTGGTATTTACTCTTAAATTGGTATGTAGGTCAAGTTAATAATAATTAGCAAATGCTACATAATTCTTAGTCGATTTCAAAGTAACTTTTACAAAACAAGATTCACAAGAGGGCTTGAATTTTAAACCCTTTAATGTGGTTTAATTCGACAGTTTAATGAGCGCTTTAGAAATGAATTAAACCATCTTTATAGCTATGGCACATTCTTTTCAATGATTATAAAATGTCTTGCAAATTAATTTACATAATATTAGTTAATACTGCTATAAATGTACCTATTAGTTTGACCAATATAAAATAAACTTTTATGTATTGAATAAAAAGACTGTGTAAGGATTTAGTTTCGTATAATTTTCTTTTAACAAATGATCAATAGAAAACTGTATAATTAACAATGTAGCATCTTAACAGATAGTTCAAAATTATTAGCGATGTATGTAATATTATACAAATACTTTGGAATGTTTGTATTAAACAATCTCATTTGAATACACTTTGTGGATACACTTTACTAATTACATTTTGCACTGAACAAGGGCCGAAAAATGGACAATGAATATGTCAAACATCTGAAATACGATTAGGCCTGTCCTTGATACATTATTACTTGTCTTCATAGGTTGAAATATCATTTCAATCACTAAATTCGAATTTCGTGAATGAAAATGATTAATGAAAACAATTGATAATGCAAATGGACACAGGAACAGTCTACAATATAATAAAATAGCAATTTTTCAGCCCTTGTTCAGAATTTCATCTGTGACAATTACAGGTAAACAGATTTGCTATTTTTTTAGGCATCACATGCAGTCAAACAGTCATAATTTAAATTAGAATTAATTGACAAATTAACGAAATTAATAGAGAGCATGGAAATACAGAAAATCAAAGCTTTTTGCATAGCAAAGAGTATAGAATTGATATTTCACAGGTACTTATACAAGACCAATTTATAAACATAGGTATTATTGCATAGAATTTCTTGCTTTAGGGCTGTGCTTGCATAAATACAGAATTGGACTGTTTAGACTGCTGTTTTTATTTTATTACACCATCCAATGTAATATTTCAATTTTTACATAATACAAGAATATTGGAGATTCATAATGAGATTATAAATGGGAGATATATGCGAGGCCATGCTTAGCAGGTGGTGTGATGCAACCGTACCGTAGGTTAGGCGAGGTGCTCTCTGATCATCGAGATTTAACTAAAAAAGCAGTCAATAAATAAACGATCATAAATATCTAATAAATACCTACACAGGCTATATGTACAGGAAAGCCTTCTCATCAGGGCACTATCAGCCTTTAAACAAATATAATACAGCACTATCCCGGGGGATAACAGGTAAAGTAAGCTGCCCGCTTAACACTTGTAGTACAAAATAATACTGACACCAGTAAAATAATCTATCCGCGATGGAATGTGCGACCGGCCTTGCACTGCCATCCAATTCATCACAGTTCTATTCGCATAGAACGGAATATTATACAAAATATAACATTGATTCACAATTTAACTATGGAATGGGGCTCATGGCCCTGCATATGGACTATAACATTTGCTACATTTACAAACAACAACATGCAACGTGAGGCCAAAGGCAGGCTTTGGACACACAGCCTAGCAAGCCGAAAACTTCACTATTTCAAGTCATTTGGAGGTAAAATGTGAGTTTTACCTCCAAATAACTTAAAACAGAGACATTATACAGGTTTCCATGAGGCACATGTCCCCGTGCCGCAGCACACAACAAAACAACAACAGCTCTGCGAGTGAGGGCCACACTCCCGACACTGACCCACCGTTTCCACAATCCGACACTGGGGCTGAACTGAAAATTTACACGAATCCTGCGTTCCGAACCGACGGTATATACAAAAGAAATTCTTCCAAATAAATTATAAGCTTCGTAAATTAATTATCACATAAATTTTTCTTATATCATCCGTTCTGGTTCCACATAACTTAACACGTAAACTAGCTATATGTACACTATAGAGTCCGAGCACGGTGGTGCATAGTCTGTGGTGCTAGTGCGCGGCGGGGCACACGATCGTGTGTGCGCGGGGCGCCGCCACCGCCACCAGCTGCACGTGTCCCCGCTCCGCCTGGCCGGGGGGCGCCTTGGCGCGCCGGTGCAGCCGCACCCAGGCGCCGAAGCAGACTAGAATGGCGAGGAACACGGCCACCGTGGCGCCGCCGGCGATGGACGCCGTCTCCATCATGAGCTGGCGACTGGTCAGCACGTACGAGTCGTCCAGGTCCTTGTACTCGCAGCGCGGGCCCACGAAGCCGCTGCGGCACTCGCAGTTGTATATGGGGCTGTCCGAGATGACGACGGTGAAGCACACGCCGCCGTTGAGGCAGTAGTACTGCGAGTAGTCGGGCTCGCACTTGAACGTGGGGAACGTGATGTTGAGGCGCGGCAGGGGCTGCGGCTGCGGCCTCGCGGGCGCGGGCGGCGGCGGCGCGCCGGGCGCTGCGGGCGCGGGCCGTGCGGGGCGCGCCGGCCGCTTCGAGATGGAGCTCGAGCACGCGGCGGCGGGCGCCGGCGCCAGCGCCGCCAGCGCCCAGCTCGCCACAGCCCACCACACTACCAACGACTGCATTCTCCGCGCGCTCCGACTCCTCGCGATTTTGACATTGGACGGTGACTTAACAATCCGAGAGGCGATGACATGACCGCTTTCGAATTTCGAACTCGAATCCTTCGCTCGCGCCCGCGTCGCGCCGCCCAGACATGTTTCCTGTGTTCTGTTCACTTTTTTCACGTCGACGATCACTCGCTCATGACGGCGGCGCGGTTTCTACGGGTGCGAGATCTCGCATCGGTCCCTCCGCGAAAGTGAAACACTGAACTCTGTCGAACACTCGATTATTCACGGAGCACATACACACAATGTCCCGTTCGAAACGATACAGACAAAATGGTGCTGAGAGAATCGGACTCGCACGGCGCTCGCTGAGTTGTCTATGTGCGACTGACGGAGGGAGGGCGTCTACTGCATCCGCCATCTGCCGACGGGAATGACCGCAATGAAGTTGGCGCGAGCGGAGCGCCGCGGTGTGCGTGCGGAGGCGTGTGTGCACGTATGGGTTTCTACGCGTGTGCGTCATATTGGTACCTGTGTGCGTACATTTTTTTATTTTTTGTAGTGAGGGATTAGGGATGGGAGCAAAAGTAGAGTGAATACCGAATGAGTATCCGCATATCCGCATTTTCCATTGCATTTTGTAGAAAATGGGAAACAGTCACTGTTATTTATCAATGTAATGTAACATACAGGGTCAATTGCGCCAACCGTGATTAATCCATTTTATTGTAAAATCACAAAAATGTGGCGTTTTTATATGGCACGGGGTTATCTGCATTCAATGTTCAAACACAACGATTTATAGCACCAATATGTTCACGCCTCACGCACGTCAAAACTGTGAAGAAAACATCGTGATGAAACCTGTATGCTGTAGAGAAAGTCCGCCAATCCGCACTGGGCCCGCATGGTGGATCATGTCATGGCACAACTGCACAAGATCCCGAATGTAAGGGAAAGTCTGTCTGCCCGAGCAGTGGGGACATAAAAATACTAACTTGGTGCAAGTGGTCATTATAGTAAAGTATTTTTAAATACTTACCTAGTTTTGCTATAATGCCATTCATACACATTGCAATAGTGGTGTTTCCGAAATCGAAATTCTGAACCTAACATAACAACATCTATCAATGATTCAAGTTGGATTCAAGGCAACAACAACAAAAAAATTCATTTCATTTTAATTATTACTAGTGAATATATCAATTTAATTTTAACTAATATCATAAACTAATAACTCACAAATCCTAATACCGATGTGAAGACAAGTACCAATGACAAGACTGTATGTTTTTATTTCAATCACTTTCCTTTGCCTTTCGCTTCCGATAAATCAAACATCATCATCTTAAAAAGTGACGTATGCAGGGTTGTCAGATTGAGAGGTTTTCTCGCAATTTTGGGAAAAAATTGGGTGTTGGGGAAGTGACATCGCTGGGGAAATGTTTGGAGAAAATGTTTTCAAGTTGTGACCACATAATAAAGGTCAGCTATGGCTTAAAAGCCCGTGGCGGATACTCAAAGTTTCATCCAACTGCTAAAATTCACCTTAGAAAACGTTAAATATAAAATGTAATTATGTGTCTTCTTCACAAGTGGTCTTGTGTATCGCCGTCTTTTTTTAAAATAAAAATCTCAAAATGTTATTATGGACATTTTTTCATAAAAAATATTTGGGGATTTTTTTTTGTAAAACGTATCGTTGGGGAAAAGTAACCATCAATCAATCCGGGGAAATTTGAAAAAACAAATCTGGCAACCCTAGACGTAACGACGAACATAAATAATTACGTTTTTCGTACAATTTTCAATTATTTTCAGTTGATTCCTTGTGATATTACACAGTATTATGACTGAATCTTCTAAATCTAAGTCCTCCTTGAACTTGAATCCAGCTCCGACTTTACAATGTAAAGATCTTCACGAATATCTGAAGAGTCGATCGGCACAGTTTTTGGAAACTCTTTACAACTATCCTACGATATGTTTAGCTGTATACCGGTACGTAATCATGTGTAATTAAGCTTATATACTTTAAGAATAGTAAGCCAAAGCCCAAGGCCCAGTTCTTCAAGTATTTTTGTTTGTATGAGTTTTGAGGTTATGTTTTGTTTATAGTGAATTACCTGAATTGGCTCGTCACTTCGTAGTTCGGTTGCTGTTTGTGGAGCAGCCAGTGCCGCAAGCTGTCGTCGCCTCGTGGGTGTCACAGGCACATGCTAAGTATGCTCAGTCTATATTTTTATTTGTCTACTTTCACCACTCTTACGCCCGTATTAATAGTTTGAGCTCAAACCCAAGAGCGAATTTTATGAACGCCACGTTGTGATATCACGACAATTCAAACTATTCTAATGTTATGTATGGTGGTGTTGAGGGTGCATCACTTTCTAACATGACATGGCATTCCAAAGGCCTTACTAAGTAGTAATACAATTAAATTAAGATAGATTTAAGTTGCGAGGACACCACATGAAATTAGACTGCACCACGTTCAGCACTAATGTCGCTCGTCACTTCCTGAGCAACAGAGTTGTTCAGGTCTGGAACTCACTTCCAGACGACGTCTCTGCCATCTCAGTTAACGCATTCAAAAACAAATTGGACAATTATTTAAAAACCATTAATAAGAATAATACCACTAAGTAATAGACTTTACAAACACTGTGAAATGGACATATCAGCGTTGAGCTGCCTGTACATAATTAAATAATAATATTATACTCAAAATATTGCGTTCCAGGGAACAGAGTAAGGCATGTGAAGCCCTATCAGAGCTATCGGTGTGGCAGGAGGCTCCGATCCCCGGCGGCCTGCCCGGCTGGATCCTCGCACAGTCCTTTAAGAAGAATCTCAAGGTGGCACTGCTGGGAGGGTAAGACAGTTCTTTAATATTGGTGCCAGTATTGTCATGCTACAAAATTCTGTGTCTCGATACATTTAGGCTCGTGACAAACTGCTAAACGTGGAACTCACTCCCAGCCGACATTGTCTCTGACATCTCAGTTAACTCATTCAAAATTGGACAATTATTTTAAAACCTACAATAGTAGAACTACAAAGTGATAGACTTCACAAACATTCATCATCAGCCCATATCAGTCCACTGCTGGACGTAGGCTTATATTATTGGGCGTTGGTACAAGTCCAAGGTCACTGCGACCTCAAAGGTCTATTGTGTCCATGCTCCGAGTTCTTATATCTCGCTCCCAAGACCACGTCCTTCAGGAACCGTATGATGCACTTGGGCGATAGAGTTTTAATATCCTCGGGTGGCATTATGTGTCCACCTAAGGCTCGGCTACTTCATCATCGTCATCATCAGTCCATTTACATTGCCCCACTGCTCGGGCACAGACCTTCCCTTACATCGAGGTACCTGGGGCCATGATCCACCACGCGTGCCCACTGCGGATTGGCGGATTTCACATGCCTTAGATTTTTCTTCTTCTACGGCATGCAGGTTTCATCACGATGTTTTTCCTTTACCGTTTTGAGAGCACTCGGTAAATGTACGTAAGTTTTTCTTTCGAAAAAACCGAGGATAACTCAGTGGTACATGGCTGCCCTGGCTGGGAATCTAATCTAGGACCTCCAAGTCCATTGACCCAACCACTAAGCCACCGAGCTCTTCATAATCAAGTGGATATTTTTCTCCAACGTCAGAGATTACCACTGCAGCCTAGCCTGTCTTGCGCTATATGACCAGCCCAGAATAGACAGAAAAATGTATGGAATGGACATTTGCTACCAATGTTGAAGTTCTTGGGGGTTGCCTCTCCAACTAATGGCGGTTGGCAATCAGTGGGGCTATTGCGGCTTCTGCTTGGGAGATACAAAATAATAAATGAATAAATAAGTCTCGTGGTTGCAGCGGGCGCGCCTGGAGCCTCTCCTCGTCTCTGGAGCCCGACGGGCGCGCCCGCGACGTGTCCTTCTTGGACTCGTACGCACTGGAGCGCTGGGAGTGCGTGCTGCACTACATGGTGGGCTCGGCGCAGACGGAGGGGATCAGCGCGGACGCGGTGCGGGTGCTGCTGCACGCGGGGCTCATGACCAGGTCTGTCTGTCTCGGCCGCGCATGTATATAGTCAACACAAAAGATATGGCCGTCTTTTTACGGTTTAAGATATTTATTTCTCTAAAAAAAGTTTATAATCCACTTAACTTAGGGAGATATAAGATATATGACAAATTTTAAGTGTTCAACAATAAACACGGAACATTCCGAATTAAGATTTTTTTTATGTGGGTAAAAGTGAAAATGAATACAGAATATAGTGATACAATCGAACAAAACAGAGGTATGGCTTCCATTACATATCGACATGTATTTAATATACAATTTACGACTTCATTTTTCAAGTACAAATGCAGTTAACTAACGAAGAGATCAGCGTAGGACATGCGTTAGATAAACTTAGGTTTTAATGTTAATTTAAAAATGTCAAAAATTCAAGTTTGAATTAGGCTGATTTTTGTTTCATTAAATATTTATATTGCCTTGAACTTGGTTTTTCCCCTCTCTATTATATTACTCGGTGGTGTCATGATATAAAAATAATCGTTCGGTGCCATTGGGTGGTGTCACGGGTCCGCCACGGATTCTAGTTGCTATGAGTTGCTATTTTTAATTATTATTATAGAGCCGATTGTCTGTAGTCCGCCTCACTAGGCAAGTCTGTATCGACGCAGGCTACTCCGAGAGGTTTGGCTTGGTAGGTGGTATGCAGTAGTGAGTCATTATTTCATTAATTAAATTTGTTTAAAACTGATATATAAATGTGTAATAGATATACATATTTATACAGGGTGTCCCAGAAATCGACGTCAAGCCGGAAACGCGTGATAGGTGATAACTGTCATCAGAAAAATCAAAAAAAAATCCAAGTTTATTATTAGATTACAAATCTTTACTTTTTTTAATTTTTTTTTTCTTTGTTTTAAACCTCAATAATGTTTTTCTAAATTCTAGTCTAAAACTGAAGGCTAACTGCCCCAGTTCAGAAGAAAATGATCACTTTTTGACCTACCAAGTTTTGAAAATGGTTACATTGCCCAACTTTAATCAACTATCCTGCAAAAAAATGTACTGCGCCTTTCTGGCAAGTGATATCAAAATGAAAATTGACGATTCCAAAATGGTATGACACTTATAAAAATATTGCTTAAACAAGGCCATTTTGTTTTGTTTTTGTAAACAACCCCAAAACTGGCCAAATTTTTCTTACTTCAAATGACAATGCCAGATTCTGCCCCACCATAAACCGCAAGTTGTACAAGATAACGAATAAATGTAAAAATATCTCCGTCTTTTATTAAAATTTTTGGTTTAAAATTAAGTTTTGTACAATTTGCGATTCGAAAAAAAACAGCTTAATTAAGAATTCAGAAAATAGTAAGATTTCGAAGCGATTTATTCATTGTTTTTGTTATTCTTCTATAGGAGTTACGAGAGTAGTAGAAAATGATACTGATTATGTTAATGCAATGTGAAACCTGTCTTTGGGGGGAGAAGTGCGGGCCTTGAGGTATACCCTCTCTACCCGGGCGTGAAACCTGTAATAAGTCATCAACAAAATGATAGGTACAGCATAAATGGTCACGTAGTTTTGTAGGTGGGGCAAAGCTCCATTCAAATATGGCAATGTCTTTTGAGTAAAACAGGTAGTGACGCTATTTTTCTAAGTGTGAGCGGAACAGAAATCATTTCCAGGTAGGCAAAGGCAATCAGGAGGCCATTACAGTTGTGACTCATTGCTATTTAAGATTAGGATTGGTTTTATTTTGAAGATTTTTAAAAATGAAACATCCATTACAAAAAATTATTTTACTTTAACTTTCTGGTACCAGGGATGCAGAAGACGGTTCGGCTGTGATCACTCGCGCTGGCTTCCAGTTCCTGCTACTCAGCACGGCCAAACAGGTAGTTACTTACTCGTACGGTGGAACACAGAGAAAGGTGTACAAGGGTCTGACATAAGCCAACTAGCGCCGCCAATCTTAAAAAAATAATATCTTCCAATATAATAAATTTTATTAAAAAAGCTACGTTCACATTTATTGCTATAAATATTATTTTTTAAATGCTTATTTGTAACGTGATGCAATGTAGGTAAATTGTAGTTCACAATTGTGCCAGAAACGGCCGTTTTTCGCAATTATGTGAACTACAACTTACCGACATTGCATCACGTTACAAATAAGCATTTAAAAAATAATATATATAGCAATAAACAATGTGAAAGTAGCTTTTTTTAATAAAATTGATTATATTAGAAGATATGATTTTTTAAAGATTGGCGGCGCTAGTTGGCTCATGGAAGGCTCTTAAATGCATTTTATTAAAAAAGCTATTAAGATAAGAGCTTTTAACATAAGAGTGATACTAGAGGTGGTTTGCAACAAATTAGGCCCTATTAACGAGGGGTCGAAATATAAATTCAAACCTCGTGTATTACGACCTTTTTTGTTGAGTTAATGGGAATTTTAGGCAAGCATTTTTTTTAAGGTAATCTCTACTTTATCAGCTTTCAGAAAAGTATTATTTCTTTGCTTTTTTGAACATCAATTTTTTTTTGTGAACAAGTCAGAAAATTCCTAATTAAAATTAAAACTACCGTAACTCAGAAATCACTCATTCGACCCCTCGTTAATATAATTTGTTGCAAACCACCTCTTGTATCAAGGAATGTATCGAATTTCCAATCACCCTGTATTCGAAGCGAAAAGGAGAGGTCTAAGTTCTGATTCGAGCTTTTTTTTTTGCAGGTGTGGCTCTTTCTCCAGCACTATCTTCACACGGCTGAGCGGCGCAGCTTGAGCGCGGCCGAGTGCCTCGCGTTCCTCTACCAGCTCAGCTTCAGCACGCTAGGCAAGGTACTCATACGCTCGATAACGTGGACCTCATCCGCTCTTATGATTTTTTTGTAAAATTCTTGGTATAAAATTGTGTCATTTTGTCCCGATGACGTCAAATTCCATATAACAAATGAGACCTTTTTTTCGGGGGGGGGGGGGGGGGGGGGGGGATCATCATTAGCATGATACCACCTTGCCTCGGGGAGCCGAGGATGGTTCGATGGACTAAAAACCCCTCGGTGGTCCGTCTCCTATAACAAAATTAAATTGTGAATTGGATGTGACATTGTAATTGAAATTGAATACATATTATATAAATAACTATAAGTAGACGCTAAATTTGAGATATTGACATTGTATAATATTTAAATAGGTAGCCATGTTAATTATAAATTTTAGTTACTAATTGATTTCTTTTTGAAAATGGCGGGAAACGACGGTTGCGAAATTATTTAATAATTTTCAGTTTAATGTCTACAGTGGGTGTTTTGTGTTTAATATCACGTTAAATTAATCAGAAAATGTTCGCGAATGACAGTATGGTGAAGTTATTGAAGAATTCAAGCAGGATCTGAAGTTTGGCGCCATGGTCAAGATTCCCACTACGAGCTCGGGAGTGAACGTGACTGTGGAGCTGGCTTCGTCCACAGTGATTGACGCTACGGCGTCTCCTGTGGATGAAGACATGAAGACGCGGCTACCCAGGGTGATGACGCTACGGCGACTCCCCTGGAGGAAGATAGAAGACTATTATACAATGAATTTTCTGTAACAAGACATTGGCAAATGACGAACTGTCGAGTCCATTAATAAAATAAATAAAATAAAATAATTGATTTCCGACACAATAATAATTGTACATGGAATTAAATAAATGAAAATGAAATGGAGTCACGGGGAGACTTGGGAATTACTACCGCCGGCGTGTATCCCCCCCCCCCCTTCCCCTTCCGGGGGGCCCTTCGCAGAACAAATGAGACCTACTCCTGTTTGTTCCAGGACTACAGCACCGAAGGCATGAGCAACAACATGTTGGTGTTTCTCCAACACCTCAGGGAGTTTGGCCTCGTCTACCAGAGGAAGGTCAGTGTCTTAGGGTTTAGTGAGCAACGAACGACCTGTTGCATAGGATGGGTTTAGCTGAATCTCCAACCTGCAGAGCCTGCGGTGACAAAACAGAGTCCATGAAACACCTACTGTGTGAATGTGACTCACTGGCTAGGAAGCGAATGAGTCTCCTGGGGTCTATCCGGAACCAGAAGACTACAGGCTTCCCATGAGCTGCATAGCGGACCTACTGAGTTATATCTTTAGGTAGGAGGAAGGATCATAAAGGAAAGGGGAGAGCACAAAAGATCCCAATGGGTCGAAGTGACGCCATATTGGCACCCAATCGGGATAAGATAGGGTTTAGTGACCGTATTACATCTCCTGATTAACTTAACGTGATCATTAATCACTAAATACCACGGAAACTATTAATTAGAATTTTCACAAAAAAGTAGCTAATGACGTTTCGTGCGCTTTTCAAGGAATTCTTAATAAGTTTACTTTAATTTTAAACATTGTATTTAGGCTTCGGAATAAGTTGCTTTTAATTAAGGGCCTTACATGAGCCAACTAGCGCCGCCAATTAAAAAAAAATCTTCCAAATTAATATTTTTTTATTAAAAAAGCTATGTACATAATATTTATTACGATAAATACAATTTTTTAAATGCTCATTTATAACGTGATTCAATTTCTCTAAGTTGTAGTTCGCATAATTGCGAATTAAAAAAAATAATATCTCCGCATAATTGCGAATGAAAAAAAAATATATCTTCCAAATTAGTCATTTTTATTAATAAGCTATGTACACAATCTGTATTAGGATAAATACTATTTTTCAATATACAATACATGGCATAATTGCGACAAGCTAAGTTGTAGTTCTCAAATGTGCCAAAAACGGCCGTTTTTCGCAATAATGCGAACTACAACTTACCGACGTGATTCACACGTTATAAATGAGCATTTAAAAAATAGTATTTATCGTAATAAACATTATGTACATAGCTTTTTTAATAAAAGTTAATAATTTGTAAGATATTATTTTTTCAAGATTGGCGGCGCTAGTTGGCTCATTGAAGGCTTAAAGAATAATTTATTTATACCCCCAGCGCAAAGCCGGCCGTTTCTACCCCACCCGCCTCGCGCTAAACATCGCGTGTGTGCGTGAGGGTGGCTCCGCCCCCGCGCCCGCGCCCTCGGCCGCCGAGCGCGACGCGGGGGGCGCGGGGGGCGCGGCGACGGGCTACGTCATGGTGGAGACCAACTACAGAGTGTACGCGTACACACAGACCAACCTACAGGTGGCGCTGTTGGGACTGTTTACAGAGCTTATATATAGGTACGTTACTTCTACTATATATATATTTTTTTATATACACGTACGTTTCAAATTCATTCAAGTGTGGTGGGTGGCATCTCTGGGTTCTAACTTGTATCGTGCGGCATTTCTGGGTTCTAACTTGTATCGTGCGGCATTTCTGGGTTCGTAACTTGTATTGAGCATCCAAAAGTTAAAAAAAGGTTAAGATAGAAAGGTACAGTGGGGTGACCGCGACTTCCAATCGCTTTCAATTTGACACATGGACGCTATACATTGCTGCTATGTCTTTGCAAGTTTTAACAAACAACAACGAAACGCAGCAATGTATATCGTTCAAGTTTCAAAATGAAAACGATAACCATAAGGCTCAATTCACACTAAAGTGGCAGCGGCCGGCAGCGACACCAGGAGCAGTTTTAATGACAATGCATTATAAACTTTATGTGCAATATCATAAAATATATATACGCTTGTTGAATAGAAACACCGCGAGGCCGCTCGCGGTGCCGCGTATCCTCTCTGCCGACCGCTGACTAGCCTCCGCTGCTCGCCGCGTCGCTGCCGGCCGCTGCCACTTTAGTGTGAATTGAGCCTTACGATTGAAGTCGCGGTCACCCCCCATGGTGCCTAAACGGTGTCGTAACTTTAAATCACGTTTATGAATACGCGCCTATGTACGTAGCTCTGCTGTATTTTTTTTTTTTATTATTCGTCATAACAAAATCCACAGCACTTAAAAAAATTACATTTCAGTTTAAGTCATAACATACTGCCAATGACGGATTTACAATATTAAAAATAAACATAAAAATTAGGGAAGTTAAGTGTGTGTTGGTTTGATATGGAGGGTGGGTGAGGGTGTGTACGTGCGTGTGAGAGAGTGAGAGGGTGTGTACGTGTATGTTATGTATTTACTGTAGTACTCATATCCCCCAACAATGCTACGACATCCTTCTTGAAGGTGTTCCTGCTGGTATTGAACAGGTCCAGGACGGAGAAGGTTTTATTAAATGAACTCTGCATTCGGTAAACAATTGAATTTCGTGCATAGTTAGTTTCCGCTAATTGGACATGAAACAAAGGTGTATGTCTAGAGCGTCTATCTATATAGCGTATATCCCTAATGCTACCTGTTCTGCCAGGTTCCCGAACCTGGTGGTGGGCGTGCTGACGCGCGAGTCCGTGCGCCAGGCGCTGCGCGGCGGCATCACGGCGCAGCAGGTCATACACTACCTGGAGCAACACGCGCACCCGCAGGTCAGGACACTAATGCACCCATTTAAGAGCCTTCCATGGGCCAACTAGCGCCGCCAATCTTGAAAAAATAATATCTTCCAATTTAATCAATTTTATTATAAAAGCTATGTACAAAATGTTTATTACGATAAATACTATATGGTATGTTTAGGGTAGGTAGGTAGGGTATGTTTGACAAATATTTCATCAAAATATGCGGAAAAACACGACATAAAATGAATAAATAAAGATTCTCGTATCTTTTGATTGCGTTGACGTAGAAGTTTGATTTTTTCACGGCTGCATGAGATTGCAGACCTGAGTATTTGGTATTAATTTCAACTTGATCCGTCCACGCGTTTCTGAGAAACAGGCCCTGACAGACGGACAACAAAGTGACCCTATAAGGGTTCCTTTTTGCCTCTTGAGGTATGGAACGGAACAACTCGGAATAATTCTAAGTCTATTATATATAAACGGATATCACTCACTTATATTTGTACCACCTATATCTATTTGTACTTTACTATTTGTATGTGTTCTTCTTCTGTTAATGTGCTTCTGTAATTTGTGGTGTTAAATAAATCTGTTTTCTTTCTTTCTATATTGTTAAAGTCGGCAATTAGACCTAACAATAGACTTTAACAATATAAGTGAGTGATATCCGTTTATATATAATAATTTGTAGTAATGGCTCACTATAGTTTTAATTCTAAAATTACAAGCAAGAACCGTCCACTGCTCCTCAGATGCTGAAGTCCGAGACTGGCGGCATCAGGGCTACATCCCTGCTGCCCCCCACCGTGGTGGACCAGATCCGGCTGTGGGAGACCGAGCGAAACCGGTTCACGTACACGGAGGGAGTGGTGTACAACCAGTTCCTCTCACAGGTAACGGCGGAACTAGTACCAGTTACAATCTCTCGGTTGAATCTCCACTTATCAGGTACATTGAACATGTCCATAAAAATATATAATCATCTTCCAAACGAAATAAAAAATGCAACAAATGAAAAAACATTCACACGACTGCTAAAACAACACCTACATCATCATTACTAATATATATAGCTCGATTACCACTCACTGACTGACTGACTGACTGACTGACTCACTGATTGACACGCCCGTTTAGTCTGAAGGAGTTCCCGGAGGTGAAAGTGATGTAGGGGGGAGTTGTATAGTTTAGTGATTGGACCAGAGGAAAACTATAGGGAAGTGAAAAAAACAAAATGGCGGCGGGTCACGTGATGCCATCTTCGCCATTTTCCAGCCGATTTCGTTCAAATTTGGAACACGCGTCACATGGTCCGCCTAATTTGTGATGAAATTGAAAAACAAAAGAAAAACAAAATGGCGGCGGAAATATAGCCGATTGAAAATTTGGACATTTCAGACCAATCTTTGACGAATTAGCTGGCCTAGCACGAGCGCATGAGGAATATCCAACCAATTTCACTTCGTAGCACATATGATGTAGTATACCAGAAAATTGTCAATTTTTGGAAAAACAAAATGGCGGACGAGCTGTCAACCATAATATTTTCATTACAATTTGACAAGATTTTCAATCTCATTTTTAGGGTGAATGGAAACATTTTAGTGGAATGTCTTGTATGGGACAATTATAGGTCTCGATGAATAGTGTTGCAATAAAAAAAAAGTTTCCCAACTTTTAGGGTAATTTACCCTCCAGAGCCCAAAAGTGGGGAAAATGGAAATAGCGCTTTTTAACCAAATTTGGGTATGCAGTTCGATGAAGGCACCTCACCCAAATGACATTTGACCATTTTCATCTCAATCGCCTGGCAACACTGGAAGTTATGGGGCATGAAAGTTTTGGTCAGAGTCATGTTTGGGCGCTAACTTTGTTAAAGAAATTTTGGACTATCGTAACGGTTTAAATGCCACATGTTAGATGCTATCCTGTACATTAATTATAAAGTTTAACATATTTTAAAATACAAAATGGCGGCCAGAATATTGACTTTTCAAAAAAGTTACAGTTTCCCCATACATTTTCCTATACCAAACGAAATGATTACTAGCGTGCGGTAAACATCTAACAGTAACTATAGCGAGGCCGAAGGCCGAGCACCCCCCGGCGAGGCCGAAGGCCGAGCTCCGCGTAGGGCGAAGCCCGAAGCGTCCCCTTGCCGAACAGAAACAACTCCCCACCCTCCAAGTAAATTTTGCGAGGCCGAAGGCCGAGCTCCGCGTAGGGCGAAGCCCGAAGCGTCCCCTTACCGAGCAGAAACAACTCCCCACCTTCCAAGTAAATTTTGCGAGGCCGAAGGCCGAGCTCCGCGTAGGGCGAAGCCCGAAGCGTCCCCTTACCGAGCAGAAACAACTCCCCACCTTATAAGTAAGTTTTGCGAGGCCGAAGGCAGAGCTCCGCGTAGGGCGAAGCCCGAAGCGTCCCCTTGCCGAACAGAAACAACTCCCCACCCTCCAAGTAACTTTTGCGAGGCCGCAAGCCGAGCTCCGCGTAGGGCGAAGCCCGAAACGTCCCCTTGCCGAACAGAAACAACTCCCCACCCTCCAAGTAACTTTTGCCCCCCGGCGAGGCCGAAGGCCGAGCTCCGCGTAGGGCGAAGCCCGAAGCGTTCCCTTGCCGAACAGAAACAACTCCCCACCCTCCAAGTAACTTTTGCGAGGCCGTAGGCCGAACTCCGCGTAGGGCGAAGCCCGAAGCGTCCCCTTACCGAGCAGAAACAACTCCCCACCTTCCAAGTAAATTTTGCGAGGCCGAAGGCCGAGCTCCGCGTAGGGCGAAGCCCGAAGCGTCCCCTTACCGAGCAGAAACAACTCCCCGCCTTCCAAGTAAATTTTGCGAGGCCGAAGGCCGAGCTCCGCGTAGGGCGAAGCCCGAAGCGTCCCCTTACCGAGCAGAAACCACTCTCTTCCTTCCAAGTAGCTTTTGCCCCCCGGCGAGGCCGAAGCCCGAAGCGTCCCCTTACAGAGCAGAAACAACTCCCCCACCTTCCAAGTAAATTTTGCGCGGCCGCAGGCCGAGCCGGACCGCGAGGCCGTAGGCCGAGCTCCGCGTAGGGCAAAGCCCGAAGCGTCTCCTTACCGAGCAGAAACAACTCCCCACCTTCCAAGTAACATTTGCGTGGCCGTAGGCCGAGCTCCGCGTAGGGCGAAGCCCGAAGCGTCCCTTACTGAGCAGAAACAACTCCCCACCTTCCAAGTAACTTTTGCAAGGCCGAAGGCCGAGCTCCGCGTAGGGCGAAGCCCGAAGCGTTCCCTTACCGAGCAGAAACAACTCCCCACCATCCAAGTAACTTTTGCGAGGCGGAAGGCCGAGCTCCGCGTAGGGCATAGCCCGAAGCGTCCCCTTACCGACCAGAAACCCCTCTCTTCTTTCCAAGTAACTATTGCGAGGCCATAGGCCGAGCTCCGCGTAGGGCGAAGCTCGGAGCGTCCCCACGCTACCAAAGGCTGAAAAATGCCCTTGCCTTTCGAATTATGAACAAAGTTATGCAAATTGTGTACAGCTAGCAACGTTTGGCTTTTGAAAACTTTCTTTAAGTTTCTGGCATACGGGCATTTTTCAGCTATTGGTAGCGTGGGGACGCTCCGGGCTTCGCCCTACGCGGAGCTCGGCCTTCGGCCTCGCAATAGTTACTTGGAAAGAAGAGAGTGGTTTCTGGTCGGTAAGGGGACGCTTCGGGCTTCGCCCTACGCGGAGCTCGGCCTACGGCCTCGCAAAAGTTACTTGGAAGGTGGGGAGTTGTTTCTGCTCGGTAAGAGGACGCTTCGGGCTTCGCCCTACGCGGAGCTCGGCCTTCGGCCTCGCAAAAGTTACTTGGAAGGTGGGGAGTTGTTTCTGCTCGGTAAGGGACGCTTCAGGCTTCCCCCTACGCGGAGCTCGGCCTACGGCCACGCAAATGTTACTTGGAAGGTGGGGAGTTGTTTCTGCTCGGTAAGGAGACGCTTCGGGCTTTGCCCTACGCGGAGCTCGGCCTACGGCCTCGCAAAATTTACTTGGAAGGTGGGGAGTTGTTTCTGCTCGGTAAGGGGACGCTTCGGGCTTCGCCCTACGAGGAGCTCGGCCTACGGCCTCGCAAAAGTTACTTGGAGGGTGGGGAGTTGTTTCTGTTCGGCAAAAGGACGCTTCGGGCTTCGCCCTACGCGGAGCTCGGCCTTCGGCCTCGCCGGGGGGCAAAAGTTACTTGGAAGGAAGAGAATGGTTTCTGCTCGGTAAGGGGACGCTTCGGGCTTCGCCCTAAGCGGAGCTCGGCCTGCGGCCTCGCAAAAGTTACTTGAAAGGTGGGGAATTGTTTCTGTTCGGCAAGGGGACGCTTCGGGCTTCGTCCTACGCGGAGCCACGGCCTTCGGCCTCGCAAAATTTACATGGAAGGCGGGGAGTTGTTTCTGCTCGGTAAGGGGACGCTTCGGGCTTCGGTCTCGCAAAATTTACTTGGAAGGTGGGGAGTTGTTTCTGGTCGGTAAGGGGACGCTTCGGGCTTCGCCCTACGCGGAGCTCCGCGTAGGGCGAAGCCCGAAGCGTCCCTTACCGAGCAGAAACAACTCCCCACCTTCCAAGTAACTTTTGCGAAGCCGTAGGCCGAGCTCCGCGTAGGGCGAAGCCCGAAGCGTCCCCTTACCGACCAGAAACCACTCTCTTCTTTCCAAGTAACTATTGCGAGGCCGAAGGCCGAGCCGGCTGCGAGGCCATAGGCCGAGCTCCGCGTAGGGCGAAGCCCGGAGCGTCCCCACGCTACCAAAGGCTGAATAATGCCCCTGCCTTTCGAATTATGAACAAAGTTATGCAAATTGTGTACAGCTAGCAACGTTTGGCTTTTGAAAACTTTCTTTAAGTTTCTGGCATACGGGCATTTCGAGCGTTGCTTGCTATAAAAATAAAAAAATAACCTCCTTTAAATGAGCAAACTCTTTTCGAATAAATGTTTTTCACAGAGTTTTGAACTTGAAACTTTCGGGCGGTGCTTGATATAATCAGTGGATGGCTTGCACGAATTATTTGCACAGCGAACAATCCGGATAATGTTTATTTAGTTGCGGCGCCTACAACACGAAAACAAAGCAGTCTCGCGGGCCGCGCGCGGCCCGCGCACCATGCAACACCTAGTCAGTCTATTTATATTGCCCCACTGCTCGGGCACAGACCTTCCCTTACATCGAGGGAGCTCGGGCCATAATCCACCACGCGGGCCCAGTGCGGGTTGGCGGATTTCACATGCCTTAGATTTTTTTTCTTCTACGACATGCAGGTTTCATCACGATGTTTTCCTTCACCGTTTTTGACAGCACGCGGTAAATGTACGTAAGTTTTTCCGTCGAAAAACCCGAGGATAACTCATTGGTACATGGCTGCCCTAGCTGGGAATCGAACCTGGGACCTCCATATTGCAAGTCCATTGACCCAACCACTGAGCCACCGAGCTCTCTTACACCTACATGCTAAATGCTATTACAGAGTAGATGAATTTCTAAATGAGAAAATATTATAAACAATCGCTAACTACTACTTCTTAGTAACTACAATTTACTTTATATTTGAAGAAGAAATATCGTCTCTCTCTTGTATTGATGTGCCTAAACAAGGTCCATAAAGAACATTGTAACATTTTAATGTTAAGTATGTGAACATATGTATTATAACTTATGGAATGCAATAAATATATTGAGTATTGAACCAACCTGGTTCACGTATTTATAAAATAGAATAGTCAGAATTTGAATTACGCATTATCCATGGTCACCGATAAATTAGAACATTAAAAAGTACGTATAAAGCGATGAAGATTTTCGGTGGGCTCGCCGTGGCCTGTGGTGGCTCAGGTGGAGCGTGTCACGGATTGACAAGGTCGCAGGTTCAAGTCCTGCCCACGGCAAGAATTTTTTCATCATGTTCTAATAGAATAGTCGTTTATTTGACAGCCAAACAACACACCTATTACACTTTATTTATTTATTTTATTAATGAACTCGACAGTTCGTCATTTGCCAATGTCATGTTACAGAAAATTCAATTTACAATAGTCTTCTATCTTCCTCCAGGGGAGTCGCCGTAGCGTCGTCACTCTGGACGAAGCAGCTCGACAGTCACGTTCACTCCCGAGCTTGTAGCGGGAACTCTTGATAAAAGCTTGAAACTTCAGATCTTGCATAAACAATCCAATAACTTCACCGTACTGTCATTCGCGAACATTTTCTGATTAATTTAACGTGATATTAAACACAAAATAGTCCCTGTAGACATTAAAAGGAAAAATATGAAATAATTTCGCAACCGTCGTTTCCCGCCATTTTCAAGAGAACCAGGCTATTATCTTATTACTCCCTAAATCCTCAGGCTGACTTCGTAGTACTGCGCGACTACGCGAAGCAGCAGGGCGTGCTGACGTGGCAGAACGAGCGGAGCCGCACCATGGTGGTGACGCGAGCCGGACACGATGACGTCAAGAAGTTCTGGAAGCGGTACTCCAAGAGCTCGTGAAGTGACAGATCGATGGCGTGACGGATGGACAGGATAATGATGTGATGATAGGCTGCAAGGCGTGCCAAAGAATACTCGAAACATACATATACTCGAAAAACATAACCCTCAAGTGAGAGAGTGTGTAGTAGTGAGAGAGAGAGTAGTGAATAACTAGGTACCTACCAACTACAACTTAGCTTGTCGCAATTATGTCATGTATTATATATTGAAAAATAGTATTTATCGTAATAAACATTTTGTAAATAGCTTTTTTAATAAAATTGGAGGATATTATTTTTTTAAGATTGGCGGCGCTAGTTGGCTCTATGAAGGCTCTTAAGTTACTTATATTATGTATATTCTTAAATATTTTAACTTGAATGTGGACTGATTAGTCGAATGCTGAAATATTGTCGCTTTTAAGCGATATTTTCATTGTGAATTCAACTTAATTTATACACTCGCATTGCATCCTATTTTTGTAATAAAGGAGTTTTGCCCTCAATAGTAAAAATAATAAGTTTTAACAACTTTCATTTTAATTTTTTTTCAACTCGAAAGTATGAGAAACGAAATAACTCACTAGACGTGGGTACCTACCATAGACCACTTACACAATAGACATGAAATCGGTACATGCAAGCGAAAAATTCTTCAACGATGAGCGCATAGAGACGAAGCGGGGGACAGGGGTGCCGTATTAAAGAGACGCGTCCATGTCGATAATGTCTCTAGGTGACACGTGTCGCGAAGCCACGCTACGATATTGAAGCGTTACTATTGGTTCGCCATCGCTATGGAGTTCAGTTTTTCACAATTATTACTGTCATTCCATTGATCTCCTGTAAACAACTAGATACACAGTCTGCATTCTAAAAATGTCCGAGAGCAAAGAAGGTCCAAACGGATGAATGGACCCTCTATTTATTCTATTTTTATTTGAATGGCTTCTACTCTTATTCAAGAGATAATTTCGCCAATGTCAAGTTTTTTAGAGTATTCATGTAAATAGAAAATTAAACAAATAAAAAATCAATCCGCCATTCCAAAATGATGGCGGATCCTCGAATGGACCCTCATTTGCTTTATTGGACATTATTTGGACGTTAACAATGGACCCTTATTGGGACGTTTTTTAAATTGTTTTAAGTCAAAATCATTTATTTGCGTGAATGTAGGTACATGTATAATCAGTTGTCATGATACAATAGTAAGCCCCTAATACATTCTGCCACTTATATGGCATGCAAATATAAAGTATAGTATATGAATTTAATGTCTAAAATCTAATTGAAATTTCATGTCATATCCATGAAAGAATTAATGAAGGGCAACCTTCCATTGTCACTAAAGAGGAAACTTGTCGACATGTGTATCTTGCCTATCCTAACCTACGGTGCCCAGACATGGCCATTGACTAAAGATCAGACGTCCAAACTCAAGGGCTGCCAACGCGCAATGGAACGCAGCATATTGGGCGTGAGGAGAACGGACCGTGTCCGAAACACAACCCTGCGATCCATTACTGGCGTAGCAGACGTGGCCCGCAAAGCAGCCACATTAAAGTGGAACTGTGCGGGCCCCGTGTGCCGCATGCAGCCGGACCGAGGGGCCCGGACTGTCACAGAATGGGTGCCATCGGACGGGCGCCGGCGTCGGGGCAGACCGCGGCGTAGGTGGAGAGACGATGTCGTTAGATACAGGGATGGGTGGCTGGAAGAGGCTCAGGACAGGGATGGAGGGAAGAGGAGGGGGGAGACCTTTGCCCAGCAGTGGGACAACATATAGGTTAACAAAAAAAAATC